>JAMJFZ010003875.1:10617500-11817500 GCA_026225945.1 Cricetomys ansorgei | reverse complement strand
TAAATAAATTGTGTGTGTGGCGAGGGGGAGGGAAGGGGAGCAGACTCAATAAACTGTTTTGTAAATGCTTAAAAACAAAAAACAATAATAAAACAAAGAGGCCTTGAGAGATGTCTCAGCAGTTAAAGGCTTCTTTTACTATTTCAGAGGGCCAGAGTTCAGTTCCCAGCACCCACATCAGGCGGCTTACCACTACCTCTCACTTCAGGTCCAAGGGTTCTGATGACCTCTTCTGGCCTCTATAGGCATGTGTGTGCATGAGTGTGTGAGCAAGCAAACACACACACTCACAAACACACACACATACACACACGTACAGAGAGAGAGAGAGAGAATCATACATAAATAAATACATACATACATAAATATTTTTTTAAACCCTAAGGAAATGAAAAACAGTAAGAAATGATGCATTCTCAAAATTTCTCAGGGGTGTATAATTTTGGAAGTTAGAAAGGTACAGCCAAAGCTCTAGACTTTCCTAGTACATGTGAGGCCATGGGTTCAAGCCTACCATTTGCCTATTATTTGTGAAAAATAATAAATACTCATTCCCTATCTGTGCTTGTTTCAATATAAACCATTTTCCCTCTCAAAACTTTTCAGTAAAACTATAGAAGATGGGCATGGCTATCTTGTGTGCTCCCCAAGAGAATCCCAGCAACAGTATATCGTGAATGTGGGAGCACAGGCGGGAGAGTGCTGCAGGGGAAGTCTGGATCAGGGAACACAGTGCAGTGTGCTAGTCAGATAAGACTGCAGTTCTACAAGTCTCATTCAGAAGAAGAGACATGAAAAATAGGGGAATGGCATTCAGACTTCGGCCAGAACCATCTGGCAGAGACAGAAGATGACTTTATTCTTTCAGTATTATTTCTAAGTAGCTCTCATTTGATCAAGATTCTAGAGAACTGGACAGAAGGCCTTGAGCTTATGTTCCAGAGCAGGGAAGGAAAACGATGACACTGAATTCAAGAGGCAATGGGACTACTCAGAAGCAGCCATGAAAAGATACTTAGCAGGAAGAATGCTGGTTGGGCCTAAGTGACTGCGGTGAGACAAGAATAAGGAAAGTACAGGAGCTGGAGCTGGACAGAGGTTCTCCGGAAGGGCAGCGGCTCCAATGGGCCACCTCAGGTGCTCCAGTTTGCAAGTCCAAGACCCTGAAATACCCTTAAGACAGACTGAGTGGTTGCAGGAAGGAAGAGACTAGTGGACGCCACAGGAGAAGTAGAAGGCAAAGGACAGAAGACAGACACTTGATAAGAGTGTATGAAAGTAGGGAAAAAACAAAACACAAAAACAAAAAGCAAAAGTTATACAGTCTTAGATAATGGGGGATGAAGAAAGACTTTGTAAGAGATTTGAAGTATACACAGGCATTTGTTTTCTTTTTACCTGTTTATTTTTCTTCTGAACCCACTCCTTGTGCTTTTCTTCAGCAATTATCTTTCTTTTTTCACGTTCTTCCATTTCTTTTCTTTTTTCTATTTGCTGATTTAATTCCTTTAGGATTTTATTTAAACAAAGAAAAACATTTGATAGAAATACCTAAATCACATAATTGGACAGGCTAAATTAAACACGAATATAACTTCTCTTATAGGACTTATACCACTAGTGGCAATATCTTAATTAAGAACTCTAGGATAAAAGAAAGCATTGGTACAACACGTAAGTCATTCTGCAGGAATACAAATAATTGTTGGCAGCAAAACACTAGTTTCTCAGACTAAACTTCAGCAAATTACTCGCATAGAAAACAATGTTCCTACACATAAATTTTGGCTGTAAGTATTGTAAGTATAGTACTGAAAGCTACTGGTAGTAGCTCAAGAGAATTATAACTTTCCTTTTACAGTTATTAGAAAAACTTCTAGATTTTTGATGAAAATAAAGGATAATGAAATAACCCTTAAATTTTTAATTCATAGCTATACTAATGATATTTAACTTTCCTTACAGGAAAAAAAAAGCATCTAGAGTTTTCTTCACTGATCATATAGCAGCTAAGATATAAAAACAAAACCATGCTCATATCCCAGATTACCTGCCTGCCTTGCTGCCACCAGAATCAGCATGTCTAGGCATTTCCTCAGGAGAAAGAATGAAGATGGAATAACAAATAAAACCCAGGCTGAATGCCACATAACTTGCTACTCACCAGTTAAAGCCACACACCGGTTGAGAAAACTGCTCTAACTAGACTTCCCTAGGAT
The DNA here is from genome assembly GCA_026225945.1 of Cricetomys ansorgei. Classification (NCBI taxonomy): domain Eukaryota; kingdom Metazoa; phylum Chordata; class Mammalia; order Rodentia; family Nesomyidae; genus Cricetomys; species Cricetomys ansorgei. Next base: position 11,815,281 of record JAMJFZ010003875.1, on the reverse strand, counting down.
CCTACAATTACTCACTGCTGATTATCTGCCTTCTCTCTCCTTAGTTATTAATAATTAGATACATTTTCCACTGGTTTACTCTCTTGCCCATCCTCTCTGTTCCGCAGTGCCTACCTATCTGAGCATAAGTGCCAATGAGAAAGATAATTTTCTCTCAGCCTAATTTCAGTTTAAATGAAGATAAAACTTACACAAGAACAGTTTTTACACTTTAGAACAAAATCACAGGAGATCTGTCTTCCATGAGTGCTTGTCTAAATTCCACTGGGTAGAAGACAGTGCATCCTTCACTCAGAAACTCTCAGCTTTTAAACACTGTCCCCTAAAAATAAATTTCCATCTTGGCATTAAGACTTCTTCACTAACTCTAGCTATTATTCCTTGATTAATCATGCAACACATTTTTATAGAATGCTTGCATTATGGCTAACATGAACTGGGCAGTAGTGGTGGTAGTATGAATGTGTGTGTATGTGCATGTGTGTGCATGTGTGCACAAGTGCATGCAAGTGCTCACACAATGTATGTGTGTGAAGTGTAGGCACATGCATGCCACTGTACACATGTGTAGGTCAGAGGACAACTTTCAGGAATCTGTTCACTCCTTCCACTGTGGGATCTGGGGATCAAACTTAGGTCATCAAGCTTGCAGGTAAGCACCTTTACCCAATGAGCCAACTCACTGGTACCACCTTGCTTTTTGACAACAGTCTCACTGGGACCTAGGGCTCAAATCCCAGGAGTCATCCCATCCCTACTTCCTCAGCACTGGGTTTATAAGCACATTCTACCAAGAATGGCTTTTTAAAGGTCTGGGAAATCACACTTAGGCCTGGGTGTTTACATAGTACACATTGCAGACAGCACAATCTCCTCAATCTGTAAACTATTTTTAAAAATAAAATTTAGGACTGTTTTGGAAAATTTTTTGTTTATATAACTATCAGATCTATATGTAGAGACTTAGATACACATATACATTTGTATGCAAGTACACATGGGTGTGTACATATTTTCTTCTCTGTTTCATATTTTTCTCTTTTGTTTTCTGATCCAACTCCAGATGGTCTTCCCTTTATAACATAAACTACAGAAACTTCCTAGTCAGTCTTCCTCAGAACAGTTTTCAAGCCATTAATCACCGTCATCAGCCTTTGTCATTGAGAATTCTAAAGCACCCCTTTGCCATGAATTCTTTCTTCATAGTATTCGATTTATGCTGGCTTTCTCAAAAAGAGGAAACTGATACCACATTCTACTTTTCTTACATCCCAATCCCACCATCTTGCCCTGTAAAGCCAGGTCATCAAGAGTTAAATGGAGCTTTACAGTTTAAATGTACAACTAGGTGTGAGTGATCAAACTTATATCCTTTTAAAGGTTCTTCAAATAAGCAACAATTGCAGAGGAAGTTACTCAGATCTTATATCCCATTTTATAGTTGCCAAATTTCAGTTAGCTAGTTTAAGGGCTAAATAAGACCCAGATGTACCTAGAAAATGCTACCGCTGACCTAAGTAGTGGTCTAATTCCAAGGGTCTGTTTAACTAATTTGCCCATCCAAAATATACAACACATTCTAGACACAAGAATCTCTCCTAAGGTTGGCTTTGACTCCATCTTTCATCACCACCATAGGCCTTTTCCAGGATAGGAGTCTTCTCTCAAAAACCCAACATAGTCATCAGGTCGACCACTGAATTTCAACAGGATTATAGCTATTTTCCCATAGAGTACACACTTTATGGTAAAAATCGCATCAACATGTATTTGTATATCAGTATATTGTTACTACCTACAAAGAAGTTTTAGCCACTGAAGGTAACAGTTAAAAACAAAACAAAATTGCTTTAGCTATTCTATGTCACACCTGATTGCTTTATCTAAGGCCAATTAATTAAATGACGAAAGTTAATGTAGTGAGGGGGAAAAAAAAACCTATCAGGTTTACTAAAAATAGGTATTTTAAATTTTTGAACATATTATATTAACATGTAAAGCTACATAATGGAACTAAAGACTACAGAGAGATGTCTCAGTTGTTAAAAACATGTTCTTGCAAGGAACCCAAGTTCAGTTTCTAGCACTCATGTCAGGAAGAGCACAATTGCCTGTAACTAAAGCTCCACGGGATCCAGTGTCCTCAACTCCACAGGCATCTGCATTCATGTTCACATACACATAGACACACACACACACACACACACACACACACAAACACACACACACACACACACACAGAGGAATAAAAATAAGCCTAAATAGAGAGCATAGAGGATTTAGACAGCTACCTAAAAATTAGTCAATGTAATAAAAATGTAAATAAAATACAAATAACGTGCAAAGTTCAATATGCTGGCTTTTATAATATTGACGTTCAAAAATAACTATGTTTAAATTTTATAAATGGATAATTTTAGTTAGTTAAAATAATTATAACTCTAACAAAAACATCTGAAATGAGTATGTCTAGTGATGGAATCAGACATTTATGAATGAAGCTAATCTTTATAACAGTGCAACTTATCACATAAATTTCCCTTTAAATTTTAAAAGAAAACAAGAATGTCAGAGATTTGAGAAAAAAAGGACTAGTAAAGGAAGAGGGATAGAATATGGTAGTGGGGTAGATATGGTTAAAGTACATTATGTACTTGAACAAAATTATCATTACAAAATCCATCACTTTATACAACAAATATGCACTAATTAAATAGTTAAGCTAATTGTGGTAGCCTACAGGTGAAATCCCGGCATTTGGAAGGCTGAAGCAGGAAGAACACTGAGTTTGAGGCCAGCAAAGATGACACAGTAAGTTCAAAGACAATCCAGGATATTAAAAAAGACTCAGAACTGTCAAAATAATACGTAAATACTGAGACTGATTCATTTCTTTCTAAAATACATCTTGATATTGTGGGGGAAAGCACTTACAATGGAAATCAATCCAGGCCCAAATATTCCATTAACTGAAACCTGGCCAAGTAACTTCTCAATCCTTCCTGATTTTAAGCTTTAATGGGCTGAGAAGCACTCTTTCTATAGTTAAAAAATAAAAATAAAAAATAAATAAATCTGTGCTTATGATATAGACTATAAAAACAAATAGGAAATACAAGAAATCTGTAAAGCAGGCTTAGGAAATAAAAAGAAAGACATGAAAAATGCACTGATTACAACTCAAAATAGGTTGGCAAAAAGCTGAGCGGTCAGTCTTCATGTTGATATCCTTGACTTAAATGGCACATAAGATTCAGACAAAAATACCTTAGTCATGTCAGAGTTAAGTAGGTAGCACAAGAAATGCCAAATAATCCAAAACACGAAAAGGATTTAATTCTTACAGATAATTATACCCTTCTGTATGCTTAATCATTGTGGCGTGGACTTTATATTACTTTAGTTTGTTCTCAAAACAGCTTTTCATAGTAATTATCACCTTTCATACTCAATAACTAACTTGTACTGAGTGATTTCTATACACTCAGCTATATCCCAACAGTATATTCTCGCCTTTCATTGGAAGCACAGAAGAATCTGTTTAAAGTCTGAGTTTTGAATGTAGAAAGTACGGCTCAATGTATGCTATGAACTATACCTCTATTGCTAAAATCTGATTTGTAGATGAAGAAACCAAGGCCAAGAGAATTTAAACAACTTTTCCAAGTTAAATTTTCAGCCTTGTTCTATATGACTCCACAGACCAGGCTCTCTTACTACTTTTCTCTAATTTAAAGGTGGTACACACCTTTAATTCCAGAACTTGGGAGGCAGAGGCAGGTGGATCACTGTGAGTTCGAGGCCAGCGTGGTCTACAGAGTGAGTTCAAGGACAGCCAGAGTTACAACAGAGAAACCCCATCTCGAAAAAAAACAAACAACAAACAACAAAAAAAAACTTCTTGTTTTGTATACTGAGTAAATATGATTTGAAGTAATTCCATTTTTCTTAACAATTGACTTGCAGAGGGCTCCAGAGAGTCATAAATGCCCCTTCTCTGCTTCACCACAAGGTAGTAAATCAGACTGGGAGTGTAGTATCAATTTAATGAGTTAAAAACAAGCAAAATCAAAATATAGCACCAGCTGTTGCACAAAACTGAGACATTTCAGATACGTATGTATACACATACTCATTTCTCTGTGTATTAAAAAGAGTAGACTTGTTACTGTGAACAAGTATTTATATTGATTGCTATTTTTTTAATTCCCCAGGTAGCCAAAGATGACCTTGAACTTCTGATCCTCCCATCTCTCCCTCCCAAATACTGAAATTGCAGGTTGGAAAACAGGCATTTGCTACTGTCAAGTTTATGCCATTCTGGGAAAGAACCCCAGGGCTTTATGAATGTGAGGTAAGCATTCTACCAATTAAGCTACATCTTCTGCCCTGAACAAATATTTTGAAGAGGCCCTGTACTTAGCCTATGGGTGTAGGTCAGTAGCAGAGTCCTTGTCTAGCATGTACACATGGTTCCCATTTACAGATTCAACAAAGAATTGATCAAAATTATTTAGAGAATTTGTGCTTATATCTGTCATGTACAGTTTTTCTTGCACCATTTCCTAAATAATATAGCACAAAAACTATTAACACATATTTATATTATATTTGGTAAAATAAACAATCTAATGTTGGGGGCCGATGATACCCAGGCTGTGGACGTAACCAGCTTGACACGGATCCTGGTTTTTCCCTTAGCTAGGAGTCTGAAGCCCACCAACTGCCTTGCCCCTTTCTCATCTTTACTGTATGGTGACAAAAGCCTCTCATCAATAATATTGTCTATTTCTGGCCTTATAGTTAAACTCAAATCTATTCCTGGGCTGGCTGGGAGAGGAGCAATGCCATCTCAAAGTAATTGTAACAGTCTTACTGGCCTTCAAGTTTTTTGGCATGTGTGAATACTATTCATGCTTTCTGTAGAGATATAAAAAATTATTCTTGGTGACTGACCTTCCCATAGAGACATAGCCATAGTCAAGAACAGAAACTAAATCTCAACATAGCAAGCTTGAAATAGCAAATAGATAATTCACCCCTGAATGCCAGCCCTCCCTTATTTGTAGCAAGCATACAGACCTAAAATTCAGCTATTCATTAATAGACTATTGTGTTAAGGCTACCCACTAGAATTAACCTTGAAGATTAGAAGCCTGCAGCTAGGAGGAGATGAACACTGCCTGAACACCTGCTAGATAAGAAGTTACGGTTTTGCTATTTCAGTCAGGACAGCTTTCTGTCTTGAGGGGAGTCTTGTAGTAATTTTTCCCCAATGTGCACACTGTTAATTTTTCTCTCTTACTTTTCTTACTTCTAATTTATTTTTATTATTAAAGAAAACTCTCTTGCGCGTCATCATCATCATAAAGTGTGTTCTAAGTGTCTCTTTATAACGCGTAAGCACATCAACTAAAGGGTCTCATAAAAGAGTGAGGTACTGCACTCACTTGTCATAACTTCGTTGTTTATCCCCCTTCGTGGAGGCCAAGGACCCCCGAATGGACTAGAGCTGGACTCGACTCCCACAATCTGGAGATGATTTAAAGTATAAAAAAAGATGTGTATAGGTTATAAATAAGTGTTATGCCATTTTATATAATAGGTTAGCACAGCTGTGGATTTGGGCATCCAAAGAGTTCCTGGAATCCATCATTTACTGATACCAATGAGTTACTCTTTTATTTTATTTTATTTACAAAAAAAAAAGTGTTGAAGTGAGAAGAGCTTGTTTTCTTAATTGTTTATCAGTAAATAGCATTTCTAAATAAGATTTATTGAAACTGATACAAACAATCCTCCCCCCCCCACCCAGTTGCAAAAGCACAAACATTACTTCAAGGAAAATAACATTTAGCATTTAATTGATATCTATGAGCTCAGGATTCAGTGAGGAGAACACTGTTTAGCTTTACCTCCAGAACTTTCTGTTGCAGCCGGCCACGCTCTTCCTTTTCTTTGCCAACAAACCACATTTCCCACGGTGTCAGGCTGCTTTCCTGTAGCTGCACCTGCTTCTGTTCTTCTTGTTTATCCTGTGGCTCAACTTCACAGCTACAAGAGGAAAGTGCAACACTTACTACAGAGAACCCTTCTTTCCTCTCAGAATCACTTAGCTGTACAATGAAAGCAAAATGTGGTATTTCTAACAGTTTGATTTTCACAAGTATGAATTAGAAATAGTTCTATTAAAATTACGAAGGTCAATTTTGAATTAGTTCATCCATCAAACTGCCTTTACTTCTTAAACCACACTATTTAAAAAGCCACGGGAGTATCTCAAACCCAATCTATCTGCCTCAATTTAGGCACTGTTTTGCTTTTTAAAAATCTTTAAAAGTTGATTATTTTTAATTCCTAAAAATCCTATTTAGACAGCTAATTACTACATGTAATCCTAACCAGACTCTTTTCCTATTCCCTTTCTTAAACAGTACATGGGAAAAAAATGTGTATACACACTGAGCAAATATAAAGCAAATGTGTTAACAATCAGGGATTCTGGGTAAACGATAAGCAGATATTTTTAAAAATTCTTTCAACTTTTTCTTCTGGATAAAGGATAAGCAGGTATTTTAAAAGATTCTCTTTCAACTTTTTCTAAGTTAGAAATTATTTTAAAATGAAAAGTTACAAAGAAAATGACACTTCTCTATTACTATGTTTTTTTTCTTAGTTTTCCTTAACTTTTGGTGCTGGAACTGGAACCCATGGCTTGGAACATACTAAATATCATGAACTACAAAGAACTACACCCAATCAGTCTTGTCCTCCTTGACATTTAAAATTATGGTTGATTCCTTTTGTCAATTATCTTAAGAGCATGCACAAACTCTCCAGTCTGGCAGCCTCTTGTCAGAGTCTCCATTTCCACCATGTATCTTCCGTAGCTCTTCTGGGCAAGGAGATCTAAGGGTAGGGGAAAGCTTAACAATCAGGCTCCACAGAAAGGCTACTCAGGATCCATAACAGCTCTAGAGACTATGTTGTTCTGTTGCTGGTAATTGTGCATATGAATGTGTCTGTATGTGCATGTATATGTACGAATACAGTGCCAACAGAAGCCAGAAGAGTGTGTAGGATGCCCTGAAACTGGGTTACAGGCAGTTGTGAGCATCAGATATGGATGCTGGGAACTGACGTCAGGTCCTCTGTAAGAGCAATGTGTGCCCTTAACCACTGGGCCATTTTAGAAGAAAATGTTGAGGTTGATGATTAAACCCAATGCTTGCCTTTGATAAGCATTCTGCTAGACCCATCTCCCTTGCTCCTAAAATCTAGTTTATTATAGACTTAGTTGTGTCTTTATATTATTCCTTCTAGCAAACATTGGCCTCATGAATGGCTTTACATAATTTTCTACCTCATAAACTCAGCTTACTCATTTTTCTGCTTTTATTCATTTATTTACACCCTTATAGAATCTGTACTCTGGTAGGAAAGAGAAACCACTGGTGTATTATTTATAAACTTCTTTCTTTCTTGGTCTTGCAGAAAGATATTACTTGATCTACATCATCAAATATCGTTACGTCGTCCTGGACTCACGTCAGTAATATAGCTCAGACCTTTATCTTGGGTTCCAGACTTCCTTTCAATCACCTATCAAAGCAGTAAAAAATAAACGCATTCATATGAGCATTCATGCCTCAGCCTCCCAACAAATGTTCACTTCTATTACAATTCTTAGTGAAGAGGACCAGCACTCACCCAGTTACTCAAACCAAGAAACTCATATTTTAACTTCACGTTAAAATATTCTACATACACATGGCCACTTGTGATGTCATCTCTATAGCCTTCATTTTTTTCAAGCCATTCTTCAACCCTACAGTTACTCTGAATATAAATGGTCTTCCCCTTTTTTTCAAACCACCTTAACAGCTGCAGCCAGATTTTTCCCTTTAAAGGAATCCTTGTATCATCTCAAAGTTCTTTATCTTCAACATAAAATCCAAACTCCTAAGCCTGACACCCATAAATTGGCTCCTTCTCTTTTAGCAAACTGATCTAGATTTCACAGTTCAGGTTTGCTGAACTGCAGATTAATGACTGTATCGTGCCATTGTGTTGTCTACAGCTTTTCCCTAACAATGAAATTCCTTACTTGTGCCTCCACAAGGCCATACAAATTCTGCATTCTTTTTCCAGATCTAGTCTTAACTATTTCTTTGACTCATGACTGAAGTGTGCAAGCAGGCTGAAACTAGGTGCTATCAGTTCATTTGGGCTTTCAGGCTCCCTTTTAGTTAGTTTTTGTTGTTGTTGTTTTGTTTGTTTGTTCTCAGAAGCTAATGCAAGTCTCAGCAGCTAAGATGCATTCTGCTGGCCTTTATTCCTTGTGCTGATACTAAGACACATTGCTTGGGTTCTTTTGAGTATTGATTAGAAGGTATCCATCAAAGCCTTCAAATTTATTTTTTAAATGTGTGAAACCCAGTCTGTCCTGAAAACTCCTGTGAAAAGACTCCAGCACTTGGGAGACAAGAGGCAGGTGGATCTCTGTGAGTTCCAGGACAGCCAGAGTTACAACAGGAAACCCTGTCTGGAAAACCAAAAAAAAAAAAAAAAAGTTCTCTTAGGCTAACAAAAGAAGGCCTGTTTCTTGTTGCTATAAGCAGTCTAGAAAAGTAGCTTGCTTTCTTATTCTTTGTGGCTTCCATCCTCACCAATGTACAACTTTCACCTCTCACTCTTACAAAGCTGTCCATGAATTTAAGTGACTTTGTACAGGCCCATATTTGATTCACCAATTCTCAGATGAATGCCTCATACTGAAGGGTATTATCTTGATACTTACACAGAAAGCATGGACTCACTGACATGAATTTCTTAGATCTCATGAACTGTGCCTGACACTGCTTAACAATCAGAAACTTGTAAATGCTTTCTGAAGATGACATAAAGAACATATGCTAAAATGAAGCTGTCTTACAAATATTCCTACAGGACAGGCCCTTTGCTCCAGTTTCCATATACCCATCAGTGAGTACATGGTATAAGGAAAAGTAAACCTGACAGGGATACCTAGGTACTAAGTCTTGGACTGCTTGTACTAGCTGTATGGCTTTGAGTCAGACTTAAAAAAATTCGCCCCCTTTTAAAAGATTTATGTGTGTGTGTGTGTGTATATATATATATATATATATATATATATATATATATATATATATATATATATTTACATGCACCAAGGGTAAGCATTCAGGTGCCAGCAGGGAACAGAAGGTGTCAGATCTCCTGGAACTGGTGGCTGTGAACCACCTGAATTGGGTACTTGGAACCGAACCTGGATCCTCTGCAAGAGCAATTAGCACTCTTAGCCACTGAGTGTTCTCTCCAAGCCAAATCAGACTTTTTATATTTTGATATGGGTGTTATTTGTAAGATGACTGATTCAGGCTTTAATTTCTTGATAGTAGAAGCCACTGTATATCTTTTTTATGGTTCCCAATACCTACACTAATAAGTGGCAATAGTAAATGTTTACTGAATGAATCAACGTAAACACACATATTAAGATGATATTAATAACCTCCTTTATGAGTAGTCACTATTCCAATGAATGTTCCTGCTCAGATCAGTTAACCTATCCCTGCACAGGCATAGTAACATTACTGGCGTCCACACTCAGCTCTTTATATTTAAAGAGCACCTACCTACTATGGACAAGAGCTCTGGTGTGATCTTGAGGATTTTAAAGACTCCTGGCAGCAAAGTTTTGTGTGCTTGCGACTATATACAGTACGTTTCCAAGGACAGTGAGATTGCAATGATCAGTCTCAGGATAAGGGACTAAGAATCATGGGAAATCACTGGTCCTTCGTAAGAATTTACCCAGCACCCCAGGAAGCAGGTGCCTTTGAGTTGGAAGAGCAGAGGGGTTGGGGCAGTGGGAGACAAAAGGGTCTGAGCACCATCTCTAAGGCGTCTTGACAACAGCTATGAAGGCTGGGCCTGGACTTTACCTGGCCTGTAACTCCACTCCTTCCAGGCTCGTCACCATGGCCTTTGACTCACAGGCATCTTCGTTCACGGCCTCTTCATCCTCCCCCTCACTGTCGTCCTCGCCAAAGGGAAAGCTCTGGTGGCCAAGGGGAGACAACAGGGACATGGTGGAGTTGCTGCAGCTCAAAGGCGGCGAAGGCAAGCACTCGGTCACCACCACCTCCTGCAGCTCTGGGCCCCGGGAGTCCTCGATGAGGTAGGTGACAGAACTCGACGGCTGGGAGCTCGGCTTGCAGCGGGCGAGGAAGCGGGTGCACCGTGCGGGAGCGGCAGCCCGCCATGGCCCAGCCGCCCGCATCAGGCCCGCCAAGTTCAAACGGCCCGAGCGGGGCCTGCGGCGCGTTCTCCCAGCAGGCGCTGCGCGCCCCCCGCAGACCAATCAACGCCGGTTCTGGGCCGCGTTGTCATAGCGACGCGTGGAGTCCGCAAACGGGCTTTGTCCTGGCTTGTGGAGCGTGGCTTCCTCATCCAAGGGCTAGAAGGTTCCCACTGACAGCTCCGCACTAGATGCTGGTATCCTCCTGACAACTATGTTTGCTGGTGTTCGCTGGTGTTGTATGTCATTTGGTACACGACACGAGAGGGTGTCACTAGGCAGATCCTTGTAAAGGAAAAGCCAGAAGCCTGAAGCCGTAACTATCTACTCCTCCATATAAGGTCAGGATAATAAAAAAAATTAGCAATCATGATTAGTTTTGTGTTTGTTTTTGTTTTACATCAGTCTGCATTAAAGAAGAGAACTTTATCCAAGCCAAGAATCCTCTTTGGGAACTGCCTTTCACTGTATTGGCAGCGTCTGTTAGCTGTTTTGTCAGGGCCAGTGAACTTTTTGGCCTTTTAAAGTGTTTGTGTCCGCACTCCATCATGTCCACAACAGACAAGATCATCCGCCAATCTTAAAAAATTCCTCGTTCTTTTTATAGTGAAAATTCACAAAGTGTGCTGCAATAAACATTTTTTTTTTTTTCTAGGACCTTGAGCCTCTCTCCTTTTAGGGACTGGGGATCTAGATGAAGCCCACTGAAACTGGACTGGTTACTTGTGCTCACAAAACTGCATGCACATGTCAACTGCTTTTGTCTAGCTCCTAATGTATATTACAGGTGGAAGCATCACAAGTGAAAAATGAGGATGACTAACGCAGCACACAATTTTAATGATCACAGATACAAAATCTCATGAAATTTATATCTGTAGAATTTTCATAGAGCAGTTAGGTGTGCTAGAAAAATTAACAACCAAAAGTGAGGCAAAGGCTACAGTGACTCTAACATGACAGGGTATATAGCCGTTGGGTACAGCACTATTTTGTTCATATTTCACTAAAAATGACATTAGAAGGCAATTGTTCAACTAAGAAAAAAGATTTAGTGGAATTATTTTTATGCTTTACTCCAGTTATTCAGTATTGACATATCTGGTTAAAATCTTTCATCAGAAATCATCCTTAGTACCAGTAACTCAGAGACACTGGGCTAACTTACAGCTTCACAAAGATGGAAGCTTGAGAAACAATTTCCCAACAGAAATAACTTAAAGTGCTGGGGAAGGGATCTGGCTCTGAACCAGTGGTTTTCCTCTTAATAAATATTCTTAAATAGGCTATTTGACCACAGTGATATTAATTTAATCCTCTCCAAAATAATCTACCCTACTATCATATTTTTGCATCAATCCTCAGTTCTACCATAGGACCTGACACCTACAATGGTAAACATTCAATCTCTGACACTTTCCCACATGAAACCTCTTGGTGTGAGAATCTTATATTATCACATACTCCCCTCACGCCCTTAATGTTTATTAAAGTATCCTTGATACTCTGGGATCATTGTGCCCACCAAGAAAATTATGCTTTAACAATACTGCAGGCTTAAAGGTTACAAGGCAGTTCATGGCCTGGTGCTGGTGTTTGAATGTAATAAAGTCCTGTGGTCTCTTTTTACAGTGTGTTTTACTACTTGGCATAAGAAGCAAGTCAAGATGAATAAGATTATACAAATGCACAAATTAGCTCTCCCCTTAAGTTACAGGGTATGGACTTAGTAATGTCTTCTTAATATTGATTTTTTTCACTTTAATGATATATTTGAGGTTTTCTTTTTTTTTTTTAAATTGCCATGGAAACCTTCTATAGGAGTGACTTTTGCTTAAAAATATGCAATTATATTACAAAACCTTTGCCATTTAACCTTTATGGCAATTTTATTTTATGGTTTCAAAAATGTCTTCCTGCGTGTACTAAAGTATTAACAAGTGAAGTAATCTGGTGTCTTAGGTAAATAATTCAAGAGGCAGAGGAATTGAAGGTGCTTAGTGAATGTGGTGAAGACAAAAGATTCACTGTGTGCTGTGGACAACTGTCAAAGTTGTAGTGGGGACTTGGCGAGTTATAGGGGAGCAGTAATTATGCTTTGCTTTCTGCTGCAGAAATTTCTAACATTTGAAGTTTAACATAAACTCACTGCTATATCCAGAATTAAAATGAATGGGACTGGGGGGATGATTCAGTCACTCAAGTGCCTACCTTGAAGCATGAGGACCTGAATTCAATTCCCAGCACCCACGTAAAACTGAAGGGTGTGGTGGCACAAGCTTGGGCCAGTCAGTCTAGTGTAATCAGTGAGTGTCAGACTAATGACAGAACCTGTCCCAAAGGAGGTGGATAGCTTCCCTGGTAGTAATTGTCTGGAGGCACAAGCATACCTGCAGGCACAAGCATACTGCTACACCCACGCTCATAAAATAAAATAAACACACACATACACACATACACACAAAGAATTGGGTTCTGGTTTGGATCTTGTGTATTTCAAGGATTTACTGAAATTTGCTGAGGTTTATCAGTTGTCTTCTCATTTGAAAAATGTGGGTTTGCCTAAGTATCAATGTAAGTGATTGCATTAAGTATCATGAAGGCTATTAATTGTTTTTAAGTAAAGATCTAATCAATAGAATTCTCTTAAATATAACAACTTGTTTTCAACTATATGGCTAGGATTCGGGATAAAACTTTACTTCTGAATTTCAGTGCAATGTCCTAGAGTTTTATAGATAGCAAGCATGAAAATTGTGTTTTCCAGTGGTTATTTCCAACATTTCTTCTAATATTCTCTACTTAAGAATTTGTCTGTGTAAGACTAAGTACACTCAGTAATATACTTAGTTATACATTAAAATATATATTAGATTACTTTCTAGAAACTTTTAATCATTCAAAACATTGTTGAACAATGCTATATTTAATACTACATGTCTAGCAGAATTTACCACATACTTTATGTAGCTGCTATTCTATTTTTTAATTTTTTTTTAAATACACAGTCTCTCTACATAGCCTTAGCTGTCTTTGAACTCATAGAGACCTACCTACCTGCCTCTGCCTCCCGAGTGCTGGGATTAAAGGCATGTGCCACCATACCCAGCCTGTTCTATTTTTTTAAAAGAACAAAATGAACAGTATTCAGTAACTTGAATTTTAGGAAGAAAGCCTTTAATTGGGATTTTCTTAGCAACTTATGATTTAATATTTATCAGATGTGTAAATATACAAACATTATATTTAGGTTGTAAATAGATGACCTTACAAAATGACAACACACAGTAAACAAATCCCTCCCACTTTTTATACAAACTACATGATTTTGATATACAAAGATTCTGTTTTTATTCCATTGATAATGTACAACCAAGACTATTTACAATGCAAAAACAAAAACCAAAAAACAAAACAAAACAAAAGAAGAAAACACACGTATATAAACCACAATTTAACATTCTGCTACTGGCAGCCACTATAGTTTAGGAGGTAGCTTTAATTAAACGAAATGAACAGAAGCCACATTTCCCAACTTGTGTTCTAAAAATAATTTACATAAGATAAAAATTCATCAGTATGCACAGTATGTACAGAGTCTAATCATCAAACTGCAATCTAGCTTAAGTTTCTGTTTAACCAGGATAACTAAGATGGCAGTGGGTTTGCTACTGACTTAACACATTGTTAAGTCTCCTTATAGGAACACATCAAGTAAATTAAAAATTTTAAAGACATAGGACAAGCTTTGATTCCCCTACTCTTAAAATGTGTCTTGTTTAACCAAAACATAGCATCTGAGCTACTGAATGGCTTTTTTTTTTTAATTACATGAGGGGAAAAATGTATAGAAGTTTTCATATAACAGCGCAGAGACTCTAGCTCAATAAAAAAAAAAAAAAGTAAGTGCTTTGTGTCATGATTACTACCAATTTCTTCTGATTACATAAAAGTACCTGAATTTACTTCCTGCATAATCCAAACTATAGATAACATGTCAACAAAGTTGGAAATGTCAGTGCAGCCAATGACATTAGGAAGTGTCTATTAATGGGAACATTACATAGAGCCATCGAACCCCTTGGATACTATTAAGAGTTCAATATTACTTAATAGGTTAGTTGTCTCTACTAAACCCACATAGCAATTAACCTTTTGCATTGTCCTAGTATTGTGATTGTGAAACACTGAGGGAAAAAAAAAATTACTGTGATTTCATCAAAGCAATGTATAATGAACAAAAAGAATGTTCTGCTATTTTAAAAAAAGAAAAAAAAACCTAACAGCTGTTAATATTGTCTTTAAAACATCTTCAGGTTTTAGACTTACAATTCATTTGAACAAAACTTTTGATTTATGGACACAGAAAACACATGAAGGTAATGCCTGTTTGAACTCTCATAGCTCTAGCTGGGAGACAGTCCCTTTTTTGGCCCTGAAGTAAGTCGTCCTGAGATTAATGATGAAACATTAAGTAAAATTAACAAGATTTTTTTCTGTTTTATAAATTCACATTTTTCAATTTAAAAATATTAACAGCTGTCTTTTATCTTGTGCTTAATTCAAAAACAGCTTGAACTTTGCACCTGATGGATCAGATAAAAAAAAAAAAAACCAAAACTAAACTAATTTTATATTGCTATGCCTTACATCAAATCATTTTTAAGATGCATTTATTTCAAATAGATCACACATTGCTGAGACATCACTTTTTTTTTGTTTTTCAACAACTGATAATTTAGGCACCCATTCTTTACAAATGTCTGGTTTGAGCAATAAACTGCCATCTTCCTCCTCTTCTGCAAGACATCAGGCAGTGATTAGAGAAGTGCTTCCCAGATGAAAGGTCAAAAGACAAACAACTGACTCTATGAGCACTGCCATTTGGTTGATGGGGGAAATGGTTACAGACACAGTAGTTCAGTCTCTGACTCTTGGTAGATTATAAGCATAGCGCACGAGAGGGAATCCGCGACTCTGGTAGAAGCAGGCTCTTCCACAGGCCTGCACCTGGTCAGAACTGTCCGAGACAAAGGAATCTTCTTCATCCGCATAGTCAGAGTGGGCTGACTGTGTGCCACAATCAGACCAATAGCCCTCTGGTCTTTGGCAAGAGGCCACTGTCAACACAGGACAACTGTGTGATTTTATTAAGTGTTTGCATGATACTGGTTTTGTCAAAAGAAACGACTCACAACAGTCGCACACTGTCAGGTTACCCTGCAAGTGGGAGTACATGCCACAGTCATAGTAGAAGTCCTGTTCCCCACAACCACCTTGGCTGCTGATTGAAACAGAAACAGATCCGTGTTTCCGGCTAACACGCCGTTTCAGTAGCTTCCAGTCTTCTTTAAACTTTGGGTTGAAGAAAACATACAGGACTGGATTCAGGCAGGCAGGCAATGGGAAGAATATCAGTGTAACAGACTTCATTATTTCGGGGCTGATGGAGATTGCCGTGATCAATGGCGCAAATGAGAAAAACGCAACAGGGCAAAAAAAGATGCAGTTGGTGAAGATCAGCCAAGCAACGTGCTTAATCATGCTAGACTGTGAGTTTTCTGACAGGTCTTCTTTCTCCAAGTTGCAGTACAGTTTAGTGTAGATAATGGCCATTAATAAAAATGCTAGTGAGTTTAATAGCACTAAGGTCACAGTAAATCCCAATGATGTTGTTTCTCCTGTAGGAAATGGCAAGCACAAGGGAGATGCAGAATACTCCCCTCTGTGGAAAAGGGGGAAGCAGCCTGCTACTGCAGCACCCAGCAAAGCTAAGAGGGCAGTAACCCGGAACTGTCTAAGGTTACTGCTTTTCCCGTTTTTCATTATATCCTTTGCAGATAAGCTTCTTTCAATGGCCGCTAGCGTTAACAGGAATATGGCACTTTCTGAGGAAAAGACTGCCAGAAACCCAGCTACCTTGCAGCCACTGCCAGTTTCCCACCAAATGCCAAATTCAGCAAACCGGCCCCAGGACACAGCATCAAGAAAAGTAAGGATGCCAGTATAGATGCCCATGAGTAAGTTAGACACAGAAATCAAGCCTATGAAGAGTTTGGAGGCAGGCAGTGATGAACAAGAGGCAAACACTGTTACAATGACAAGCAGGTTGAAAAGCAAGGCAACCAAGAAAATGAACCACACTGTAAGGCGAATCATCCAGCTTCCCAGCAGATATTCACAGGGCTTAAAAGCACCTAGAAATGAAAAAGAAAGAGTACAATCAACAGAGAACAATTAAATCCAGAATAAGCTTGCCATCTGCTTGAACCAAATTGAAAGATTACTACTTCTAAGATATTTTAATCACAAACTAATAAACTTCCCTTAATTTTTGAAATTAACTATTAGGGAAGGTCACATGGAGATAATTTTAAGAAAATTTTACTTTATGTAAAATTAATACACATAGTACAATGTCTGGCATATAAAGGGTACTTGTCCAAATACTGAAAATCTGCAATCAGGTGGCTTGTATCTTGCTGCTCTTCCTCTTAGACCTCTACAGATTCCATCCTATCCCTTGTGGATAATACTGCCTGTTTTTGGAGCTGTGCAGCTTACATAAAATTACATATTTAATGTACTTAAGTGGCTGCCAGGCACAATGTTAGACTTCAGTAAATACTAGCTTCCCCCCCCCCCTTTTTTTTTTTTGCTAGTCTCTAAATACTTTGTAACTATAGATGTCTGTACACACATTTTAAAACACATTTCAACCCATTTCTCATGGCTTTCAAAGGCAACCTGATGAGACAGGTTAAGATAAGTAAAATTAACTTGATCTTCAACAAAACTGATATTTGAGAGCCTTTTTGACTTAACAAAGGTTACTCACTAGATTAGTACTGCTAAGATTAAATCACACAGATATTAACTATTTATAACTAAGTTTAGTATAAGAATAGCCTATATAAAACTACAGTGAACTCATTTAGTAGCTGAACTGTTTGTCATTTTTTTGAGACAGGGTCTCCCTATGCCCAAGCTGCCCTGGAATTTGCTGTGTAGACTAAGCTAACATTGAACTCACAGAGATCAGCCTGCTTTTGCTGGGATTACAGGCATAAGCCATCATTCTGGCTGAACTATTTGTCTTAGTCATTAATTTTCACATGCTAGTTATATCATAAATGATGAGTGTTTTGGTTTTAAAATTCAGAATGAAAAATTTGACTATGAAGCCAAAGAAAACTATGTATTGTAGCTGGCTAAAGGCATATTTTATTTCCTGAACAGTCATGAAAATGTATACATCTAATAAGGTATCTTATTTTTAAACATTTTTAAAATTGCATGTATATTTATTCATTTATTCTGCAGATTTGGGGCATGCATGCCAAGTGCGTGTGTGGAGGTCAGAGGACAACTTGTCAGTCCTTTCTCTCCTTCCATGATGTATGTTCTGGGGATTGAACTCAGGCGTGGCAATAAGTGCCCCTCAGCCAGTTCACTAGTCCCGTATTAATCATATAAAGTCAAGTCCACACAATTTTTAATTTCCATATAAGATAAACATTTGAAACTGTGTTGTACTACCCTTGGGAGGTTCTTCAATAAAGCACTTTATTTCTGAGTCAGAAATTGCCTTTAGTTCTGAGTCAGAACTCAGCCCTCTTTAAAAAGAAGAGCAGAGTTGGGCAAGATAGCACACGCCTTAATTCCAGCTCTATGGAGGCAGAGGCAGGTGATCTCTGAGTTTGAGGCCAGACTGGTCTACAAAGTGAGTTCCAGGACAGCTAGAGATATATAGTGAGACCCTATCTAAAAACAACAACAACAACAAAAACAAACAAACAAACAAAAAAACAGACCTAAACAAACCAGAAGAAAGCTAAGAACCCCATCGTTTGGGAACAATTTCTCAAGTGGGTCAGGCTGCTTTTTTTAGCAACTGGACTCTTTCTTTGGAAGCCCACTGCTTCCTTCAGAAAACATCTAATTGTACAGAAGGAGGTGGACTCCACTCCATACTATTTCTATCTTAGCATATCCATCTGTATCTATGTGTTTCAGATGCTCAACTGAGGAGAAATCCTCCTTCTCTAATTAGGTAGAATATGCCCTTATAATCAACCAAATAATGTGACATGAGTTTAATAACTTTCCTAGAACTAAAAACAAGGAAGTAAATCAGAAAGAAAGGCAAAGGCAAATTTGCATTAAAAAAAAAAAAAACAAAACTTCAGGAACTAGAGAGATAGCTTAGCAGGTAAAGTACTGCTGCACAACATGTGGAGCAGACTTTGGATTCCCCAACATCCCTATAAAAAGCCTGGCACAGAGGCTAGGTCTGTTATTCCAGCCCTGGAGGAGGTGGTGGTAGACAGGTGGATCCCTGCAGCTAACTGGCCAGTTGGCCTAGAAAAAACAATACATTCCAGGTAAGAGACTCTGACTCAAAAACTATGGTGGAGGGTAAATGAAGAAGACACCTGACACTGACCTCTGGCCTCTACATACACAGGTTGCACACACCCACATGAACACATCCCTGCTGAACCCTGCAATGACTTACAGAACTAGTTCTCCGATTCAAAGAGCATTAGGTTGAATTCAAATGACAGCTTTATCAGGTCATCTAATCCCTCACTCTACTTGTAGAAATCACTTCCATCCTCAGGCACTTTAGATCTATCTACCCAGTGCTACTTAAAGTGAGAAATTACAGACACATGGGCTGGGCACTACCTGTTGAAGGTGTACAGTGAATAATTATTTGACTATGTTCTTCATTTTCAGCAGTGCTGGTGACATTTGCTGCATCAGTGGCACCTAAATATAAAACAATGTATATCAAAATTTAAATGGTATATAATACAAAAAGACCAGATTTCACTACAATTTTCCTTTTATATGAATAGTGCAAGATCAGTTTATATGAGGCTTAATAATATTAAAGATGCTGATAAAAAGTATTGGGGTGAGGGGACTAGAGGGACTAGGAAGAACATTAGGGTTGGATATGAACAGGGTACATTATATACATGTATGAAATTGTCAAAGAATACATAAATATTCTTTTGTTATGCAGGTAACACAGTAAATGGTACTTTCCCCAGAGATTTCGTATTGATCCTTTTCAAACTGATTACAACACAGACAGGTTGATTAATGCCTTAGGGAGTTCTCTATTTCTCAGAGTGGACACACTTGCCTTTCTCCTTTGTCACACTGTGGTCTTGGAGGCTGTTATCTTCTGTGTTTAAATTAGCGTAAGAGTCACACCCCCAAAATGCACAACACTGATAAGCATATGGTACTGATAGAGACCTGGGGAAAGAATTGGAAAACACACACTGAATACCAGACTCCCAGACAGGACTTAGTCCTGCAAAAACACTGAACCAGTCAAGGCACCAGAAACACCTGGCACATGCCTAGGGTTGGCTATGTGTCCTCCCCAGACCAGTTTCCTCATCTCTGAAGAGAGTTCTGATAAACCTCACATACACAGCTGAAGCTTTCTTTTATGAGTTGTTTCTTAATACCCAGATGCAAGTCAAGCCATATGTTAAAATTTCATAACCATAAAGCAATTTAAAGTAAAAATTGCAGTGATCCTTTTATACATGTCTGAACCATGCCCAGTACATCACAGGAAATGGATAGTGTCTTTAAAATCAGCCACCCCAGGTCATATGTAGCTTTGTACCACCAATCAGCTTTACTTTGCTCAAACAAATACAGTGAACATATTTCCTCTTTGTAAAGGAGTATGCTCAAGCCCTTTGTCTACTGCATTTAATGAACCCCTCTGAATCTGCAGTCTCTTGGACATGTGATGGCACTGTGCCAGCTTCCTGTCAGTTCGCACTTAGGACATTTCCAGTATCTTGTTGCTAATGACAAGTACATTAAAATGAAAAAAAATTCAAACAAACATCTTTCAGAGACTATGCAGAGCTTAATTCATTCTCTTGACAATTATGAGATAGTACTCATGTTCTATTTTCACCAAATTTGCAAGGGTAGAGGTAGAAAATACACCTAAATTACAACCTACCAGAAAAATATGGAAACCACAGAGGAGGAAAAAAACAGAAGGCTCAGTAATCTGGGGCCTACCACAGCTTTAACAGAAAGAAGAATGGGCACAAACACACCTGAGATTAGCAAAGTCTCTTGCTGCCAAGGCATCTTTCAGCTTGAAGTTGCCCACAAGTTTTAGTTGGTTGAGCCCATTTAGGCCCTCCGTGGGAAGTGAAGTTAATTCATTGAAACTTACATCCCTAAAATGTGAGAGATACTTCAGGTTAACTTTCTAAGATACAAATCACATGCAAACATCTCTACCAGGCTGCCAAGACAGCTCAGCCAGTAAGGGTGCCTTGAAGCCTGAAAACCTCAGTTCAATCCCAGAATCTACATAGTAGTAGGAGAGAACCCACTCCCAAAATTATCTTTTAACCTCCACATGTTCACTGTGGCATGACCACACATGTACACACACACAGAAAGAGAATAAATGTTAAAACAAGATACAAAAGAAAAATAAAAATCATATATATTAACATCATAAATATTAGATTTTTGTGTTTATATAATTTTATCTTATTTATGTATAATATTAGAAAAATGTTAGGTATATTTTAAAGTAACTAAAATGAAGCTTAGATGTGTTAAAAAGATAGATCTAGCATAGGTCTTGACATCTATGAAACCATTCTTATAGTATCATAGCTTAGCATTTATATAAGGAAACACTAAAGAAAGCTTTTGACCTGACCACAAATGGTCTTGTAGACTGTTTACTACCTTCATGATACTACTGAGTACAGCCATTCATTTACTTACAGGTTAGTAATTGTCCCAAGCTTCACAAAAGCTCTGCTGTGAATTTCATGGATCAGATTTCTACTCAGATCTCTGCAATCACAAGAGCAACATGTTATAACGCCAGTCAGTTACTCAGACTACACTGTATAATCTGAGGGAGTAACACAACATCCCTTAACCAAGACCTTCCATCTTGCCTAACGACATTTTTCAAATGTTTACAGTCATTGTCTCTCTTTTACCACAGTTTCCTGTAGCAGTAACTGTAGCAGGTATCTCTTTCAAGCCAGTTGTGAATTTTCTCGACTTTATCATTCTGGTACCAGTTCCAAAATAGCAATGATATGATATCACCTTTGATACTATAGCCAGGGCAGGAAAAGCCCAACTCCTGACAAAGCTTTAAAAAAATGGCTTCATATTGTTTGCCTTCTCAAAGCTTAGTTGTAAGGTCCCAGGAGAAGACAAATAATCAATAAGCAAACAAGAGCGCTCCAAAGGGCTTCCGATATCATTCTTTCCCAAAGCAGGAAACAAAACTCCTATCAGTGTTAGAGCTAGCCCTACTTTACAGAACACACCCTGAAAATTTCTGATACCACAGCATTAACAAACCATAGAAATAGTTTCACATTTAAATTGCATCTTAACATTAATTAAAAGACTGGATAAATTCATAACACATGTCCTTGATAACAGATACTCAAGAAGTGACCCGCTTTCAGTCATTTATCAGTGCTGTAAAAGTGATGGCAGATAGGAACTGGCCCCCTCCCGTGGACAACGAACTCAGAGCCTTGTTCCTAGGAGGCGGATACACTGCCATCAAGCCACAACTCCAGCCTGTTTTATTTCTTAAAGGGAACCCATTAGAAAAACAGATTCAATAGATGTAATTTCTCTTTAGTGTCAATTTTTCAAACCTTTTCTATATTTAAAAATTATGCATTAATTGAGTGCATTATGTTTTCTGTACTTAGTCACCTCCACATTCCCAGGCTTAGTAGAGTACCAGGCACACATATGCATTCAAATATAAGTGTTTAAAATGAGTACATCTGCTTCGAATGAACTATATTTGACAAGACAGGTTCTCCAGAGCAGGGTCAGCAAACTTTTCTTTGTAGAAGGCCAAAGAGTAGATCTTTTCACCTTCTGGATCACATGGCTGCTTCTGCTACTGCTCAGTTGTGTTACAACATGAGAAACTCAGCTTAAATCAACATTTTAACAAGAGGCCTGGTTGTATTCCCACAAAATTTATAACTACAGGAGACAAGCTGCAGAGAGCACACAGGCTGGGGTCAGCCTACTTTGCTCTAATGAAGCACCAAACCCGTCTGTAACTTGAAAATAAACAAGGTCCTTCTTTGAAATTAAAACATTTCACTGGCTGAGAACCAATACCATCAATGAGCTATGATGAAAAATACCAAAAGTAGATTCTTCATAAAGTATCACAAGGTAAAGTTTAAATGATGTTTACAAAATAGCAATCATGTTTTAAATGTTGCTAGTAACATGGAAATCATTGTGACAGTTTTAATTGCCACCTTGACACAATTTGTCAACTTGACTTCAAAAGGGAGTCACAATGAGGGATTGTCTAGATCAGACTGGCCTGAGGGTGTATTCATAGGGGATTCTCTTGATTACATTAAATAAGGTCTGAAGACCCACCCACCCACTATGGGTGGTACTATTTCCTGGGCAGAGGATCCTGGCCTGTATAGAGTAGAGAAGGCTAACAGGTCCAGCACTCATTAATATCTCTGCCCTGGACTGTGGGTGAAACGCATCTAGCCTCTTTTAGTTCCTGCCACCTTGACTCCCCTGCAGTAACCATAACCTGAAATCCTGACCCAAACAAACCCATTCACCTTTAAGTTGCTTTTGTTATGATATTTTATCACAGCAAAAGGAAGTCTAAGACAATTATGATACATAAATGTATAGTTTTACAAAACTTTTTTCTTTAATAATCACAGAAAAACTTACAAAATCCTTAAGGATGCCAGGCCTTGAAAAGTGTTTTCTTTTATTAGGTAGATTTGATTACGCTGCAATGAACTAAAATAAAATAAAGGATGGGGAGGAGAGGGAAGGTAGAGAGAAATTAATAAACAAGGAAAAAAACAAGGAAAATATTTACTTTGAAAAATGTTTCTGTTAAGTTTTTTCTAAATTTAAATATTTGTATGTAACAAATCTTGTTGAAAGTAAAAACTGTAGTTTCTTTATCTATAAAATGAAAAGGTTAATGACTGAATATTATGAAATATTATGAAAAAATGAAAATGACTGATATTCCATCTCAAGTTATATTGGGAGTTAACTGGTACCCTATCTATCAATTCTCATCAACCTTACTCAGCTGTAAGCAAAAAGATGACCTAGTGAGAAAAGATTAGAGACCAGACATAACAAATAGTGTAGAAAGGAAGAGGTGACAGGGAGGGAGAGGGAGAGAGAGAGAGGAGAGGAGGGAGGAGAGGGAGAGGGAGAACTAGGAGGAGGAGGAGGAGAGAGGAGGAGGCGGGGGAGGGGGGATGAGGAGGTGATGAGAGAAGAGGAGGAGAGGATATGGGAAGACAGAAGAGTAGACTACACTAGATTAGACATATCCCCTCTCAGATCCCAACTAGGTTCCATCTGAGCCACTCCAGCTCTGGCATTCTGGATACCAGTATTCAGAAGTTTCCCTCAGTAGCCAGAACACATTTTTCTGTTTTCTGATATAACTACCCTTCCCTTATAGCAGTGGTTCTCAACTTGTGGGTTGCGACCCCTTTGGGAGGTCAAGTGACCATTTCACAGAGGTTGCCTAAGACTATCTGCATATCAGATATTTAATTACAATTCATAACTAGCAAAATTACAGTTATGAAGTAGCAACAAAAATAATTTTATGACTGGGAGTCACCACAACATAAGGAACTGTTTTAAATTAGGAAGGATAAGAACCACTTCCTTACAGCACCTGATAGACTGTCTAATAGGTAGAAGCCTGAAATACCTTTTCCTAAGCAGGAAATCAAAATTGTTAGACACAGCAGAATTAGTTCTATGTAAGGAGCATGCTCTCAAATTATTGACATTACAGAGTTAATGGACCAGAGGGGGAAAAATCTATAATCAAACAAACTGTGCTGTAATGGAAACATGAAGTTTAGATTCAATTCATTTCAAGGCACATCTTCCTAGTAACAGAAAAAATCCACATTGTTACAAATCATGAAAGAAATACTTGTTGCACTAACACATCAGACACAAGGACATTTTATTTACTGGAACACTTGACCATATGAACTTCTGATTTCTTGTAACAATTTGCTATAGGAAATGATCAGTGAACTAACAGTATAGTACAACAAAACATAAGTCAAAGGCCAACTTACATTTCTTCCAAAGCATGACAACCATTGAAACTTGGAAGGTCTCTTATATTGTTGTAAGACAAGTCCCTAAAAACAACAGAACAACTTAATGCCATTATTAAAAATGCTGTGCCTAGAAGCATTGGAAGCAGCACAAAGGTCTTCAAAAGAGGCTAGCTGAGCAAGAAAAGCAAGCTTTTTTACCCCTGATCCTTGTAAGCCTCTAGCACTCCTTTGTGGTACCACACATTTGAGATTTATAAAGTTAAAGCACACAGTTAAAGCACACAGGGTTGAATGTAGACAATAAAACATATGCTAAAAAATATTAAGTTTCAGATATTCAGTTTCAGTTTAAAATATAACAGGACATGCATGAAGTCTGTGTTCAGTAGTAAAGCTAAAGATTTTTAGAAAATTTGTATTTTTCCAGTACATTTTTTGTGCCATGTATTATGCTGTCCTTTAATTTAAATGTTTTGCTACATCTTTTAGATCATATGAAATTATGTCAGAGTAGTTAACATTTGGTGTCACTGAGTTTCCCCTCAATGACGGTTATCATGTTTAAGCTAGAAAATCCAGTATAACATGTAATTAGTCAGTCAATCCATCATGTATTTTGTTACTACCTCCCTTAAGTACTTAACAAATCAGTTTCTAATTGTTTGTTCTGGTGAGAGTTCTACACCCTCACTTTTAATTTCTAGGCCAACTTTTAGAAAGCTACAATTAGTTCATTCTTGGTTCAAGAAAGCAAAGTTTCAGGATCTGCTTAGTTATGGATGAAAGAGAAAATGGATGATGCCCAGGTGGAAACCAGAATACCAACCAATTAGTCTCTTAGGTTACTTTGCCCCAAATAAAGTAATAAAATGATTAATATATAGCACACAATCCTAAAAGCCAAATTCAGATGCATACTCCCTACCCTGTGAACATGTAAGCTCCTTATTTATATGAAGGGAACAAACAAGGAATAACCAAACCTCAAACCACCTTATAAACATAGTTTGTTCAAGATAAAAGTGAGCATCTGTAAAGTGCATAAAAGAAAGGTATGAGGAGAAGGAAAGAATAATCCAACTTACAGAGTCCTAAGCATCTTTTGGTTTTGGCACAGATTATCAGGTATGCTGCTTATCTTTGTCCCAGTCAAGGTTCTGTGGAAAAACAATTGTTCATCTAAGAGACAGTTCAAGTCAGGATAGTAAACAAGATGTTCCTCTCATACACAAAAGAGTGAATGACTGTACATTAGTGTATATGTGCCTGTGCACCCCACTGCCTAACTACCAACTAAAGTTAGGCATGTAGGAAGGTGAACTAACTCAGTGTGTCATCTTCACAGTAATGAAAAAGACCTTGGCACAATATGGTAATACTGTCCAGATGATGGGCTAGATTTCCAAATTCCTTCATCTTTTTTCACACCTAACACATTTGAAAACACACCAGGGCCCTACTTCAAATGTTGTTTCTGCTTTTCCTACCTGTTTAGCATTCTGAAGCCTTCCTACTCTGCACCCTGCCTCCTTCCCCATTGTAGTCAATCATCAGTTCCAGTTATGTTCTTCTAATATAGTATTCTAGTACCTGGCCCTTTCTCTCCTTTTTGTTTGTTTGCTTGCTGCTATGCAGATCAAGGGTGAAATATTTTAATACTTCATAAAGCAGTGAAGATTCTGATCGTGCCCTTTGTTCCAGAAGAACTCTAATATTGACTGAACACTGGAGCATGGTTAACTGGTTTATCTAGTCCCTGGGTTTGACATGACTGCACTGCTCTATATCTTGATCTCCTTACTGTACTCTCCTCATGTTACCGGGTCCAATATTTTCAACATGCACAAACTACCTTAAGAACCAAATTGGAACTCTTTTCTCAGTGCTTCCCAACTTCTTTTATCCCCTACCTTAGCATATATGAAAATCTTAATGCTTATATAGTGTACTACAGTAAGACTCCTATAGATAATGGCTCCAGGCTACTGCAGGCCCAAGCTGGCTATCTGGAGGGCTGAGAGCAAGATCTCAGATGTGCCTGTACTCCATTTATAGACTACCCACTAGGAATCTTTTCTACAGCCAGATATGCAGGGGTTCAAGATTTAGTCATTCTAAAATCTTGTCCCAAATAGTTTTCCAAATGTCTTCTTCCCACAACCCCATTCCATTATAAACATGCAATTCTTGTCTATATTTGATGATCTGTATGCCATCTTAGTATGTTTTTGGTATTCCTAATCATATTAAATCTTCTATTCTAAGTGAAAGTCTCAATTCTGAGAAACGACATTATTCCATTTTCAAATATTGCATCTCCTCCATGAAGGTTCTTCTGATGATCTAGATCATTTGGTTCTACTTTTGAATTTCTGAAATTCTGCTTCAAGTTAGCCATTTGGTTGCTACCTTATATTCTCAGTAACCATTTCAGATCTGTCCACCCTGGAGCCTGCACTCAGCCTGAGCTAAAGGACCTCAAGCCTAATACAGCCGTTGCCAAGCTTGGCAGTCACAGAAGGAGTCTGAAAGAACCACAAATCCATCCCCATCACTAGGAAGCACTGGCACTCTGCTGGCACCCTGGAGTCCAGAGCTATCTTTACATGACCCTTCTTGAAAGTATCACACTTACAGACTCTCCAGATGGGCCGTTCCAGTCAGATCAGGGAACCACTGCACCAGGCTTGCACCACGGATGACCCTAAGAAATTCGGGAGAAAAAAGTAATTTCAAATAACCTTTTTCTTATATAATATTTTCATGTGTTAATCTTGAAGTTACAACATTGTAACCAGATATAACTGGTTTAATCTCTTGAAGGTACTTGAAAATGTGGTATTTGGGATAAGTACTACATAAATAAGAATCACTGTAAATTTTTAGAGTTATCCTTTACAATATCACATAAAGAAGAGGGAAATTGTTTTTCTAAAACTACAATAATATTAATTCTTATTTTGCATTTAACAAGTTGTATAAACACTCAGGTATGTTTTAAACGTGCATGATACTTACAAGGAATGCAGATCAGACAGGTTGTGAAATGCTGAGTTCCCCACAAAAGATAGAGGATTATCATACAAATGTCTGTGAAAATATCCAAAAAATGACAACATTTTCATATGCTTATGAGCACTCTGAGATTAAATCCATGTTCCCTGTGTCCATATCAAAAAGCCCAAGTTTTATACCTTTGATGCAGATGTCTGACATTTCTAGACATGGCTGCATGTGATTATATATACAAAGAAACTTTAAAAAATACTTACATTGTTCTTAACAGTGGATTACCACCAAATGCACCATCAGGGATAACAGAAATAGAATTACTGTGAAATCCCCTAGAAAGAGAAGAGAAAAACATTTGGAAACAAGTTAAAACTGGAGTGTCCACTTCTGTTCAGCATTACACGAAACAAAACTGATAATGCTAACATAAACATCATTAAAACTGAGAAACCTGAATTTTGAATTCTGTGTCATCCTTCACAGGATTTTACTCCATTCTTTTTAAAACCACTCCTTAGCCTGTTATCTTATTGGTCCCCCATTGCTTCATCATCAAAAAACTTTATAGCATGAAGATCTATGGTGAAATAAGCTTCAAATCTCCATCATAGAAGCCTGTATTTTATCTTTGCAACATGAGCTTT
Source organism: Cricetomys ansorgei (assembly GCA_026225945.1). Lineage (NCBI taxonomy): Eukaryota > Metazoa > Chordata > Mammalia > Rodentia > Nesomyidae > Cricetomys > Cricetomys ansorgei. The sequence goes on along the minus strand of JAMJFZ010003875.1, from coordinate 11,787,139 downwards.
CAACTCATGACACAATCTCTGTTGTGCCATATACATCTTATCTCCACACAAGACAAACCCAGCCTCCAGGTGCTCCCTGATCCCCTTTCACTTACTTAAGTTTTTCCATCCTTTAGGTCTCATCAAATTCTTTTCTTTTAGTGAATCATCTTCTAATGACCCCCAAGCTTCAGTAAGATCTTTTTGTGGAATGATTGACTTGTCTTATTTGTTTACACCTGATTTCTCTATGGAAACACTTATCTGCCTATATTCATGTTCTGCCTTTCTAGTGAGGCGAAGACTGCAAGCTCCTCTAGGCAGACTGTACCTCATGCCTTTTAGTTTCAGTAGCATCTAGCCCTGAGCACAACCATTTGTGCCGGCTAACACATCTGATATGTGGCCTGACTGGGTGTTTTATGGATATATTAAATGAGAAAAAGATGCTCCCAAACCTAATTACTAGAGCATTTAATGGTGAGTTCCAGAATAAAGAGCTCAGCATAAAGAGCAAAGGCAATACTCACAGCTCTTTTAGGCTAGGAAGGGCTTTAATAGCCTGAGGAAATTCATCCAAGTTATTATAATTCAAGTCCCTAGGGGGAAAAAAAATGAGAGAACATATCTAAGAATAGTGAATAGCAGTCATAATTCATAAGACATTCTGGTACAAATACATGTTAAAAGATCACAACCTCAAGATAGCAATCTTTCTCTCCCAACTACATTATCATTCAAAGCCCTATAGTAGTTTAATTTACAGACTTTTAGAGAATATTAAGTAGGAAATGTTATCTTCTATGTTTTTAGATTAATAAACTTGCAAGCTCAGAGAACTGTCAGATCACATGCCACTGAAGGAGTAAACACATGAATCTTGTGTGATTTCATGGAAAATTTACCATCAAGTAGAATTTATTGAATATCTATGTATAGGTGAGTAGAGTGTGAAGCTGAGGCTTCCCTTCGAATGGACAGCAGTTCCCTGCAATTCTAGTAAAAGAACTTCAAATGAGAGGCCAAGGGGAGGACCAGAGTTGTTCTCAGGCAGGTCATAAATTGTTGACAATGTTATATTCATTAGGGAGAGATTAAGCCACAGTGGTCTGTCACAAAGCAGGTCTAGTTCTGGGAATGTCTAAGTTTTAATTTCTCTTAACGTAAAGAACATGATGGCATATGGTTATTGTGGCTCATTTCAGAATGAGAGAGAAAAGAAATTAAAAGCCCCTTTCCTTTGACATCTATTGTTTTCCTTTTCTACACAGAAGAAGGGAAAATGGCAAATCGAAACTAAATTAACTGGGAAGAAAAGCTTTAATTTTTAATATAATTGGAATAGCATACATGGACTAGCTTTTATTTACTACCTAGTAAAAACTACACCTAGCAGAGGAGACCTGAGTTTAGAGCTGTCTTCCTCCAGTTTTAACTTTCAAATATTCACTAGTGTTTATTATTTAACTGTTTTGACAGGAAGGTTGACTAAGGTCCTATTAGGCTTGTTGAAGTCTCCTCAGTAGCTCACAGCCAGAAATTTCAATTCAACAAAGTACCATAGATCCCAAGTATTCCAATTAGGTCTCAGCCATCCAAGAGACATACTCAGTCAGTTTTCTGTATCACAACAGTAAACATCTGTGTCTTTGGATGCAGGCAATAATGCAACTAATATAAACTAAAACAACAAAAGCAGTCTAGTCTAAATTACACACAGCTGTACTTGGTCTGTTAGTTTAAGACTGGTAAAATGTGCAGCCCAAATAGCCAGTGCTTTTTCAGCTAGTGGGAACACAGCATTATGCAAAATTTTAAAACACTAACTTATTACATTTTAGCATATGAAAGCAGATATGCTATTCCAACCCAATTTAAATAGTTAGCTAGGAACTAAAATCATGGAGGAAAACCAACAATAAATAGCAAATTGTCCCCAACAGAATTGGTTTTAGAAATGTCAAAGTTTCCAAAGTGTCACAAATTTAACAAAATTAACATTATTGACAAGGTATGAATCTTTGCAGATGGAACTGCTTTAACACATATTTGGGGAAAGGGGACAGTTTGAAGTTCACACTTAAGTATCAGTTTTGAATCATAAACTGAATTTATTTTTCATAAGTGGGTTATTAGATGGTAAAAATTGAATTTTTAAAGCAAATTAACAATGAGTTATGTTCGGATTGGAGAGATGGCTCAGCGGTTAAGAGCATTTGTTGCTCTTCTGGAGGACCTAGGTTCAATTTCCAGCACCCAGACAGCAGCTCACAACTATAACCCCAGTTCCAGGGAATGTGACACCTTCACACAGATGCACATGCAGGCAAAACACCTATGCACATAATATAAAAGTAAATCATTTTTTTAAAACAGGCACATGCCACTAAGTCTGACCTTTAAAAAAAAAAAAGAGAGAGAGCTATACTTAACAATGCCTTCCCTAGATTACACTGCCCCAATCACAATACAGACTATAAATGTACTTACAAGGTTTCCAGGTTATCTAGTCCATCAAAACAGTGTTGGCTGAGGCTTTTAATCTTATTGTTATGAAGATGCCTATGAGAAGAAGCACCAAAACGATGGTCACATCTCCCCGAAGCAACCGTTATAGCTGATGAATGTGTCTAAACTGATGTAGCTAAACATTCCACACTCAGCTACAGAAAGCTGGCAGGGACCTATACACAGCCTCCCCGGACACAGAATGCCAACATTAGGGGAAATCCAATGCAGAAAACAGTGACACATTGAAGATTACTTGATTTTCGTTTGCACTGAAATAAAACTTTAGCTCCTCCTTCATACGAAACAGAGCATAGTGATGCATTCTCTGAGGTAAGAAGGCAGTGTTACGGAGTTTACGTCACTGAGGATGGAAATAAATTCGAAAAGAAATGAGACTTTACTATGTCTTCCTAGGTTGGCATAGAGAATCAAAACATTTTTGAGCAGAAATTTTGGAAAAATACAAAACATCCTTGGAACTTGTTTGTCTAAGTATTTCAAAACAGTTTCTCTTCTTTTTAACACTGAATAAACAAATTCATTGTTGGGACAGAAGTTATAAAAAAAAAAAAAGTCATAAAAAAGTATTTGGTGAATGACCCAGTTATCTTTTAAAGGTGATTTACAAGTGGCTGCTTATTTTTAAAAGACGTAGCATCTATTACTAGATATTATTGAAGACGTCAGCATGTTTGATTTTATCAGTGGCAACTCCCCCAAATACTAACTGTCCAGAAGCCAACCACTGGGCCACTTTTATAATAATTTGCCACCAGTAACCCATTTTGCCCCCAAATGAACACAAAGATGCAGTAATAAGAGGGTTGGCCACGTACAGAACCACCAGACTTGAAAGGTTGGTGAATGCAAAGTCGGGGATGCTTGAGATGTTATTGAGAGCCAAGGTCAGCGCCTGGAGGGTGGGCAGGTTGCTGAGGGGACGCACAGGCACTTCCGTCAAGCTGTTGTCATCCAGCCACAGGTGTCGTAGCTGAATAAGCCCTTCAAAACTGTCCTCAGGGACTGAGGTAATATGGTTGGCATCTAAGCGTCTGAGAAACAGAAACATCCACAGTGAGCAATGAGTTCTACTGGAAGAAATCAATCCAGAGAACACTGCTCTAGAGCTTCCAAACAGAAACGAGTCATAAAGCTCACAGAACCATGGTTACCTCTCTTTATTTAACTGAGACAGAAGTCCTGAAAAACAACAAATCTATCACTACAGAATAATACACTTAAACGAAAACTCACAAAGCTTAAGTTGGAAATTTATGTTTCAGAGTACAGTAAGCTGAGATATACAAAGTAGGTGGGGGAGATAAAGGTTAATGCATGTGCCCACACACAGGCAAACACACACACACACACACACACACAAATACAGAAAACAAGTAAAATGAAGTTGATCAAATAAGCTACTTTACCTCCAATGTTACAGTATAGTCAATATTTTAGATTGAATTTAACTGCTACTCCGATTTGATACCAAAAAGAAAAATAAGAAAATATTTACAATTTTTTAAATGGCAAAAAAAAAAAAAAACCATTTCAGAAGATTCTCAACTATCTTACCAGATCAGCTAAAACATGTCATATTGGTAAAGCAAACTTCTCTCTTAGCATGAAATATTTAAGTTAACTTAAATTAACTTAAGTTACTAACAAAGGTCAGATTGTTCACAGGAAAACTAAACTCCTCCAATCAACACTACTATGGCTTTAAAGCTTCATCTTTTTCAGAAAATTCTGGAATTAAGGGGCACCTTACTAAAAGGATTATTAATGTTTAAGTCTCCATCTAAAAACCTGGAAACTAAATCCTAAGTATTTCTTTCTGTTGACACAACCAAGTATAATTGTTATAATCACTTTTCAATACAAAGACAGCCTGGTGTTAGCAGGATGAGGAACTGTATGAAATCCCAGGAAATCCCAGTGTTCCTCATAATCTCTTGCTGATGCTTATCACATGCATTCTGTCTCATAGCCTGGACCTCTCTAAGAAAATTAGAGAAAAGAAAAAAACTAGTAAAAACTCAGAATGATTTTTTTTTTTTTTTAAAGAAATGGCATCTGGCAACTTTAAAGTTCAAAAACTTCTGAGTTTTAGAGAGATTTCTGTGCCTTGTTTGTTCTGTTTTGCTTTTTAATCCTGCTCAACATCAGTCCCTGCCATGACTTCCAACTCCAATGAATTGCTGGCCTCTCCTCCCAGATACCTGCTCCCAGCCCACGGCATTCTCATTCCTGAGACAATCAGCAAGGCCTAATGACCATGCATCTTTGTGGATACCTAATGGGTATTTTCTTCTGATAGCATCAACACTGAAAAGCAGAGATCTTAGGCAACTGAGCAGCTGCCTTACAATTCCACTAGCCATGAACATTTTTAGATTTGAATGCTTCTTGGGCATTTCTAGAGCTTATCCATGAAGAGGGACTAGTGTATTCAACATAACAGACTGGCAATGTGCTGTCCACAGAGCGGTTTAGGAGATGTGCTTTAATAAATAGATAAGTGTTCCAACACAGAGATACAAGTCAAACCTCCTGGAATCCACTCTTAAGAAGAGACACTAACTGTAATCGTACACACAGATTAACCACACAATGTAACTGAATTACATCTGTAGATGATTTGATTAGTTGCAATTCATTCCACATTCAAACTGTGCATCTTGTTAGATACAAAGGATGAAATGGTATGAGACATTCTGTGGGTAGGGAATGCACAAACTAATAAATTACAAAATGAACAGAGTGCTTAAAAAGTTCAGAATATGGGTATAAAAACTGATGGACACTGGGAGCAGCAGGAGCTACCTAAAATGTACACGGTTAAGAAAAGTGTCTTTAAAAAGAGGGTATTTAAACTGGAGCCTAATGAATTAGCAATGGCAAGCAGAAGCAGCAGTTGAGAAGGAAGTGCTTTAGGCAAAGGTCAAAGCCAACAGAAACAAGTTTGTTGAGACCACACAGCTCTCAGATCAGAGTAAAGAAAACATAGGAAAAAAAGAGTGGGGGTTCCAGGGAGACATACCTGTGGCTGTAAACAGGGTCCAGATCACACAGGCCCCATGGGCCAAGAAAGAAACTTGGATTGTATTTTGATTACAAATTAAAACTCTTCCCCAGTTCTCAGAGTCACAGAAGTTTTAAAAGTTTCAATTGCTTATTTTATCACTGATGATAAGTTGTATTCATATTTAATAATGCCCACGGGCACTTCCAACTAAGCCAACAATACTCTACTGAAATCATCTCCTTTGTAAAGTATTTCATTAAATTTGACAAATACCACATTAAGCTACCTGTACCTTCTAAATATGACTTCGGAACTAGCAACATATATTCCTATGAATTCCCTATGAATGCTATCAACCAAGCGAATCTAAACTAAGAAAACAATGAAAGAGCAATACAGTAGTACAGGCGCAGATGCAGTCTCTGGTAAAAGTTTTATGGAAGACCATAAAATGTAGAAAATGTAGAAAAATGGAACCTTAGAATAAGAAGCTAGATGAGTAAAACAGATCTGTAAGCTCTTGTAAAGAGGACTCAAGGGTTTAATCTTTATACTCAATTCATGTGGGTGATAGTGACACACCTGTAAATGTAAAGACTTATACTGTGATCAAGTTTTTAAGGAAAAATTTTAAAATGTGGCTTTTTGCAAGTTGGCAGTAGACTATTTAATGAGTACTGGAAAAGCTCTGGGTTCAAGCCCTAACACTTTAACCAAAACAGAAAACTGGGGCTGTATCCCAGTGATGACACTATTAACAGACATCCTAGCAGAACAAGAAGTACACTGGACTGCTTTACAGGATGCTAACCAGCATCGTATCTCAGAGTAGAGAGATTATGTGAGCTTCTCCAGCATATTCTGATGTTCTATGGCCAAAACCCCATGCTGTGTGTGTGTGTGTGTGTGTGTGTGTGTGTGTGTGTGTTTTTACTACTTTTAAGTGCGAACAACAACAACAAACTCTTTCTAAAAGCTTAGCAATATACTAACCACATTTTATCTTAGAAATATATAATATCAATTCTCAGGAATGTATTTTAGTCCTAAAACTCACATCTTTTAAATTCTTGCCTTCAATAAAATTATAATGACAAAATATGACATGTAGTTCTATACGGGGCCTGGCAGATTTCACAAGCTACTAACAACTTGCCCGATCATCTTGTAGGATAGGATAGAGCCTAGAAGATGGTGGGTCAATGGCAGGCAGGGCCACGCCCTGACTGGGACTGCTTGGATGATCATGTCCATGGCCTCCACTTACTTCAGGATCACAGAGATGGGAGTTGTGGGCTCACTGGATCTTTCTGTCCCTCTTCCCAATGTGGCCACATTGAAAACAATCTCCTTTTCCTGCTTCCCACTATTCATTTGACTCTTAATTGGCTTATTAAGGATGGACAGCTAAATATGGCTTAGGGAACAGATTGTGGTCCCCCATGTCCCATAACTGTTCTGATACTGAAAACCTGTGATCAATAAGCAAATATTCTGTGTAATCAAAAGCTCTCTTTTCTAACTTTATAATAGGGCAAATATTATAGTTATAACATACTTTTAAAGTATTGAAGAAATTTAGGGACATTTAATGAAATCGTTTAATAATCTAGATAAATGTGATGTAAAGAAAACTATTGTAGAGCTCTTTCTGATTGCCATTTTAATATTCTACTTGGGCAATGACTTTGTGAGAGGCTATTACACTATCTTTTTATTAATACCTACAATTCATTCTGACTTTATAGTCAAGCATACACTTATCTCAAACCCCTTCTGGTCAATTTCAACGCCTAATGAACTTTGTTCCTTTTAAGGTCTGTGGTGAAACCACAAGGAAATCTTTTAATGTAATTCAGGTCTGAAGATCAGATTTGAAAACTGACTCAAGTGCTGATAAGACTGTTTTACACCAGGGTAGAATTTCAATGATATCTCACTTGACCACAATACCCACTATGCTAACAAACCCAAGAATACTTCTTTCTTGAATATAACATGCCTGATAGAGAACTCCTCCTTCAGCCTGTTACATATGAAAGCAGATCAGAACTTAACACACACACAGACACAGAGAGAGAGAGAGAGAGACAGAGAGAGACAGAGAGAGACAGAGACACAGAGACAGAGACCAACAGAGAGAGAAAATTTTTTAATTGACTTTCTATTCTCATAACTATTTGGGATAATTTAAGCAACTCGTGTACTGAGTGCCAGCACACAGAGCTTTGGTTAACTCATTGCTTTGAGGGAGCTGCCTCCAGTTTCTGTACCAGCACACTTCAATTCACCCATCTTACTAACAAACACCACATGTACTTCATTGTACTTGTTGACCACAAATTAGAAACAACGTGTTGAAGTTTTCTTGGTAATTTTTCTGTCCTGAAGTTGAAAATGAGATTTTAGTCTTCTCTTTTTTTGCCTTCGAACTAGGCAAAATAATTGGGTGCTTTGATCATTAAGTCTTGGAAAATAATGATTCAATGTGAAGGTCTTAAAGTCAAATCAATTAACTGTAAAGTACCAAAAGAAAACAGGACCCATTTACGATGTTCAGTGAATTCAGATGTGGAGGAGATCTGATGGCTTCCCTTCCCCACGTACACCTTCTTAGATGTGAAAGCCTGAAGACTCAGCCCAATATTTCTGTAGAAGCAACTCATTCTAACTGATTTCATTTTAAGAGTCAAATTCGCTCTGGTGAGCAACAAATACTTATATTCCATACATGCCACTTTGCAAAGCAAACTATTTAATACACACAATCATAACTTCTATTTGAACTAAAAATTAAATGGCCAACACCCTGGATACTCCTCGTTTGTGACAGATATGATTTAAAATTTAACTTTTACAACATGTGTTTTATTAGTCTGTTTTTCACTCTAACACTCACTTCTCACTGATTACTAGAATCTCTGCTAAGAAATTCAGATTCATTAGGATTCTGAAACAGGTTTGTCTGGTTCTGGATCCCCGCTGTGCCTTTACTACCTATGTGCTGTTGGGCAAGTTACTTAAAATTCTCAATACAGTCAGTCACTCACTTATTACCTATCATGAACTCCAATGTAAGAAAAGCATTTAGAATTCACATAAAAGCCAAGTGCTTTGTATATAAAGAATGTAAAAAAACAAATAGTATTTCCAAAGGCATTCAAAGCTAATGACTATTCATGGAAAAATTCAAGAATTAAAACCCTGAATATGCCACATCAAACAAAAGTTTCATCAAAAAAGAAAAACCTGGGAAAGGACACAGCTCAGACAGCCAAGTTATCCCCAGTATATATTTCGAGCCCACAGGTAAGGCACTAAACTTACCAATTATTGCTGCCTAAACCAGAATCATATTTATGATTGTTAGGACACAAGACACCAGAACTCCTGTATATATTTAACTCTGGTTTCAAAGAGCTGTGATCAGCAACCATGTACACGTTGATAGTGGTACACCCCACACTCAGAGATGTTCCCCCAGCCAAGTCAAGAAAGAAAGCAAACTGAAGGACCACTTCTGCCTCACCAAAAGATATTTTGATAATGAATCTGTCCATTCCTGTTTTTGTGCCAAGGAAGAGGATAAATCTCCTCTGGCCTTGGGGTTCAGTTCCTTACACCCTTAGCAGTCAGAGTGGTCTCCTAATGGCCCAAGAATGCAGAAGACAAAAGGCTACTTACAAAGACTGCAAAGCACTAAGTCCATGGATGGCTTCACTGGGTACTGTTTTCAACTGGTTATTTTGGAGCGTTCTGGAAGGAAATTTTTGGTTAGTAATTAATAAGCAATTGTTATCTTTTTTTTTTTTTTGTCAGAGAAGACTATGGAGCCATTTTTTTCCTGAAAATATTTTTTTTAATTTATTTATTTTTTATTTTTTGTGCATTTTGCCTGGATGTGTGTCTGTATGAGAGTGTCAGATCCCCTGGAATTGGAGTTACAGACAGCTGTGAGCTGCCATGCGGGTGCTGGGAATTGAACCATGTCCTCTGGAAGAGCAGCCAGTGCTCTTAACCATTGAGCCATCTCTCCAGCTCCCCTAAAAATATTTCTAATGGGATCAAAAGTGGTGTTGGTGGGGTAGAAAGCATCTAAGGCAAGAAAACTGCAAAACATCAAGTAACGTTTGCTGTAAACTCAGACATGAAATGTATGCTGCTAACCCAGGCCGTATCTTAATGGAGCTGCTGGGTGACCAACATTTCTAAGAGCTGTTTCACTCCTGGGCATCCTAGTTAATGTTCACTGGATGCATAACAAATTCCCTGGGGTGCCTAATCAACAAACTCGTTCGAATTTCTAATGCCTTCTCGGACTGGAAGAAAGCAGAGTCCAGAAACCTGGACATTAGATAAAGAATGGCAGTTTTGCCAGGAGCACAGACATTGGGCCTTTAGGGAGCATCAGCAATGTCTTCAGTACCTGTGGGACACTGTTAAGCCTCAGTCCTTGTACAGCTGGGATCTGGAGAACAGAGGTAGAGATCTCTACAGAAAACAGAATCTTTTCCGTTTTTACCTAATGACTATTTGACATGAATCACAATGACAGAATAGAAGTAACAGGACCACCTAAACACACTGACCCAGAGAAGCCTGGTGACAAGAGTGGGGGAAGCAGTGGCTGCCAACCCACCTGATCTTCAGCCAGTCACCCTCCAAGCTCCTGCATGGCCAGGAATTTCTCTTCTGATCTCTGACTATCTTTAGAAATCATGGACACCTCAACTTCTTCAGTTCTAAAACGCTTTTGACATGTAAAGCACTTATAAACCTCTCTCCCTTTAGGATTGGCTAATTCAAAAATCCTTGCAGCTATGAAGTAAGTAGAAATGAAATCCTACCAATAAAGTTTAAATATGGGTTCCATTCAATATATTTGCAGTACCAAAGGTCTGTGATGCCTTGGAGATCAGAATATTTATTTTTTAGAATTTTAACCTTCATTATCTAGACCCAAGTTTGCCCAGACCAACTCTAACCTGCTCCACTACCCATTGGCCATGCCTTAAATCTTTTAATCCTCAACTAAAAGAAACTGTGCTTAACCTAGCTCCCAGCATGTTGACTATGCAGAAAGAAAATACACAGCCAGCTGTGAAGCTCTAACACTGCATTACTTACAGGACTTTGAGTTCTTTCAATCCAGTCAAGGCTTTTGGGTGGATAAAGGAAAGGTCGTTGCCAGCCAGTTGTCTAGAAAAAAAAGTAACAAGAGAAAAATAGTAATTCAGAGTTAAAATTCAGAACCCAAAGTAACCTAATCTGCGATTAAAACTCTATGCTAAAGATTTCTCAAGACAACATGACTTTAAACAGGGACTTAAACCTTTGCTAAAGCAGGCCCAAGATTCTCCCAATGAATTAAGTATGTCTAGATTTTTTTTTTTTAACTTCCAATACAATAATTTAAGTAGGCACATTTTTATTCTGGTGAGGTCAAGCAAGCAAAAACACATTAAGCCAAATTAAGTTTGCTATTCACAGTCACTCTGCAGCTTGCAGTGTTTTCCGAGGGTCTCATAAATACAGACTACTAGTCAGCAGGCAGGAGTGTTCACACAGAGTGGAGCAACCAGTCTGTCAAGGAAGACTGCTTTCAGGAAGCTAGTCAGCTTGTTATCTCCACAGACACCCAGGACACCATACGCCCACGAAAAGGAAGAGTCATTAGGAACCTAAATTTCAAATAAAGGCCTAAAAATACACATTTAAATAAATGTTTTCCTGAGGAAACTGTGAAGTAGGTCATTTAAGTGGGGGAAAAGTGAAAAAGGAAAGATATGAATGCTTTGTGTTCTTTCCTCACTTTTCCTCCCATTTCTTCAGGCCTACAGCACAGAAGCATCAAGAGAAACAAACAAACAAACAAAAACAAGAAATAAGACAGAAACTCTTATTAAATCATCTGCAAGCAGGTGACCCGGAAAGGTATTGTAAAAACGTAGTATGTATTAACTGACAGCCGTGTCCTTGTCATGGAGCGCAGAACTCTCTGCTTCTTGGTTTCAAGCAGCTGGATTCTGTAACTGATTTATTTTTAATAGTCTTTCTATGTCTTCCTTTAAATGGTACCATTTAGTTCCAATTAATTTTTTAATTTATAAAACAAAATTCATAGTTTCTCCTTCAAAAAGGTCTATCCCAGTCATACAGTACATGCATGTACTCAGGAGGCTGAGACAGTACAATCTCAAGTTTAAAGTCAGGCTGGGATAAACAGTGAAACTGTCTCATAAATAAGAAAACAGGAGCTGGTGAGGTGGCTCAGCGATTAAAAGCACTGGCTGTTCTTTCAGAGGACTCAGGTTTGATTCCCAGCACCTACATGACAGCTTACAACTATCTATAACCCTAATTCCAGAGAATCTGGTGCCTTCCTCTGACCTCTGAGGGCACCAGGAAGGCATGTGGCTCACATACATACATGCAGACAAAACATTTATACACATTAAAATAAATATCTAAAAGATATGAGTTTCCCTTGTTCTCTGGGATCACCCTGTAAGCATCCTACACCCTTGGGCTTTGTCTTCAAGTTCCAGTTGCTACTGAGTACCAACACTCAACATCCTTCCTCCCTTCTTTTTAAACTACTGCACTTACCTTGATTTTAGGGACAAAGGGAAGACATATTTACTAACTCTAAAATTCAAAGTAACGAAGGTCTGAACGTCTACTATAAGAGCCTTTTTTTCTTTCAAGGTTTTGTACCACTAAAATGCAAGCAGCATGAGAAAACCTGACTCTACCTGACCTCTCATCCACAACAGACAAATGTTCTGAAAATGAGCGGAGTAAAACTGAGAAATCCCAAAGGTGCGTGTGACTAAATTTCTTCCAGAGCAAAGGGTAACGATGCTGGATTCTCAGTCAAGCCACATGTTCCACATGGGATATAGGCACTTCCGCTCATCATGCCCTTCAATTCTGGTAACTATACTACATGCTTTCTGAGGCTTCTCATAATTTAGGTCTCACAACATCTTACTCCATACCATCAGCCTTTTTAATATCATCTAAAGTGGTGACAGGACCTAAAGAATCTGAGCAAAGCCAGCAAGTTGACTCATTAAGCGATAAATAATTTATTTGCAAAACTCGAGCTATATTTTTATAAATGCCCAAATAAAAGGAAAATAGCATTTAAGCTCCAAAAGCTGGAAGTGGCCAACAGTAACTGTATATGTGTTCATGTTCAACAATTTTTTTTTCTTTGCCATCTATACTCGTCCAATAAAATCTCCTGTCTTGCATTTCCTCAGTGGAGTTTCTGAACCATTTCTGGTGGGCAGCTGCCCAACTCATGAAATGTTGGTGCTGTTTGCTCAAAACAAAGTTTTAAGGAGTTGGAGAGGTTTCAAAGTGAAGGCTTGCACTGCTCTTGCAGAGGACTGTGAGCTCAGTTCCCAGGACTCACACTGGGCAGTTCACAACCTCCTGTGACATCAGCTCTAGTGGGGGTCCCACACCTCTGGCAGGTACTTGTAACTCATGTGCACATACCCATATTCAGATATAAGCCTATACAGCCTATACAGTTAGTTAGAATGATAAAAACAAATCTTTAAAAAAATCTACTGTACATTAATTTCCTTTAAAAAAAAAAAAAACAAAACAAACAACAACAACAACAAAAAAAAAACCAAAAACAAAAACCTGGCCTTTCACCACTGAGAACTAGTACCAAAAAAAAAAAAAAAAAAAAATCAAGAAGACAGTTTTAAGCCCTCTTCAATGCATCCATTTCGAAATATTTCTCCTCTTGGTCTGAAACTAGTCAGTTTCAGTACTTCGTCGTTTAAATGCTTCATCTTGTAACCTCACTGTCACTCTTTAAATACCCAATGGGAGTGCTTCCTTCCTTGGATCTACACATAAACCCAGCACAAAATTAAACGTGGTCACAGGCTACTTCCTGGCTGTTTATTGCACATTATTCTCACAGGCCAAGTACAAATGTTTCTCTGAGTGGAGTACACACCCCACACTTTCATTACCACATATCAAGACACCACATCATTAGATAGAAACGTCTCAGCTAGGACTTTACTAGCTGTAAGTGTTCTCAGATGGTCCTCTCTGCATTAGGGATGTGGTTGAGAGCTTGCCTAACAGGGGTGAGGGCCTTCGGTTCAATCTCTACTAAAGTCAACAGAACAAATAGAAGAGGGGTTCTTTGCACACTCTCCTTGTGCCAGTACACAGCTGCCTGTGGCCCACCTCTGTGAAAGCTCCACATAAGCAATGAAAGAGTTTGCTCCACTCGAGTTCTTCATTAAATTCTACTGAGAACGCTCACAATTGTAACACACAGTATTTCAAAGACCACATTTTCAAAGCTCAAATTGCACCATAAGGGCCTTAAGTGGCAGTAGCTATCTTTCCCCAAGTGCCTCAAACAGTCCTGTAACCCTGCTCCTCCCAGCTGTCCCTAAAACCTGAGTTAAAAGCTGTCATCTGCCAAAAAAGAAATCCTATAAACTCAGTGAGTTTTGCAGGGTGCTTTGCCCCTTGTCTCTAACCTTAGCTTTTACCTCCCTGATATAGCTGTGGACCTTCCTTGAAGAATTTAACATTCTGTGTCATGACTTTGGGAAAGACTGCTTTATTAAGTAACCAAGGAAGTGGCAAAACACAGAGCACCTGATTATCTTAACTTGTCAACAAAAAAGACTGTTTGACCACATTAGTCAAAATATTTGCTTCCTTTCCCCCAAATCTCTGCCCCTTTATAAGCTATGTGAATACTAAAGTAACCCGGTTTCAAAAAGCATTCCATTTCTCCTCGACTTATCGTTAACAGAAATGACACAATGAGCTCTGGGCATGAGGCTTATCCTTAAACACAAGTCACCAATCTGGAGAGCTGAAATAAACACCGCCGTGCACAGTGGACGGCTGATAATGCGGTGGGGAGGGCTCGCGGCTCCATGACTTTGTTTCTTGGGAGTACACACAGCATATGGAGCCTTTGGGAATGCATCTCCCGAAGTTTGCTGAGTTGCTGTGTTAGGGAATGATACACTCTGCAGCTTCAGCAGGCACACCCTCCAGAGCCTTTGCTTAGACTGCTCAGTTTGCACGGTCTTATGAGCCAGCGCTTCTTGAAGCACATGTGTTGAAGATCAGATCCAGTAAAAAGCAAAGTGAATACCTGACAGGACCTGGGGCCAAGTCTCCAAAACCTTAGGAGACAAACACCTAAGATCTTACCAGGTGCAGAGGTCATAACAGATGGTATGTAGATGCTCTTTCATTTTAATCACATCATGACTACAACCTGCCTTTCTAGAGCACCTGAGAGGTTAGGTGACTTGGCAAAACTCTCAGTTACAAAGCGGAGAAGCCAGCATTCTAGTGCTTGCCTAGCTGCCTGCAATGTTTATCAACTTGTTCCTGACCTGAGGTGCTTCGGTGGTGTCACCAAAAGATTAGGAAATCATTCTCGGAGAAGAGAGGTGGAGCACTATGGACTTGGGCAAGCTAAGAGCTTTGTTTCAGTATCAACAGCTCTCACTCCGCAGCCCAAGGCTGACTAGCTCTGCCTATGCATTAGAAGCTCTGAACTGCAATTATGGGGGAATTTCCCAGCAGACTAACAGTGCAAGCTTCCCTTAGCCAAAGATGCCCAGAGGGAAGGAGATGAGAAAGTAAGCCTTCAGTGCTCATGTGTAAGGACTCTTACTGGAACTAGGCAGGGTTCAGAGCAGTCTGTTATCATCTTTGTTTGTTTTAGTAACTTTCAAGGGAAAACAAAGTGGCTGCTCCTGAGGAAGAATTACAGCCAGTGATATCTTTTAGCAAAGACCGGTTATTTCCCTTTCCATACCTGGGTTTGTACTTCTGTTCCACAGAAGACAGTTGTCTTACTTAGAGCCTACTGGGGGTGGGGGTGGGGGGATGAAGGGGCCTAGCTGCAGGTCTAAGAAAACCTTCTCAATTTGCTAAACAATGACATAATTTTTATCCCACAAGTATGTCTCTTTATGTTTAATATACTCCTCAATGGCTATTAATTTTCTAAGGAACTATCAAGATGCGAGCAGAGGGTAGGTGTGGTATGTTTTCTGCAAACCCACACAGACAGTCCCAGGCATCATGTCTTTCACCTCTGTGCTTCAGTAGCTTCTGGCTCCCAAGACAGTGAGAATTGCTCTACAGTCTCTATTTTATGAGTTTAGGCTCTCATTATTATTTACCTGGATAACAATGCCATAAACTTCTACAAGAATTCAGCCTCAACCTACTTAATCATAATACTGAGAGGGGGCTGGTGAGATGACAGCAGTTACTAGCACGAGTTGCTCTTTCAGAGGACCTGGGTTCAATTCCCAGCACCTGCATGGTAGCTTACAAGCATCCATCAGCATCTCTGTCCTTACAGGGGAACTGACTCTGATCTGACCCCATCTCTGGCTTTCTTTGGCACTAGGAAGACGTGTTGTACACATATATACATACACACAAAATATTTGGATATTTAATATTTAAAATACTTACATATTTTTAAAAATATGTAATACTATGAGATCTAAATCTATAAACACACTATTCTGATAAATTTCTCAAAGCCTCATTTTCCCCCCCGCTGAATTTTCCAGATCTTCAACCTAACTCTTCTTTTTATACCTTAATCCGGTGCTCTTGTCTGCTGCAATTTTGCCTTGACTGTTACACATCCAAACACATTAGGGCTTCCCTATATAACTCACCATTTACAATGTTTTTCTACAACATAATACTCCTATGTCCCATCCTCTGCCAACTGAAATCATGCTGACTGCCCGAGTTGAGTATGACCACCCAACCATTTGTCATCGACTTCCTGTGTTTCCACGAATCTTAAACAAAATTTTCTTACTGGTGCATCTCAGTTTGCCTCTAGTTACTGTTCACCTCCCCATCTTTCTCTGTGCTATTATGACATTTATTCCCTATGAGTTTCAGGGAACAGGAGCCAAGTGATGCAGTATGAATGTCCCTATGAATCTGTTTTGTGTTTGTTATTCATAAGCACCAAGGATTCCTATTAGGAGTTCCTTAGAGGGGAAGCTTTGGAGAAGCACAGGATTTCTTCACTTGGGAAGTGACTGAAAGAGACAGGAGAGATTGGAGCTGTAGAGATGGCTCAGCAGTTAAGAACACTTACAGCTCTTGCAGAAAACTGGGGTTCGGTTCCCAGCGCCCACATGACGGCTCACAACCATCTATAGCTCTAGTTTCGGGAGATCCAGTACCTCTTCTGACCTCCATAGGTTCTTGCACACTCAGACATCCGCACATACACATACAATTTTTTTTTTTTTTTAATAAAAGGAGAAAGGCCAAGTGTGAAACACAGAGTAAACCAACTGGTGTTATTCGCACAAGAAACACTACATTAAGGCCATTATATAAATTTCATGGTGGCTGGGAGTCTAGACAAGAATTAAGAGTAAAGAGTACAACTGACTAGCTATTTCCTGAGTTGAGGGGAATGCAGCTAAGGGCATCTAGCAGCTGTTGTGAGGAGATGGGGTGCAGAGGACAGTGAGACCACAGCAACTGCGGAGGGGAGGCAGGAAACATGCTTACCCCACAAATGGCTCTTTTCACATCACACTGAGGTTGAGAGGTAGGCTGCACAGCTTCCCATCCAAGTCTCCCTAACCTTCATTCCGCAGGTGATTACAAGAAGCCTGGCATTGGGCTACTGCTAAATCCTTACTGAAAAGTACTGAAAAGTACCGCCTCAGTCTAATCAACACCTTTCTGCCCTCAGCAATGTCTTCTCTCCTCCTCTGCTTCTCTCTACACTACCTTTGAAGCCATGCAGAAGGAAGTATTACAGCTCACAGCCAAACATGTCCAGGCTGCCTCTCCTGGAATGCCACTGATTCCCTCAAGTGGGCAGATGGCCAGTGTCAGTCACACTGCTTACAAAGTGCAATAGGCTAAGCCACAGCCTGTGATGTTTCCTGTAGAGAAGACAGTTCTAAGTCAAGAGCGAACTAGGCAAGTGTGGCCACCAGAAAGCATTTGACAGGACGTGAGCGTCACTCTTCTCAACATTATTTAAATCGGCAGGATGTCAAATATTAGCAATCGTTTTCAACAGCATAAGACATATTTGTACTACTAATTCTAAGTCATGTATTAATTTATATGTGAAACCCTGACTGTGTATTCAGAACTATGGAACTTCTATTAAGAACTAAAAAGCAAGGGTTTGCTGAATCCCATGTAGGCGATCTGGAATCAATATAAACAATAAAAAGCTGAAGACTCACTTACTCATTTTTATTTTCATTTTCCTATTACAGTGGCCCTTAAAATAGCTCAATATACCTCAAAGCTATCAGCAGTGGCTCCTTTTTTTTTTTTTCTTTAACAAATGGAGAATGTGAGCTTCTGCTCCCTACATGTCCAGCCCAAAGTCCTACAATATGGTGAAACAACACAAATCCTAGAAACACCACAGTGCAAATAAAACAATGGAAATCCCAGAATCGGAACACTGATGCTTGGTTTTCTACCACTAACTTCAAGACAGCCACAAGAATAAGATATTTTTGTAGTGGACAAAAAAAAAAGGCCAATAATTAAGCAACATTCTTTCCAAATCCCTTGGGACCTTCTTCCCGCCAGAGTTAAACCTCATTTGATACAGGAAAACAAAGTATTTGCATTCTGAAGTCCACTAAAGTGCCTGGCCTTCTTCCCAATGCCTTTTCTTTCTTTTCAGATTGCCCCACCCCAATCCCAGTGCTGGGGCTCAAACTCAGGGCACTGGGCATGCTGAGCAACATCTCCAGCCTTGTTACCCCCCAATAATAAATTTGAAAAAAGTCCTCAGGAAGGCTTTTATTTCTTTATACAACTCCTATTAATATATATTATATTGTTTGTTTTTAATTTTTATTAATATTTATTTTATTTTTAGTTATATAATTTAATATTTCTACATTATACAATTATATAAATCCACATATTTATACAAATATAACATATTTTTCAATATTTATTTTATTAAATAGCAATAATTGT
The DNA here is from genome assembly GCA_026225945.1 of Cricetomys ansorgei. Taxonomy (NCBI): domain Eukaryota; kingdom Metazoa; phylum Chordata; class Mammalia; order Rodentia; family Nesomyidae; genus Cricetomys; species Cricetomys ansorgei. Next base: position 11,768,589 of record JAMJFZ010003875.1, on the reverse strand, counting down.
TAACAAAGCACTGTGAAAAAGCAATGCTTTAAGAACACACATGTATTTAGAATCCTTTTCACGAATCAATCGCTAATGTTTTTAAAGCAGCTTGACTTTGCAAGAACAAAGAAATTCCATGTGTGTGTGTCTGTGTCTCTCTGTCTCTTTCTCTATACACACACACACACACACACACACACACACTCCTAAACACTACTGTAATGTAAAAGAAAAATAATTACATCTCTGTTAAAATTTGGTATGAAGGCCATCTAGTACTCTTCCACGTACTAAGGAACTTTATTTAACTCAAAGAAATTTAAGTTCTACCTGTGCCAAATTGGCCTTCTGTGTCTCTCACTTCCTCATAGTAACTCACAGAAGACTGTAACTTAAGGGTAAGTCAGTAAGAACCATGGTCATGATTCTGACCAAAATTGTCTTAACCATCCAATCACTTACCTTTCAATGATAAGCATATGTGATAGTCACCTTGTAAGGAAATAATGTAATATAGCTTTAAAATTATTTATACCTAACAGCAACCAGCAGGTTTTTATTATATTTCTACTCGAGGATACCAAAGGAAGCACTGTGTTTTCTTTTAAGTAGGGACAGGTCCATCAATCATAAATTTCAACAGAATTTAGTTTCTATCTGTGCTGACAATGTTTCTTGCATGGATAAATTCATAATGGGAAGAAATTCTTTGTCTTAACCTCTCCCCCAATTTTAAGTTCAAAAATATGATTACTGAGCCAGTAAGATGACTCAGACTATAAAGAACTTGCGGCCAAGCATGATGACCTGAGTTCAATCCCTGGATTCCATGGTGGTAGAAGAGAATTGATTCCCAATTGTAGTTCTCTGACCTCCACGAGCCATAACATATACACCCATACTCGCATGTGCACATTATACACTCATGCACACAGCAATCATAAGTGAATAAAAATAAATTCTAGAGTGTGGTTATTGTCACTGAGTCATACAATAGTAAGACAGAGTGCCCTGCCTTTAGAGAAAAGTCAGAGTACACACAGTATATACTGGCTTTCTGACTTACCTGGGTCACAGAATGGCAAGACACACAAAGCTAAGTCGTGAGTAGTGGAATACCAGAGCAGTTGGAGAAAGGATGGCAGGGAAAGCTTCACAAAGCAGAAAGAGCTCAGAATGAAGTGTGCCAAATCGCTCAGCTCTAGAGCAGTCCTGCCACTGCGTTACACAAAATAAGATAAATCTCCTACTGTTTAAATAGGAGATTGAGTTCGGTTACTTGGCAGTCAAAAGTTGCTTTAACTGCATTGCAACAAACATTCTTCCTTTCTTACCTAGTAACAGAATCCTGACTTGAGTCCAAGTGACAAAGCTCTTATTTGCCAGCATTTCCCTTAAAAGCTCCATGTTACTAACTTCTAGCCAATGAGATGTCAGAAGTACTGTATGATATGCTCAAGGTGGCTTCTTAAAGTAGTAAAAAAGTGGGACATTACCACCACTTCCCCTTCCTCCTTTCTACTCTGAGAGGTGAATGTTGGTGGCTACAGCTCCAACAGCTACATAATCTGGATGTGAACACTGTAAACAAAGATCTGCAGACCAGAATGTGAAGCTCTACATCTCTGCTAACTTTGTGATTCACAGTAGGAGCTCGTGGTTGCTAGGCTGCAGATTTCATACTCATGCAAATAAAAGAAAGCATTATTTCTTTAAGCCACTGTTATTTGGAACATTCCACTACAGTCAAATAGAATTCCAAATCATGAAATTTAGGAAATGAGCACACCAGGTTGTAACAAAAACAGCATAATTAAAGATAGTACATTAAGAGGCTGGGTAGATGGCTCTGTGGTTAAGATCACCTGCTGCGCTTATAGAGGACATGAATGTGGTTCCCAGCACTCATATTAGGTGCTCACCTGATGCCCCCTTTACTGTGAATGTGTGTGTGCGTATGTGTGTGTGTGCACACATCTGAAGATATATTAAATACAATATATTTAAAGGACACTACATTAAATATACAAAAACTACATAAAGAGTTTCTCAAATCGTTTACAACAATAAATAAGCACTATAATAGTAGGAAATTGGTTACCAAAAATGTGAAGTATCCAAATGAAAGTATACTATGTATTCATTAGCGGTAAAACCTAGATTTATCAATGTGTTAGTATTATGACACATGAGTATAAATAGTAAAAAAAGAAAGTATATTAATATATTCAAAAACTCTAGGATATATAACAAAATATCAACAAAGGTTATCTCTCTCATGGTTGAGATGATTGGTTAGTCTTCCTTTCTTCTCTGTATCTTTCTATATGGCCTGGTTTTAAACACTGAGTTTTTACTAATTTTACAATCATTTTTGAAAATCCTAGCTTTTATCTAGTTGTTTCATATATTTCAGTTTTAAAGCCATATGTCTTCAGTACAAATATCTGCAGCATCTCCAAAATGACCCATCTTTGAAGTACAGAAAGCACACAAAGTAACTGATGGTGAACAGAGAAGATAATGAACAAGTGTTGAGCCAAAGTCTCCATAATGGAATATAGTATTATTGAATATTATATTGAATTAGCATGGCTCATATAAGAGTAGACAATAAGTGAAACAAATGCTCAGCTGTTGTTGGAAAAGTTTATCATGCTAAAAGAAAATCAAATATACTATGTTTACTTGTAATCACTATTATATTTAGAGAAAGAACAAATAACCATCATTGATTAAAACGCATAAAGAAACCAAAAAACTATGGTTTTATGTGCCTCTCTATATTTCCTGTATCCTCTATGACTTTAGAGACCAGTGAACTGCTTGGAATTCCCCGGTTTGATTTCTTCTAGCTCTCTATTAAATTCTGTTTACCAAACCCAGAGTCAGATTATATCACATTTTCCTCACCTCTATTCATGGGCTACTAATCACTTACAAAAAAAGGTACAGATGTAGTTTAGTAGAACTAGCTAAATTGGTATTGTTTCCTATTTAAATGGAGTATTCTTTAACAATTCTTTGTTCATTTCAGATTGATCCATTAAAGAAACATTTCCTGCAGTTGTGTCTAGTAGCTGCGTTTTAGTAGGTTTAGATAACCATAGTTTCCTTCTGCCCAGCATGTCTTCTGTCCTGCTTTCTTCTGCTTATTTTGGGGGGACAATTTCTCCAATCTAAATAGTTCTATTTGGAATGGATTGGTGAACCAGGTTAGATCATACCATCAAACAGAATGGAGAACAGGCAATGGAGGAAAGACTGCCAAGCAGAGTCCTCCCAGGTCTCTGCTCAAAGCATCAAGGAATACTTAAGATATTCACTTGGGATCTTAGGATGCAAGGACAAACATGAGACTACTGAAGGTTATAGTCCCCACTATATGAAGACAGGATATTTACAACAGAAAAGGGACCAAAAACACAAAAGTAAACAATCAAAACTGAGCAACAAAGAACACATAAAAAATCTCATGACTTTTTTGTTTTGTTTTGTTTTCCAGACAGGGTCTTTCTGTTGTAACTCTGGCTGCCCTGGAACTCACTCTGTAGACCAGGCTGGCCTTGAACTCACAGAGATCCGCCTGCCTCTCCCTCCTGAGTGCTGAGATTAAAGGAGTATGCTACCACCGCCCAACTAACTTCTCATAACTTTTAAGCCTCAGCTTTTAAGCAGCAACTCCACCTTTAGGCATTCCTCTTCTCCAGGAAACAGTTCTTGCCTCAGTTGTGCTTGTGTCTTTAACCTGGTAGACTCTTGTAACATAAAAACCGTATTACAAGCTTTATTCACTCTCCAAAGCAGAAGCTATCTACCAACAGTCCCCAAATACTTGTTTCTTAATGAACTCCTTTTCCCAAAAAGTATTGGCACCACTCTGCTGAAACAACTCTAACACTACTTAAAGAAACCAAGATCATTTTTCATTGTCTGGCTATAGGCATCTCTCTAGCATGTCAAGGCTGATCCCTTGTTTCATTGTGGAAACCTCTTCTTCCACAGCTCCTGGGGAAGAGTTCTGCTCCATTTCTCATCTGGCACTGCTCTTCTTCCCACACCTTAATTTGAGTGTTTCCCAGGGAGTTGTCTTTGGCCCTCTTCCCTTTTCTTCTGCCCTCTATCCCTTGGCAAGCTTTTACAGTCTCAGGTTTCCAGTAATCACCACAAAATAAAAGATTCTCAACTCTAAACCCATGAATCTATTATGGATTCCATTCATATATTTCCATATGTCCATATCTATATTCTATGGAACTTAATATGAGTACCTCAAATTAAATTTTCTCTTCTAGAATAACTTCTCTTCATACTGTCCCTAATTTTAAACACTCCTGGAAATCCTAAAATTATCTCAGTTGCAATATCTTAATTCTAATTTGATTCTCATTAGCCCTAATTCAAATGTATAACACACACACACACACACACACACACACACACACACACACACACACCAACTCACTTTTCAAACAAGGTCTCTCTACGTAGCCCTGGCTGGCCCAGAAATCACAATGTAGACCAGACTGGGCTGTAGATTCACAGAGATCTGCCTGCCTCTGCTTCTAGAGTACTGGGATTAAAGGCATGTAATTAGGCATGCTAAACCTAGATGCTAGATATTCTCACCTATACTTTTATAGTTAGCTAGCTCCTTTATCTCCCTATCTCCCTGGCGACTCTCAATTCTAAACTCTGTTTTGAGATTACATTGATAGAAGACTCTATCTGATTGAACTAGTCACTGGCTTAGAAAACTTTAATGGTCACTCAAGAACCCCTCTGTCTACCAAGAAAGGTCCCTAGTCTGCCTCCAAATGCAGGCTAGGTCTCTTCTAGGTTTCTTTTTCATAGCTGCTGTCCGTAACTCAGCACTACCTCACATTTTCATTACCCATCTCAACCTATCTCCATTTCTCTGCTTAGCTTCTCCGCGTATCTCCTCATAAATAACTTCTACCATCCCTCAAGGCTCTCCAAAAATGCCAACTCTTTGATGATGTCTTCTTTAATCTTTCTTGCTAGATGTAAATTCCCTTTTTCTTTGAACTTGTGCAGCTGAAATATACTATTCCTTTCCCTTCAAGTCATGAATCTCATGTAATTCAGCACTGAACACAGTGTTTTCATTGACAAAGGCTTACTGAATTAATGAACGATGCAGTAAGTCTTTCCTTGTCCTTCCCACTTGCACAGGAGACATAGTCATATGCTATGACTGATATCAGCAAGCCCCACTATTAATGACTTCTGGCACCTGAGCAAGGTGCTTCTGTGAAGAAAACTCAAGCTTCCCAAAGAGTTTTATGGGTTAAAACAAAACCAAGAGAACAACATTCTAAAAGGCCCTATCCTTTAACTATTAGGTCCCAATTAGTTCAAACTCCCCCCTTTTCAGCATTACTTTCTAATCTGACAGTTCCTCAAATGACCTATTACAGAAATGGTAAGAATCAGACAGGTGATGAGGCTTCTTGGGCTCGCTATGTAACTGGTGGTGATCTGCAGGACCAGTCCTCCTACTAGAGTAGTGCAAAGGGGAACAAGGAAATGCAACCAAGTAACTGAGTCTATCACCAGGAAACCAAGGAGAGACTGCTTTATCTGGGACGTTCCAGAGTCAACAGAGCTTATCTGGAAGGTTTCATCAAGGGAGTAAATGTGAAGTTAGTCACATGAGGTTCAGAAGCAAAGTCCTTCTGAGTACAATATCAGAAGAGAACAGTCAGTTACTAACTCGACCTGCAAACCACGTGGTGAGATTATTTGACAAAAATGGATTTGAAATTTCTCACACTATTTTTTCATAGTTTCTACCTGAAGCCATTTATAAAAATAACTAAAATTGTACATGCTTGGTAAAGGAAATTACTGCAAGGTAAAACAGACATAATAGTGGCAAGCTACACTGACTGAGAGCTAATTATATGCTAAAAATTTAACTAGGGCTTACGAGGCTCCTATGAGGAAACAGAACATATTTTTGTGGATTACAGATGACAGCAAGGAGGTATCAGAAAGGTGAAAATCTTGCTGTGGTCAAATACTCTGTATTTGATTACCCAGCCTGGTTGGGACTGTTGACATACCCCCTTTATAAAGTAGAGGCTCCACTTAGTACTGAACAGACTAAACGAAACAAGTAAAAATGAACTGGTACTCAAAGTCCTAGGCTTCGCTTTAGAATCCTGAAGCCTACAGAGTCAAAATGTTTGGAAATGACAGAACAATAGTAGTTACAGAGTGTATTCAGTAATAATTGACTGAGTGCCAATCCTGGCAGTAGTTTCAACAGCTATTGCTACATCCCTGTAATATCTACAGGGATTTTTCAGTGACAGCCTGTGGAAAAGTAGTTGGTATTCTTCCTGCTGTTTCTAACTAGATCATTTTCACAACTCTAAATTTCAACCATTCCCCAAGTGGCTACCAATGCCCTGACAAGTTCAAGGGAACCAAAAGCATTTGGGGCTGTATAAATAGTTATCAAGCAATAGATCCTGTCACTGCTACATGAATGTTCTCCCCAAATCCTAGCTTTCTTTGAATATTGCTAACATACCAGCCTACTCTAACTCCTTCCTCCAAATAAAACTACCTCTTCTCCAAATATTTTTTAAAAAAAAAACAGTCATGTTTACAGTAACTATTGAAATATTCTTACCTTACATGATTTTTACGTGTTATCCATTATTCCTTTTATGATAGTCCTGCGAAAATTCTCATTTTAAAGTCTAGGAAGGTGAGATATAAAACTCAAGACTTTAAGATCTGAGAACCTTGTACGTACTGAGTTTAGGGCCAGAATCTCGGGGAAAATACTACTGATGAGTTATAAAACTTTCAAAAGTAGATTAAATGTGACAATAACTGGCAACAATATTATCTAATATACCTAAGCTACATCGAAAAAGTTGGAAGGAATATTTCTCTAAGTACCCATTCTTCAGTAACTCAGAAAGAACAGGGCTTTGAAGGCCAGACTTCAGGACTTAGAAAAACAAAACATCAGACTCATGAACTTGAGTAAGACCCAGAACCTTTTCAGCTCAGCTCCAGCCTCTATAAAACTAACTCTCTTGTACTTATGAGAAAGGACTTATACACAATGAAAGGTTTTACATGTGTGCTATTAACCATTGTGTCTTTCTAAAACTGAATTCTTTAAGTCCCAAGCAGACTGGTTACCAGTGTCTCTTCTCTTAGTAACTGGCATCTAAATATCCTAATCTTCTCCTAATAAACCTATAAAACTAAACCCCTTGGTGAAGCATTTAACCCCCCTAGCTTGGCTCAAAAAAAAACACCCAAAAACCTTCAAGATCTGGCATCATTTGAGACATGTCTTTAGAATCACTATCCAATTCAGTTATAACAAGTCGCTTCTCATATCCCAATTCTTCTGAAGTTTCTACCTCCATCCCATTCTACAGTCTACAAAGTTCTTACAAGGTACCCTTAGTACCTGTCTTCATCCAGCCAATGCCTACATCCTACAAAAGACAATGGAAATGATTCTAGGAAGCAAGAAAGCTTCCCACATCCTACAGTCTTAAATAAATCTTGTGCCTTTGTCTTCCACTCACCCTGTATATACTTCTTCTTCACAATGCACAAACTGTTAGTTTCATCTCCCTCTGGAGTTCAGATCAATTTTGTCCAACTGAATTTCCTGCAATGATGGAAATGATCTATGTCTGCTTGTACGGTAGCCACTAAGCACAGGTAGCTACTGATACTAAAGTGTGGTAGTTCAGGGTTGGCAATGTGTCTCTGTACAAAGCATTTGTAGAGCATGTATGACGCCTTGGGTTCGACCACCAGCAGTACAAAAAATAAGAAATAACCTGTATGAAATATGGCTAGTCCAGCTGGAGACCTGATTTTTTTTTTAATTTCATTTATAGCTAAATTTAAATAACTACCTGCTTCTAGTTGGTATAGCATCAAACAACACAACTCTAGGGATACCACCAACTCCTCACAGAACTACACTTGTGTGTGTATTCCCAGCAAGCAATACAAGAACAGACAAGTAACAGGACTCAACATTTGTTGAAAGAATAAGTGATTGTATAAATACCTATGAACATTTCTTGTGTATTATTGGGAAGTGCATCTACCCCATACTTAAAGCATTCCAGATCCCTTTATGAAATTTGGCCAAACCCAGTTATGTGTTATAAAGAACATCTTATTAACTAACATGGAAAAAAACCCTGGGCAAATCATTCATTTCTACTTAGGGCACTCAGCTTCACAATCACTTTTAAATCATTTCCAGATGACTCCTGAACAAATGGTTATGCTGTTTATGAAACATTACAATAGTCAAGGCCACATCATTCTGGAATGTTAAAATCAAATACATTGTTTTAAAAAGCAAAAATTAATGTTTTTGTTTAATGTTCATATTAACCTGGAAAATAAACTCCCTTGAATGCCTAAAGTATTGCCAGAATATGAAAGAGCATTTTGAAATATTCTTTGTAAATAACTTTCAGCTTTCCTAACAGAACTTATTTTTAAATCCTATGCATATACCAGTTTGATTTGATAGGTGTCATTACCGTGATAGACTAGAGAACATGACCTAACTACAAAGAACTAACAATCAAACTCAATTTGGTTCCAACTAAAGCTCTTAGTTGATAGAGTTCATGAGGTTTACAAATGCTTAGTCATTTGAGATTTTAAGAAATCCAAGATGTGAAATTTCAGAAAGCAGAGATTAGTCAAGTTCCCACTACAAAATCCCTAAAAGTGTAACTGGTAATTGTAGGTATCAAGGTGGTCTGCACACAGAGGGCCCCTCCAGAGTATGGGAAGCTTCTCCATTTCCTCTCTGGTACATCATACATCCCACAGTGGCTACACAATGGCTGAGAAACCACTGGTTAATATCCTTTCATTACATAATTACTTCTGTAAAGAGATACTAATCCTGAAGTCTAAAACTACATGTGGATTAAAGATTGATTATATGGTAAAGAGACTTCAAATGAAATTAGCTCAAACAACATTATTTAAAAAATGAATATTCATTATGTTAAAAGGCATAAATAAAATACACTACATCTCTAAATCTTTTTACCCAAACACAATTTTTTCCTTATGCACTTTAAAAATAATAAAATATTAGCTAGCATTTATATAACATTCTGTGTCATATGCCATACTAAACATTTAAGATATACATTTTGTATGCACCAGAATAATACAAATGAGGGATTATTATTAATCACACCTTATAGTCAAAGACACTGAGCAGAGAGAGTCTAAGTAATCTGACCCAGTTCTCAAACTTGTGACAAATAACCTCTGTTCAATTTTTGCTGTGGAAGCATTAAGTTCAACTAAGAAGTGTGGGAAGAAAAAGTTCTCTTCAATTTTATTAAGTCTTTAAACTGCTATTTCAATGAGCTAGGAATACAATCTGGGTCTTGACTCCTACTCTATGTTGTAAGAGAGGGGCTGAGCTAGGAGAGGCAGCTTCACTGACGTGGCTCTAATATTCAACAGATAGAGAGCAGGACATAATCTATACTATGAGTTTAAATCCCTTCAGGGCTGTGTCTTTTTGAAGCTTGTAGAATCAAACTGTAACTTTACAACCACTGCATACCACATAAACCGATGAGTTGGGGCTTATATTAGCTGACTCAAATCTAATTTTACCTTCTGCCAAGATTCCAAAAATATAATGTTTCGTGTCTAATTCTTTCAAAAACTAAAGGTGCATTCTTTTCACTATGGATGTTAAAATCATATGGAAAGAACAACTAAAGGAGAGGTTAAACACATCAAAAAAATTTTTTCACAATGCAACTGACAAATACAGAAACGTTCTTAAAAGTGTTCTAGGAAACGTAGCACGTTGCTGTCACAGACTTTTACCACCACCACCACCACCACCCCGGCCTCCAAGTCATGTACACACAGCCAAGGAAATCTATTATCAGTTTCCTGCTTACTATCCACTTACTGTCAAAGTGGTCTGTGGCATCATGACCCTGGAACACCTTGTGTTATTTCTCCTAGTTCTGTTACCCATACGGCAACTCTTTTGGCAATAATGGTAATTATGCAGGAGCCATGTTATCTCAGGATCGCACTGTAATTAACTTGTGTCACTTCGGCACTCATGGTTATAATAATTGCAGGGGGGAAATGTCTTATGGAAGTAGCAGTTTTTAGTTCTGGCTTTCAAAAATAACTTCTGTAATTATACTGCTTAAAAAGTTCATTCTCCCCCAACCCCAAAACATGACTTCCTCTGCACAAAGCTCACTGAAATAAGCTATCAGAAGTTCTCAGGCAGGAAGCATTAGCCTGTCTCCATAGAAAGAACTTCCAAAAAGAATGAGTAGAAAACACATGGATATACATTGCTCAAAGTAGTACTTACAGCTCCTCCAGAAAAGGAAAGTTCTTAAATGCATCCTCTGGTAACTGGGTGATATTGTTCATACTGATATCCCTGCAAAACACGAAGTTAGGAACATTGTTAACTAAGTAGTAGTCGTCATAAATTGTTTAAACCAACAGAAAACAAATTATATGCTGATATTTTGTATTTGCACGCAGAAGATAGAATAGTCATAATCTGATTTTAGAATGCAATGCTAAGAAAAGTTAACTTGTTCACTATCAAATTATGTCCCACAATTTAGAAACAGTCCTGGAATTTCCCCCTTTAAGTATCACTGGGGCAAGGGGGGAGGGGAATCTTTCAAACTACCTAGAATAAGTGGGCTAGTATAGGTTCCCAGTGTCCTTGAATAGCAGGGGTAGCCAGAGCCCTATACCTGATCAAAATAAGGAAACACACACTCCAAGATTAGATCAAATGGCTTCTCAATTACAAAAAAAGACAATGAAAACAAGTCCTAGTTCTATCCCAGTCAGCATTTCTTCAAAAACTATAAAAGTCCTCCAGGTAAGAATTGTCAATGGATTTCATTTTTAGCCTATGAACAGATGCAAGCTAGAGACAAGTACATACATGATAGGTATGTAGTCAGTTTAGAAAGGAGGGAACTCACTCAATGGTGTAACTCAACAATTAAAGTTCAAACAGTTAAAACATATTTTATTAAATCATTCCCCTCTTCTCTGGCAGCTGCCTTTGAATGATTTTCTCTTCCATACTCCACTGGATATCATCAACACTGTGAATGACACATTAACAGCCTTTGGAGGGAAAGTCCTGGCATGCACTGGCCAACAGAGCAACTCCTCAGCTTCCTCTGCCTCTTACCTAGACTGAGCTAGGAGTCCTGCTAATGTAGTAGTTCTCAACCTTGGGTCCCGACCCCTTTGAGGGGTTGAAAGACCCTCTCACAAGGGCCACCTAAGACCATTTGCATATCAGGTCACAAAATTACTGTTATGAAATAGCAAGGAAAATAATTTTATGGTTGGGGGCCACCACGACATGAGGAACTATATTGAAGGGTCACACAGCATTAGGAAGGTTGAGAACCACTGCTCTAAAGCCAAAATTACCATAAAGTTCAAGCATGCAACAGCTCCACTGCTGGATTATAAGGACTGTTAGGAAGAAACAATAGAAAAACCAGGTTTAAAATAAGGTATAACTGTCATCAGTTCCCTAAAATAAAATCTTTTCAAGGATAAGACACCTTCAGTTCCCTGTACAGGAGTCACTCTGTCCCACCTTTCCTCTTGCTAAAAATTTGAAATGGGACTCGCATCCCTTTCTTCCCAAGGCAGGTGTGGGAAATGTCTTTGACTGGGAATGACAGGAACAGAAGTAGGGCCCAAACCAGCAGGAACAGAAGCTGCAAATGGGAACAAATGCTCTCAGTGTAAAACTGCATCTACAATCACCCTTTGCTAACTGGGGAACTGAGGCCTACTGTGGGGTAAAAACTTCCCAAGGCCAACAAGGGGGTGGGGGGATGTACATTCCATGATCTTAACTGCCAACTCAACTTTTCTATGTAGTGTTTAATTCATGTAACTCTCCTCACTGCTAATCAAGATAGAAAGCAAGGCCTGAAATCCTACCAACTAAAACTTAGGGAAGAAGGGGCTAATGGGGAACCTCATGGACAGAGCATATTTAGCATGTGTAAGGTCGCAAGTTCACTCATCAGCACCAAGAGAAAGGGAAGGGGGGCAATGCCCTGAAGACCTTGGCATAACGGTCAATGAATCTTAGGTAGTGTACTTCTCCTTGACACCTAATTAGAAAACAACTCTGAATAGCTCACCAATTGAGGAGTCAAAGTTCACATAAATTTCTCACAGCTTAAAATTAACCTTTAAGTGGATCTTATTACCATACAGACTCACAAATCATTCCAAACTTTTCTATCACTGAAAACAACCCAAATCCTACAAAAGATAACTTAGAAGAAATTGTATCTTTCTCCAGGAAGTATTATTTTTAAACCCAAGTCCCAGTACTATCTAAAGTAACGGTCATCAGTGAGGAAAAAGGAAGTAGCCCTTTCTTATAAATACTTGGGCGAGAAAGCTAGAGGGACATCTCAGTGCCGAGGAGCATTGGCTGTTCTTCCAGAGGACCCCGGTTCTATCCTCAGCACCCACATGACAGTTCACAACCCTCTGTAACTTCAGTTCCAGGGGATCTGATGCCCTCTCTGGCCTCTGCAGGCACCAGGCATATAAGTAGTGCACAAGCAGACATGTAGGCAAAACACCCATATACACATAAAATTAAGTAAAAGACTGGAGAAACACCATCAAAATAGGAGACAGAAAAGGAAGGCCCAGCTCTGACTACTGACACCCAACCACAGTTTGTTTTGATCCTGGGCCTCTCTAAGCTCAACAGTAAAAAGAAGCAGTTGAGTTAATTGGTTTGGGCAGCAGCTCCTAGCCTGACATTATATTATGTTTCACCTTTTGCTGTAAGATTGGTTTATCATGAAGGAACTCATTTTTTTTCTACTGAAAATATACAAAGCTCACTTATGGATTTTTTTTCCTGAACAGTTTACCAGGATACAAAATGTAAAGGCTATATATTATTTTTCTTTAGAAACTTACTCGGTGATTTCTGCTAGAAACACATAAGCCTTAACCACCACAACACAAATTTTAATTTGAAAGGCAAATCTTACATGAGTAAATAGTGATTCTGTAAAAATCACACATTTTTGCTGCTTTTTAGCCATTCTAATAACAGGAGAAAAGGACAATAAATTATTGACTAATTGCTTTACACAGAGGCACTCCAAACTATTTGTTGGAACACCCGAATTTAGGTGAGTCCCATCAGCAGAAAAACTGATGACCTGCAACATCAGAAAGGTCTGAAGTGAACTAATGAATCTCCTCACATCAAAAGTGGGGGATACGTAATGTAATTGGAAACCATTTATTCCAACACTCCTCTCTCTGCATTCATCGTTTTTTATAAAACACACACACACACACACACACACACACACACACACACACACACTTCTCATTTTTTCCTCTTCAAAATAACAAGACACTGCAGGTAGTTTGCTGGAAGCTGTAAATGCAATTAGTGAGACTCTATATTTACAAACTAATGTATGTTGAACACATGGGGAGGTTTTGTTTCTAAGTCCTGGGTCAGGAGCAACATTTCCAATATTTTAAGAGATTTTACACACACACCCTAGCAAGAGGCTCTTTTTTTATAAATGTTTTCCCTCAAACTGTCTGAGCTACAGTAGGAAAACAATCAGGAATAAAGTAAAAAAGGTGTAAGGGGTAGACTGGCAGATATTATCTCCAGAGCAGCCCTGGAGTCCTGTGGTTACAAAGTATGAGGTGGGTGGGTACCCATTTAAAATAATGAGGGCTAATGGCGATAAACAAGCTACAGACAGTGCTGAGAGTAGATTCTAGACCTGACATCACTAACACCCCCAAGAGAATCCAAGGTACACAGACTTCATAAATAAGAGGTTAGAAGGCACGCTGGGCAATGAGTTAGACTCTAACAATTCACAAATGGAAGCCCTAGTCAGTAATTACAAATATACGAAACTCACATAAAATACATAAGTGAAAGAAAATAGCTTAGAAATCTTCAACTAGGGCTGGAGAGATGGATCAGTGGTTAAAATACTGGCTGCAGTTGGGTGGTGGTGGTGGTGGTGCATGCCTTTAATCCCAACACTTGAGAGGTAGAGGCAAGCAGATCTCTGTGAATTCAAAGCCAGCCTGGTCTACAAAGCAAGTTCCAGAACAGCCAGTCACAACAGAGAAACCCTTCTAGCCTCCACAGGCACCATGCATGTGGTGCACAGACATACATGCAGAGAAAACAACTCCACACATGAAATAATAAAAATAAATAAATAAATAAATAAATAAATATAAATAAATAAATATGCTTTAAGAATTGTAAAGAAGGATATCTTCATCTACAAGACACTCTCACAGGGCAGTAACTTTAATAACTTTATATTTACATGAGCAGCTCAGTCGACTAGCCACTCACATCAGTTACGGAACCCAGTGGCTCACCACTCTATGTTTCTACCACCAAACAAGTGTAACATAGAGAACAAAAGTTATACAAGGTCAGCACTAGTCACAAACATCACTGAAGGGCAATTTCAACAGAACAGAAGCCTCACAGCCAGGCTGGGATTCACCCATACTACACTGCCTGACCTTTGACAGGCTGTTGAGCTTCTGACATCTGGTTACTTCGTTGTTAAAATGGTGGCAGTAATCATGTAGACGGCTGTGAAAATCAGAAAATGTCTAGTCACGTGTAATAAGCTCACCAAGTAATAGCTATCACCTTCCCATCATCTGTTTTGGTTGCTTCTAGAAATCCTCTGAACTTAACAGACGGAGACAGGACTAAATAAAAAAGAAGGTGAAGGATCACATCATTGGTGCCCTCCCAGGAAGAAACCCCTTAGAGAAGAGAAACAAGAAACTCTGAAGAGTGACACATGGAACTGAAAGTAGGTACTAAAAATTCAACAAAATTCCAAACTTCAGAGTCAAATATTTTAATCTGGTAGGGCTCATCAGATCAAACACTTCACTAAAAAAACAAAATAACAGGTAAGGGCCAAATATTGATTGTCTTGCCTTCTTAAGTAAAAAGAAGATATGTATTTGTTTTCTTTCAAGATAGGGTTTCTCTGTTGTAACTCTGGCTGTCCTAGAACTCTCTGTAAACCAGGCTGGCCTCGAACTCACAGAAAACCACCTGCCTCTGTGCCTCCTGAGTGGGATTAAAGGTGTGCACCAACTCCGCCAGGCAAGAAGTTATACTTTTAGAGGAAAACATTAGTGAGGAATGAAAAAACATTCCATCTTTTCTCAAAAAGATTAGGATAGCTTCAAGCAGTTTGGTGAGGACACTGGAGACAGAATCTAAAACTTTATTTGGTCTGGCAGGATGGAGGGAAAATCTTTTCTACACATCTTTGTATTCATAACCGACAGAACATAAGTCTACATTGTCCACCCATACAGTACAATACTCCCAACTTTTCACCACAGAGAAAAAGACACACAACAGCACAGTATTTCACAAAACACACACACACACACACCCAAGCACCCAAACACCAGCAGTCACCGATTTTGATATTACTGTTTAAAGGCTGCAACTGTTTTAATTGAAATGGACAAAT
Source organism: Cricetomys ansorgei (assembly GCA_026225945.1). Classification (NCBI taxonomy): domain Eukaryota; kingdom Metazoa; phylum Chordata; class Mammalia; order Rodentia; family Nesomyidae; genus Cricetomys; species Cricetomys ansorgei. The sequence continues at coordinate 11,752,975 of JAMJFZ010003875.1, read as the reverse complement.
CTCCCCATTAAACTTTCATCTCCCCCCACCCCCCATAAAATTCAGTGATGCTGAAGCATCTACATTGTAGAGACCATGTAGCCACATTGCACCTTTTAAAATCTCTGTGAGTGCTTCACAGGGAGCCTAACCTGCTTGTTAGTGCCCAGTGTGTACTACTGTGGCCTCTGCCACTGTGTCCTCAAAGGGTCTGGGACTTTGGCCTCAGCGTTATTTAATTTTAAACAGACTGTGTGTTATTTAAATTTGAATAAACTTCCTATTTGCAGTACTTGAAACTGCCCTGCTACTGTCATGCTGTTGATTACACATTTCAAGACTCCTCCACAGTTTAAAAAGACACTAAACCAAATATAGAATCTATGGAACACAATTCCTGAATGTGTTATCTAGGAAGGAAAAACACAAAACAAACAATAACAACAGCAACGAAACCGGTTGGTGGTGTCCTTAAACTCAAATAACACAAGTTGATTGTGATGAACTAATAATATCCCAATACCTTTCCCAAAGCCTCTGGCAATCAACCAGAAATAGCAGGTCAATTTCCAGATAAGAAATGTCTATAGTATGACCCCCCAAACTAAAAGCAGCTTTGAAAAATTCATGGGTCATAGGGCAATAAAATGGCTCAGCAACTGGAGGCACTTGCCATGTAAGTATCTGAGTTCAGTCCCTGGAACCCACACAAAGGATAGAACCAATTACACAATTACCCTCCACGCACACAACATAAAAAATAAACATTTTTAATTATTGAAAACAATGCCTCCTGTGTAAATATTTGGATCTCACATCTAGAAGCAATAAAGACTCACATAGAACCAGTTTCTAGTTATCCAAGAGTGTAATTTCCTTTCTGACACTATTCAATATCCATAGGCAAATAATCTTTCTCCCTGCCTTTTATAATCACAAAAATAACCTATGTTGTTTTTTTTAAATAAAATTAAATACAAATAAAACCATCCACACAATTAACACCCACAGATAACTACCTTATCTCCTGAGTATCATTACATATATTTTTTTCTAAAAGTTATCGTATAGTTCCTAGTGTATTTGTCTCTTGATACCTAATATTTTTTCATTTGCAAAATGAATTAAATGCTTCTGCTAAAATGCCTTTCAGTGCCTGTAAATATTAGTCTAACATGTATCAATGTTTTTATTATTTTTCCTGTAGCTTACATACAATACAGAATGAGAGTACCTTTGCTACTGAAAATCAAAAGGAATAAGAAGTTAACTAATGGTTTTCTTTCTTTACAGTTTAAAAAAAAAAAAAGGAAAAAGTCTGTCATCCATTTACTAGCTCAGTACAAAGTTCCCTCTATGTACATATGTGCAGGCACAAAGGAGGATGGTAGGCTGTCATATCAAATCATATGCTTACACTTAGTTTTTACTTTAAAATCCATTATCCTACTCTGTTCTTAACTTGCAATTATATAAGGTATAATTTCAACATTTAATTAAACTTTAAAACTTGCATTATTGGGCTGGGAAGATAGCTTAGTAGGTAGTGTTTGCCACACAAGCATGAGGCCCTGAGTTCAATCCCTAGAACACACTTTTAAAGCTGAGTATAGATTGCAGCTCTCTTGGTAAAGTACTTGTACATGCACACAGCCCTGGGTTTGATCCCCAGCACCATAAAACCACATTATCATTACTTCAGAGGTACAAGTACTAGAATCAGTAATTGAAGGCCAGCTGTGGCTACATAGTGAGTTCAAGCTCAGCCTATGTTACATGAAATTCTGTCTGGACAAAACGAAACAAAAAAAAAAAAAATTAAAAAAAAAAAAAAAGAGCTGAGTGTGGTGGGGCAAATTTGTAATCCCAGTACTGGGGAGGCATAGACAGAAGGATTCCTGGGATCATTTGCCAGCAAGCCTAGATTACTTGGTCAAAGAGAGACCTTGCCTCAAAAACTAAAGGAAGAGAGCTCAAGATTGACTCCTGACCTCCACATGCATCTGCACATACATACACCCACATAAACATGCATCCCCACATATGCAAAAATAGCATCACTGCATTTTGAAAACAAGAACAAATACATATCCATGAAGAACCATGCCTTTACAAGGCAGATGGGGCAAAAACTGCACACATGCTGTTTTAACTGGATGCTGCTCTTCAGCTTCCGACTTGTCTAATTCGGCTTTTCTAGGATCCTACTACATACCAACACAGACATGTTTCTAATGCCTTGTGCAGCATTTCTACTGCAAACAGCCTTGGGTAGTGACATAAAAGGCTTCCATGCTGTCCAGCCTCTTCCCTGATGTTTCAAGTACCAAGGTGTAGGGCTTGCTCCTGGCACTTGGGGTCAAACACTATATTTTATAGAAATGCATGCAATATGAATACATACTCAGACAGTTACATAATATATGTTGTCAGGATGTACCATACTAGGTTTCTTTTCTTTTTTTAAATGCCACTGAACTAAGTAAACTGGTATCTTGAAGTAGTATGTGAGGATGTTTTCTTTCTTTTTAATTCTTTTTTTCTAAAAATTATTTAATTTTATGTGCATTGGTGTGAGGATGTTAGAACCCCTGGAACTGGAGTTATAGACAGTTGTGAGCTGCCATGTGGGTGCTGGGAATTGAACCTAGGTCCTCTGGAAGAACAGCCAGTAAGTACTTTTAACCACTGATCCATCTCTCTAGCCACATAACGATGTTTTCTAGGAGAAAGGAGTAATATAAAAAAGGCATAGTCAAATGAGATAAAATCAGAGTTGTTGAAGGTATGGAACCATTAAAGAATTAGAGAATTACATGTAACATTATATATATATATATATATATATATATATAGAGAGAGAGAGAGAGAGAGAGAGAGAGACAGACAGACAGACAGACAGACAGACAGACAGACAGACATCAGGAAACTCAAACATTATGAGCAGGGCAGCTCCAGATCATAAGAGCAGCTACCCAGGGAAACAGAAGTACAGCCCAAGGCATTTTAAGTGACCTTTAGAAATCAGAACATGTCTTTAATCCCAGCACTCAGGAGGCAGAGGCAGAGGCAGAGGCAGAGGCAGGAACTCTGTGAGTTCGAGGCCAGCCTGGTCTACAGAGTGAGTTCTAGGACAGCCAGAGTTATAACAGAGAAACCCTGTCTCAAAAAACCAATAAATAAATAAATAAATAATAAGTAAAATAAGGGAGGAAGGAAGAAAGGAAGGAAGGAAGGAAGGAAGGAAGGAAGGAAGGGAGGAAGGAATCAGAACTTTGAGATCATATAGAGGGTAATGAGATAAAAGCTGGGAAGGAGGCTTCCAGCTCTCTGGATTTCAGTCTTCTCCACTGTGAAATACTTTGTACTCAGTAACTTCTAAGGCTAAAGCTATCATTATGACTCCCACTTCAATGTTCCTGATCCAGCACATTCCATGCATTAGTAGAAAATAAGAAATCTTCAGATTCATATTTTTCCTATCTGTATGTGTGGGCTCTTTTGCTTGTGTTAACAGGTATGTGAGTGAGTAGGCTCAAACACACACCCCCTTTAAAATTATTAGAGTTCAGTAATTAAGAAGGACGCATGACTTCATTGCAAACATAATATTTTATGCTATAATTGTTTATGTTCTTGATGAAGCAACACAGCCCAGGAGACACTTGGGGTGTGTTCTTCAGGGAGACGTAAGCCTGTAAGTTAGAAACAACAGCAAACCCCACACTAGTCTGCAAATACCACACCACAAAGAAAAGACATGTGGCTTAAAAGGGATGTTCTTAAAGGAGTGACTAAAAATAAAAGATAAAACTGGTGAGGCTAACTTAGTGTTTCCTAAAAGTACAAATTTCTTTTTGGTTAGTTTTCCTCTTTTGTGTTTTTAAACAAAGACTAGTTTTCAAGTGTAGGATACATTCTAAAGAAGAAAATACAATGTTCTAATACTGGAGAATGTTTATTATATTGAAGAATGAATGCCAGAAACAGAAGAACCTTACTTTCTATGTGATCCTCTACCATCTAGCATCATACACAACAGAAAAGGGTTAAAACTATGACTTCTTTTTTCTGCTACTTAACGGGTGTTCTCAGGCATTCTTTGGGTGTCAACAGCTGTTCTGGTAACCCTATGATGGAAAAACAGTGTTCATTACCAGCCAAGACATACAGACAAAATGCTATTTCAATAGACCATTTAACATCAACAAGAAGTATTGTGAAGGATTACCGTCTGGGCAGATTGGAAACACTCAATTACTTCATCCTAGCAGACAAAATGCACTATTCATAAGGAAAGCAACCCAACAGTGTGTGTTATGGTAAATATTCTAATTAACTAAATGGTTCATGCTTTATTATGGCTCATTATTTATTATACTTATTAACAGGACTGATAGGAAAACATTACTTCATGGCTGTTGCCTTCAAACATGCATACCCACAAAAAAACATCTATTTAGATGTGTAGTTTTAAACTTCAGTTCACAACCAATTAATGGGTTGTGAAATCATTTTAATGGTTGAGAGCCAACTTTTTTTTTTAACTGAAAGAAGAAAAAAATAGAACAGAAAAAAAAAAGTCAGGGGCAAACAAAATAAAAGTAGGAACGGTTTCCAAACACTTTGTTTTAGCATGTATGTGTGTCTCTCTTCCCTGACTGCAAAGTAAAAGCTGTGGCTTAGGCCTCAACGTATCATGTATCCTCTATGACACAGGCAGAATCACGAGTTCAAGGAATTGGCTATTCAAATCCAGTACTGCTTATTCTCTATAGAAACTGAGTCAAAACTGCAGCTGCTGTCCCAGCACACAGAGTTGCTTCAGTGGATCAAGTAACATGTAATGCCTCGCCTTCCTTTTGTTCCAACTTTAGTACTTTTTCCTATTGTGGGACAACGCTAAAATGGACCGGAACTGACTGAAAACTGTTTGAAAGGACGCTGCCGAGAGGCCATGGCTATTGCAAAGACTTTAATACGCTATTACTTTCAAATGCTTCCATAGAACTGGTGGTAAACTGAGCAAGCTACATTTTCATCCTGCTACCCTGGACTGTGTCACTGTTATTAGAATTACATGATAACATCTTGGTGGTTTTTTTCACTTACTGGTCATAAATAGTTGTAAATAACCTTAACAAAACTACCCCTAAAAAAGGTAATAATTTTTACAGTTAAAAGAAAGAAAGAAAAGAAACAAATAACACACACACAGACACACAGACTCCCCCCCCCTTCTCTCTCTCTCTCTCTCTCTCTCTAGTAAATTCTAATGTCCCAAATCCAAAAAGAAACTACCAATAGGGTCTAGGCAACAGCAGTTCTTATCTCCAAACTTTGGGGCTCTAGCCTCATTCTGTACAGGCAGGAAAAAAATTCCCAATGATGAGTCAGGCCGTATCCTGAAAGCCAGGGACCAGCAGTCAATGCTTAAACCTAAAAGCAAGTGCACTCCTGGGATTTCACCATCCCCAGAATGCAGGCTTGTGGAGCAATCACTTCCTTCAGGCCTCTAGGCGTCAAGGCATGACCTCGCCCAAACACCCCCTTGTCCTGTCTCCTTTGCCCACATAGGGACTTTTGTTTCAGTTATTTTTTGTTTGTTTTAATAGTCACTTTTCAAAACTTATCCTATCTTTTCAACAATTACTCAAAATTATAATTTTATAATTTATAATTATAATAATTTATAATTATAATGTCTGAGATGACAATTTATTTTAATTCTGAAAAGACAAACATTGGTAATGCTGAGTTATAAAAACTCCATTCAAATAATTTCTTTGGGAATTTCTTACAACACTTTAAAATCACTAATGGTTTATCCAGGATGAAAGAGGCCCTAATTCTCTGGAAACAAACATTCTCAAAGGTGGGCCTGCAAGATGACTTGGCTGGCAAAGGAGTTTGCTGGTACTCCTGCAATCTGTCTGCTGACCTTTATGCACGTGCGATGACACACATATGCAGACAAATTAATGTAAAATTTTTAATGCTCTCAAAGCTGGTTTGTGATATTCTTGGGTTGCTCCATTTGTGACAATTAATTAAGTTTTAAATGTTACCATTAACAGCAAACAGTTCTTTTTAACTTTTACAATGAATATGGGTTAAAAGTTTCTGTTGCTTTGTCTGGACAGATAACTATGAGCTGCCATGAAATTTGCTTAGCAAGAATCTTGATGTCTCTCTCTTTGTCCCTTCCCTTCCCCTCTCGTTGTTGTTTCTGTTCAAAGAAAGATTACTCAGAGCTGTTACTTTATATTTTCTTGAGTTATTACTTTATGACACTTATCTGAGAAAATCTCTAGATTCTGTCGTTGACTTGAAAATAAACTCCTAGACGGAAAATCATAATTAAGCGCTTGCTCAAGCACTTGTGCCCCCCCACACACACATATACACAACTTCATTATATTAAAAAATGCTTAGCTTCAGACATCAATTCACATAGATAGAATGAAAACACATTTCAGCCAAACTGGTCCAATCCTGGCTTATATTTACTGTCTCGGCATAAATATTAGTAGTGCCCCTCCTCCACTTTTTCACTGTCAAAAGTATCTTAGATGGAAAAATAAACTGACCATCCCACCAAAAGGAATAGGTACAGCTGAATGACGGTGAGTGGGTTGTGATGGCAAGCTGTGAAAGTTTTGGTTTGAGTCCCAATGGGAAAGAGGCTTGAATAAAACTACCCCCTCATATGTATGATGATATGAGGGTAGCGTTAGTTCGATAACCATAAATCAAGAGTCTGTAGAACTCTTCAGTTAACTCTTTAAGGACCTATATTTTGCTCACTATTTCATACCAAGCCTCTAGCACAATTGTCATAGTATCTGTGGAGTGACTGACAACAGATAATCCATTAAATACTTCACATAGTGATTATACTACGTTCCAAACTTGACCATTCTCCAATGCTTCAGAAAGGGTCAAAGGCCTGGTTGTAGAAAGAAAAAGAAGGGTGGATATAAAAAACATCCTCACACGTGATACTGCATCTCCTGTTAGACCAAGAACACACCACTGCTCTTGGCAGAGAACATCAGTGACTGACTTCTTCCCTGTGTCTACTGCTATAGCCAGATAGTTTCACATGCAAAAACATTCGGGACCAAGCAAGAAAGAGTAATGCTTTCACTTAAATATAAGTTACTGGATTTAAAAATAGCTTGGGAGAAATAATCCAAAACTGAATTTCAGTAAAACTAATTTTACTGCCTCGAAATTTCAAAATACAGGCCTTGCCCTATAAATAGCATATCACAGAACCACTGAACTAGAAAGCATAGTGGTTAAGAGCTTCTCCCAGAAGCCAGGCCAAGAGTCTGTCCGCTCACTGGCTGTACAACCCTGTCTAAACCCTATAATCTCTGTTCTTTAGCTCCTACTTGAATAAACAGGAATGACAATTCTGCCTTCTGAACATCACTGGGAGGATTAGATGGTTTGACCTCTGGCCAATTCAAGGACTGAAAGTCAGCCCTGATAATTTGTCCTGCCATCATCTAATCACTATCAAATCATCTAATTTTAATAACGAGGCAACCAAGCACCAAAAGCATTAAGTAAGTAGTTAATTAAAGAATCAAAATGAGAATCTAAGTGATAAATTCCAGGAATCTTTTAACTGAACTTAGCTGGAGTTTTGTTTTTGTTTTGTTTTTAATAGAAATATCTTAGAACTATGATCCAGAATGTGAAAAAAAACAAAACAAAACAAACAAACAAACAAACAATTTCAGAAACAACGCACAAATGGTACCTAAACATTGAGATTTGGACCCCATCTCCCATTTCCCTGGTAACACTAAAAAGGTAAACATCAGGTTTGCCTCTCCTTAGGCCTCCTGATGAAAAGAATGGAATACCTCTGGGCCTAGGTAGAGACAGGACATTCTAATCTGCTCTGAGGATTAGGATATTACATATTATTGTCTCTTCCTGTAAAACTTAATCCAACCTGGCCTATCAGTTAACTAATTAGGAGACCACCCCTTAGGAAAGCTGATTCGCCTAAAGCCAGAGGACAATGGGAGGAATAATTATTCCCTTAGTGAGATATATTCTCATTCTTCCCAGAAACACCTTCTCCATTCAGCCACTTAGGCTCAGAGCCTCTGCCATGCCTGCCTCCTTTCTGTCTCTTTTTTCAGATCCTAGCCAAAATTCTAAGCACGCTTTCCCTTGGCTTTCTCACCTGCTCACCATTCTACTACATGGCTGTTTGCTGACCTACATCTGAAACATGCCAGCTTTGTAGGACCCTAAGCTAAAGCTTTCTCTTTTCTTCTCCTTCACCTCCTCTCCTGGCAGCTGCTGATTCTTAGCTTTGCCTACCTAATTTTTTTCCCCTGAAAAACTAAAGAAAAAAAAAAGTAACTGACTTCAAGATTCCTTCTGAATCTCTTTCTAAATTCTACTATAACAAGACTAAGAAGCCAAAAAAAAAAAGAGGGGGGACCCAAGTTTTCCCAAGTAACACAAATTGTTATTATGTACAATTAATATGTGCTTTTTAAATCTTTAAACTTTTTAAAAGGTACCAGACTGGCATGTGTGTGTGTGTGTGTGTGTGTGTGTGTGTGTGTGTGTGTGTGTGTGTGTGTGTGTGTGTTTCAAGACAGGGTTTCTCTGTTGTAACTCTGGCTGTCCTGGAACTCACTCTGTAGACCAGGCTGGCCTCCGCCTGCCACCTACCTCTGCCTCCTAAGTGCTGGAATTAAAGATGTCCACCACTACCACCCAGTTTAGACTGAATCTTAATATGAGTCAGCTAAAATCTAGTTAACACGTGAATTTTTACAAAACAACAACACAAACACATCAAAACAAATGAGAATATGATTATGAAGTCCCTTCTTATTAAAAATACCAGTCCCTGTACCCAAAAAGCATATTTAATTTAAAATGGGACAAAATTTCTACCAAAGAATTCTGGATTTTTTTTTTAATGGGTTAATGTGGTGGTTGTTGTTCAGTTTTCAGTTTTAATTAAAGAACTTCTGTGGGTTGTTGATCAGCAAATCCTATTAGCATGGCAACTTAAACCTTCCTTCTGATCTTGATGTGAGGAAAGCAGTTGTGTTCAAAGGAGTGGGCAGCAAGTTAAAGGGAAGGCAGATCCAGAAGCCAGGGCTATTCAGGAAACAGCATGAGAGATATGCAAACAAGCCAAGAACAAAATATAAAGATAACAGCTTCAGATTTGAAGTCAAGAAATCTAGGTAATAAAGGGTTTGCAGACAGATACAAGGAGCTGAAGATGTTCTCTGAAGGCTGCTTCACAAAGAAATTGTGGTGGAGGTACATTCCCCACACTTTTAACTACCTTTTTTTTTGTTTTAAACTTACACACACTGATATTCCTTTGCTAGCTCAAACTGAGCCATGTTAGAAGCAGCAATCCCAGGGAAAGTGATTGCAAGATGAATGCCTGTGAGATTATTCATGAGATCACAAGGAATTCCCTTTATCAGAGCCCTTGGGGGAAAAGTTCTCCCTGACCTCCATTCCAAGAATAGCTGTGTTTCTCCTGCACAACTTGTCCTATCCTCTCTGGACAGTGTGGAATGACAGAAACAAATTCCCCTTCTCTCTTCCATCAGCTACTAAAATTCTATTTACAAATGCTTGCCTTAGATGGGTGCTTCAGTAATTCCTATTTCTGATTTATCTGTAGGAGGTGTCTCTGGTCCTCTCTTTCTTTTATTTTGTATTTTATCTCAACTTCCTGAAAGCTATCACAATTTCAGAATCAATAGGCAGTAGTATCTTTTGAGCACTCTCCATGTGCCTGCCACATATAAGCCAGCAAATGTACAAACATTCTGCCTGGTAGCATGTATGAGTAATTGAAAAGTCAAGAAGGTTGGGGCTGCATGCATGAGGCCCTAAAGTTTGATTTCCACCACCAGAAACTAGTAAATAATTAACATTTGAAAATAAGGCAGCTGGGCAAGATAGCCTTTAATCTCAGCACTCAGGAGGCATAGGCAAGTTGATCTAGCGAGAGATTTCCAGGACAAGCCAGGACTACACAGAGAAACCCTGTCTTGGTGTGGAGGGGAGGTGTTGGTGGGGGGTAAAAAAGGAGAAGGCAAAGAAAAGGAAGGAGAGGAAAAAGTTGAAGTGGAAAGTTCAGCTGTGAGTGAGTGATAATAAAGTCCTGAACCACCAGACCAGCACATGGGACAGAAAAGGATAGATTGATGGATGGATAAGATGGAAAGACCAATAGGCAGAAAGACAGACAGAGACTTAAAGATGAGATAGAGTTCCTTTGGTATAGAGGATGGGGGGAAAATACGCTGAACCTTGTAGAAGTGGTTTTTCAGAATACCCTGACATATAGACAAGCAATGGGGAAGGAAGTGAATTGGTGCACTGGGTCTTGTAACATTATTAAGTAGGAAGCAGATTTCAATGAAACCCCATAATTGAGCTGAAATGTTAGAGAGGAGTAGCTGATAAAGTGGAGGGCAATGTGCTGAATTATAACTTCAGGAGCAGTGGCATCTCCTACACAGGAAGGGGGAAAAACAAAAAAAAACTAAGAAAATGGCAGAGAAAACATTTCTAGAAACAACTCAACATGAAATACAAAAAAGGAAGGGAAGCCAGGGAGCAGGGATAATGAGAAAGGGAGGGAAGACCTAAAGGAAGAAATTTAAGCAGAGAAAACGCTGCACTGACAAAGACAGCCAAGAAATCAGTAAACACAACTGCCATGGGACTTGGTAATTGGATCATTTGTCGATATGATTATCCCAGCATGAACCTCGTGTACATTAATCGTGACTAGGATCCACACACACACCCCACCTCCTTATTTTGGCTCTAGAATAGAACAAAGAGAAAGAGAATTTCCTGAGGTAAACTGGGCAAGATTTAAAAGAGCAAAGGAAAAAAGAAACATGGTTTAAAGAGGATGTGTGTAAACATGTGAGAAAGAGACCGCCTGCGGTGGAACTGACTGGGCAAGAATCCTGAGACAGGGAGGGGGACCCACAATGTGACTGCTCTACTCACAAAGGACAGGCTGAGCAGGAGGGCTAGGTCCTGCCTCAGTGAACAGGTGGGGCTACAAGCGGACCAACCTCCGCGGTACAATGACAGAGCCCCACTTGGTATCTGCTCTCCCCTTTCAGTTCTGAATAATTTATTCACAGGCTCTCACATGGACTCAGTTCCTCTCACTCCGACATCAAGATTATTTTTTCCTAGTGTGTTTTCCTAGCTATTTCTCAGCTGCAGTAATTAATTCGAATACACCATCACTTAACTGCCAATCAAAGCTCCATCGAGATCTAAGAAGAACAATAGCATGCTTATATGCACAGTCTATTAATTTAAATTACCAGTTGAGTCACTACATGCCAACAATTAAGCAATGACACACATACACACAGAGATTATATATACAGGGTAATACAGCTAAACCAGAGAGCTCAGAGAACAAGTTGTCCTGGCCAGCCAAGCTCTCCAGATAGTTGAAGGTTTGCCTGCAGGGGACAGAGGGGAAGGCAATGACACAAAAAAAGTTTTGATGATGCATGTTTTTCCAAAATGTTCTTTGCACTCATCTCCTTTAAAACAACACATATAAAATGTAATTTAACCTTTCACTGGCTTTCATTATGAGCCTTCACTGCTGTGATGAAACACAGGATACAAGGCAGATGCATTCTTTTGGCCCATCTCCTTTTGTTTCTCCACCTCACCTCCAGTTCCTGAACATATATCCTCCAAATCCCCAGTCCCTCTGGACTCCTACTGCAGTCTCCTGTCCGGTCTTCATATTTCCCGCACTTCCTGTCCCTCTTCCATTCAGCCTACTCATAGCTGCCAAAGCAATCTTAAAAAACTAATAATAATAAATCAAAATAAAGCAACTGATAGCACTCCAGTCTTGGAGCTCTGTTTGCTCTCCAGCAAGCCATACTTGGGCTTGCTCCTGTGTCCTTTCCAAAAGCATCTGAAACATCCCTGCACCCCAAGCTCAGGTCAGTTTCCTCTGTGGCTAATGTTCAGACCCTTCCACCACCACCACCCCCACTTTGACTTCACTATCTGCCTGGATTGCTTTTTCCTAGCTCCTTCCAGCATACCCTCATCCTTTGCCTTCTTCCTTTGTCCATTTAAGGTGACCTCCATTTAAGGCTATCTTACCATCCAGCCCATTTCTCTGTACCTATCATGTAAATTACCTTCCCCTCCATTTACTTCATTAGTAAACAAATGCTAGGGCTGGAAAGATGGCTCAGTAAGTAAAGTACAAAACCAGGAGGAGTAGAGTTTGGATTCTCAGCACCTAGGTACAAACCAAGTATGGGGGTGTGCACCAGTAATCCCAGCAGGGGATGGAGGAAACAGGAAGATTCTCAGGGCTTGCTGGCCAACCAATATAGCCAAATCAGAGAGAGAGAAAGGGGGGTAGGGGTTGTGTGTGTTATTTTGAGAGAGAAAGAGAGAACACAGCACTCATATAGCACATTCTGTAAGTCAGCACTAAGAATTCAGATAGGGCTTCATGAAGATTGGTTTAACTCTATGTGGGGATTTGATAGAAATGCACATTTGGGGGTATTAACAAGTCCAAGTTCAGGTAATTCTAAGGATGTGATTTCTCAAATGTGCTTTGCACCTTCTATGTAATGGTCTTGGCATTTATAAAGGCAAAAATCTAGTCTGTCTGCATCACAATTTTCTAACTCATAGCCCAGACTGCAGCAAACTAGAGGCATTGGGGGAGAGGGTATTATTTCAGTAAAGCCATTAAACCTAAACTACATAACTTTCTTGAATGCTAAATGGTCTGATGCTATGCATCATTCTGCAAAGAGATTTTCTAGCATGGATCTTCCTGTGGTTTGCTTGTTTTTTGTTTTGTTTCGGTAATGCTTGGGTCACTGTTTCTCTTCCACATTTCTCAGCTTTCAGGATAAAATAATTACATATATAAGATGAACAATATTCAGAAAACTATATATACACTAAGAATTTTTCCATCTCAGGCAGAACTAACTTAATGAGGGAAAACACTGGCTTTGCTTCAACGCTGCTACGTTCACATTCAAACTCCACTTCAGATTGGCCCTGTATGTATATTGGTGTCACTAACAGGGATTGAACCTAGAACCTTATGAATGTTATCCAAGTACTCTACCACTGAGGTACACTCCCTAGGGGTAGCTATATTGTTCATTAAGAAGCAGATTACCCTCTGTGCCTTTGTTTCATTTTCAGAACAATGAATAATGCCATTTACTTTACAAGCTTGCTCTGAGAATTAAATAAAGTAGCTTGTGTCACATGCTTGGACAGTGTCGTCAGGCAGTAAATACTAATACTTCTGCATACTCTGATGGTAATTGCAAAGTCTTAAGCAAATTATTGACCCAGATGGCCCAGGGCAAACATTCTGGCTACAGTGGAGCATTGCTACTCAATCCTAGACAAAGAAAAAATGGTATGCAGCACACAGGAACACCGACCTTATGGAAGATACACTGTAAATTTTACAGTTCTTCAAGTGATCTTTTCAAAGGTTTCCTAAATGTTCTGATAACCTTTTTCATGTAAACAGTCTCTTTCCTCAGCCCTCACATTGACCTTGCTTTGAAAAGTCTCAAAAAACAAAACAATATTTGCTTAACAAGTTAAGACTCTTTCAGAGAAAGAGTGCATGCTTGTGCACAGACCACAAGCATGCAGAGGTAGTCAGGAACAGGGAGCTGGCTGACCTCAGAACAAAGCATCCAATCTGAAAAGGTCTAACATCTACCACAGTTAGAATACTATTTCTGCTCTTTGAATGACATAAATAAGAAAACGAAAAAATAAAATCATGACAGAACAAGTGACACAAAACACAGCATTTTCAGAGGTACACAAAGCTTACAGACATCAACAAATTTACTAGCAGTGCCCTTGAATACCACATGTCGTGGTGTTGGCCAGCTTAAAATCTTTAAGTAGCTCCCCACTACTGCTGGGGTCACATTTAAATTCTTCCCTATACTCTTCAAAGAATATGAGATTCTCTAGCAGTTAACACTGATGGAGCCTTATTTTGGTTGCAGATCAACACACTGGCTGGTCTGCAAACTGTTAGCAGTCAACAGTGAACCAGGCAGAAACACTGAGTGCTCCTGTCATCCCAATCTGGCAAAGGTACTTTATATGTTAAATGAAAAATGCTAGGATTTATATTATATATATTTTCTTATCTCCATTTCATTTTCACTAAAAAAAAAAAAAGAAGTAATCCTTACTGTATTTTATAAAAGTATTAAACAATGCTTGTAGAAGAATATTTAATAATTTACTCAGCCACATGGCTGCCCTGAGAAAGGATCTCATCCAGGGGTCTATATGAAGGGATCAAATCCAAGGGCCTATATGAAGGGATCACATTCAGGGGTCTGTGTGGTCTGAATGGAATGTAGAAAGAATATTAGTACATACCTTTAATCCCAGTATTCAGAAGGCAGTGGTAGCACAAACCTTTAATCCTCAGAAGAAAGTAAGCAGAGCTCAGAAGGAATCAGTGTCAGACAGGAAGTGACATCTAAGATGTGTCAGAATGAAGGGCAGGCAAAGTAATGAGTCAGAGGAAGAGTTGGCAGAGTGAGTTAGAGTGAGGACATGCCCAACTCTCAAGATAGAAAAGCAGGTTCTCAGTTCAGAGCAGACACAGGAGAGAAGCAGGCAGAGAGGTTAAGACACAGAAGCAGTCTAAAGCAGTCTGAAGCAGTCAGAGAAATCAGCCAGAGTCAGAAGAGTTCAGTCAGAACAGTTAGCTAGTTCAGAAAGTCAGTTTGAACTGGCTGCTTGGAGAAGAGTCAGAATTTAGTACAGTCCTAAGTTCAGAAGGAGCTAGTCAAACTGGCTCAGTCAGTGGTAAGGCTCGGAGGCTTACATGTTCTAGATTGTATACTTCCAGTTCTAGGATTAAGATTAGATTGTAAAGAGGCCAAAATGGTCCAGAGCTCCAGGACTAGGACCAGGGATTGAATTTAGACTAAGAATAAACTGCTCTTTTGAACCTGAATCAATAGCTACAAATACTGAATGAGAAACTTATCAAAAAGATCTAACCCATCACCAATTATGTTAAATAATAACCCCAGACATCTCACATGGAACACTCTTCCCCTCACTTCTCCCATACCCTAATCTAATTTTTCAAGGACTCCTTTAAAATACACTTCTTGAACATTCCTATTTGGAGCACATCTTTTCTCCGAAGTTTATAATCCACCATCACTGCAGCTTTTGAAAATTATTTACAGTACTAAACAGGGAAATTAATCACTTCATTGCTGTGCAAATTCCTTACACTAAGGAGCCCTGTTTCCTTTCCTTCATGCTCCTCTCCATGTGGTATACAACAGAGGCAAGACCTTACTGTGGTTCAACTTCTGACTTAAAGTGGGACTTAAAAAATAGAATGTGGCTTCCAAAGGCCATAGCCAAACGTGGGGCATGTGGCCTGAGGCAAGTCCTTTAACACTTCCAAGCATCTAGTTTGTCTTCTGGGATGTGAGGCCAGCATGGTATGCAAAGCCTTTCCAACTCTAAAATTAAATGATGGCTTTTTGTTCTTAGAAAGGCTCTCAGGTTCTCCACGGGCAAATTGGGAAACATCTGTTTTACCACAAGGCTGGGAAATAGCAAAGCAGTTTCTAAACAAGAGCCCTTCACGCACTTTATACTCCTATTTCTACTCTGCACATATAAGGCATCTATGGAGAATGAATGCACGACCCTAATATAGAAACTTCAAATTCTGCCTCCAAGACAGAAGGACTGGACAGTGAGGGGCCTCCACACTCAAAACTGGGGAGTAGGAAACTGAGATAGAGGACATCTGCCCTGGACAAGGCTGAGATTGAGGAAGAAGCTTCAGAACTCAGCTGTAGGAAGAGAAGGCCAGCTCCATTACAGGATCCAATGAATTAGGTACTGTGAACAGAAGCTACACACAGGAAGTAACGACACACACAGGAAGAAGTAACAGTTCCCGAGCATCTAATATGTGTTTGCTGTTCATATCTGAGTCTTCTTTTAATTGTTTTGTTGTTGTCCTTTTATTGGGATCCTGATCCTCTTGGCTCTACCTTCTAAGTGCTAGAATTTACAGGCATGAGCCACCATGTCCAGCTGATGCAATGCTGGAGTCTGACCCAAGACCTTGTGCATGATAGACAAGCATCCTACAAACTGAACTACAGTGGGCCTAATAACTCTAGTCGTACTTACTCAGAGCAAAATAACAATAGATGGAATAGGAATCTATTGTCTTTCTATTAGACTGAGCTGTAAGGCCAATGATATCACAGAAAAGAACATTATTAATGACTGTCTAGTAATATAGTTTAATTAGAAAAGCAGCTTCCCTGTTAATAGTTATAATACCATCGTCTTCCAAGGACTATGGCAAAAGGACTCCTATCTTAATCTCTCTCCTAAAACTCTCAAACCTTATATCAGTGCACTGTTCATTCCGTACTACAAAATCTCATGCATTCAGGAAGACCAAAATCAGACTATCAACATATGAGAACAATTAGAAAACAACTCCATGAGACTATTTTCAGAAGAGAGATGGTATGTAACAATCCTGAACTTTCTAAAAGGGTATAATCTTAAAAATTAAAGATGGTGGCCAGGGGTACAGTTCAAGGGTATGGCCCATGTCCAATCATGCTTAAGGCCCTGGATTCAAACTAAAGCATCAACACACACACACATTCAAAAATAAAAGATGATTAAAAGTAGACTTTAAAAATCTCAACATCATTCCTAGTTTTCACCATGCAAATCACCATGTGGTCAGCTAGGAACTCACACTATTATACCAAATGACCATCTGAGTACTTGGAACTTTAAAATCCAGAGACTGTGATGTGACAACTAGATACAAACTTCTCAAGTCTACTACAGTATGAAATTCTAATAACACTGCCTCTTTAGATAACATTTCTGAAGCCACATGCCACTCCTAACCAATACTACTTATAATAATAAAAAGAGCTGCACAGGGTGCAGGAAATCATACTTATCCATGCATAGTAGATAGACCAATGATATGCTATTTTCCTAGGGTTGGTTGAAAACATTTAAATCCTGCCTGGAAACAATCATTAAAATCAGTGCATGTTCATAAAATTCTCTTTGTAAATAGTAAGTTGGGGGTGTGTCTATTTTTACTAACTGCCTCCTAGTCAGGTATTTTGTAACAATAGCCCCAGTTCTCTCCTTCCTATGCTAGGCCAGCAAAGAAGGTAGACATGCTGCGTGTGAAGTCTGTCCATCATCTCTTTTAAAGGACTGGAAAAATGAGTATGTGCATACATATCTGTCTCTGTCTGTGCCCCCCATGCTGTGTGCGTGTGTGTGTGTGTGTGTGTGTGTGTATATGTATCTGTATCTGTGTATGCATGTTAAAAGAAGCCATAGAGATTATATATGTCAAGTCCTCCCCACCAATGTGGGCCAATTGCTCTTGATGAATCTCATTAATACACACACACACACACACACACACACACACACCACATACACACACACCACATACACACACACACGAGAGAGAGAGAATGATGCTATATACACAATCTACTAGTTCTATTTCTCAGGAGAACCCAGATTATCATAGAACCCTAAAACAATCAATTATCAAGCCCCCAAATGTCAGTGCCAAACTGAGAAACTCTGACATACAAGAATCTTGGCATTTCCGTAGTGGGGTTACACAGAAGACCTATCATTTGTTCAGTTCATAGGCATTAAGCATATTCAATTATCATACAACCATTTCCACTATACATCCACAGAGCTTTTCATCTTGCAAAAAAGTGAATGCCTGCACCCATTTAACAATTACCCTCCGGTTCCCCATTCCAGCCAGCTATTATTGGCAGCCACCATTCTACTTCTCTGTGTATGAATTTTACCATTATAAGTACTTCATACAAGTGAAACAATAAAATATGTATCCTTTTGTTACTAGTATACTTCACTGAAACAGTACCTTTGAAACAGTAGCTTCATCCGTGTTATAGTAAAAGGAAGTATCCCCTAAGTATCTTCCCAAGACTGAGTGATACTCCATTATAGACACACCACATTTTGTTTACCCATTCAGCTGCCATGGCATTTGGGGCGTATCTATATATTTAATATTATGAATACTGCTGCCATGATGAGAATGTGAAAATATTTTTTAAAAATCCTGCCTTCGGTTCTTCTGAAGACATACCCAAGACATATTCTAGACAATCTGGATATTCCATCTTAACTTTTTGAGGAACCACCACACTGCTTTCCAGAGACATTACATTCCCTTGAGTATATTTCTGACTGAGAAAACTCCCAATATCAGAAATTTTCTTCTGATATTGTCCTCTGACCCTTTCCTCCTGCACCTGTGCCCTGTCACAACGTGCACAGTCAACAAATCATTGAAAAACTGCCTGAAATGGTATTTTTTTATGTCAATAATTACCTTTCATTTTCCTTGACGTACAATCTAATTCATCTTAAGCAAGGTAGGAGGGTCTGGAGAAGCCCAAAGAGAACGTGAGAAGAAACACACCTGCCTGCCCAGCAGGTGGCCCTTCTTTACTAGCCCTGCAAGTCACTCTTGACTCTCTCTTATGAAATCTGAGAGAAATAATCCCCACATCACCTTGCATTTTCTATGGGCACCTGTCTGTGTTCTTTGAGTGTCTTCCTGTATTGGAGATCTTACTAACATGCACCTTTTCAGAAAAGAGTCTGGTTGTACAGAGTGCGTGCTGTACTACTATGGAACCGACAAGTTTCAAGTTCTAGTTAAGAACACTGATAGTTCATTTTGGGAAAGATACAATTTTGAATACTTATTCATGAGACAATAGCGGCTCCAATATGTTCAAAATGAGTTTGAATTCCAATAAGTTTGTAGCATTAATCCCACAAAGACCCTCAGGCTTGTCTTGGGCTTTGATAATAGAAGGTGATTTGTCTGGAACTATTTGGAAAAGCAACAAGGTAATCCCACACATGTAGAGCTCCATAAGCAGTGGTTTTCATGGCTGGGATATAGCTCAGAAGTACAGTATCTGCTTAGCATGTGAGAGGCACTGAGTTCACGCCTTAGTGTTGTTGTACACCTACTGTGGCAGCTCAGCAAGGTAGACATGGAGGCATTTTCATATGTGCAAACCCTCCCAGATCTCAGCAGAGGGAACCACTATCATGGCAAGTGCCATCCTGGACAGTGGAACTCTGATCGCCTCTTCTCAGGGGTTTTTATTGATACCTAGCAAGCAAACATCTCCCACATAAAGCCAATACCTGTAGACAATATAAAACATCAAGGCCCAGGCAGCCCTTCACCTAACAATGCAAACAGCCATTTCAAACATAAGTAAAAATAAAGCTCTGTAACACCTTAGCACCCTCAGGACTAACAGCATCAAGATTACCCGGGAATTTATTAGAAATACAAGTTACTGAGCACTACTGTAGCTTTACTAAGCCAGGGGTAGGATCCAGTAATCTGTGTTCTACACAACCCTCCTGGCAATTCCATGCACAACGAAATGCACAACTGAGAAGCACTGCCCGATATCACAAAGCACTGTACATCTGTATTACTTGGACTTCACAACAGCCTTGTGAGGCAGGCAGGCCCGGCAAAGTGTCCTTTCACTATGCTGGTGGAATCTGAGCTCAGGTTCTCGAATACACATACTAAGTGTTCTACTAAGCTATACTTGCATCTCTAATGTCCCTTTACACACAAAGACACTCAGGTCAGAGCAGTTGCCTCTAAAACAAGAACTAGAGTCTGGAGGGGTTATTTCTGTTGTTATTTTATTTTATTTTATGTTTGTGTTTTGCCTGCATGTGTGCTGTGTGCCACATGTATACCTGGTGCTCAGGGAGGCCAGAACAGGGTGTTGGACCCTCCTGGATCAGAAGTTACAGACACTTGTGGGAAGTCATGTAGGCGCTAGGAATCAAACCTGAGTCCTCTGGGAGAGCAGCAAGGCTCTTAGCCACTGAGCTATGTCTCCTGCCCCATGAAACTAGTTTTAGTATGTATTGTGCAGAAGAAATGCTGGGAATCACTGAGCCAATCCTCAATGAGTAGACGAGGCAACTAAAACCTAGAGAAAGCCAACACGATCTGGACAGAAGTCACACAACATCACCACGAAGTACAAGCCTCAATTTCCATCAAACCAGTATATACAGACGGCCTTTGCCCTTTAACCATCTCCTGAAGCCAGGAGCTGTCTGTCATTCGCACTTAGTTTGGGATACACTAGGTTAGTGCTTCTTAAACTTCTCCACTCACAACACGTTTCACCCAAGAAATCATTACATAATCTCAGGTACATAGGCATACAAATCAGACATCTGATGATAACAAGCCATAATTTCATTTAGTACCAATCCTTTTGATGTACACGTAGTTTTCCCAGTCATTAAAGACTAGAGCAAATTTGTATATGACAAGATAAATGTGCATATTTTTCATTTAAAGAATTAAATCTTTGCCAAATATTTGACACTGTAGGACACAGAGGACCTTCAACATTTTTGACAGTTGATCAATATTTTAATGTTATAGTTATCAGTGCTGAATGAGACGGGTATGTAGTCCAAAATAGGAGAAGTATATTTAGGGCCGTTTCAGAAACTGTTGGAAATTCTAACCTAGTCCTAAGCCAAGACTCATTTAATGATTTTTTTTTTCCCAGTGAAACTCCATTTATTAACACAAGCAGCAGTTAAGATCAAAATTCTGTCTACTACAATACAATTCAAAGACACACTCACCTAATATTTACCCCATGATGAATGGTGATAGGAAAATCTGAAGTCTTTGTTTACAAAATTAATCCATTATGTCTCTGTAAGAGCTGACATATTGGTACATACGGTAAAAATGCTGCCACTCATACAACAGTCTCAAATCTGAGTCAAGGTGGTTGAGACAGTGTTCTTTGCGCTACATGGTGGAAAACCATGGCTATAGTAAAGGTGTACAAATATCTTAGATACATTACACATTTGATTTTGAATTAATGTTTAATTGCCACCCATCCCGAAACCTTTTACAGCTGACAAATTGTTCATGATTTGTTAGATCAAAATCAGTTAGATGACTCCATCTGGTCACACAGTTTAAGAAGCTAGACGGTAAGGTGTTTCACAAAACAATGGCATAGATTACTAAAAGGACTGACCTCATCATTAAATAAAAAGTCAGCTTTGAAAGAACAGTAGAGTAAGAAGGTTAAAGATACTACTGGTGAGACAAGGTAACGGAATAAACAGCAGGCTTTAATCTGACCAGAGAGGTAATGGAAGCATAAGGATTCATAGGTTGAAGATTTAATAAGGTTGAAAAAATATGTATTTAGAAAAACGAAGAGATGAAAAACAGAAAAATAAATTGAGATCAGAAGTCGTTAGCAGTTACAAGTTTTACACAGTCCAAATGTGGCCACAGGGATAAACGGCTGAAGTAGGCTTGAAGCAGGACTCATAAGAGGCAAAAGGGTTGAGAGGATTATCTAGATGAAGTAAATGATAGGAACTATGGTAGGAGATAGGACAGCAGAAATGATTAGACCACAAGCTTGGCTCTAAAGTGAACGTCGGAGAAACTCGCTGATGACAGTGTTGGTGAGGGAATTGACAGTCAGGACCACAGAAGGTGCGGGGATTGGAAGTGAAGATAGAATCCCAATGACCTGCAGGCAGAAAGTAGGAGAGGCAAGAACTCCAAGGCTTGGTTATTCTCTTACTGGTGCAGGGAGATTAGCAGCCTCAATCCAGAAGCCTACAAGGAATGCTGTTCTTGAGGCTGAGCCAGTGAAGAGGCTGAGAATGCTAGGAAGGGCACCAGCCTCAGGGAGTTTCAGAGGGCACAACCAAGCAAGCTTTGACACAGAAAAGGGGGGGGGGATAAACCCAGAGGAGAAAAGACACACAGCTCAGCTCCAGATCGTCTTTTTTGGTCTTTTTTGCAAAGTGTATAGAAAGAAGACATGTTCTCTAGACTTCAATGAACTTCAGTGTTAAACATTTTATTCAAATGAGAGCCAGGCCCATGAAGTCCCATAACCAGGCTATTTATCTTGCCATAAAAATTTACTTTGTTTTATTTTAAAGCTTTAGGGTCTGTTGCTGTTTGGGTTTGAAATGTTTCCCAAAAGCTCATGTGTCTGAACCCTGGTTCCCAGCTTTGTGGTACTGTTTGGGAGGATGAGAATCTGTAGGAAGTAGCACTTGAATGGTGGAGACGACTGTTAGGCATGGACCTTTGATGATTACAACCCCACCTAGCTGCCTCCACTTCCCAATTAGGGGTTATACAAAGTCCCTGCGTCCGGCTCCTACTGATTCAAGCTGAGAAGCTCCCTAGGCTATGCCTTCTCCACCATGACAGACTGAAACCATGAACCAAAACAAATTGCTTTTATTACAATGATGATTAAGGTAAATACATGGGCCACGCTTTTATTTGCTGCCAAAAAATACAGAAAGAAAGTCCAGAACAGCCTCTCAAATGGCTTTGGAGAACTGTCCCCCAAAGCAAGGCAGTAATTAATACAAGTATCCTTCTCTTAGTAGACAGAATCATGCTGATTCCGTTCCTGGCAAAAGATGGGGCTACTTTTAAACCACCTTTGAAAAATAAAAAAAGGCCTAGAATTTTACTAAAGGGACCCACAACTGCTCCCAGGCCAACACCACTGCATGTCCCACCATCTAAAAACATCTAAAATGAAGTCATCGCAGAGATCCTCATGCCCTGAGCCCAGTCCTAACTATTACTGTACATTCATTAATACAAAGACACAAGGGAGAGTTCCCCAAGCTCATCCTTCCCACTTAATGCTAGAGACAGAACTCTGCACTAATGGTAGATGGTCTCTGGGATTCATCTGTCCCACCTAAGTGGTCTGTATATCTGAATAGCTTGAGGCTTACTCAAGACCACTCAATCTCCCACTGATTGCTTCCAAACTTTAATAAATTATGAGTTTTCATTAAAAGTAAAACTAAGAAAGGCTGAAGGAACTACAAATGTACAGGATAAAAATGAGATATTTTTTTTAACATTGAATCCTTACATTAAAAGAGGCTAAAATCTGCACATGTGCATTACACACAATATATATGCTATTTTTACAGAAAACGACAAAACAGTTTGACAAGCTCACCCTTCCATGATAAATTCCAGGGCATATTCATAACAAAAGTCAGACAGATTTTGTTTTCAATCACGTAGCTCTATAAAAATAAACTGTCATCACAACATCCTTGCAGTAGTAAAAGGCCATATTTGCCTGCAGTTAAATCCAACAGCAGCTGTTCTATGGAAAAAGAGGGTCCAATAATTGGCTTCTTTCACCTCTGTTAATCACGAACAAAAGTGTCATTCAGTTTCAAAATGGACAAAATGCTCCAATGGATGGTCAGCTAGCTGAGCCAATGGGGTGGAATAACAATAACCCTGTAGCATTTTCCTTTTTCCTTTTGTTTGGTCTTTCAAAGCCCTTAATTAAGACCTGCACAAAGCACCCCTACAGGCTGTTTTCAATGAGGCATTACATGCCTGTTTTCTTGTATTTAAAGAAAAAAAAATGGCAGGGATTTTCTGAAACACATTAAACAGAGTACACCATTTCCATTTATTTGCAACTGAAATACTGTTAAAATTTTAGAGCTTAAATATTATCATAAGTAACAAAGCAAGTTCTTTCTATTTCAGGCTTGGGGAGTGGAGGGTGAAAGAAGGGTTAGTTAGAAGGAGTGGGAAAGCAGGGTCAGGGGCTAGGGAGGGGAGGGTCAACGCTGGAGTATTGTTCAGCCATTTCTCCAGAAATAAAACACTGAGCAGCCATAATTTAGGAAGATCTAGAGTCGTCTTCTCAACCTTTCAATAATTTAACACACATAAATGTAAAGAAATGGCAAAATATATGAGACGGTCTTAAAGTGGATAAACTAGACAGCTAAAATAAGGGAGACAAGCTGGAATCAAATCCACTTCTTAGAAACTCATTTCTTTAAAAAAAAAAAGAAAAAAGGGTATTTTTAGAATTAAGTACTCTCTGTAAGAATATTTTATGATTCTATAATTGATTTCTTTCTCTCTCCTAGCCTGAACAAAGATTCACCTAATTATGGTGGATAAGAATCAGAATGTCTGAGATTTAAAAATATCCATGGCCTAATTAACTTTTCATTATCCAATTTTCTTTTTGCACAGATTAAAAAGGGCTGTTGTGCTCATTTTTAAATGCTCTGAAATATAATCTTTCCGGGTTGTAGGCTGTTCTGAAAATACCTACTCCTGCCCATAATTTGCCCCCTCCCCAATATCCTGAATGACAGCTTAATGTGACAGCTTTCTTGCCACAATTCAGCAAAGGGGAGTGGCAGGTAGAGTTCTCAGAGAACAAACACCTAACAAAGCCATCATTCTGGGGAGTTACTTTCGATCTGTCAATCTAATCCATCAAGTGGAATGTGCTCCACTATTCTCTTGTAAATGTGCTTATTTCAAACAAGGCAGAACCTGGCAGCTGCCCTGCAGAAGACTAAATGACCCAGCTCAAATGTCACCTCAGCTGGGAAGGCTTCCCAGTTCCAAAGCAGAGTGAGTTCCTTGGCCTCCTCTTGTTCCCACAGACCTCAGTCCATCGTTTCTGTATGGGGTTCTCACACTGATTCTTCTTGTACTTATTTTGTCTTCTCCACCAAACCACGTCACCTATAGACATTTGTGAGCCAGTATAATAGAGAAAAGGGCACAGGCCATAGAGTCAGATACCATGGGTTCGACGCCTGGTTAGAAGCTATAAACCATGACCTTGGATATGCACTGCTAACATATTTAGCCAATTATATGTTTTGTATCAGTGCCTCCTTCTAAAAAGGGATAATGACCTCTCCAATATAGTTGTGATGACCAAGTAAACTAACAAGCACAAAACATCGAGTATAATGCCTGGCACACATGAAGACCCTAGTACACATTACAATAGGAAGCCCTGTTCTTATTTTCCATCTTCTACCCTTGAATACTATAGCAACCCACCTGAAAGTACAATAAGCACATATTTTGCTGATGGTATAAACTTTCGCTAAGCAGGTTAATTTATAAAATGTCACCAGTAAAAGACAATTTCCAAATGTAGTTTTTCCATGCCTTTCAATTTCTTCAACACAGATCAGTAAATATGTTACATGCAAGAGAAACGTAACAGTAAGAGAAGACCTAAAGTTGATAAGCAAATAATAGCTAAGGACCTCATGTAAGGCCTACTCTAGCCCTGTGTGCTCACAAATAATTCTAAGCTAAGGACCTAGCCAAATGTTTACTGTACTGATGGCTAAGACTACATTTCACTATATTTCAGTTGTATACTTCCTCAAAATGTATTTTTAAAAAAAGATAAGAAGTGTTCTTCCATTCTCTAAAGAAGAGAAACAATGAATTTTATTTTGTTTGCAGTGCTGAGGTTCTAACTTAGGGCTTCATACAAGCTAAGCAGTAGCTTATCCACACCCAGTTGCTAATGTTACATTCCATGGACTTCAGTGGACTTATCCTTGCTTGCTTGCCTTCCCCACTGGTACTGCACCACACACATCTCCAGACCTCCATCCTGTGATGCTGTGATTGCAGTCACTGCTCCCTGGAGCACTTGGAAGAGTCAAAGCCACTGGTGTAAGAAATTTAAAACTTTGAGTTATGAACAAAAAGTAAAGCAAAAAAATCACTGTTTTCTTAATGTGTCTTTCAAAGACCTTACCATTTAAAACAGGAACATTTGATTATATGTAGCAATTCCACTAAGGCCTAATTTAATGAAATCATCACTAAGCTAAAACCACTATTAAATTAAATAAATCATCTGGAGTTTTGTTAACTAAAAAGAAATTACAGAAACAAGATGAACTTGCTGAGCATTTACTCATTGTCCAACTCATTTTTAAGATTCAACACTAACTTCACGAATCTGATGTAAGTATTAAAATCACAGCTACATATTTGCATTTGAAAACTCAGGCATCCCATGCTTTTTTCCTGAAGACTAACAAAGTAATAAAAAACCAACCCCTCTAGCAAGGCCCCTGGAGGCGGGGTGCTCTCTTTTCCCAAAGACTCTAAACAAGTTAGAAACCAAAATATGACTTTTCTCACTCAAATTCAAACAAATAGAAAACCCATCAGCCATGTAAATGTTTTCTTTCTTCATCTGCCTGTGGATAAGGAAGAAAAGTAACTTACCTAGTTGATGTCTGACCAGCATAAGGAATTAAGTTGTAACAACAAGCCAAACTGTCTACTCTACTCTCACTATCTCCATCTCTCCTAAGAGAAGGTGGCTCTGCCATCTCAATACTGTCCAGATCTTTCTGGCTAGCTGTCAAATAATCAACATTTGCTAAAACAGAAAAAAAAAAAAAAAAAAAAAATCCCACCTCATGACAGCATCAACCATTTGGTGTGAGCCATCTCACTGATGAAGGGGAATGCTACTTTCCATACTACTTAAACAAATCAAGGACTGGCCAGATGGCTCAGCTAATAAAGGCAACCGGTGTTCAATCCCTGGGACTCACATAGTGGAAAGAAAACCAACTCCCACAAGCTGTCCTTTGGCCACTGCACAAGTGTCATAGTAAGACACGCACCCACACATGTATACATATACATACACCATCAAGCAATCAAGAGTTACAATCTAGCACATTAGAATTACTTTTGAAAGGTCCAGTAGTACTCCTGTTATCCTCAGATTCATTTGCATGCATTCATGGCCAACCATGGTCCAAATTTATTAAATGGTCAATTCTAGAAGGAAAGAGCTCACCCTTATGTTTTAAATTGTATGGCCGTTCTGAGTAGTATGATAAACTCTATTATAATCCTGCTCCATCCTGGCCAGGACATATGGGTCACCCCGCTGTCCAGAGGATTCAAACCACTTTTGGTCCCTTGTAGATAGGTTATGCGACTGACCATTTTGTTACAAGTAAATGTGTTCAAATAACCCAACTTCTACTAAATAATGGCTTCAGTTCTCATATACACTCTTCCCTCACCAAGTACTTTGTCTATATGAAAAGCTAAAAGTTCTTGATTTAATATGGAAGAAGGAAAATAATCATATGCTATGGTAAGAATGAACCTTCTGTCTGTGAAACTGTCATTAACTAAAAAGAAATTCATTCAACTTTTGCTGTCACATACGCAACTGCAAAAGTAAGGCTACAGTGTCATGACAAAGGCCTGGCTAAAGTGAAAAGGCATTAAATGTGTGTATGTTCACCTAGGAATGTGCATATACATACGTGTGCATGCACTGTCATGCTTTCAGACGTTCCCGCTATGTTTTATCTTCACTCCTTAAATGACTGGAGCTGCTTTATTATGTCTATCTCTTCAAGTGCATGATCCTGACATTTCCCAAGTTAGCAAAATGACCTAGTCATCCTAAAACTGATCATTTAAGGTTTTACTGTCCTGTATGCACAGAAATCAAAAACCATTGCTACATAAACCATCTTCAAACACACCTCAATTGAGTCTGGTAAATTCAATATTCCGCTTTATAAAGGAGTACCTATAACCCAACAGCAAAATAAGCAATCAAGTCTTTTCCTTCTTAACAATTTCACAAATAGATTTATTCTTATAGATGTCAGCATGCTCAATATATTGTTTTTCTTCATTCTTTATTAAATTAGAGACTTTTAGCTTCTTATTTAGACAAAGCACTCTGCACTGTTTTTATTGAGAACACCTAATTATCCCCCAGCAAATTACTTCCACCCCTACCCTCACCCCACTGATAATGGAATATTCAATATTGTTGAAGGAAATGAGAAGAGGCTATTGAAGGAAGTGGCAGGGGCCTTGTTCCTAAAACTACGTTGCAAAAATAAAACCTAAAACAATATTTAACAAACCTTATAACCTGTCCACAGAGACTTGGCTATAATCTTAGGTAGAATGAACATGTTTAATTCTTTCTGCTCAATTACTTCCCTCCTGGCAGGAAATACACACTTTCAATCCACAAGCTTCAACTTGGAGAAATAAACAGAATCCCCCATTAAAGTCATTGCCATACAAAATTATTTACAGAAAACAAGTTCTCTCCTCTCCATTCCATGCTTTCAGGCCATAAATGTAACAACTATATTTTAGAACTAAGCAAAATGAAAATCATCCCTTTGCTAGGCCTAAATATAACCCTAAACACAAACCTCTTTGCTGTTCATAAAATAACATCCAATGGGATAACATGTAATGAACTTGTCTCTACCATATAACTAGGATTACATGTTATAGCCTTACAAAAATAGTTCTTATAAATACTTAAAGTTTTCACATTCCAAACTACAGTGTGTTTTGTAAGTCTAAATGTCAAGGTTTTAAGAATCTAGTTTTATTTCCAGAGTTGGCATAATTTCTCACTTAAAATTAGGAAATACCAAATTTTAAAATTGAGACCTTAGGGAACCATTTAGTGCCATGTAGCCATGAACAGCAACTTAAGACAAATGCCTGACACTGCTACCTTAAGGAACAACAACCAGCCATTACTTAAGACCCAAAGCCTAAGTCACTATATCAAGGGTATAAATTATAATAAAGACAGCTCTGGACATGGCTGGGCTTGAAACTGCTTACTGAGCAGCCACGTTCTTCCAAACAAACTAAACATTTAAGAGGCTAAAGGGCAGTGGAAGCAATTATTGGAAGGAAATTTCTAACTAAGCTAGAAAGGAATAATTAAGTCTTTGCATGCTAAATCACATCACTGGGGTTAACAATGAAGTAATCAAGTGTAAATGGTGACAAAGCCCATCCATAGGACTCATGAAAGGAAACTACGGTTGTGGGTAATCTGGACTATTGTTGCTTAAATACCACAAAAATTAGTCCTTAAAACTTCATTCATTCATCCTCTCTTTTTACAAATGTGTGCACCTTTTGTGGGAGGCAAAAAAAAAAAAAAAAAGGTTAATCTAGCAATTAAGGCAAATATACTGAGTCATCAGAAGTAAAGCAACTACTAATTCACAGGCAGAGACCCAACACCATGCCCTTACACTGCTCAGACCATATGGGTGCTCAGTAATGAAACACTGCCCCTAATATGAAGTGCATGGGTGCTCCATCCACAAACATGCCTGCAACTGTTTCAATTGTAAACCTAATGTGGACTCTGGATATTGTACTTCCTCTGTTTTAGAACACAGTCATGTGCACACATGCACATACAGACACACACACACACACACACACACACACACAGGAAAACTGAGACAGAGAGAGACACACACAGAGGCACAGAGAGGCAGGAAGTTGGGGAGAAAGATGGAAGCCACTAACACAACAGCTGCACAGTAACAAATCAACTTTGGTGATGTTCTCAGGGAGCAAAACAGTTGACCTCAAAGCCAAAGGTGCAGACAGAGCCTTTGGCTCCAGAGCACACATCTGCTCCCTCACTTCGGAGCTGATTTCCTAATTTCACTTAAAAGATAGAGTCAAGACCTTGCACTACGCTAAACTCAGGCGGTATGTTTGTTAACCACTCTTGTTTGAAATAATTCAAGACTCACTAGAAGCTGCAAAAATACTACAGTCCCTATAAACCTTTCACCTTTCTCTTGCCAATGAGAGTTTCATATACACATAATACAGTAGCTAAACTGAGAAGTTTACTTTGGTATAATATATTTAGTAAAACTAACAAATCTACCACTGAACTATATCCTGAAGCCCTTTGAAAATTATTACTGTTATTTGTCTGTTTGTTTTTGTTTTTTGAGATAGGGTTTCTCTATATAGCTCTGGCTGTCCTGGAACTCACTATGTACACCAGGCTGGCCTTGAACACACAGATCTGCTTACCTCTGCCTCCTGAGTACTGGGATTAAAGGTAGGTGCCACCACCACGAGGCTTAAATTATTACTTTTTATATTGAGACACGGTCTTACTAAGTTGCCCAGGCTGGCCTCAAACTCACTATGTTTCACAACAGGCCTCAAACACATCTTTATGTGTTAGGCTCCAGGGTAGATGGGATTGATGGGCCTGCTCCACACCAAATCTAGTGGCACTCATTTCTTAAATCACATGTATACTCACAATACTGCAATTATAAGGAGCTGCTCGTCAGCACAAGGAATTCCCTCCCACTACCCTTTACAATCCACACCATCTCTTCACTAACTTAAGCTGCACAATTTGCTCTCCATCACTATAATTTTATCATCTCTACAACCCTGTAACATCTAACCACCTATTCTTAAGATCTACCTATGTGCTTCTATGTATCAGTGAACTTTTCCTTTACTCTTGTCTGGTGCTCTATTACACTACTTTACCCTGCTACACTGATTTTTATGTCTTACATGTTTAAGCATAGAGAATAACTTGTTTTGGGTTTAAAGCAGAAAAATGAAAAACTGTTCAATGTGACCACATTGGAGGAAAACAGAGCTCCTGTGATCCACAAATGCAACTTTTGGTGTCATAACATGAGGTTAAGGTTTCCATATAGGACACAGCAAGGCAGTTCCAGTCAAGGGCAAGTCCCACCACCCCCCTCAGCGCCAGACTCTCCTGCCAGGTGGTCTGACAAGTTGTCAGAAATATGCTAAATCACTCTCTGGGAGAAAGGTTCTCCTTGTGGCTGACACCAAGTTTCAATCTTTTTCTTCTCCCAGCATGAGATTCCCGGGAACATTTAGGGAGAGACTTTATATTGTTTTGCCAGTTAAGATGGATTCATATTCCCAGAGATGTTGACTGACCATCTTCTCCCTTCCTGTAAGCTCTCTTTGACTAACCTAAATAGCAACTTCTTTTATCCTGCTTTATTTTTTGATAGTATTTAATATTACCAGATCTTAGAAGATTCACTGTGTTTAATTACTTTTGTCTACCTAACTACCTGCTTCCTTACACAGTCGCCAGGAGTGCTGGGACACTATCACTCATTTCTGTGTCCCCAGCAACAAACACATTCGACATAAATAAATGTGTTAAAGGAATTAATTTTGCCAGGCAATGGCGATGCATGCCTTTAATCCCACCACTGGGGAGGCAGAGGCAGGCAGATCTCTGTGAGTTCAAGGCCAGCCTGGTCTACAAGAGTGAGTTCCAGGATAGCCAGAGTTACAACAGAGAAACCCTGTCTTGAAAAACAAACAAACAAACAAATAAATAAATAATACAAGGTCTAAAGAGAATGTCCTTTCTGATATCGCTTTCTGCTTCTGCTCATAACTTGCTCTGAGGGTCGGGAACAGTTCTGGAAAAGTTGGGGAAAATCATTTCTCCTCGATGAGAGGGAATTCAAGCCAGATCAATTATTTTCTTTTTATATTTTCCCTTTCCTCTTCCTCTCCATCACTCCCTTTTTGTTTATTTTCTCTGAGAAAGTATCTTACTGCACATATGTAGTCCAACAGCCTGTGACCTCATGCCCTTCTGCCTGCACTTCCCACCAGGCCCAGCTCCCAGTTCAGATCCACTAGTTCTTTAGAAGTATGCTAAGAAGGAAGGGAAGTTCTAGAAAATACCAACAAAAATGTGGCATTAAAACTTATGTAATTGCAAGTTTTAGTGAGGAAAGAAATATCAAGTCTACAAACAAGCAGATGTGAACATACACCCTCGGGAAGGTGACTTTATTTTCTCCCCACAGGATGTCTGAGTTTGGGAGGAGGAGGGCTCCTAAGAAGCAGAGCTTTACCTTCACTGCAACACGTGACCCTTCCACATCCCTTTGTAATCTACAGTTTAAGTGGCTTGGGACATTTCAAGCAGTGGACCAAACTGAAACCTCTCCAGAAGTAATTCCTGGTCTATGAAAAGAACACTTCCGAATATCTAAGACACATAAGGTAGGAGATTGATTACCTGCAGGAAAGCACTAAAGGACAGTGTTGTAAAACTCACTCAACCAAATAACCCTGGCTTTTTTTTTTCTTTTCTTTGAGGGAAGCACTGAGTCTCTGTAGCCATGCTGGCTTTAATACTCCAGGTGCTCTCCAGAGCCACCTACCAAGTCCTGGGACTGCAGGGCTGAACTGCCATGCCTGAAAGCCAAACCCAATACCCT
Source organism: Cricetomys ansorgei (assembly GCA_026225945.1). Taxonomy (NCBI): domain Eukaryota; kingdom Metazoa; phylum Chordata; class Mammalia; order Rodentia; family Nesomyidae; genus Cricetomys; species Cricetomys ansorgei. The sequence goes on along the minus strand of JAMJFZ010003875.1, from coordinate 11,720,809 downwards.
CTCTGCAAAACTTCACTCAGACAAGCACATCCATTAGGTCTCTCCTTTTCTAAAATGGTCAGGAGAAGAGTATGTAGGAGAGAGTGCCGCTGGGAGGGTCACGAAGATGCCACATGGGAAGTGCTGTGCTTAATGCCTGGCACTTGGTAACATTCATAACAAAAGTTAATAACAAGAGATAGTGATGATTTCTCTAAAAGGCAAGAGTGACCATAAAGTTCTTCATGACAATGCAATGTAAGCGAAACAAAAAAGGGAAACATTTCTAAGACGAAAAAAAAAATCTTTAGGATTAGCAAGCTCTCCAGGATGGCGCCGGCAATCACCAGAACACCAAAATCATGGCCCCAGACTCAATCGTGAATAGTCGTGCTGCTAAAGAAAAAGTGTGCCTAGATCCAAATGGGAACTCATAAAGTCTGTAAAATATTAACAGCTTAATAAACATCAGCTCACACTATCAACAAACACAGTGTTCAAGTCAACTAAAGAGTAGCAACTAAATTAATACCAAGTTGAGTAAATGAAATGCCTTGGGGGGAAAAAACCGGCTCATGGGTGATTCAGTTTTATGCTGACTTCCCTATAAAAACATCTTCCACAGGAGAGGCAGGAAATTCCAGCGAGTGAAAGGGGCAGCTATATGGAAACCATCATACTGCACACTTGGTTTCTTAATCTTCCTCAAGGTTTTGCTTTAAAGAAGCACATTGAGAGACTTGCTTCTCGAGACACAGAAACGCAAGCAAGTCTGCTAGCAGACCTGATCCTCCTATCCCATATACAGGCCACGAGAGAGAAAGCTGGTCAAAGTGTATGGTCAATGCAAGTCCCTGACACTTTGAGAGAGGCAAGGCTTTCTGCTGGTGTTCATGTCAAAGTTCTTCATTCTTTCAGGTTTCGTTTCTTTTTAAAAAAATTTTAGCATATATTCGCTGTACAAAATAATAGACTTCAATACGACATTTTCATACACATATATATATTGTACCTTGATTGTATTCATCTCACAACTCCCTCCCACCTCTTCCCTCTGATGTGAAGTCTTTTAAATGCAGATAAATGAAAAGCAGGAATTATAGTGGGGGGATTGGGGGGGGGAAGACTGATATTTTTCAAAAAAAAAAAAAAAGCTGCTAGAAATAAAAAACTTCATTTTACACGTAAGAGTACACAAATTTTAACGTTAGTTGCTCTGATCAGGTCAGCCTCCCACAAATACAGATGTGTGGGCATGCACATGCTCTAGAGTATGCTTTATTTTCAGTTCTGAGTTTTTCTTTTCCTGTAATAACTAAAAACTTCACACCAATTTTCCTTACATTTCTCCATGTGTGTGCGTTTGTGCACGCGCGCGCATATGCATGTGCATGCCAGGTGCCAAGGTCCACATGTGGACATCCAGGGACAACTTGCAGGAAGCAGTTGGTTCCCTCCTTCCACCATGTGGGTCTCATGGACAGAACTCAGGCTGTATGCGAGGTTTGGTGGCAAATGCCTCTTTACCCACTGAGCCATCTCACTAGCCCTGATTTTTTTTTTTTAATCTGACTCTTTTCTCTTATGATAAACTGTCAAATGTCCAAGCAAACAACACCATGAGCAAATGTAGTAGAGAGGTAGAGAACACCTTAGTTTCCAGATAAACCATCACCCACTAACTAGAGGTGTTTGATCAAGTTACCTAATCCTTGCAAATCTCACTTTGCTTAGCCATACAAGGGAAACCTGAGATGGACCTAAATGCCTATCATAGAAATTACATTAGGCACATAGAACATGCCTAATACAGAAGGCAGATGCAACAATTCCTCACCAAATTTCCTTTAAGGAAAAAAAAAAATCAGGCTTTTCAAACACAGATACCCAAATAACGCAAAGATTTCACTGTTGGCGAAATGTTTGACAATGGGTCACTTTTGTAGGTGTCTTGGTTATCAGAGTAAATGCCATGGATCAAAAGGATGCTATAAAATGTTCTTTTAAAAGTTCAAACTTGTCTTTGTTTGTTTGTTTGTTTGTTTTGAGACAGGGTTTTTCTATACTAACTCTGGCTGTCCTGGAACTCACTCTGTAGACCAGGCTGGCCTTGAACACACAGAGATCCACCTGCCTCTGCCTCCCAAGTGCTGGGATTAAAGGCGTGCACCACTACCACCCGGCAAAAGTACAAACTTCTAAAGAAAATCCATTTTTAACAGATTTGGCTAATGTTGGGTACTAAAGTAACTAAGCTGTAAATAATTGGTAAAAAACAAACCTTGTCACAGTTTTAAGACATTAGAATTAGGACTAACATGTTCTTATGAATGTAGACTTACCCCATGACTTAAGACTTGTGGACTGCTGGGGGATGGATGGGGCATGCCTGTAATCTCAGTACTCAGGAGGCTGATTATTATCAAGACTCTATCTCAAAAACATGTGTCCTAAATATGCCAAACTGAGCACTAAAAATGAAGGTCAATTTTAACAAAGAGTTGAGTTCTTTTTCCTCATATGAAATCATAATTATACCCTAAAAGGGGAAATCAAGTAGACTCATTTGTAAAGATCAGAAAATAGAATTTTTTTTAAAAAAAATTTAGTCCTCGGAGGCTAGAGAGATGTTAGCAGTTCATAGCACTTGTTGCTCTTGCAGAGGACTTGGGATCAGTTATCAGCACCCACAGGATGACTCATAACCATCTGTAAGTACAGTTCCAGAGGATCCAACACCCTCTTCTGACCTCCCTGGATACCCGTCAGGCAGGCACATGGTGTGCAGAAAAAACACTCATACACATAAAATGGATAAATAAGTAAATATTTTAATCTAAATTTAGCACTCCAAGGTTCAACAAATTTAGAGAAAAGCTTATCAAGAACTACAAAGACATATAGGGCTGCACTATGGCTCACTAGTAGAACACTTGCTGAGCGTGTACAAGGCCTTGGGTTAAGAACTACAAAAGGGATGACTCTTACATAAGAAAGTGTGAAAAACATTAATTTCAATGAGCTAATTTGTTATGCAGCTTATGTTCAGTTATGACACTAAGAGCCATCAGAAATAACTTTCATATAAGATGGATGAAAAAAATCAACAGCAGATCGCATCCCTTAGAAAAGCCATGACCATTTGTCAAAGCCTGTCCACACATACGAGAAACAATGAAACTAGAAATTCAGGCTGGGGTACCTTAGGGATTGGAAAAGACACGATAATAGGGGCATCATTATTTTCTTTACCACAGCTATGAATTTTCTCAGCACTGGATGTTTTGGTATTTATTTGTTATTTATTTATTTTTGCATTTACGTACTTATTTATTTTTAATTCTTTTACTGAGTACCATCTCAAGCAGAGTGGTACCAAGGGCAAGTTCCTAACATAGAATAAGGCCTACGAAAGATAGAAATTAACGTGCCCTTTCTTTTCCATATCCTGGCTTATCTTCCTTAAAGGCAGCCAACAAGTCTCTCTGCCCTGTAGATCCAGACAGCATAAAGAAAAGCCCGTAATGCTAGCAGAGGGCTGGTACTGTGAAGAAAATCTTTAATGGCCAACGCAGCCAGTGTTTGGCTAGCACGAGGATGATCAATTGATCTCTTTCTTTGGACTGACAAGAAGATAAACATACACGCAGCCAGCCCTCCAGGCATGATTTACAGGGAATTAAGCTTCTGCATTCCCTTTACATGTCACATATCAAATCTGGAAAGACAGCACCCAAGTACCCTGTATGTGTGTGCATGTGCGCATTTGCACACTCCTTTAGTGAAATATACAGATTAAGTGGGCATCCATGAAAGCAGATGATACAACTGCATTCAAATTGATATTAAAAACTGATTTGACCAAATCACGGGATTTTCTTTCACAAAAAGTATCCAGGCTTTGGAAGCATGGCTTGCTTATAAGTAGTAGAGCCCGTGATTAGTGCACAAATGTAGCAACCTACCATGCAGGAGGAAGCGTTCTGCTGCGTGCCCTCACAGGCCCAGGCAGTTCTTAAAGGGCAGGAATGAAATATTCCATATGTTTTCTTTGTCAGTGACAAGGCTATTGAAAGCCAGACCGTGGTAGTCTCCCTGCTGAGGGACTGGATCAGGCTATTCATGTGTAACCAGACAAATGTCAAGATGGCAATGGCAAAAACATCTCAAACTTTTTTGTTGTTGTAGTTGTTTAAGAGAGCAACCCAGGGTAGAAAATGCAAACTGTACTTGAACCACTCAGTCAATCTAAACAGGTCATGGGCACTACAGCCACTGTTGGCTGCTGTTCTGGCTTATAAGCCATTTCAAATCAGGGATTAATCAAAACTACAAAGGTTTTTAAATTTTCTGAATAAAAAATAAACAAGCAAACAAGAATACCTGGGACGCTGGTGCAGCTGAGCAGCTGAGCATGTGCCGAATGCATACACAGCCCTTAGTTTAAATCCCAGCACCAAAAATGAGTACAAAAGCATTAGAGCTTTTTAGAAATGACATGCCGTTAGAAAGAATTTTAGTTCAAAAATTACTTAAGAGAATATCTTTACCCACAAAGCATGAACATTGTAGTCTCAAATATAAACACATACTTGTGTATGTGGGTGTGCATATATATATATATATATATATATATATATATATATATATATATACAGTAACCAGGAAAAATACCTTTTCAAAATGCCTCTAAGAAAAGTTCTAGCAATCTGAATTATTTCTAGAAACAAAATGATATGAAGGAATACGAATGTAGCTAAAAATTTTAATTCTGAGTTAGTCTTAGCCATCTCTAACATGAAGTGACCAAATAAATCTGAGAAACGACAGTTAAGGGAACTGTTTGTTCATTGAAAATCCTTGGTATAGAAAAATCTGGCTATATTGAGCAAGGTGTTGTTTGTGGAGACATTTTTTGCTCCTACTGAGACAGCACCCTGCTACTGACCAAAGTCTCAGGAAAGCAGTGCCAAGTCTCAGAGATCAAGGTTAAAAAAATCTGATTTCCTTTGGGCTCCCTCCTACAGAGAGATGCCATCTCCCCACTATCACAGACCTTCCTGGTAGAAGGTGAGCAGCCTTACCTGTAAGTCAGCAACATCATTATAAAAACACACACACTGATGTTTCTTCACTGGGACATTGTTAGAAACATGTGGTAGTTAAGCAGACTTTTCCGTCAGCACAGTGGCTCACCTATGAAATCCAGAACCAGCTTTAGGTCTGATACACACTCAAAAGAACCAAAGGAGGAGGATACAGAATTTTAAATCACAAACTAATGACACACATATACAGCTACCTATTAACTCCCCAAAGAAATGACACGGTGTCCTCACGAGAGGTCTTAAGTGAAGCCTGAAAGTAAATCAACCTCCCTCTTTTTCCAGATGGGAAGTCTGAAGCCCAAACTGATGAACTGACTTGCTTGACCTCTTGATTTCTTGTGCAACTCAAAAAAATTAAAAAACGAAATCACTTTTAGAAGTCTGTTCATGAAAGCATGCCTATTAAAGAAGACTGGAAACCAACAGTGACATAAACAAGTAGATGATATGACCATGGACTCAAAATGACCTTGGAGACCTGAAAACCAACAAGGAAATTTTCCTTTTTAAGAAAATGTTGGAGCCAAGTATGGTGGCACACACCGTAAGTCCAAGCACTTGTGAAACCTCTGTGAGCTCAAGGTCAGCCTGGTATACACAGTGATTTTGAGGCGATCCAGGCCTAGTTGGAAGAGAACTATGTAAGGGACTGTCTCAAAAAAGAAAAAGAAAAAATGAAGAGGAAATATTGTGGAATGAGGAGATGGTTCGATGGACAAAGCACTTGGCCTGCAAGGATGAACACCTGGGGGGCGGTTTCTACCCCCACATACATGCCTTAGGACATGTATGCCTTCATATATGCACATACATATACACCACACACACATACACATTCACGCATGTACACACCCATCATATACATACAAAAAATTAAAATTAGAAAAAAATTAATCAAAACAGGTGGGCAGAAGTATCACAGAAAGGATGAAAACTGGGTTTATGCTAGGCTGCTAATGTAAGCAAATCCCAAATGTATCCCATTAAAACCATGGTACCAAAATATGTTAAATATACTGAATTCACTTAGTATTTGTTTTCTATGAAAATAGCGCGCACTGTAGTAAGAAGTCTGTGAACATTTCCACTTAGGTGAGGTAAGGAGGGTTTGATGAAGATCCAAAGGACAATTATGACAGTTGGAAAATGCAAATACTAAACACATTTAGCAAGTAAACAATGCTGAAGAGCACAAGACAATAACCTGAAGTGTAAAACAGGCATTACGTGCTTTTTCCTTCCTCCAACTACTGAATAGAAGCTGAAACACTAGGGCAGGCTTCCTGAGGTATACACAGTTCCAGAGATGTTGCTCTCTTATTCTGTGGAGAATTCTCCTGCAAGGTGGCACCTCTCAGATGCTCTGCACAGGAGGGAAGGGTGACAACCTAGAACCCAAGAGTAACTATGCACTTCAACACTCCTAAAAGTCTGTGGTGGGCCAAGCCCTTTGTGAGAGATACACTTTCTTCAAAAGTTTCTACAGAGAAAGAGTATCCCTAAGGGAAACGAAAAAAAAAAAAAAAAAAAACATGAGCTACAGTTTCACAGAAGAGACTGCAAACTTGGAAGTGTCTCCAACTTTGCACCTTCAAAACCAAAACCCTGAAAAGAATGGGGATGTTGAAATTCATCTCCCTTCCCTTGAAACAGCTCTAATCTAGTACTTTGGGGAAGTCTGGATGTCATCACTTGTTCTAAATTATTCTGTGGTTCATGCTGAGCACTCTACCATGAAATCTAATATACGGGAGAGTGGAAAAGTTAGACTTGAATCAATTCTAGACACATCCCTTAGCCATGCTAGAACCACTCCAAGGTGAAGGAGCCACCCGCTTGCCAAATTTCTGTCCATTTTTTGAAAAAGGAAAATGTTCCTAAATAGAGCTTTGCAAATGGGGAGGTGGGGGTGGGGAGATAACACAATTTTTCTAAGAATTCTATATTACGATTCAAATAGTATATCAAAAATACTTTGTAGTTAGAGTATAATGGCATTTCATTCTTTCAATGGTTTTATTAAAAACAAAAGCAAAACTAAACAAAACAAAAAACATTCTTCTAATGTTAAAAAAATAAAATCACTCAGGAGGCTGGAACAAGATTACAAGTTCAATGCCAAGTTGAGCTACATAGCAAGGTCTTAACTTTGTTCCAAAAAATAGAAACAATTAAAACAACCAGCTTAGAGGGCTCATACAGCCCTTTGCTTACCTCGATTCAGAATATGTAAATATAAATTACATATGAAGGATGGAGAGTCACTGAGTATCTTGCAATATATTAAATTTTCATCTTCTATGTGTCTCATTACTAGGAGACACAACATTAGCTTATAATCCAACTGTACAAACAACTGCCTCCTAAAATATCTACAGCTTACATTCCTTAGGAGATATTTTCATAGTCTATAGGACAATATGCTTCCAGAGGTGCATGACTGTGTTTTGTTTGCCCACAAGACCTTTCAATACAAAAAGCTAAGAAGTACATATATGCACATACTTAAAATATTTAAAATTCATTTATTGAGTCTAGACTGGTAAAAGAGCACTTCTGAAACCTTAGCTACATGCACCTAAAGAGTTGTTATAACAAATGAATAAATTAAAAATAAGTCAATGAGGCACTTAATGCCAAATATGGTGGTTTGGGAGGACCTGGTTATTGTGCCTTTATGACAATTAAAAAAATATAATAGAAAAACATGTTTCACACACTAAAAGTAAACAACCCAAACATTAGAAGTTTTAATTGCTAAGCAACGCATACAATACCTCAATACTTTTAAGAATCTTGAAAAAATAGCCACATACAATGCTTAGTAATGTTTGTCTCTGAATAAACACAGTGCAAACTGCACAAAGGTAGACAATACTAGTTAAAAGGGGCAGCTGAAACTATCTTGCCACAGTTTTTAGAAGAGTTGAAGCACCATTAAACATCTATGAACTATAAAACCATGGTCTCTCTCACTCTGGTCTCTCTCACTCCAAGACTGGTTTTTAACTCAATTTAGGAACCTGCTCACTTTCAAACAATAGGCTGATACGTGACATGCAGTGTGACCATCAGGTACTTAAAGACACAAAAGAAACGTCAGGAAGGCAGACAAATTAGCCATTGTGTAAGAGTACTGATTGGTTTGCATGCTCCAGATTTTTGTTCTTGGCTGCCAATGTTTAAAATTGGAGCATTTTATCACCTTCAGTCAAGCTTTTACAAAATCCACACTTCACTGAGCAAAGGTGGGAAAAAAAGACTTATTTTTTTATGTATTGAAAACAAGCTTTGTCATTGCCAAAAATGGACCATCCATGACTTTTAAAAAACAACCTAGATAATATGTCTATAAACCAAAAACTTTAACATCTAGTTTTACAGACAGAAAGAGTAACGATGTCCTATTATGAATACGTATGTTGGCTTACTTAACATTTTTCAAAGTTGAAGGCATATTTGGTGGGATGAACTTTAAACTGTTACATTAACAACCCAATAAAGCATTTTTGTTAACATGAATTGATTCCCAAATACAGAACCAATACCTTTGTTACATGTTTATGGAGACAAAAGTGAGAGTTGGTGTCAGATTCTGATTCATCAAATGATTCTTATGATTTTGTGTTCAAAGAAATCCAGCGTAAAGGTGGAAGCAACCATCTAGTCTAATATTCACTAGTAACACACAGACACACACACACAGACACACACACACACACACACACACACACAATGAGAACAGAATAAGCACAATCAAGGAGACTAGAAGCTAAAATCCAAACTGGCAGGCTGTCAGTGCTTTCTACCATTATAAAGACGACAAAAATACAACCTGAGAGACAGACTGACAAAGATAGAGGCCAAGAAAATGCCTAAACTTGCCTGGATCCACCTACTAAGACAGATCTTTGATCTTTCCTGAGAGATTAAGCTGTCAAATGTTACCTTACAATTCTAATGCTAAGAGCCAAGTACTTGGACAGTAAATACTTGTGACACCAAAACTGGCACAGTAGTCAAACTGGAAATTGGGAACCATTACTGATTACAGCAAGTCTTAAGAATCACAGAATAAGTAAATCCCTGGTATAAATTCTCAGCACTGTTCAAACAACATCTAACACATCATTGCCTGGGAAGACATAGACTCCCTATTCCATGGAGTACTCCATTTGAACAGGTCAACTGTACAATCTCCTGGATACATGAGAGTCCCCATCCTTCTCTTTACACAACTGACTTGAGAAATTTATAAAAATTAAAATTCTGAGCCTAATGGATAGAGTTCTGTGGTAGAGTGTTTGCCTAGCATATGCAAGGTCCCCTTTAAAGCCCCAGTTCATTGAAAACAGAAAGAAAATCCCTGTCAATAAGAGTTGTTGACATCTCTGCTTTTCAGACTGTAGAAATTAGGGCCCTGAAGGGTTAGGCACATGATTCATTCAAGGTTACTTCAGTGAATTACTGACAGATCTAGAACCCAGCTCCCCATGTTTCTGATAGAATGTTTTTTCCTACTAATGGTAGTTAGAGAACACAGTGGTTCACCAGTTTGTAAAATAAAGGATCTAAACAGAAAGATATTTATATAATGACCTTGCTTTAAAATAACTTTTGCATAAAATGAACTCATCTCTAGAAAGACACACTGTTCTAAGAATGAAATTTGCAGAGAATTATGAAACCAAAAAAGATACCAAATTTTATCACTGATAAAGTGTAAGCATTTAGACACTGATTACTGACCAGACTTGTTATGGAATACACAGTAGATACTAGAAGAATACTTTCAACTGATATCAGGAAAAGAAGGTGTGTGGTATACTGAAGAAAAACACATCTTGGAGAAGAATCCAGGATGATATTAATAAAAGGACAAGAAAAAGCAATTGGTTCTTTAAAAAGTACTTCGAAGCTCTTCAGGTAATCATCAGTTCCATAAGAAAGCTTTGATAATCTGCTCAGGTACAGAATATCCACACTGTGAAAGCTTGAGTTATGACTAATTACACTGAAGGGAGGACATTGAGTAACTTTTTGTACAGTATCCAAATTAGTGAAACAGTGATTTTCTTTTCCAAGTGTTAAGCCATACACAGGAAACAATCAGGGCTATTCTACCCTAGCAAAGTGCCCTTGCTACTCATGAATTCTGCAGCAAGTCTCCATGGAAAATTTCCTAACACACACTTCTAAACACAGACAAGAACTCCTCCAAGTGAGTGGTAATAAAAGGCTTGTGCAGCTATACTGGAAGGATGTTCTGCTGCTCCTGAGATCTTCTCATGAGATCATTCTAACATTGTGGCTTCCCCATCAAGTGGAGTGCGAATTATAAAATCAACAAACTTCTAGATGGAATAAGCACTTACTTTGTTTTTGCAGATAAGGAAATCCTCACAAACTCCAAAATGATGAAGTGTGCCCAAGGCCACACAATTACTCAGAGATGAGGTAAGAAGGCCAATCAAAGGCTCAGATTCACCTCTCAGGATGCCACAAAAACAGATGTGATTGCCTTAAAGTTTGTACTGGGCATAACTTGGAGATTAAAATTTGTGTCCCAAATCGAAAGTTCTCAAACTTTGTCACAGAAACACACGAACCAGGAAACACATAAAAACTATCTTTGTCACTTCATCTCCTTCCCCCACAACCTTGGAATGTGGGTGATTAAGACTGACTTTATCACCCCCCTAAACATAGGGATAACCTGGAATCCTTTTGATAAAATAAAATGGAATTTTAATACTAGTAAGATGACTTAACTGTGATAGGCCCACATATATTGTGGGATGGGATTCAAAACAGTGGTTCAGAAATATAATCACCACAAATGGTATGAATGTAGGAGCCCCATCAAGGGTACTGGGAATTACACTGCTTGTGTCCCCCAAATCTGGTAAGGTAGCACTCATCAGGAAATAGATAGTTTGGCTGAACAAGTTTAAAACAGCCACAAGTAGGAGTATCAGGTGTGTTTTCTCTGGGGCCATCTCAATTCTGGACAAAAGGCTAAATGCAGAGATGCCAAGTTTGGCAAACCCTAACAGGAACGGTTTCTAGATGTGAAGGTCTTTCATGTGGCCCTATATGCTTATTTATTCACTCCAGAAATTTTAAGTTTCTCCAGGGCACCAAGCTCTGTGAACTGAGTTAAATAAAACCCCTGTTCTCTGTCAGTCAAATCCCTGTTTTCTGTCGGTCCGGTGGTCTCCAAGGCACACCTTGAGGTAGGTCAAAGTACGATGACTGGCCAAGTCTTCAAGGAATGATAAACTACTCTGATATTGAGCAACTACAGTCTCATCTTGAAGCTTCTATTTTTGTGTTTGTAATTTCACAAATAACAAGATCCAGAAATTAAGAATATGTAAACAAAGGCTTAGAGATAATGGACTTGGTCTCTTAGTGTAACCTGTGGCTAAGGAAAGCTGCAATGATGCCTCAGAATGGAAGCCCTGGGTGATCCTAAATTATCCTGTGAGAGCTGGAGTGCAGACCTGAGGTACCTGTCTCTCCTCAGACAATGCTCTGCAGAGTCAGCTGGTTTCCTCGTGTGTTAAATGCAAATATACTGCCCTTCAAAACCCTTTAAGATAGAGTGGTCATATATAGAACATTTATATTTCTGAGGGCGAAACCAGACATACTGGGAAAAATGAGTTCTCAGTATATGCAATCACATTTTGACCACTACCGCAGTTGAGAAAGAAAAGAAAAATACTATCTGTCCACTTCACAAGCTATTTACAGTAACTCTTCTAAGGCTCAACATTGAAGATAGAGCATTTCATTGTTTCCAGCGAGATCTTCAGGTGGTGTGATGGTCTCTAGAGGAGCATGTTCCCATAAAAAGGTGACATTACTCTCTAGTTTTAGGTACCAGGTAAGACAGGCCGTTTTCCTTATGGGACAAGTCTACCTGTTAAAGCTTGAGGAGTATGCTAAACAAAGTCTTTACAAATGAGCTAAATAGTGAAATCTTATTTTTTTAACTATTAGTATTATTATTCCATAAAGCCTGCAAATTGGTTCCGGTAAAGTCACCTCTCTTTCTGTTGAATTCTCTGAATGTTTCCAAAGTTTTGAGAAAAGGAGTAAAAAACTACCTCCTCTACCAAGCTGTTTTCCTCACTTCCCAAACTTTGCACTTTAACATACCCGAGTGAGCAAAAGGCCGCACGCTTCAAAGTTAACTTTTTTGGTGAAAAGCTAAATATCATATTGAAAGAAAAGGTCTTCAGTGCTTAAGCAACATCTGAGACCAAGACAAAAACAAAGAGTACAGTGAAGTATTCACCCAGGTTGCAAAGCCACAGGCCTCATCTCACTATTCCCAACCTGAGAGGGTCAGCAGAACGCCTTTTCGCCACCCACCTGGAAACACAGTAAGGCCCCAACGTGCCTAAAAGGGAGTTTTCCTTTCACAAGATCTGTTATTCCAAGAGGTCTGCTTCGGTAGCTTGAAGGTAAAAAGGAAGTTTCCTTTGCCCGAGGGCCTCTAGGGCCCCTTCCTCTCTAACAGTTCTTGCCCTGCTCCTGATTTAATCATGCAACAGGCCACACAACACGAGAGGGATGAAAGGGGCACACAAGATGCCCTTCGCTCAATTACCCCATTCTTTTTCTATCGGTGGCATACTAACATACCTCCAACACCTATTTCAGATTCTTCCTCTACCCTGAGACACTGAAAGCTCTCAGGGTCTCTGAGGAAAGAGGTGTGTTAAGTCAGAACCATTTGTGTGACTCTTCCTGAAACAGGCAGCTCAAATGAAAGGGTCTACTGAAGGTACAGGAAGAAAAAGGCTGCCCACCTTGCAGACTGCACTGAATGTGTGCTCTGGAACTTTCTCTCCCAACAGTCTCTACCTCAGGTCAGCATTCCTTCTTTAAAATGCCTTATTCAGTAAGAGGATCCCGCCGAGAGAAGGCGGAATCTCCCCTCCTCCCTTAAGCTCGGTGTGTCATAAGGAGTCCCGAGTGGATCTTGGCTAGTGTGGCACACTGCACAAGCAGGATAGGGCCAAACTTGAAGGCGAGTCACCTTCTAGGTACAGGTGTTTCTTCTCGCCGCCTGCGGGAATCCTGTACGGATCAAGGTGCTTCCCCGTGGATCGTGCCTGGTAGGCAAACACAGGCTAAATTCTAGGTGTCCTCACCCGTGGCCAAAGTTTTGCCAGTCGAACAGGGGACCGCATTGGGGGGGGGGGGGGGGGAGTCGCGTGAAAGGTTACCAAGGACAAATATTTCTAATGTCCTGCCTCCTTCTTGGCCATAGATAACATTTGGGATTGAGATGGGGGCGAGGAGGTGGGTAGAGTTGCTCCCAAAAAGTCTGGGGAAGAGAAAGCTCCTCGGAGCTCAGATCCCGATTGGCCAAGTCCAGAAAGGCCACGGTTCGGGAAAGGGTGCCAAATCCCCACACAACAACAACACCCACAGGTGATAGGTGCACCCTGGACCCCAGGGCTCTGGAGGTTGGGGGGCTGGGGTCGAGCCCCGAGACCTCCCCACGGCGCCCCGCAGGTCCCCCCAGCCCGCAGCCCGGTCGCCCTCACTCACAGCGCTTGGGTGAAGGCGCTGAGCCCCTCCGGCACGGCCGTCAGCCCCTTTCCGGAGCAGTCCACCCGACGGTCGCCGTCGCAGCTGCAGGGCGCAGCGCAGAGAGGCGGCGCCGCGCCGCTGGGCCCGGTCGAGCCGAGGAGCCCCAGGGCGAGGAAGCAGAGCAGCCGCAGCGGGCCCGGCATTGCTGCGGCCGCCGCCCGCGCCCGCCTCTCCAGCGGCGCCTCTCGCTCGGCTAGCCTCCGCCGCCCTCCGCCGCCCCGCGCCGCCCCGCGCCGCCCCTAGGGCAGCCGGCCTGCGGGGCTCGGGGTCCGGACGCCGTCCCTCGGAGGTCCGCGTGCGCTCTCTCCCTTCAGCAATCCGCCGCCGCAGCGCAAGGACGCGGCGCTCCGCAGTTTCTCCCTTCCCGCTGCTCCATGGACGCGCACGGGCAGCCCTGCGGCTCGGTGGCTCAGGCCAACCGGCCCGGCCCAGAGCAGATGCCGGGGCCGCTGGCTGCCATCGCCGCCGCCTCCTGTCCCGGGCCTCCGTCTGCCGCACCGCTCCTCAAGGTTGCGGAGCGCAGCCTCCAGCCATGCCGGCCCAGCACCCCAGCCCCCGCCCCAGGTCTCACAAACACCCAGGCTGTCCGCGCTCTCCCAGCGGCGGCTCCCGCTCCGCGCGTCCTTTTCCCTTCTAGGGTTGCAGGCTCGCCTCCGGAGCCCCCGGCCGCCGGGTTATGCAAATCACTTAGGTACATGCAAAACTAACCCCGCTCCCGGAGCGCCATTGGTCAGGGGAGGTCTCGAGCTCATTACTATGCAGGCAAGGGAACCTCTATTGGTCAAGAATAGAGGGGCGTGTTTCTCTAAAGTGAGTGACAAGGTAGTGTTGCTGGTGTTGGTGCTGGTGGAGGTTCAAGTAAAACCCCTGACTTGACTGGATCTGCGTGTCAGGTTGTGGATTGAAGGTAGACGTATCGGAAGACGAGGAGTCTGCTGTTTCCCTCCCACACTCAGTCTTTTTCTTCCCTCCTCAGAAATTGGATCTCCTACATTGGATGACCTGAAAAGTAAAACTGGCCTCCGGCTTTCAGTCGTTTCAAATGACTCTCCGCTGATCTTAAGGGCAAGGGCATCTAGAGCTTTGCAAACAGGGTAAAGAAAACAAAAAACAAAACAAAACAAACAAACAACAACAACAAAAAAAAAAAACCCAGGAGATTTGGAAAAGAAGGAAACATTTCTATCTGACCCAATTTTTTGAGTTTCAGCAGTGCACTAAATTAAAACAGTATAACTCCTCCCGTATTTCACTTCACCTCTGAGATCGTAGTACCCGTTTTCATACACATTTGGGAGCTAAATTAGCGATTAATCATCCATGACACAAACCAGACTTCTTTATCCCTTTAAAGTCCTAAAACACAAGGATGTTGAAGACTCAAAAGGAGGTGACGTTTCTGGGCACTGGAACAGAACATTTCAGTGCCAGTTGGCTGCCCTTGAGACACCAGAGACAATTTGTATGTAAAGTAACTATCAATATTCCTTCTTTTTTCTGGATTTTATTTTCTCCGAGGCTGAAGACCCATATAATCATTATACAAAAAAAATACAACTTTGTCCCGGACTCCTTTCTTGCTTTCTGCTATGCCTTTTGGGTTGTTTTACTCTGCATTGTAGACACCTTTAATAAATCCATTAATTTATAACAAGAAGGGTTTTAAAAAATCTGTATTGTATAAAGTTAACTAGCCACCTCATGCAAATAAAAAAAAAAAAAGACCTAGACGATTTATTAAATGAAAAAAATCCCACCGTCTTTGCATCCAAGAATTTATGGTAAATAATAATAACAATAATAATAATAATAATAATAATAATAATAATAATAAGAAGAAGAAGAAGAAGAAGAAGAAGAAGAAGAAGAAGCCAGTTTGATCCATATACTACAAACATATGCTAGTAAATCAGTAAATACAGACAAGTTTTAAGAATGATGTATTTCCTCACGAAAGGGTTGAAAGAAAACTTAAAAAAAATAAAAATGAGCAGCCCTCTGGTTTATACACAAAGTACCAGAATCTCTTGGGTACTGTGATCTGTCTAAGATTATCACAGAACTCTTGGCATCTGAATCTTGGCCTGGTTGATATTTCAGAAGCTTTCAGCAACTTCTTAGTTTGTTTGTTTGTTTGTTTTTCCCTGTCTACTACTTTCTAGCAACTTTAATAAAGTGAGAAAAAATTACAAAGTTAGTTCTTCTAATAGATACCTTGAAGTCTTCTCTTTCTTAAAAACACTAAAAGGTAACACAATTTCACCTCTTATTAAATTCACCTGCTGTATTAAAATAACTGTAGACTTTATTGGTTGCTTTCATTTCTGACGAATAATTTATTTATGTGGACAGGGTCTTGCTATATAACCCAGACTGACCTCAACTTACCATCTTCCTGCTTCAGCCTCATAGATACTTGGATCATAGTATGAGTTACCATTCTCTGCCTGTCATTCTCTGTCTCTGTGTGTCTCTGTCTCTCTATATAAAAAAGTGTTTCCCAGAGGCTGAAGAGATGACTCAGTGGCTAAGAATACTTGCTGCCCTTGCAGAAGACAGGAGTTCTGTTCCCAGAACCCACATGGTAGTTCACAACTGTCTGTGACTCCAATTCCAGAGCATCTGATACTCTCCTGGCCTCCATGAGCATCAGGTATGCCCATGTATATGGTACACACATATACATGCAGGTAAAACACTTATATTCATCAAATGAAAATAAATGTTTTCTGAATTTCAGTAGTTATAAGAATCACATACACAGTATCATTAAAAATGCAGAATAGCCAGATGGTGGTGGTACATGCCTTTAATCCCAGCACTCAGGAGGCAGAGGCAGGCAGATCTCTTTGAGTTCAAGGCCATTCTGGTCTACAGAATGAGTTCCAGGACAGCCAGAATTACAACAGAGAAACCCTGCAGATGCACCAGGAAGATATAAGATAACCCGGACAGGGCCAGGCGTTGGCATTCTGAAGATCATGAAATGAAAGTGTCACAGGTGGGCCATGAACCTCTTTCAAGAACTTTGTCAGGGATAGTAAATTAGGTGAAAACAAAGGTTCAGATTTTCAAAAAAGGAGAAGCATAGATTTTATTAAAGAATAATTTTGTTTTGTTGTTGAGACACAGTTTCTCTATCATAACTCTGGCTGGCTGTCTCTGTAAACCAGGCTGGCCTCAAACTCACAGAGATCCGACTGCCTCTGCCTCCCAAGTGCTGGGATTAAAGGCATGCACCACCACCACCTGGCTTAAAGAATAAATTTTTATTGCTTATGAAATGTGGAAAGTAAACTGTAAAAAAGATTTGTGTTCATAGCTTAGGCAAAAGACAAAAGATTACAAAGGACTTGACAGTAAAGTGAAAAAGAAAAATCTATTAAAAGGTTCATATCTGTATAGTTACTACATTATGTGAGCCTCACTAAGAATAAGTTGATCTACTAGTTTTCACATCTTGGACAAATTGTCCGGCTAGATCAGCGGTTTTCAACCTGTGGGTCATGACCTTTTTGGGGATAGAACAACCCTTTCACAGGGGTCACCTAAGACCATCCACATATCAGTTATTTACATTATGATTTACAACAGTAGCAAAATTACAATTAAGTACTAACAAAATAATTTTGTTGTTGGGGGTTACCACAACATGAGGAACTTATTAAAGGGTCGCAGCGTTAGGAAAGTTGAGAACCACTGCACTAGAACCTAAAAAAACAGAATGAAATTTAAAAAAAAAAAAAGAGAGAGAAACAATATTCAGTGAGCTGTCCCAAATAACCACAGAAAAATGATCAGCCTTTACCTAAGCTACAAGCTCCAGAAAGATATCAAGATAACATAAATACAAATTGGTGGCAAGCAAAAACGTCAACTTACTAGGCTCTGTTGAAGACAGGTCCTTCTCTCATGGCCACAGATTGGTACATTTGTAGCACCCACGGATGAGGTAAGGGCTGCAGTCTGTGAAATGACTGTAGTGGTACACACTGCATGCCTAACCTATAGAACCTGTAGCTGGAAAACATATAGTCAAATCCAGCATGGGCTACACACGGAGACTGTCTTAAAGGAAAGAAAAAAAAAAATGTGTGGCCTAGTTGCTGCATGCACCCTGGGGGAACTTTGTGGGGTATTGGGAATGAAGGAAGCACCCTGTCTGGAGATGCTCACTTTGAGCAAAGGGCTCAGGACTGTCTGGTAGACAAGCTGGACTTTGGCCACATCACCCAATTACCATGACACTCTTATAAGAAAGACCTGAACAATATATAGCAATGCCCTATATGCTAGGCAAATGGTCCAAGGTACTCTATTAAGGAAAAATAAACAAAACAAAACTAGCACCCAGAAGGGCTCTCAGCCAGTGCTAAAATGGTTAACAGAATTCAAGTTTTTATTAAATATCTCAGACTTACAACAAATGTGAATTTACAGCAAATTGCTTGTGAAAGAAAATGTTAGAAATATGATTGAAGTTCTCTTTGTCTTTCTCCCTAGTCATTCTTTCCTTCCTCTCCCTGCAAAGAAAGCATTTTTCTAAATGTCATAGTTAATTCCCATGCATAGTTTTCATTGTGTCCCTAAACAATGTACAGTATTGCCTAGATAAGTATCATTCAATACTTTTCTGCAACTTGCTTTGTTTTGCACTCAATTTACAAATTTTCTCCGTATTCATGAGGTCAATAGCTATTCTTAATTAATTTTCATTGTCGTATCATGTTCCATTGAAAGAATTTTCCCCAGGGGACTGAAAATGTAACTTAGTGTTAGAGTACAAGCTTAGCATGTATGAGTTCCAATGCTCAATCCCCAGCACCAAAAAACCAAACAATCAAATAAATAAACAAGCCAATAAATAAATGGAATAGGTCCAATGTTTCAATGAGGGTTTGCCAAAAAAAAAAAAGAAAAAATCATCCAGATTTTCTGTTTCACAGCTACCTAGACATCTTTTTCCTGGTCAGGTTGATACAGTAAAAAAAAAAAAAAAAAAAAATCACAGCCTGTATTTATTTAAGTACCCTTTCCGTTAATGTTTATATCTTCTAACAGTGTAACTATGAATGGTCTTGTATATATCTCATTGATTATATATGGAAAAATGCATATATTTTCTTCACAGTTTGTACAGATGTGGAATTGACAAATAGGTGCTGTACAATCACCATTAGATGCTACTAAATGGCTCTCACAAGTGTGCTTACAAATGCTTCCCTTCGTGGAGAATAAGAACCTCCATGGATGTAGTGACACATGTTTAATCCCCTTCACTTATGACGCTGAGGCAGAAACATCACCAGTTTACCAACCTGACTGCATAATGAGATCATCTTTAAAAAAAAAAATACTGTATAACATATACCAAATATTTGTGAATCTAAAGAATCTGAATGAAATCTCAATATGGTTTACATTTAAAGAGTCCTGCTTATCATGGTATCTTTTCAGGTATTTAGCTTTCCTGAGCATCACTTGCCATTTCTTTTGCCTGCTGGTTTTCTACTGAGTTGCCTATATATCATTTATTGTTTTATAGAAAGCATCGGTAAAAGACTTTCCTGTTAAGGTCTAATACTGAGTATTTTAGGTGTTTTTTAAGGTTTCTCTATCACAGTTCTTCAACTTCACTATTGCAACTCAAAAGCAATCACATATACCAAGTGGTGGTGGCACATGCCTTTAATCCCAACGCTCTCCCATCCTCCCCCATATCTTCCTGTCGCCCTCCTGCTGTTGTTCCCTTCTCCCTCAGAAGTCCCCCTCTGATTTCCCATCATATGAATTTTATTTATCTCATTTTTCTTTTCTTTTACCATCCACCTTCACTTAAGGTCTCTTCCTTCCTGTCCACAGTCCCCTTTCTACTTTCAACACACACACATACACACACACACACACACACACACACACACAGAAACTTTAAAGCTGTAGTTTACATGTGAGAGGAAAACCGGGAATTTGTCTTTCTGAGTCTGGCCTCTTTTGCTTAACAATGATGTCCAGTTCTATCCATTTTCCTGCAAATGTCTGGTTTCGTTTTCCTCTAGGACTGAATAAAATCCCATTATGCATATGAACCACAATTTCTCTATCAATTCATCTGTTGATGGACTTGTAGTCTGGTTTCATTCCTTTGCTATTATGAATAGTAAAACCATAGATATGATGTGCAAATATCTCTGTGGTATGCTGACTTAATCCTTCAGGTATGTCTCCAAGAGTGCTATAGGATTCATGGTGAATAGTTCCATTTTGATTTTTTTAATTTAATTAATTGTTATCACATGTGTGTATGCGTGTGAGAGAGAGTTTATGATGGGAGGACATGCCATGATGTGCCTGTGTAGATCAAAGGACAGGTTTGTGGAGCCAGTTTTTTCCACCCAGTTTAACACGGGTTCCAGGAATCCGGTTCAGGTCTCCAACGTTGCACAGCATGCAGGCTTACCGGGTTAGCTATCTTGCCAGTCTCTATCTTCAGTTTTTTTGAGATACCCACACACTAACTCCCATAGTATCTGCACTAGTTTACACTCCCAATATCATTATATAAATGTTCCTCTTTCTGTACAGCTGGATCAGAATTTTTTTGTATTGCAGCTATGATGATTGGAGTGAGGTGAATCTCAAAGTTTTAACTTGTAATTTCATGACAGGTAAAGATGTTGAACAATTCCACATTTATTGGGCTTTTGTGTAGCAATAGATTCTGGGCTAAGCCTTTTATTCCTTGGCTAACTAAATCACTGGTTCTAGCCTGGAGTCCTGAAGCATTTTGATCTTTTTACAATCAAGTCTTAAGTCTAGAACTGGAAGGCTTCACCCTCAGCTTCTGTACAATCTAGAACATTTAAACTTCCATATACAATCTATTCTGTCTCCAAGACTTACTGCTGACTGGGTTCACCCTGTCTAGCTCCTTCTGAACTCTGAATCTTCTGGTTCAGGCTCAAACTCTTCTCCAAACTGACTGATTCAAAATGACATTCTGAGCCTGCTGACTTTTCTGACCAAACTCTTTTGACTCTGGCTGATTCTCTGCCTCAGAGTGAACTGCTCTGGTCAGCTTCAAACTGACTCACTCTTCCTGTCAGATACTGAGTTCAGAGCTCTGCTTCCTGTGTCTCTCTGTCTCCTTGTTTCTCCCTGAGCCTGTCTGCTTCAGACTGGTTGCCTCATATTGCCTGCTATAACTGACTGCTGTAACTGGCTCCCCGAGCTAAGAGCCTGCTTTTATATAGTGGGAGTTAGGCATGTCTTCACTCTGTCTCATTCTGCTAACTCTTCCTCTGATTAGTCACTTTGCCTGTCCTTCACTGACTCATCTCAGATGTCACTTCCTGTGTGACACTGACTCTTTATGAACACTACTTCCACATTCTGTTTCTGTTTTAGGGATTAAAGGCATGGACCACCACTGCCTTCTGAATACTGGGATTAAAAGTGTGCACCAACATTCTTAACAGTCTTTCTACATTCCATCTGGACCATACAAGCCTCTGAATGTGATTCCCTAATTTAGACCCTTGAAATATAGACTCTTTCTAACTTTCACACAGGCCTATTCCTCTACATATTTGTAATTTCTTCTTTTAATAACTGTCTAGTCCATTAATTAGCCCATTTGGATAGTTTGTTCTTTTTGTGTTTCATTTTCACAATTCTTTATGTGGTCTAGATGTTAATTCTTGTAGGATGTGTGGCTGGCATAGACTTTCTCTATTCTATAGGTAGTCTGTTCACATTGGGGATTGTTTCTTTACTATGCAGAAACTTTTACATTTCCAACAATTCAATTTGTTTAATCTTGGGATTATTTCTGGTGTTTTTGGAGTCCTTATTTATGATTATATTTTGAAGTGTTTTACCAAGTTTCCTCTAGTGATTTCAGATCTTGCATTAATATCTTTGATCCTTTCAATAGGGTGACAAATATGGACAGTTTGATTCATCTACCAGAGGACATAGTTTTCCTAACGCCATATGTTGAAGAGGCTCTCTTTTCCATATTATATTTAGAAAACTTATCAAAATTTAGATAGCTGTAGCTGTTTCAGTTTATTTTGGATCCATTGTCATCAGTCTGCATGTCTTTTTTTGTGCAACTACCATGCAGGTTCTGTAACTATGGTTCTGCAATATATTTTGAGTTTGTGCTTCCTCCAATGTTGCTTTTTCTGACTTGGATTGCTTTGGCTACTCAGGAACTTTTGTGCTTCCATATGAATTTCTGGATTGCAATTTCAAGGGGTCTTATTTTTATTATTGTTGTTATTAAGAATGTAATTGTAATTTTTTTGGATAAGGAGTGTGTTGATTTTCTGCATCACTTCAGCAACTAGTCATTTTTATGATATGAAGTTTGCCATCCATGATCATGAGAGATCCTGTTTTAAAATTAGTTCTTCATTCCTTTCTTCGATATACAAAAATTTCCACAGTAACTGTCTTCTACCTCCTTGGTTAGATATAGTCCTGGGTATTCAGTTTTTCTTAAAGCTATTGTGAATGAAGTTTTAAATTTTTGTCTGATTTCTTTCTTGGCAAGTACATTATTGTTATTTATGAAAGCTATTGATAAAATATAAAATAAAATCATTTTTTTAAAAGACTACCGATTTCCACGTATTGCTTATGTCCTTTTCCTTTGCTGAAAATATTTACCAGATATAAGAATTGTCTTATTAAGGTTTTGTAACTATAAGATCATATTATATACAAACAGAGATAACTTTACTCCTTTCTTTTAAATTTTTTATCCCTTTTTTTTCCCATTCTCTTGTCTTACTGCTTTAATTAATATCTCAAGCATTGCATTGTATAAGAACAGTGAGGCCAGGCAGTAGTGGCACATGGCTTTAATTCTAGCACTCAGGAAGCAGAGGCAGAGGCAGGCAGATATCTGTGAGTTTGAGGCCAGCCTGGTCTACAGAGTGAGTTCTAGGACAGCCAGGGTTACAACAGAGAAACCCTGTCTTAAAAAACCGAGGCGGGGTGGGGGAACCTTTTCCTCATTCATGATCTCAAAGGAAATTAGATAAAATTTCAGTTATATCTACTTCGTAGATAAGCCTATGTTGGGTATAGATTTGTTGTATAGACCCCTTATTAAATTGAGATATGTTGCTTGTATTCCTAGTTTCTTTAGAGATTTTATCATGATCAAATCTTTAATTTTGTTAAGTGCCTTTTCCGCATCTATTGAGACAATAATGTGATTTCTGTTTTTAAGCATTACACTTATCAGTTTGGAAATGTTGAACCCTGAGATGGAAATCATCTTAGTCATGGTGTATTATCATGTGTTCATGTTTACAAAACATTTTAAAAGTTTGTGTCTTTATTCAACAGGGAGACTAGCTTATTTTTGGTTAGTGTCTCCTTACCTGGGTTTGGTGTCAGGGTAATACTGGTTTTGTAGAATGCATATGATAACATCTTTTCTATTTCTATTTTGTGGAATAATTTGAAAAAAATTTTTAGCTCTTCCTTCATGATTTGGGAGAATTTACCAATAAATCCACTCTTTTCTTTGTGAGGTTAACTGCTTCAATATTTCTGCTTTGCTGTGGATCTATTTAAATTGGTTGTACATTCTTGATTTAATTTTGGTAGATCGCATGTGCTAAATATGTATTCATTTCTTTATTTTCCAGTATTCTAGACTGTGTGTTTTCTAAGTATCCTTAAGGTATCCTGAGGACTTCACTAGAGTCTGTAATACTTCTGTTTTTCATCTCTAATTATATTCATTTGTGTCTTCTGTTTTTCATTTTGATTTGCAAGGGAATACCAGGATTGTTTATCTTTTCAAGGAATCAACATTTTGTTTGATTGACTATATCTGTTGTTCTTTTAGTCTCTCTTTCTTAATTTCTGCCTTACTTTTTATTTTTTCTTGTTGCTTGCTGCTTTGGGGTTTCGTTTATACTTGTTTGTCTAAGACCTTGAGTTGCACTATTAAGTTATTTATTTGAGACCTTGCTGATTTTGTAATATAAGCAACCCTTATTATTTTCCTGTTGCAAGTTTTTAACATCGTGACTATATCACAAAGAAATTTTCAATTTCCTTCCTGAATTTTTCTTCCCATATTTTTTTGCTTTTAAAAAAATATTAATTTCTGTTTTTTCTCATCTAGTTTTCTGACTTTCTCTTTGGTGTGGCTGACTTTGCTGTCCAGGGCCTGCACTAAAAGCATCTTCCTATTTTTTAGATTTTTTTCTGTCATCTTTATTAGTAAATTTGAAATCTTCATCCAGCGTTTTATCTATTATAACATCTTTGGAGTCAGAAGTTGAAGAATATGTCTCTTAGACCATGTATTAGTGACTTTTTGTAGCTGTAATAAAATAGCATGACCAAAGAAAACTTAAGGAAGAAAGTGTCTTTGGCTTCTGGTTCCACAGAGAAAGTCTAGAATGGTGGGGGAAGGCATGGCAACAGGAGGCCTGGTGGC
This sequence comes from Cricetomys ansorgei, assembly GCA_026225945.1. Taxonomy (NCBI): domain Eukaryota; kingdom Metazoa; phylum Chordata; class Mammalia; order Rodentia; family Nesomyidae; genus Cricetomys; species Cricetomys ansorgei. Next base: position 11,696,641 of record JAMJFZ010003875.1, on the reverse strand, counting down.
CACAGAAAGCTGAGTAACTTTTTTATCCACATGCAGGAAGCAGAAAGATCAAACTAAAAGTGTGGTGAGGCTATAAACTCTCACAGACCACTCCCACGGATGTACATCCTCCAGCCAGGCTCCATGTCCTAAAAGTCCATTACCTCCCCAAACAGCGCCACCAACTGGAAATCAAGCGTTCAACTACACGAGCCTATGGGGACCATTTCTCATTTAAATCACCACAGACCATATTTGCTTTTTCATATTTCTGGTATTTCTATGAACATGATTTGTGCATCTTCTGGCTTAACTATCTCTTCCAGTTTTATTTGGGGATTTTATTCAGCATCTTACTCTTGAGAACTCAATCCCATGAACCACCACCTCATGTTTCCCCAGCTTGAGGATGCTGATGTCTTAGCTAAGGATGGAGGGTGTCTCCCAATTGCACTGGGAGAGTGAGAAGCAAGCTCAGCACTGAGACTGTACAGACAGCCTATCTTAATACTCTCAAGACATCCCAAGTTAATAATCTCCCTGCTGGAGGGACGAGGCTGTGGGTGTCTAGTAGCCCATTGAGGCATCTGAGTTTTCAGGCTTTACAGAAGTGAATTGTGGGTAGATCTAGAAGATGATTCACCTGCTTAGCTCTGACACAGAGCTTTCAAACTCCAGGGTGAGTCTGGGCTGATGAGATCTGTGTCTGAGAAGTGAGGGTAGACTGCCTTTCCCTGTGCACTTCACTGCCTGAGCCAAGTATCCTGCTGCCATACTTCTCTGCTTGTCATTATCCGGCTCTCTCACTGTCCACAACTACCCCCCAGGGCTGTCTGTCACTCTGGGGATGTGGTAGGTTAAGTTCCAGCTCCCTGTCCCATGTTTGTTTCCTGTTCTTGGAACCTGTAGTAGCTCAGCTAAAGTTATTTAGTAATTTATTACCAAGTAATAAATTATCTCTCAAGATAGTGCCTGATCCTTGCCGTCATCCAGAGTGATAACATGGGTGTTGCATCTGAGGAATGTCTCATAAAAACCTGCACTGTGTTTGAGGTTTGTGAGGGCTCTGAATTTGTCCCAAAGTTCTCTTCCAGTCTCTTTTCACCAGGGCCACTTGACTTACCTTTAGCAATCTTCCCTTCTACCCAAACCTCTGAGATTCACAGCTAGAGCTGTCTCCACCTTTGCTTTTCTGTAAGTTGCCCAAGTTTTTTTTTTTTTTGTAAATTTCTGACATTCCATCTCTCTTTGGAGTAGAGTCAACCCTCCCTCCTCAGTTTCATGTGGAGACCAGGTTAGTCTCAAACTCACTATGTAGTGTAGAATGACCTTGAACTCTTTTTCCTTTCTTCCTTCCTTCCTTCCTTCCTTCCTTCCTTTCTTTCTTTTTCTTTCTTTCTTTCTTTCTTTCTTTCTTTCTTTCTTTCTTTCTTTCTTTCTTTCTTTCTTTCTTTCTTTCTTATTTTCTTTCTTTTTTTTATGACTCAGGGTCTCTCTCTATGTAGCCCTAGTTGGTCCAGAACTTCCTATGTAGACCAGGCTGGTTTCAAACCCACAGATCTGTCTGCCTCTGCCTCCTGAGTGCAGGAATTAAAGGTGTGAGCCACTATACCTGGAAACCTTGAACCCTTGTTCCTCTTGCCTTCACTTTCCAAGTATTAGCTTATGGATGTGGGCTGTGGGTCACCATGGCCTGGATGGTCATATGGCCCTGAAGTCCTCTCAGATCATTATCATTATTAGATAAAATAAGTGTGGAATTAGTTGTGGCTCATAGACCACAATTGTGTTTCCAGCCTAGTTTTGCAAGCTGCAAATCCTTTATGGGACTCTTCTTATCTTTGGAAGCCAACTTATGGGAGATTATGTAACATTTAGAATGATTTGTCTGAAAGCTGGCCATCTTTTCTGGAGAGTTGAGATCAAACAATTAAAATTTTTGATGTTCAGGCAAACTTAAACTAAAGATTATGTTGCAAAAAGAACCCAAAAGAAGCCACTATATGCTTAAAAAGTCCTCTCTTCCTGTAACTAATGATTCAGAGGTATTCTGAACACTGAGAATTCATGTTATCTTTTATTCAAAATGCACCCCAAATATTTTTTACCTAATGTAACCTCATGGCCTGTAAGAAATGGCTATTGAGCTTAAGTAAAAACACAGATGCTAAACATCACCTGAAGTTAGATGCTAAATATGCACACTAAAATGTACGAATACACATTTTATATTCATATAATAGACACACGTGCATATGAAGGCATGTTAAGTCATAATCAATTAAAAGAATAAAGAAAAGATCAAATCTTATCTCTCCTGAGCAGACATCTAATATGTAGCGAGCTCTAGTAGTTGAAGCTGCAGGTTAATCACTATTTGCAACATCAATTGCAGTCAACAGTTTCTATGCTCTGATTCCCCATGTTTCCATATGGGGCTCTGGAATGGAAATGTTCTCACATCAGGGTCCTGAAGCATGCAGTGCAGACACAGTCTTATGTAAGTTGCTTGAGCACACTTGTCCTTTCTTCCTCCTGTGTTCGAGTGTCCATAGAGTGTTCCATTACTATGCATGGGTAATTGTGTCTAACGTGAGGAAATGATTTAAAATTGTGTAGAATAAATGATAATGTAATATTATCAACAAATTTAAAATATCTTTTGAACTACACAGGTGACTAAATTTGGTCTCCTGCCTCTCCTGTGTGGCTGTCGGTGGCTGATATCAGTAAATGCCACCTGCACCAGCATCGTGTGTAGGGTGTGCAGACTGGTGGTGACGCACTGTCTGGGCTGGCTGAAGGTCATTCTTGGAGTCAGCCCATTTTGTAAATATCAGTCATTTACTCTCCTCATCTGATTGGACAGCCTCAGATAAGATGCCCTTTTTGCACTTTTCAAGACCCACAGTGACATCAAATTCCAAAACATTCAGATAAATATCAGAAACATTCCCCCACTCGTACCTAAATACAGAAACCTCTATAAATCTGATCTTCTTTACCTAAACTTTCCCATCAATTTCAACACATGATGAGAACGAGGCGCCAGAGAACAGTGACTGAACTGTACATGGAATGCACGTAGGTCCCACTTCTAGAGTACATAAGCAAGCGGTGAGAAACGTAAGCCAAAAATTATGTGCATAAGGACCTAGGCGTTAAGCATAAAAAGTGAGAAAATTAGGACATGAAATCAGAACAATTGTCACCTGGTCACACTGAGACCCTCTTAAGACTTTTCAAAAGGCCAACCCTATTTCATCATCGGATTGGGATAATTTCTTCTCCTTCTTCTTCTTCTTCTTCTTCTTCTTCTTCTTCTTCTTCTTCTTCTTCTTCTTCTTCTTCTTCTTCTTCTTCTTCTTCTTCTTCTTCTTCTTCTTCTTCTTCCTCTTCTTCCTCTTCTTCCTCCTCCTCCTCCTTCTCCTCTTGCCCCTCCCTCCTTTTCTTCCTCTTCCTTCTTTTTCTTAAGGGCACTCTCTTTAATTTTTTAAAAATTAACTAATTTTGTGGTTTGGGCAGCATGCATGTTACTGTGCATGTGAGGAGGTCAGTGGACATCTTGTGGGAAACAGTCCTCTCCTTCCAGCATGTGGGTCCCAGGGACCAAATTCAAGTCCTCAGGCTTGGTGGCAAGCACCTTTATCTGCTGTTCTGTTTTGGTAGTCTAGATGAGGTACTTTTCAGGATTCTAAATGAGCTTTCTACACTTTAGAAAGACCCTAGCTAGCACGAGACAACTATTTTACAAAAGCACGTGTAAATTATGCACAAGGGGAAGCCGCCTTTGGGGTGGAGTGGTGTGCTGACTGTGAATCAGTGAAATGTCCTCCGAAGCCTTTTCGTGTCTACAGGAACATGCATGGGAAGAACTCTAGAAAAGGTGGAGCCAGGCTCTTTTACCTGAGCAGAAACTTTGAATACGAATTGGAAAACTTCCCATTCTATGAGTTATTTGTATTTTCCAAACTGGACACCAAATTTTCAAAAGACAGGCATAAAAGCTGGGGGTGTGGCTCAGAGGTAGAGTACATTGTAGGCAAGTCTGAATCCTGGTCCTTAGCACTGTGACGACGATGACGACCATGACGACAATGATGATGGTTGCCATCATCCTAAAGTATTAAAAGAGATCTTTAAAATAACTTTTGAAATAAATCATCCGGAGGCAATGTTTTAATTTTTAAAAATTTTCTAAAAGGATTCATTTATTTTATGTGTGTACGTGTTTTGCCCGCTTGGTTCCCTTGGTGGCCAGAAGAGGGCGCTGGGTTCCCTGGAACTGGAGTTACCACTCAGTTACCAACTGAGCCACCATGAAGGTGCTGGGAACTGAATGTGGGTCCTCTGTAGCAAGAGCTCTTGACTGCTGAACCATCTCTCCAGCTCAAAGCAATTTTATTTTTCAAAAAGCATGCTACCAACTATAAATAATATTCTGATTAGCTTGGAAAATAGAAAAACAAAAACTACAATAAAATCTTCCTCACAGACAAAAAATCACCACGGGGATTCAGTCAATGCTGCAGGGATATTAGGATAGTATCAAGATGGATTTTGGGGGAACCATGAACCAACATGTGCCAAGTCTGATTCCCATTCCTTAAAAAGAGTTCTAAGCATTCTACTTTTTTTTTTTTCCTTAAGCAATAAAGTACTTCTGTGTTCATATTTTATAGGCTTCTCTGGACCAGGGCTGATTCTTACCATTCCCTCTGTTTGGCCAAACATGTTAAAATTTATCCTCCCTGCTACCTCTCTCCTCCAACAGCAACTCATGCTGAATATTAAACCACATAAAGTCACTTTGAAGAACAACTGAGAAAGCTAAAATTTATATCAAACAGGAAAATGGGAGACACTGAGGTGTTTGGGAAACACATTACAGCAGCTTTGCCCATTCCTTCTAGTCTAAAATAATACAAGCTATTATTTATTGAGTATTTTTAGAATCCTTAAAAGCTTTTATTCATTTATGTACCTTTATATAATAGTGTGTGTGTGTGTGTGTGTGTGTGTGTGTGTGTGTGTGTGTGTGTACGCAGGCATGCACATGCTATTGGGGGTATGAGGGCAGCTGACCAGACTTTTTGTCCACTATGTGCGTCACTGAGATCAAACTCAGGTCTAGATGTTGGCAAGAAGGCTCCTTCTGAGCAACCTCTCTGACTTTAGATTGTTTTAGAAGGACCTAGTATGTATCTACTCCTCACCATCCACTCTACTAAGGATTGAAGAGCTTTGATTGTTACAGGATTGTCTACACAGAAATCAGAATTCACAGAGAAGTACTTCCATTGTTTTGGTTAGAGTAGGTCTGAGATGGACTCTGGGTTGTCAGTGTTTCCAAACTCCTGATTTTGATGTAGCCTCATACCCAAATACATGACCTTCTGCTAGAGAACAGTGCAAGCATGAGTCTTTTGAGGAGCATATCCCAATACAGGGTTACTTGTATTGAAATAATAATTAAGAAAACCATTTGTGAGAGGGTCTGGGGAGGGAGCAGAGGGCCGAGTCGGCATGCTGAGATAGTAGGTCTGGACCCAGGCAAGGAACAGAAGGAGTGAAAAAGACTGAGAAGACTAAGGAAGGGGTGTCTGGGAGTGCAGTACAGACCCACAAAAGCTAATCAAGGACACCAAGGTGTCCCCAGATAAAACCCTTCATCAGAGGAGCACCGTGTTGCCCAGGGACAGGTCTGCCTTTGTGCTTTGACTGAGCTCAGCTAATGTTGGGGATCAGTCCAGGGAGCAGCACTGGGGTGAATGGGAAGGATTGCACTGTGAGTCTATTAGGATGATTCCCAGAGCCAAGAGATGCGTTTTCTGGGCAGTCTCAGGATTTAAGGTAGCACATGAAGTCTCTCTGTTCAATCAAGCAGCTTGCAATTTGATTTTATTTATGGAATTTAGAAACTCAGGTGTATAAAGGAATATAATAGTTGTTCAGTCTTTTACCAAAGGCTTGGGGATCTAACAGCATCTCAATGATTCCTGGACATAGCTGGACATGTTTGTGGACATATCCTGAGAGTTAACATATTCGCACATGCGCAGGGAGGAAAGCCCACCTTTGAGCAGTCGATGGCCAGAAGAATGTTCTGTCTTATGTTGCCCCAACATTTTCTCCTTAATGCTTTCAAGATCCTTAGGAACAACAGATGAGACATGGAAGGACCCGGGTTTGGTCCCCACCACCACAAAACAAAGACTATAATAGTTAAGATTAGCCTTGGTGACGAGAACCTGCCATCCCAGCTACTCTGGAGGCTGAGTCAGAGGCATCACTTTTAGCCCACAAGTTCAAGACTGGGGCAACACCGTGATACCCTCATCTAACAAAAAGAGCAACAAACCCCAAATCTCTTATACCATAGTGATAAATCATCTCCAGAGGGTAACTATGTAAGTCAAAGCAGTATATTTTGTTGCTAGTATAACCAGAGTTGATATCCAGGTCAACTGTTCTTTCTACTCTGTAATCAGTTTATATTTTATCTCTAATTTTCATAGAAAATAAAAGATGTTAGACAAATATCATGTCTTACAAGCAAGTTAATCCTAACCACCCAGGCGGTCTTTGGCTTAAAGAAAGTTGTTGAGCCTCCATTTAGAGGAGGACATTTTTCCCAAGAGGAATTTCCTCTTGGGAAGTTATTTTTCCCATCTTCATGCCGCTTGGGTAAAGATACCTTAAAAGACTGAAAGTCAAAGGTAATTTTCTTTCAATTAGCATTGTCCCCATTTATAAAATAATCATTATATGCACCCTCCCCAAGACTGTATTCATCTCCAATGAAATTTCTTATATGTTTGCTTACTTTTAGGATATGATAAAGGAGAGCTCTTTGTCTACATTTAAACTTTTCTGATCATTTTCTTAAAAAGTAATTAATTTAATTTCATTTTATGTGCCTTGGTGTGAGGGTGTCAAATCCCCTGGAACTGAAGTTACAGACAGTTGTGAGCTGCCTTGTGGGTGCTGAGAATTGAACCCTGGTCCTCTGGAAGAACAGCCAATGCTCTTAACTGCTGAGCCATGTCTCCAGTCCCAAAAGCTTTCATCTTAAAAAAAAAAAAAGAAAAAGAAAAAAATCATTTTTCAATTTTTAACACATTTCTAAGTACAAATTTCATTAGTTTATAAGAATGAAATTCTAAAATATGATGGCGCTTTGGTGCCACCTTGTGGTCACATGATGAGATGATTCTCCATAAATTATGAATAAATTAGTGAATCGCTCCCTAGTTACAGAAGGTGGTGGAAAATCAAATGTATACGTCTTGCTGGTTTGATTTTATTTGAAAAGAATTTTCCTAAATCCTTAATTATAACATGTTTTTGTAAGGTTTATCATACTGGTAGGAAGTATAGTTGCAGAAGTTAAGGAAGTTAATATTTTATTTGAGAGAAGACTATCAGATGTGCCTTTGATCAAGTTAATCTGTGCCTCAGTTTCTTTATCTATACCATCTGCAGGCATGATGAATTTTAAAGTGGTAAAATGAAGCAGCTGGTATAGCATGTAAGAATCATGCCAGGTATGCTCATTAAAAATAGGCCAAAAAGAAGGGGGTGATGCTTGTGGAAGCGTTTTACTATTCTGCTTACATTTCTAAAATGTTGAGACTGAATACCCCAGGGGCCTTCATGTTCAGATGACAGGGTATTTAAAAAAGTAATAGTAGCTTTTCTTCCCTGTGAATGTATTTTTCAATTACATACAAAATTACTTATGTGCATGGTTGTGCGTGTCTCTCTGCACCCAGCACTTGGGAGGCTGACATAAGAGGATCTCAAGTTCACAAAAAACAAACCAACCAGAAACCAAAGCGCATGTTACTGCCTCCTTACCTCATCAGATTCAATAATCAGACACTTCGTATTTTAAAGTTCCATGTCTACCAGTGTCTACAACAAAGGCTTGAAAATGTATTTTTCTGGGGACTCAGCTCAGTGCTAGAATATTTGCAGAGTATTTGCAAGGTTCAGTTAATTCTGCAGAAAGAAAAAATCTATTTTGTCTCTAGACATTTTTCTTTCTCTTTTTTTTTTGAGACGGAGTTTCTCTGTTGTTATAATTGGCTGTCCTGGACTCACTCTGTAGACCAGCCTGGCCTCAAACTCACAGAGATGATCCACCTGCCTCTGCCTCCCAAGAGCTGGGATTAAAAAGTGTGTAACACCACTGCCTGGCTGTCATTCTACTTCTAAAAAAAAAAAAAATCTGTGTTCGTTTACTTAGCTGCTGGATTTTACTGCTAAGTGAGCTTAGTGGTCACTCCTGTGTTCCTTCTGCAGAGAGCACTCCCTCCAGAGTGAGGATATGACTGGCAAGTCCAGGAAGAACAGGCCCTTATCCCTGTAGGATGGGAATATCAATGGGCTCTGGTCTACAGAAGCTTGGCTAATTTTGAAGGTCATTTCCTTCTCAAGCTCTCTCTCTCTCTATACATATATACACACACACACCTGCCTATCCTTTAATAGAATGTGAAATCCAGCCAGGCACGATGGCTCATACTTTGATCCCTTGCTATGAATCTGAGTTCAGCCTAAGTTGTGATGTGAGACCTTGCTTCAAAGCAAACAATCCACTCCAGAATGTGGTGTGGGAAGTAGCAGTAGGTGGAGGGAACTACAGAACTGAGAGGAACTAGGGAATGGGTTATGTAGTACCCCTTAGGTCACATCAAGACATTGGGATTTTACCCTCAGCGTAAGACTTTAAGGAGGCAGCAGTATAGTTCTGGTTGAGTTAATGCTTTTCACCAGGCAGATGGATCTTAAGGCACCTGCACAAACAAAATACCTCTGGCCAAAGACAAATTCTTAACATTCCCACTAAAGAAAGGGATGCTGTAGAAACCTTCCCTCAAACAATGCCAACTCTAGCCCTTTAATTGGTGATAAGCCATGTTAATAGACTAAAATAAGGAAAGCTAGGCTCTGTGGAACAGATGGTTCCAGGCAGCCACTCAGAGAAACAAGCTCCATTACATAGTTGCAAGGTGTCTAAGAAGGTATCTTGATCACAGTAAGAACTAGGATGCCCTTGGCTCTCAAATGTCAGGAATCTCATCCTTTTACTCAAGATTTCTATTGAAATCTTTATTGCACATAGAAGAAACAACATTGAATTCCAGTTCAGTGCTGGATTCTGGTAATGATGCCATCAGTGTGAATCCTCTTATGAATGAAACTGCTGCTGGACAAAGAATTATACATTGGTTGGATAAATGATTGTAAGGTGGGGATCAGGGCTGGCTGCTTCAGTATGCTGAGGGGCATCTGTGCACACCACTCTTCTCCCCTCTGGTGTGGGTCTATTGGCAAACTTGTACCTTTTGCACCAACCACGCAGAAGCTCTGTGATCCCTGCTTTATCCTTGTGTGGTATTATGTCTGTGCTCCAATCTCCCTAAAGAGGATTTGGGCCACCTGGAATTACCTCCATTTTAACTTATTTTCAGTAAGGTCAAGGATTAGGAATCCACAGCTTTTTTCTTGAAGAGACCTAAGACAGCACATTAAACTATAAAACACAAAGTTAAAGCTCAGGTCACATCTAAATTCTAGACTCCCAGAGTATGTAAAAAAAAAACAAAAACAAAAAACCTCAAAAAGTCAGAAATATAAATATATAAATATTTCAGATCACTTTTCTCCCAAAGGCCTTAGATGTTTTTGTTGCATCCTGGTTGCCTAGTAACTAGGTCATTCTCCTTACTGCCTTCTCATTTAACAGTTACAATAACTGGGTTTACTTTTCAACAATGTTCATTCCAAGTATGGTCTCATGCCTGAATGTTCATTGGCCTATACATATAGGTCATAGTACAACTTGCTAGAGTGGCTCTCTCCTTTAAGTCCTGGGACTTGAATTCAGGTCATCAAGCCTGGTGGCATTTATCTTTACTTGCTGAGCTGTCTTGCCCCAACTACTTCCTTTGCTAATAGGGTCCCAGAGTTACTTAATATGTGGGAAGTATACAATCAGCACTTGCAGGCAGCCTTCAAGGACTTTACAGACAGTGATGCCCTACAGACACATTTACAGTAGATGATGGACGGATCAGATGAAGCTCTGCAGGGCATTTTAACAGGATAGAGAAGTCTAAGGTTCACAGTACAAATGGCAAAATAGATTTAAAGACCAGTCTATGGTGTCAAATCATGTCACACCACATCTTAAATTTTTGTCCAGTTATATTTTATGAAAGGCAAACAAAATACAGAAATCTGAAGTTTCATTTCAGGAACCACCACGGATTTTGTTTTTACTCTACGTAAAGGTTATTTTATACACAGCGTTCAGAAATACATCTATTTGTAGTTGTATCAGTTATGTCAAATGCAAAGGACAAGCATGACTCATACAAATATATTTTAAATAAGCCGCAGAATCAGAATTTCATTGCTAAATGATTCATCTATTGAAAAGCACTGTTTCACATTCCAAATTATTTTCTCAAACTAAAAAGAGTACAAGTGTATCAAATCTTTGCTAATATTTTTAAAAACCATGACCAGTTACAAATTGGTTTAAAACTTCTTGAAAATTAATGATCAAGTGATTTTCCCCATATGTAATTTTTATTACTTCAACAATCTTTGAAGAAACATTACTCATAAACTTTGGACAATAAAAACTATAAAACAAGACCGTTGCCAGAAGAGACGATGAATTGTAAGTTAGAAAATGCACAAACATTTATTCAGGAGGTACAATTACTAGAGTCCTTATATGTCAATGATCATTCCACATTATAATCACATGTATTCTTTTAAGACTATGTCAAGTCATGCTGACAGCGCTTTCCAGGTAAGCCATACCATGTCTTCTATTAAATTCTATTCATTTTAAGTGTAAACAAAGTACTTGAGCAAAACACCTTAAAATTTTACAACAGGAAGATGATCTTAGAAAGTGAAATGTCCAACCCTAAAGAACAAGGCTACCACAATGTAGTAGCACAGGAACAGGTGAAGGAGCCATGAGTAGATGGCATAGAATTGCTACTGACAATGTTTTCTTTCCTGCTATTTTTAAACATGCTCTTTCAAGTAATAACTTCATCTTATTTATTTAAGTTTTAAAGGTAAGGGGGGGGGGGAGAGAAAACACTGAGATTTTATAATTGAGTTAGGTTTTACTCTTTAAAAAGGAAAAAAAAAAAAAAGAGGCCAACTTAGTAAGTTTCAGGACAGCCAGGGCTGTGTAGAGAGCCTGTCTCAAAAAAAAGGTAGATTTTCCTTATTTAGTAAATAAGGAATGAATGCCAAATACCTTCTAAGTCCATAAAGAGGTACCAAGAAATACAATCAATCATTAAGTAGCTTCAAATTAAATGTACTTCCAAACAGAGTCCAGTATAATCTGAAATTCCACGAGCTTCTCAAATCTGGATGCCTATCAGAACTATACAGAATGGGCTTCTAAAGGCAATAAGGGGTAGACTTGATCAAAACACATTATATGAAACTGTCAACCAAAAAGGAAAAGATTTTGACTTAGCTATTATGGGTAAGTTAGAAGTCAAATAGCTGTTATTTATTTACTGTGTGCCTAGTTTTATTCATAAACCATCCATTTATTAGAATATAATTCCTTCATTTCCTTATTACACAAGACTACTGTACACTTGCCATTGAATATTCCTATGGTCAATATTTTAAACTCTGAGATATGAGAATTGCATCAATGGAAGCAAACTATTGCTACTCATGCTCAATTGTACCAAGCAAAGCTATGCATTTGGCTCCTTTAAGTTATTTTTATTCTAAGAATTATAAATATGTTGCCAGCCCATACAAAGAACAGATTGTAAATTGCTGAAGAAGAAAAAAAGCTTACTCAATGTACTTAAAAAAAAAAAAAAAGTAACTTGGCTGAAATTCTGCAACAGCTGAAACACGAACCAGGAAGCTGTAATTATAACAAAATGCTGCTGCATCCTCGGGAGCAACTGCAGCTGTAGCAGCTCTGCTAAGACAAGGTCTCCCCAGGGTTTACTTGCCTTGTGAGGCAGGAATATGAGCACAACAATAATATTACTGTTCTATATGCACCAACACCTTTCTTTAATATAGTTTTACAACAAATACCTCTAATAATTTTACAATTAAATTAAAATACGTCATACTCTTCTATACTACTTTGGTCTCAACATTTTAAAAACACATCAGCTAATTTTGAAAATATACAATTCAACACAATCCTATCAATATCAAGCACATTTTGTAGTGACTAAAGACATTCAACCATGCACAATCCAGTGTTCAATTCCTAAATGATAAATAACAATGCTGATTGACTTTTACTCTAAAAATCACTGAAAACTGCAGTAATCTTGTAAGACTTACAGTGCTCACAAGCATGCAGAAAAACACACTTCCATTCTTCCTGAAAGAGTGTTACAAAATGCCCATTTTTTAAAAAAATAAAGGATCACAATTATGACAAATTCCTACATTTTTCAGCCCACCAGTTTCTTTTTAACATCATCACTTAAACCCTTTACAAATGTTCCTATAATCTGTGACTGAAACTCTGATTTCAGCTTTTAGAAGACCTTAGTCACAATCACATATCAATAGCTGCCTTTTAGTAAAATGGTGACATCCAGTGGACAACTGGTAAAAAGCACTGTTCCAAATTCCTACCACTATCTGAATCATAAAGATGGCATTCTGAACCCTACTCATTGTGAGACTTAAGATGCTACCTCAGTTTCTGTATCCTAAGCAAATCCTTCTCTCCCCTTCCTATCTAGACTCAGAATTGAAGCTAGGATAGCAAGAATGTAGGGCTCTTCAGGCTCTGGAAGTTATTACTTTCTCTTCTTTCCATTTTTCCCAGCACAAACTAACAGACTCATCTCTAGGCATTAAAGAACCAAAATACGAGAAATATATTTAAATACAAATGAATAGTATAAAAAATTTGAAAGTTGAAATCTGAGCTTGTTTGCATTTATAATTTATGACACAGTTAAATATAAATAAGGGGTTTAATCAGTAATGCTAATGATCAAATTGCATCCTCTCGCTTCACTGCTTAAATACTATGAAATAACTCAATATTTTAGCAATGATTGCTTCAGTGTTTAAAAACTTATTTTTACAGTATAAATGAATACATTATACATTGTTTAAACAAAAACAAAAGTTTTCACTATAGCTGTGATTTACCACTGATTACAGATATTATATATATGTCCCAAGTACAAAATGCAGCAGTGTTGCGAACACTCAGTATGATAAACCACTGAAGGTAAGACTGCTAGGTTTAATTTCTTGGAAAACTGAAAAGAAATTTCACAAAAAATTACAGTGAGCGAAAGGAAATATTGGAGAACTGTTATTTGTAAATAAGTTGCCAAATGAAGAAAACCTCTTTTTAAAAAAAGATTAAGAATGTAAAAGTACATTTTAATATTAAAAAAGCATTTTTAAAAATCTATAACAACTTTGTGACAAAATCTGCATTTGAAAAAGGCCTGTAAAAACAGCAGGACAGAATGCCCTCATCACCTTTTACTTTTTCTCTTGAGAAAAAAAGTGTAAGCTTCTCTACAACCATAAGTGATGATAAAATAGGCATTTATAAAATGGCAAGAAGATTTCACGGAAGTTTCTGGTGTTTTACAATCACTGGCATCGAGGCCATCAGTAGGTTACAAGTAAAACTTTTCTAGCTAAATGAAAAAAGGAACATTAAAGTTTTTAAATGATTAGGTCTGTTGTCTGCGTTTTGCTGATCTCATTTTTTCAAAGCGTGACTCCATTTCTTCCAAGACCTTTGGTGTATACCGTACGACTAATTTAACCTTTCCTTGGGCTGCTTTCAGTAGCTCTACAGCTTTCTCGTGATGCTCTCCTTCCACACTCTGAAAAAATGCATACACACAAGAAACAATCAACACTTAGGTTTACAAGTAATGCAACCTCTAACTATATTTAAAGATAAGTAAAAATTTTCAATGTTATATCAGTTTATCACTATAAAAATAATCTTACTTTATCACTTTCATCAATGTGAAATCCTATGAGACACATTTGTGCATACTCTAGTTATAAGAAACAGTACACATACCTTATGGCACTAGGGCAGCAGTAAACCAAGCAACTGCCATTCTACACAAGTAAAATGAGGGCCTATTTCTATCTTAATACACAGCTTTAGCTACTCTGAAACACTGCTGACTTACATTGGAGTGCCCTGCAGCCACACTTAAAGTGTTTTAAAAGAGCACTGAGCTGGGGATGTGACTCGGTGGTCTAACATGTGCAAGTTTCTGAGTTTGGTCTTCAGCTCAATAACCACCACCACCATCATGACCAAATCAAAGCAACCACACAACACTTCCGAGCAGTACCACCTGGGCTCCTCTCAAGGGATGTTAAACTTAGTCCCAGAAGTTTTCTCCCTTTTAGCTTCTGATTCGACTTCTCCAGTGCACCCCCAAGTGGCTACAACACATTACTGCAAACAACAAATGGAAATATGATTCATCATTACCACTCCATTAACAGAAAGTAGCTGATCTCCTCGTTTGAGGCCCCCATGTCTGTCAGCAATTCCACCTGGAATTATCCGTGATATATAGATTGGTGAGTTTTGTTCTTTGCCTCCCATGATATTGAATCCAAGGCCCTCTTCTGTTTTGGGTAGCTCAACGACTCGGGGATGAGAATGCCCTTCACTGGCAGCAAATGCAGCAACAGTAGCCTGAAAGAAAAATGCACACATCTAAGAACATAACTTACTTTTGAGGTGCTGGGGTTTGAATCCAGGGACTCAGGAATGCTAACCATGTGCATTCTTCTACATCCCTAGCCTACAAAAGCCACTTTTAAAGGACATAGCAAGGGTCCACAACTTCAATGTGTGTTTGTAAGCACAGGCTAGCTTCAAACTCTTCATCTTTATGCCTCACCCTGAAGTGCTGGGATTGCAAGCATGCTGCCCAAACTTACAAAAATGTTTTTCTTTTCCTCATTTGGCCCAGGCTGACTCCAAACATGTTACAGAGCCAAGAATAACTTTAAATTTCTGCCCCTCCTGCCTCTACCTCCCAAATGATGGGATTATAGGCATGTGCCACCACACCAGTTTTCTGTGGTGCTAAGGCTGGATAGATCTCAAAGCCTTATTCATGCTAAACAGGCACTCTCTAAGCTGAACTATACCCACACACCTCCCCAAACCCCACGTTCCCATAAATTTAACGACTTTGACAAAAGAAACCTATGTTCAAGTACTTGTATTTAATGAAGATTCTAGTACTTCTTTTTGTGAACCAGTAACTAGGAATAAAAAACAGCCTGCTACTAATAAGTACATGTAGTGTATGTTAACATATTCTAAGTATACATGATATACATCTAACTCAATGTCCAAGTGATTTGAGGAAAACAACCTTGGTACAAAAAGCACACAAGCATGCCATCTACCCTGAGAAGGTAGCCCAGGACCAACACTGTCTAATACGTTCAGGACCAGAGTCAAGGGAAAATCCAAGAGCAATGTGAGGGCTTACCCTAGGGTTCCTAGGATTACCATTCACTTATAGCTGCATGGTGCAAGGAAAGTAGTCTAACTCTGATGCTTCCTGGTCAACAAGAAAGTCACCCTCATCAATTAGGAAATTAATGTTATATAACCACAAATCTGTATAATGTACTGAAAACAATTATATGAGGCATGATATGAATATTATTGCATTTTCAATGTATTATCTAAACAGTATCACAAAATATCTTACATAAAGCTAATAATTTCCTATTTTTTAATACCCGAGAAATGTAGTGTAGTTTGAAAGACATGCTAGTTTCAAAACTTACTCTGAATCAAGTAACTGCATGTTAAATTTTCAGTTTATGACGTCTGTATTATATACATTATATATATACATATGCATGTATATATACACATACATACATATACGCATACATACATATATATGTGGATATGTATACGCATACATATACACATGTATTACAGACAGCTTGTATGTGTACGTACACACATATACATTGACTCACTGGCCAGCGAGTCCCCACGATATCCACCTCTCCACTCCTCCAGCACTGGGGTTGTAGACACTGACGTGCCTGGTATCTACTTACTAGGGAGCTGGGGATCTGTCATCATGCTTGCATAGCAAGCACTTTACCCACTAAGCTCTCTCCCCAGTCCTTGTGCTAGTTCCGTTTTTGGAGCCCCACTTTTGATAAGTGAAAGGCTTTACCTTTGCAGTTGCATTAGCTCTCACTTCAGGGCTGCTACTGATATCCACAGTCTCATAAACATGTTCATATACCTGTAAAACACAAAGTTTTCATCATATTTAAATTTTGGAACATATCTATGCATGAGTTCTCTGTGATGTTAATATGCTAAAATTCCCCAAAGACAAATTATACATCGTTGTAAAATATAAATGTAAGGAAATTCTTTTTTCTTTTTTGGTGGTGGTAGTGGGGGGTTGAACCTAGGATTCTGTACATTCTAGGCAAGCATTCTACCACTGAGCTATAACCCCGGCTAAAAGTTCCAAAAACTGAGCAAAGAGATAAGTTCTGATGTTTTCTTCCCTGCCCTACACCTCTCCTTTCTTTATCCAGCAGGCTGGGCTATAACTTACTATGAAGCCCAGGATGGTTTATAACTCATGGAACTTCTCGTGCCTCACCTTCCGGAGTGCTGGGATTATAGGCGATGCCAGCACTAGTTTATTTTCTACAGCATTTCTGAATCCAAATTTCAGTGTATTTTTGTAGCCAATTAACTGATAATTTGAGAAAATATCAATTCTGTTAACTCACCTCCCTCACAGCATTGCAGAACTCACTCTGAAGGACTCTCTGCAAAGCCTGGAGTTTCTGTGGTGGCAGCTCTCCACTTCTCTGCAGTTTCTCCAACAATTCAATTGCTCTGCAGATGTCTACAGAGAAACCAAACACAAGTAATAATTCTCGTTAAGGATTCTTCTCATTCCTTTAGAATTTTGTAGCAGTTAAGATTAATCCCAGTGCTAGCCAGGTGTGGTACCCAATATGAATAATCTTAACTCCAGAGGCTGAGGCAGGATAATCAGTTTGGGATTTTAACAATGCCTTTAAATCAAAGCAAAACAACAACCACAAGAACAACAACATCCAAAAAACAAAACAAATAAAAAACCTCTAACTCTCCAAATACGAAGAATATATAGAAGGGAAAAATCTTTAGATCAGAAAAGCTAACAGTAGTATCAAGAATTACTAGTCAACAAAATTATACGTAATCATCTCATTGTAACCAAAGCAGCCAAACAGTACAAGAGACCATGTGCTAGTGACATCATTGTTCACTCCTGAAGGAAAACATGATAAATATGTACATACAAACTGCTCAATAACACATGCAAATGCAATTAGCTGGGAGGAGTGCTAACACTGTTTTAAATTCAGGCACGTCCAAATATGGTTTACAAAACGGAAGAAAAAAATAGCTTTTATCAACCTGGTCTTAATGCTCGTGTGTGACCTTGGATAAGTTTCCTAACCTGTTTCACAGTCGCACTGTAAAACAGCAGTGATAATACCTTCCTCTTATGAGAAAAAAAAAGGAAATAAAAAGCCTCATAAGCACAGATGTTATGTCACATTAGTAAGGATTAATCTTCAGAAATATCGAGGGATGAGGGACTAGAACAGTTAAGATGGTTCAGCAGAACTTCCTGATTCTCAGCACCCACTTGGGCATCTCACAATTACCTAAAACTCCACTTCTAGGAATCTGAGACTCTCATTTGGCCTCCATCTCCCCAACACACACACAACTTAAAAAGAAAAAAATATTAAATCACACACACACACACACACACACTTAACATATTTGTTAACTGTCATTGGGAAATGTAAAAATGTGTTTTATGAACAAAGAACTTTAGAAAACTCAGATTCATGTTATAACACTATTAATCAAGACCTCTGTTCTGATTTTTTCCCCTAAGGTTTTTCAGAACCAAAGCCTCATGTACTTAACAGAAATTTTAGTAAATTTTGCTTTTGTTCATTTACCTCCAAAGGTTAGAGTACCTACTATTTTATATATTCTAATCCTTGCATACTGAAGAGAAGTTTTTGATTTCATGATTCACTGAAGACCCAAATATTTATTTCATAGATTTAGTTAGACTTTTCTTTGTATTCATAGATGAAAAAGTCCGAATAACCATAGTAGAGAAGCAAAAGTTTGATTCAGTTTTAGATAATAAAAGTTTAAACTGTTATTAATCAAACAGACCACCTTTGCTCTAATATTCCACCACCAGAATGGCTAGTAAATGTTTTACCAGTTGTTGATTTACAAAGTTATAATCTATTATCCACATTAAAATCCTAAAAATAGGGCTGGGAATGTAGTTCAGTGGTTGAGTGCTCGCCTAACATATACAAGGGCCTCAACTAATACCCAACACGGTGGAAAGAAGAAAAGGGGTAGTGAGACGGGAGTCCTCCGATAACACTTGGAAACAAGAGGAAAACTCTACTCAATCTAAACTGTACCAAACATATGCTCACTAGTTAGTGCTCCGCTGAGTTATGTTTCAATGATTTAGAAGCCATAGGAACTAGGTTATACCTACTGGTATTTTACTGTGGAAATGTTAAGTTTGTTAGGATTCTCAGTCAGAATCACTTGATGTGTCTGATTTGCTTATCCTGCTGACTGGCAACAACCACCTAGTACTTCATCTGTAGCAACATTTTGCGCTTTCTACTGTATAACCAAAAACTCTGTAACAGCTAATAGCAAATGCCAAAGGGTAAAGGTCCATATTTTGTGCTTCATTTAAAAATACAGAAGAATGCAAGCTTGTTAGAAACCATTCTGGTTAACATCAACAGACTTTTTCCTCTCTACAAAGCTCTCTGACACCATGCTCAAGAAGAAAATGCCACAGTTGTAAGCCTACCTTACTTTATCCCAAGCTATGCTCTGTCATAAAATGATGCTTTAATTAAAGCCCTGGTAGGCTGGAGAGAAACAAATTCCATATGGTGACTACAATAAAAAGCAAAGCTAATAATCTGAAGAACACAGTGTGTGGAGGCACCAGGAAGAGGTTCTTTTAAGTACACCAACTTTAAAACTATTTCCCTTTTGGACAATATTAATATTGAGACTGTAATTGCGAATACTACTATATACAAAGTAATGTCAGTCCCCATTACATGCTTTGTTTGCCAATAGTATTCATAACGCCTCACTGATCCTTCCTTACTACTATGACTTCCAATTGTAAAAAGCTTGCTCCATTTAACGATTTGGGCAGGTCAGAGTACAATATTGGAAATCTGCAATCGGACCCAGGTAGGTTATTTTCACAGGGTTCTCCTGAATAGGTTTTATTTTTCTTGACTATTTGCTCTAAGAAGCAATCAAACAGGTTTGCAATTGCAAGGTTTAGAAATAATAGCATCACACTCTGAAAGTGATTTACAACCAACCACTACTCCACCTAGTTATGTAATCTCCTTCCCAAGATCAAGTCAGTAGGATTGCTTTGAAAGCATCCTCTTCCGCGGCTGGAACGGGTGCAAAGGCTAAGAAATACCAACTCAAAACCCAGAAGGTTGTGATCAAAGTAAGGAAGGAGTCCGTGTTTAAATGGGGGCGAGGGAGTTTCTGCGGGAACGTACCCGTGTCCAAGTGTATGAAGGAGGGTACGAGGGCACATGAATTTGTGTGTGCACAGGGACGATGAAGGTAGACAACCCCAAACAGCGTGTGTGGCAGTTGCTTTTAGGGTTTACACGGAGCTGAAAGGCGCTTCTGCAGTGCGCACCCAGGGAGTGCCAGCGCCTGCAACCGTAGGCAGGTCCTGAGAACCGAGCTGCCAGCGAGAACGCAGGGGTCTGGCGAGCGTTCAAAACGCCACCAGCGCCTCCCGCGAGCAGCACCCAGAGCAAAGGCCCGGGAGGGGCTCCGGGCATCTGCGCCCCGATATTTCGTCTCCGCTCCGGCCCGCAAAGGCAAAGCGGTCCACAAGTCCCTACCCGCTCCACCCGCCGCGGCCGCGAGACCCGCCGCACTCACCCCTCTCCAGCCGCACAGGTTCTCCCAGCGCCGCCATCTTCTCTTCGGCGGTGCAGACCCACAGGAAGTGACGACAGAGGGGCGCGGTGGACGGGGCCGGGCAGCCGGAAGCGTGAGGATGGCAGTTACGCGAGAGCTAGTGGGATGAGAGTTAACTACGCAGAGGTGGACCCGGGCCGCTCCACGGCCGAGGGCTTGTCAGTTGGTCTGCGCTCGCCGCGTCCATCACTCGGAGGTTGAGACTTCCCGGTGCCCCGCCTTGCCTCCTGCCTCTGGGAAGCCACGTCATTAGTTCCAGGCCCTGCTTGACCCACGGCTGCCTTTGACCTCGCACCTTCACCCTGACCGTCTTCCGGCCTGGTTGCCCATGTCCGAGACTCTTATAACGTCTTATAATCCCAGGTGGCTTTAATTTTAAAAATCCACAGTTCGAATCTTTCCCATAAGTCTGTTTGAATAGAAGGGTAGAAGATAGCAAAGTAATTGGGAGAGAGGATGTACCACATAGTAACGCTTTTAATGACCGAAGTATTTTATAGATGAAGTATGAAGCACATGTTTTGTTTTATTGGCCCACTTTTTAATTTGTAAAAAAGAAAAAAAATTTCATATGTATGGGTGTTTTATACCTGTGCACTATTTACACACCAGGTGCCTTGTGGAGGCCACAAGAGGGCATCAGATCCCCTGGAACTGGAGTTAGATGTTTGGTGAGCTGCCATGTGGGTGTTAGGAATCTAACCCAGGTCCTCTGGAAGAGCAGCCAGTGCGCCTAATGGCTGTGCCATCTCTCCAGCCCCTTACAGGGCCTCTTTGAAAATTTCTGTGAACTCAAATCCGGTTAGTCCCTAATTTAAGTGAAATAATTTTCATGAAATTTGGATCATCTAGTAAAGCATTGATCCGTGTTAAGTTCTCAACACCTCTAGGACAGGATTGTGTGAATAACTAATTGACTGTAGATGGTCCATTCTTTACACTCAACTACAGTTTTCTACTTGTTGTTATTAGGTAGACCCAATTCACACTTTTGTGTGAGACTAATTGGGTTATATCACTGGGCAGTGGTCTTCAAGAATCCTCACGCTCCGTGCAAGTTATGTCGGTTTTCTATGCTGATGTAGGTTTTCTATTCTTATGAACTGCAGTTACACAGTATTTACTTTCCCTCTCCCTGCGCCTTTTTTCAATGTGGGAAAATCAAACCCACAACCTTGTACTGCTACAGAAATGTCCTACTATTGAGCTACATCTCCTATCCTCTGCTCTTTTGGAGTATTTTTGTTTCCATGTCTTTGGTAATTACTTGAACACATAATCATCATAAAATTCCAGAATTCCAGGTTTAAGTAGAAGATCATAAAGGTTTCCAGAGAATAAAAATTCATCTTTTAAGGACTAGCAATCAGTACAGGATTCACATTTCATTAGCAGCATTGGAAGAATTCTGCGAGCTATACAATTTTTATGGAAAAACAATTCTCAAACTAGAATTCTCTACTTGTTTTCTAGAGCTTCCATAGCAAAGTATAACAAGTAGAATGTCTTAAAACAGCAGACAATTGTCTCACATTTCTGAAAGCTAGAAGTCAGAAATGAAGGTTCTATGTGCCTTCGGAATCTACAGGAACCCTTTCTTGTCTCTGTAAGTGTTCCTGTTCAGGTGGAAAGCTATCCTGGCAGTCAGGGGCCAAGGAATATCATATAGTCACATGGCACAGCAAATCTCACACAAGAGATTTATTGAGAGGGAAAAACCCCAGGAGGGTGGCTGCCTCTGCTTGGGTGAGAAGCAGCAAAGAAACTGAGCAAGAAACAGGGTTTATATAGTGTTTCCTCTATAGGGAATGGAGCTTTCCAGGGTGGCCTGGGATTGGTGGGAGTTCTGTGGCCTGATCCTGGGGCAAGCTCAGGGATTGCTCTCTTCCTCCCTTGGACAGGGCCTGACCAATCTCCTGCCTTTAGGGCTGGAAAAGGCCTTTATGTGTATTATGTCCATTAGAGAGGCTTAGCCATTCTCCTGTCTCCAGGGGCAGGGCCTAGCTGTTTGCAGGTCTCTTCCTGGCTTTCTAACAGTTTCCTGGCAGTCTTTGTATTCCTGACTTGCAACTGTGTTACTTCGGTCTTTGCTTTTGTCGTCACATGGCATATTATTTTCAGTTGAGCATTTTCTTATAAGAAGGCCAGTCATACTGGACCAAGAGTCTACTCAAATCCAATATGACCTCATCTTAACTAACTGCTTAAGCAGTGGACCTACTTTCAAACACATCCGATTCTAAGGTACATGTGTTTTCTAATGGAGATGAGCCAATTTATTATGTTGATGAAATTATCATAAGTGAAGGTATCCTAAAAGATGTTTTAGGGCCATGGGTGTAACTCAGTGGGTGAAACATTTGTCTAGCATGTCTGATAACCTGAGTTTGATCCCTAGGACCACAATTTCAAATAATCATATAAGTTCTAAAATAAATTGCCTTCTGTACATACTTAGGCTGAGATATATCTTCATGGTGGAGCACTTGCTTAGCATATACCTAGTCCTTGAGTTCAATCCTCAGAAAACAGGAAGCCAATGTAAGTTAAAATGATTCTAGAATACTTGTTTTACTAGTATCTCCAGAGAAACAGAACCAATTAGATGTGTATATTCATAAATGTGTACATTCATGGGGACACACACACACACACACATACACACACACACTATGAGAGACTGGTTCAAGTGATCTTGAAAGATAAGGAGTCTCATGATTTGTGGCCTCCTGCAATTTGGAAACATAGGAAATGGTAATAATTTCAGTACAAAATCAAAGATTTAAAAAAACAAAAACAAAAACAGAGGAGTTAATGGTGTAAGTCCTAGTCTGTGTTTGGAGACCTGACGATTGGACCAAAGGCAGAAGATATGTGGCCTGGCTTAGCCAGAGAGAATGGTGCCTTTGTCTGCTCTTTTGTCATAACTAGGCCCTCAAAGGATGGATTGGATGATGCCTACCCACATTACTGATGGTGACCTTTTTCTCCATTTATTAAGCAAATGATAAACTCTCTCAGAAATACGCTGACCTACTCCAAAATAATATTTTATCAGGTATCTGGACATCTTTTTGTTGTTCTTTTAGACAGGGTCTCTCTGCAGTCCTGGCAGTCCTGAAATGTGTTATATGGACATGGCTGGCCTCCAATGTACAGAAATCCACTTGCCTCTGTCTCCAGTGTGCCGGGATCAAAGGCCTTGCTATTACTCCCGGCTCTGAGCATCTTTTAGCCCAGTCAAGTTGATCCTTAAGGTTAACCGTTGACAGTTTTCTATTGAGTTTAGGGTAAAGGCTGGGGCCCTTATAGGCAGAAGGCCCTACTCCAAAGTAGGGGTGCAGCAGATTACTTGGACTGGTCTTACTGATGGCTAAGGTGGAGTAGGTCAGGATCCCAGTTTACCTGCAAGAACATCTTCCCTCAGGATGAAGCCATAATCATTTAAAGTGTCAAGATCATGAAACCCAACTGTGAGAAGCTCTAGCTGGGTTACTCTCAGGTGCTGCTGGAGCTAGAGATGAAATCAGACCTCTAGTCTGATTCATTAGCTCAAAGCCAAGGTGGCCAAGGAAATTGAACTTGATGGTGCTTGGAAAATGATACGAATTGTTGTTTCAATTTCTCAACTGAAATGTTTCCAGAAAATCTAAGTCAAGCTAGTGTGAATTGGAGAAAAGTTCAATAGGAAGCATGTACTCTTTATTGCTCAGGGGAGAATTATGCCAAAGCGAACTCAATAAAACTACAGAAGTAATCTGAAGTGTCCCAGATGCCACACCCTGACTTCTGTGCATGATGCAGCCTTGAGGACTTGGTCTTCCCAAGTGAAATTGTAAAAAGGATCCACTGAAACTGGATGGTACTTGGCTCATAAAGGTTCATTAGGACACACGGTGGCAGAACAGTAGAGTACAAGGTTGCAATTTTCTCCAGCTCCAGGGAATTAGAGGCCCTCTTGACAACTGTGGGCTCAAGGCTTGCATATGGCACACATACATACATGTAGGCAGAGCAGTCATACTCATAAAATAAATCTTCAAACCCCAAAGAACAAAGTTACAGTCTTTCTGTCTGAATCTTCAAAGTGCTAGGATGACAAGCACATGCCACCACAAACCTGACTGTGTATTTTAATAAAATGAAAATAAAAGCAAAAGCAATAATATTAAATAAAGTACAACTTGATATATTTTATCTTGGGATCTAAGTTGTATTAGTCCAATGTTTTCAACTAGAAATATTTACTCTTGAATATAAATTTTATGAAAAAGTATAGGAGGCCCTTATTACAAACACCATTTGAATGTTTCAAAAGCACACACAATAGGGCCAATAATTGGTTGGGTGGGCAGCATAAAGGTATTTGTCACCAAGCTTGAAGACCTGAGTTAAGTCCCTGAAATGTACAGCGTAAGGGAAGAATTGACTCCCAAAAGTTATTTCTGACCCCCACACATATACTATGGTACATGCTTTCCCCCAATAAATAAATGAAAAAAGAAAAGAAGGATGGAGGTTTGAAGGATTTCAAGGTTAGATAATTTTCATCTGTTAGATTTATGAAACTGCATTATTTGGTGTTTGAATCTCATTGAGCTATAGGTATTCTATGGATTTGCCACCCTTGATCCCTAGTTTGGTTAGCTGTGTCTGACAGAGGTGAGGTTGGTAACACAGTGCTAAGCCTGTGGACAAAACACCTTCCTTAGTCATGACCAGTGCATGGCAGGTAATATATTTGTAAATGTGCTATATCATTATGTGTGGTATTTGGGGGAAACTTCTTAATTCTATAGGAGTAGCATTCCAAAATTGAGGAAAAGTAATAACCTACATATCAAGAGCTTTATTTTTCAGTCAAAGCTGGACTGTCATGGGATTGTGTAGTCTTAAGAATAGTACATCTTCAGTTTTGACATGTTTCCTCATTTATCAAGAACATTAAAGAAGACCTGACCTGGCTGCAGATGAAAATTAGTTGATGATACATAAATAATATATTTACAGCCATTAATATAAACATTTATTTGAATATATTTCTTAAAATTTTGGGAATTTAATAAATCAGAATCTCCAGGAAAGTCTCTGGTAATATACATTTTTCTTATGAATTTATTTACTTATTATAATAGGTGCTGAGGATTGAACCCAGTCCTTATTCATGCTAGTAATGCTAGTTATCAACATTTTCAAAACTTTCAGTGATTCTAACACAGCCAGGCTGACTCAATGAACTCATTTGGCATTCAAAAGGTTATTCCTAGGGCCTGTTACAACTAAAATTATTTTTCTATACAGACGCACAGAGGCAAAATATCAAGAGAATTACTACAATCATAGAAAGAATATTCTTGTATAAAGGGCAATGTGTCCAGCTGATTTTAAAATTAGCTTTAATTGTTTGAGGTATAGGTAAAGAAGGAAAATGTTTTAGGAATTGCTTCCAGGAGCTATATGATTCAAGCTGACTAACAACCATTTTGTTCTCAACATATGAAATAAGAGAATGAGCTATTGTGTAAAGAAAGATCCCTTCTGTAATGGACAACTCCACCAGAATTGTGGGAGACCTGGAAAGTACAGCTTCTCAGCAGACGGGTCAGTGCCCTTATCTCAGAGGCAGTTCTGAGCATAAATGAGAGAGCAGCTTTAGTCCTTATGCCTCTGCCAGATTACAAAATCGCTCACTGTGCCTTCTAATCAAGACTTTTTCTTCCTGTGGAAGAGATCTTTTTCTCCTGTTGCCTTTGTGTCACTTCCTGCCTCAGAGATGAAAGGGAGCTTTAAAATTAGATGATTTAAAATGAGGAGAAGTCTGAGTCTAGGCAAATCTAGTAAAATCTAGTGAAAGTTAAATTATGCAAATTTAGTTTTCATATAACAAATGAGAGCCCTAAGTAAGCTGCCAGGCTATGAAAGCCTTTTAACCTAAGAGATTGTAATTGAATCAATGAAGCCAAAAGGGCGTAGGTAGGTAAAGCTGGAGTAGGAGGCTGTCTAGGGAAAGAGAGAAAATGAAAAGTAATATGATGAAGAGTGATGCTCCAATAGGTTACTATTTTATTGCCTGTTGGTCTGTACAGAAATAGGCGCTACTATATAAAACAGGAATTAAAAAGGGTTATATCTTTTAAAGGCTTTTGATAGTACAATTAAATTCTCTATTATTATTACTATTTTTGCTTCAGCGGAGTTTATATGGTATTTTTTCCTTCAAGAAGTAAAACCTTGATCAAATATTTTCTTTAATGTGAGTGACATGGTCAAATGTAAAATAGTTGGCATTAAAAAATGAACTAAGTGTACTTGGAATGTTGCTCTGTTTGCCTAGCAGGCAAGAAACCCTGGATTTCCCAATATGACATAAAGTAAATGTGTTGTTCCATGCTCTTAATCTCAACACTTGGGGTTAGAAACAGGAAAATCAGAATGTAATTCATAACTATTCTCTGCTGTATATTGAGTTTGAGGCCACCCTGAACTACATGACACCTTGTCTCGAAACAAACAGACAAAATTAATAAATATATCTCAGTATTTTGTCTAATCAACTCAACCTGAAAGTATGGAGAAGTCTTTTCATTTTTTGAAGGGACATTTTTAATCATAGAACTCAACTCTGAATCAGAGTTCCAGAGATTTAAAGTAAACCCTGCTTCTCTTGTTCGATGGAGTTGATTATATTAAAGTGTAAGAGTTGACTTTTTAATGTCAATTGTTCCATCATCACTCTGAAGTACATATAAGGCACAGCTTGATGTATTTTTCTGGCATCCTCCTGACGCACCCTTGCCCTAAATAAATCTGTTTGCCAGGATCTTGTCGCTTAAATTAGCCATCTCAAACTCTTGATCCTGCCAACACAGACAAATGTGCCAATGTTCTCAGCATCTCCTGGCACATGAGCTGCTGCCTTTTCTTTGGCTCTCAATGAGTACCTGGGGCCATCATACTTCCTTCACAAGTCTGACTGACATGACCCGAGTAAGAATTCAGGATTGGTTGGACTTACTCAGGGTCTCTCCAAGATGTGTGTCCTTCATGAAGTATTTTCAGTTACACAATGTATATTGTTCAGAATTTGTCGTGCGCATACTTGCAGACTGGCAGAGCCACCTGCCAGAGATGAGAACCTTTTAAGTTGTTGTCAAACGTCATGAAATATGTTCCATGATTAATTTTGTGGGCACAGACTGCTTTTTGCACAGAGTCCAAAATTTGGGATATGTCACAGTGACTAAATGGCACTGGCATGCTGAATGAATTTGGAATTTGTTTTGTCAAGTGTGGGAGCAGGCGCACAGATGGGCTTTGATCCAGTGGTGCCGCTTGGAATTCTCATTATAGCAATGATGTCACTTGTCACGTGGAATTGGTGATAATCCTGCTAAATTATGAAAAAAGCATGGCAAGAGAAAGGACTTAGCATGGAAAGTTTTCCCTATTAGTTGACTTTTAGTTAATGTAAGCTTTGTTTCCAGGCCTTAAATATATACTTAGTAGAAATATAGGCTGGACAGGAAACTTGCAGCCTTGAAGAAGGACCCACATTATCTGGGCACCTTGTCTTCTCAGAGAAGATGAAACAAAACAGATTGAATTTTAGATTAGACCATGAAAAGCACTTTTCAGCAGCAAGGCAGAGCCTTTCTATATTATCTAATAAAAGCCAAGGAATTTTGCTTATAAGAAGAGCCTTGTCTATTCAAAACATCAGAAACTGCTGGGAAATGGAAAAATGCAAACAAAACTGTTGCATGACAAAGAAGCATAGCATATTTCTCATAAAGTCGGTACATCAGAACTCTTCAGTGTTTTAAAAATATGCTCAAGATGCAGCTAACAGTGTGCTTACAGGGAAATTGATAGCTTTAAGAACCGATATTTAAAACAACAACAACAAAATGAACAAACAAAACAAACAAAAAAACAAGGTCTCAAACCAGTGATACCAATCTTTATCTTAAGATGTTTGAAAAGTACATGTCAAAACCAAACTAAAGAGAAGAAAGGGATGACAAAGGCTAGAGCAGATGTAAAGCTAAAACATGGAGCAGGAATCAAAGCAGTGGGGGAAGCCAACATTTGATCTCTCCTTTCTTCCTTTTTTATTTTACAGAGTTTCACTATGTCACCCTAGCTTGCCCAGAATTCACCATATGGGTCAGGCTGGAGATCCAACTGCCTCTGCCCTCCAAATACTAGTTTTAAAGGTCTATGTTACCACACCTGATACCCATTATTTAATTTCTTGAACAGCTCAATGACAACTCTTTAGCAAGGCTGACAAGAAAAGAAAGAAATACTAAAATTAGGAATAAAAGAGGTGGCATTCCATTACTACCAACCTGAAGGAATAAAAAATAACACAAGAGAATGCTGTGAAAAACAACATTGCTGTCTCTCTCCAGTCATGCATATAAGCATTGTACATTATATATATAACCATACATATTATTTAAATTGTTTAATTTGTCGGCATATATAATTCTAAATATTTATGGCATGGGTTTACAATGTAGATTTTTTTATTTAAAATTAGCAAACATGGCATGAACATTTATATTTTCTAAAACCTATAAAAATTTTGGGGATATATATTTTTCTTTAAAATTTCTGGCATGGCGTACAGGAAACACTGAAATATTTTCAAATTGCAGATTTATATTTGTGAGTCAGGATTAGGTAAAGCTTTATACATACCCTACAGTGAAAATTAATTTGAATTTACTGTGAGAAACAAATCCAGAGATAAGTAATCTAATATACCTATGATAGCCCCACCATGCCATTGAGAGGTGGGTCCCAGTTTCTGTTACTTTGTACCACTGTCCTCGGGCATGATTTTCATGGTAAAATTCATTTACAATCTGTCCTGGATACTGGAGTTCCAGCCATTATATGAATTGTGCAGGAGAGAAAGTATAGAATAAGGAGCTGTAGATGAGTAAAAAGTACCTTTCCAGTCGAATCAACAGCCTTTTTTTTTGTTTTGTTTTATGGTTTGTTGAGATGGAGATCTTACTACATAGCTCAGTTTGGCCTGTGTATTTCTGTGCTGGCCTAAAACTTGAGATCCTCTTGACTCAGCCTCCCCATGGTAGAATTACAGATGTTTGGCTATGAGCTAACAAATTTTAAGCATCCTTTTGGAAATTCCACACAATACTTTAAACTTTATTTCATTGATCATAACTTTGTTACATGCTTCTGTCTACTGTAAAGGAACTAGAAAATAAAGTCATATATTTGCTTATCTATGTATACTTGTATGTATGTATTATGTTACATGTTGATGTGACAAAATATCTGACAGAAACAAGGGAGGAAGGATTTGTTTTGGCTCACAGTTTGGCAGGAAAGCATAGCAGAGTTCATGGCAGTGTAGTGCATGGCTGTGCTCCTATGTCTTCATAATCCAGGATACAGAGCTCAGGCCAGAAATAACCCGTAAAGCCTGGCTATCTCCCAGGGTGGGGGGGATACTCTCTTTCTAGGTTACAACTTCTAAAGGTTCCACAACCTTCCCAAATAGAGCCACTGGCTAGGGACCAAGTATTCAAACATGTAAGCCATTGAGGGATAGTCTGCATCCAAACCATGGCTATTTGCTTAGTTCCATCTTGGTGATTGAGCCCAGGGTCTTGTGTATGCCAAGAGCATACTCTACACTGAGCTACACACCCAGTTCCAAAGTCTGTTGTTTTTAATGGCATGGAGCCCAGCTATGAAATCTCAATTCTGACCCCATATAACAAGGGGAAAAGTGTATTGTTATAAACCTCTAGTGAGCTTTCACACATCTTATTACAGCCTTTAAAACACCCTGAAATGCTGTCCCTTAAAGCACTCAAGTCAATTGATTTCTTCATATCAGTCACCTTCATGGCAGTAGTCAGTCAGTCAACTCCAAAGTATTCAGTGATCAGGAGGAGAGAGGACTGTCTGATGGGGTTCTGCCCTCAAGAAACTTTCAATTCATTTGATCAGATGAGAGACTCTAGGACGCTTTCTCTCCATGGGTTCAGAATTTCTTCCTCTTTTGATTTGAAACACTGCTTGATAGTTTAAACTTCAAAATAATTTAGTTTGCAAACGAACTCATACTAAATTCAAGCAAACTGTATCACAATGTTAAACTAAAATCAGCTTGAAAGTTAATGTTTATTTACTCAACAATCGAAAGTGTCAGCTGAATATGGTGGTGCACACTGTAATCTGAGCACGAGAGGCTAGGGCAGGAGAATTAGAAATTTGATTCGAGGCTGGGTAGTTGTAGTGCACACCTTTAATCCAAGCACTCGGGGAGCAGAGGCAGGCGGATCTCTGTCAATTTGAGGCCAGCCTGGTCTACAGAGTGAGTTCTAGGATGACCAGAGTTACAACTGGGAAACCTTGTCTCTGAAAAAAAAAAAAGAAAGAAAAAGAAATTTGAAGCTAGACTGAGCTATATAGCAAGACAGTGTCTCAAGAAGTCCCACAGTGAAAATTAAAACAAGGAAATAAATGCCTTCAGATCTTTTGTTGTTGTTTTCTATGACTTTGCAGGTATAGAGAAAATCTTAGCAACATAATTTTTAGCTCCTCATTCTTTCCACTCATACAGTCAGTTAAATGGTTAATCATATGACAAACAGACCAAGACAATAGCTTGACCAGTTAAATGTAGCAAGTATGTCTTAAGTACTCAGTATGGTAAGATAGTGTGCTGAGTCCTAGAGAGACTTGTCTCTCAAAGAGCTTATACACACAGTGGGAGGGGACTGGCACACAGGGGACAAACAAAGGAGAGATAGCGCTAAATGTTTTTACTGGAGTCCTTCTACCCTTGTGACTTTAGTGCAAGAATTTTGATAGGGATGCTAAGTGGTGTGGGGTAGAGTAGGGAGAAATGATTTCTTACTGGAAGGAACCAGGCCACTGAGCAAGTCACTGAGAAGCTGTGCTCAGCCAGGGGTGGTTATGAAGCCCAGAGGACATTGGGTAGTGTCTAGAGATGTCTCATCCCTTCCCTGTAGCTCCTAACAGTCCTGCTCTGCAGAACTGCATGTGGTCTCAAACATGCCACACCTGTTTGTCCACCTTCTCACACACTTTTCTTGCTTTTCTTTCTGAATGGTATACTTCTTTATCCAGCAAACTTTGTCTCATCCTTTATGAGAAGTATCATAGGCTGGGCTATAATTCAGTGTGAGAATGCTTGCCTCAAATGCATGAGGCCCTGGCATTCATCCCTAGGATCACTAAAATAACTGAATAAATGATAAGTAATTTCAATGTTCTGTTCTCTGCTACATGTGATAATGATCATCAATATTGCACTGTTTGCTCAAGTGTTTATGTTCCTTTACCAGAGAATACCCCACCATGTGTGTGTATACATGTGTATTTGTGTGTTTGTATATGCATGTGTATTTGTGTGTATATGCATGTATGTGTGTTTGTCTCTGTGTATGCACTGGTATGTATGTGTGTTTTCCTGTGTGTGTTTGTGTATATGCATATATGTATGTGTAGTATGTATGTGTATGTCTGTTTATCTGTGACTATGCATGTATGTATGTATGTTTTTGTGTGTTTGTGTGTATGCATGTATAAATGCATTTTATTCACTTCTGACTCTCCAGGAGATAGCAACATATTACCTAGTCTTATTCCTAGGCTGAGTGGTCATCAGTTGAAGGAAGCATGGATAGAGGAGGTGAATGACAGAAGGGAGCTTTGTAAGCACATAGCCTTTGTTAGGCTGTTGTTAAAACAATATTTTTCCTCCTTGTTAATTTTATGTTTTGAACTTCATCTCTTTGCTTAACTATTTCTTTCTGATAGATGATATGTTATCAGGAAGAACAAAAAGAACATAGCTTCAAGCCTTGGGTGAATAGGCTAAAATCATGTTTTAATATGCTTTTTTAGAGTACTTCTCTGTTATTAATTTAGCATTGACCTGCTTATTAAGATCCCATTATTAAGGAAACAATCGTAAAAATCATTAAGAGCTTCTACAGATCTCAGCCAGTGACTCATCTTGCTAGTTCTCAATGAACTTGACCTGAACTTCCCTCATTCAGAATTATCAGGTAAAATTTTATTTTTCTAAGCATTACTGAACACTTCTCCTTAGACTGATTTTTGTGTTTTATTGTGGTTAATGCAGAGAAAGTTCTGTACAGAAACAGCTGCACATGTGGGGCTGTGCCAGATATGGTATAGAGACCCTTTCTAAAACATCTTTCTCCACAGACACTAAGCAGTGGTCTGTTCTCAAGCATTTAAGCCTTTAAGTTGGACCCTAAAGCTTATAGCCATACCTGCTTCTTTGGGCAGGAGTAAGAATTTTCTGGCATCAGAAATCTAAATTTTGACTCTAGATAGTTTGTCTTTTCTGCTTGTCATTTTATCCTCAGGAACATAAATGTTTTTCACAAATGGATAAGATGCTTTAGGTTAGTGGCTCTCAACTCTTCTAGGATAAGGTTGGATGGCAGAGCCACTTATCCTAGGTCTAAGGAAGTGGTGAATCTGGTATCAAAGTTTCAAAGGGCCCTGGAGTCCTGGTAAAATTCTGGCATAACCCTCACCATTTTTTCTTCGCCATCAGTAAGAGCCTCCACTATCACAGAATCTGCCCAAGATATGATCAGGAACAATCCCAACACTTCCCTTCTTATTTCAGGATGTCTGGTTGTTTCTAAAGCCCACACCTATGTGATTATTCTCTTTCCTGATCACATTCCTCATCTCTCACTCCTATCTGTAACTGTAGATGTGAGCATTAATTTATTATATTATTCTCATGGGTTCATGGCAGAGGGCAGTTTATTCTTTGCTAATTCGATTCTAGGTCTTGGAGGGTTTCAGTCTCCATACAATCTAATCTTAAGCCTTGACCTGGAAGGCTTCAGCCTCTGTATAATCTAATCTTCAAACTTAAACCTAGAACGTTTCAGTCTCTGAGATTTACTTCTGACTGAGCTCCCTCTGACTAGCTGTCTTCTGTACTCCAAATTGTAAACCATCTGCTTCTAACTCTGCTTCCTCTCTTAGCTTATTCTGTACTAGCTCTGCTCTTCTCAGCTTCTCCTTCTGAAGTGAACTGTCAGTAAGCTGACTGCACTCAAACTGCCTGACTGAACTAACTCTTCACTCTGCTTCTTGTCTGCTTCCACCTTTGCTTCTGCCTTGCTTCTCTCTGTGATCTCTCTGCTTCTACTTCTTCCTTGCTTGTCTCTCTGTTTGCTTCTACATTCTGCTTCTATTCTCTGAGCTCTCACTGCTTCTTGTTGCTTCTACCTCTTTCTGAGCTCTGCTTCCAGTGTCTGCTTCTACTCCCTGCTTCTCTCTACTGAGCTGGGATTAAAGGCATGTACCCACTGCCTTCTGAATTGGGTTTAAAAGTGTAAGCTACATTGGGATTAAAGGCATGTACTAATATTCTTTCTACCCCAGAGTAGCTATGCTGCTGAAACAGAGATCACATGTCTATTACACAGGCCTTTCAATGTAATCCTTTGCTAGAGCAGCCGTGCTGCTAGATTAAAAGATTTAATGTTCTTCTACTCCTCTCCATTTTTATGCCCTAAAGTCTAACTCTAGCAAAAGCCCAATGGTTTTAACCTTCTTTCTGAGTACCTATTACACATTATTGTTCTAACTGAAGCCTGGACCTCCCAGAGTCTTGCTTTCTTGCAGCCTAGCCAAGTGTTTCCTGGTTTTGTGTGTGTGTGTGTGTTTTCCACCACATGTTACTTTGAATTAAAGAAGTAATACCACCATCATGTCAGCCCCTTTTCTTAAAAATAAAATATGACTTTTGTGGAGTCAGTGAAATAGAAGCTGTTGATGGTATGTGTGTAAATTTGGGGTGAAATTTTGGACTTTGTTTCTTCTTCATCATCCCAACCAAACCAAGCTCTCATCTCCCTTGAGGAATTTTGTTGTGGAAATTGTGACATCATGACTAGCTATCCTTTCTATTGTAATCATCATCTTATTTGGGATCATTTCTCATATTCTATGAAAAATTAAGCCTTCAATTTACTCTCACCCGTTCCAAAAATCACACTTGTCACAATTCTTCATGATTCCACCTCCATGTAGATAGTCATTTCAATACTCTGGCTTCTGAGTATTTTGATATGTTTCTCTGTAATGATCTCATGCCTTCTTAACCTTGGCCACTCATTCCCCCAGAATGATTCATTTTTATCCTATCCTGATAGAGACATGGGTGTCCTTCCATAATCTCAGCCATTGGCATTTCCTTTTAGGACTACCATCTCAGATCTTTCTAGCTCACTAAAAATTCTTTGGCTCAACATCTTTTCATTGTCCTTCATATTCCACATGTCCTAATCATCTCTGTATCCATCCTAGATCTTAGTTCATCATGATACTGGCTTTATGAACCCTGGCAATTTTCACATGCCCATTCTTCTTTTGCAGAATTTACATTCCAGTTATTTATAACCATCTTTTTATTCTGCATCAATTTCTGATTGTTATTTGACTAGAGAAAAGTACCCAACTTTATTTTGTGGTCTGATTTTAAAGTTATAAACTACTAAATTCAAGTGGTCCTAGAAATTCGGATGGACTTCCTTACACTCCTTGTTCTTTACAACACAATTTCAATTGTTTTCTCAAACTTTCGGCACATTCTATTTCATTTTCCTTTAATATCCTCCATTCCTGTTTCACCAAGAACATAAAGAATCAAAAGGGACATTCTACACTCAGCCTCTATCCCTTCTGCCTTCTGCCTGTTTGCTTAATAAGACTTACCTGAGCCATTTCATAGGTTGTATCAAGCTAACAATAAAAATTAGTCAGTATACATGACAAGGCCCTAAAGCTGGGAAGGACTGGGAGGAGACAAAGATCAAAGTCTAAAGCTGGAAGTGGGGAGAAGATATTCCATGTTGCCAGAACCAGTCATTTGGTTCTCAGTCATTGTCTCATATGAAACAATTGAGTTCTCCCTTTGGCTTCTGAGATGTCATCTACTTGAGTCTTTTTTTTTTTTTTCATTTCAATGGATATTTTTCCAATCTTTTAAAATGGTCCTCCTTTGTCTCACTAGAGTCTTAATTTTGGAGGACTTTAGGGCTATCCCTGTCCCTCTTTTGTTTTCTGTCTATAGTCACTCATTGCATGATCTTATTCTGTCTCCTAATTATATGTTCTCTATCTTAGTGCTACCCAATAAAATATGATACAAGACACAGATACAGTTTTGAATTTCCTAATAGTTACATTTACAAATGTAAAACAAGGCCAGTAAGATGACTCTGTAGGTAAAGGTGCTTGCTCTTAAGTCTGATGACTCAAGTTTGATTCATGGATCACACAATAAATAAATGTAAAATAATTAAGTGAAAAGGAAAAAGTTATATTTATTTTAATAGAATTTAATGTAACTCCATATTCTGAAAAAGTTAACATTCTAGCATGCAATAAACATAAATCTTTAATGATAATCCTTGTTCTTTGCAATCAAGTATTTGTATTTATAGCTTATCTCAATGTATTAGAAAAACCATTAGAAATAGTTACATGAAGCGTTCAGTAGCTATGTGTTTCTGGATTGGAAAGCATAGATTTCTAAGGTGGACCCTGGCTTTTACTGAGTCTGAGAGAAGCTATTGTAAAGTTTTGAGGAGGGAAATGACATGACTAGACTAACTTCAAAATTTTTACTTTGTGTTTATAAGTGTTTGCTTACATGTATATATGCAAACCACGTGCATTTCTAGTGCCTGTGGAGCCAAAAAGGGGGAATCTGATCTCTTAGAACTGGAGTTACTGATGTTTGTGAGCAACTGTGTGGCTTCTGGAAACTGAACTCAGTATCCTCTGTCTGCAAGAAACAATAAGTGCTTTAAATATTGAGCCATGTCTCCAGCTCAGCCAGATTCACTGATGGTGTGCCATTGAAGGGAACAAGGAGGAAGCAATGAAATCATTTAGTAGGTGAACACTGTTAAAGATGAGGGGAGGGAGGTGGTTCTGAAGGCTGGAAGAAATGACTCTGTTTTGAAAGTGTAATATGTAAAGAATGATCATACTGCAATCTACAGACCCAGAGAAACTAAGTAACAAGGAGGGCTCTTGGGAGCACACATGATCTCCCTGGGAAGGAGAAATATAATAGATTTTGTAGGTGGACTAGGGATGAGTGGGAATGGGAACAAGAGGGATCAGGTAGGGGGAGAGAGATGGAAGGAGAGAATGAATAAAGGTAGAGATGACTGGAATTGGGGGGGGCATTTGTTGGGTGATCTGGAAATCAAGTGCAGTGGAACCTCCCTAGAATCTACAAGGGTGACCCTAACAAGGACTCCTAGTAATGGGGGATATGGAACCTGAACAGGCCATCTTCTCTAACCAGGCAAGGCTTCTAGTGGGGAGGCTGGGATACCCGGCACAAAACCTTTGATCTACAATCTGCCCTGCTCATAAGATGTGCTGGGGCAATGGAGGCACAGAATTTGTGGGAGTGGACAGCCGATGACAGGTCAAACTAGAGGTCTGAAACCACAAGAGGGAGACCAGGCCCAGCACTGCCTGCATGGCCAGGAACCGGAAGCTGGATAGCCCAGAGACCTAGGGTAGAATTAATTTTAAAAAGCTGGCCAATTAAAAAAAATCAATGAAATTATTGCTAATCATATTCTGCTATACCATATATCATCATTAGAGAGGCTTTCTCTGGCAGTTGATGAGAGCAGATCCAGAGACCCACAGCCAAACATTAGGTGGAGCTTTTAGAACCCTGTAGAAGAAGGGGAGGAAGGATTCTAGGCCCCAGATGGGTCAAGGACATCATAAGAACACTGCCCAGAGAATCAACTAACCAGGGCTTCATAGTGGCTCACAGAGACCAAAGTGAAAATCATGCAGCCTGCATTGGTCTATGTTAGGTCCTATGAATATATATTAGGGGTATTTAGCTTAGTGTTCTTGTGGGACTCCTAACTGTGTGTGTGTGGGTGTCTCTGACTCTTTGCCTACATTTGGGACTCTTTTCCTCCTACTGGGTTGCCTTTTCCAGTCTTTATATGAGGTTTTGTGGCTAGTCTTATTGTACCTTGTTATGTCCTGTTTGGCTGATGAAGTCGTTGGGAGGCCTGCTTTTTTCTGGAGGGAAAAAGAAGGAGTGGATCTGGAGGTGTGGGGGAAGACTGGGAGGAACGGGAAGAGGCAAAACTGGTGGTGATGTATTGTGTGAGAAAAGTATAAATATATTTTAAATAAAACCTAAAAAAAGAAAGAAAATGTAATGAGTAAGTTTCTAGATAGAATGTCCAGAAAGAAGGAGTCTAGGATGAGGCATAGGAAGAAAAAAATGGTGTTGCCTTTATGTGAGTTACAGAAGGCAGAAGAAAGAGCAGATTCATATAAGTCATTTTGGTAGCTTAATTTTGTATTTGTTAAGCTTAAATTTTCTATGAAACAAAGAGGCAAACAAAAGCCAAAGGTTGTTGATAATTTTAAATATGTTAAGAAAACAAACCCCTCAAACAAAACCCTGATGTTCTGCGTGACAGAGGTAGTATGTCTTAGGGTGATCCCTGAAAGCATCTCTAAAGCAAGACATTTGAGCTGATCTCCAAATGAAGAAATGAGGCCAGCCAAAGAAACATCTAGCAGAAAATATTTCAGTTAGAGGGTACTAGAAAAATGAAGTGGGGAGAAGAAGAATAGGAGGGGGGTGGAGGAGAGAAAAACAAGAAAATAGAAAAAAAGTGAAACTCTTGAGAAGGAACATTTGAGGAACAGAAAAGCTGGGAAATGGACAGGTACCAGGGGTACAAGGCCTTGTCAGCCTTGGTGAGGACTGTCACTCTGTTTATGCACAAAGGGAAGGAAGCCTTTGGGAGGCTGTAAGTTAGATGTAGTGTGATTTATTCAAGCTTTCCAGGGAAAGTTGTACTTCCTGGATGGCGAATGCATTTATATTGTACCATTATTATTTTTAAATTAAATTAAAAATTTAAATTAGGTCATTTTCTGGAAAATGAAAACAACTTGAGATTATTTTGAGCAAATAAGCCAGATTCATAAAGATAAATATCAAATGTTTTCTTACTCATGAATCCTGGATTTTATATAAATACATAAAGACATTGTTCATATGTATATTTTTGTGGAGCTAACTACTTGGGGTGAGATAGCCATTTGGGGTGATCATTATTCTTATCATGTTACAGAGGACAAAAGTAGAAAAGTCAGCAAGATGCTTTTTCATTAACAAGGCCAGGCACTGTGTTTCTTCCCACTGCACAGCTCTCTTCTTGCCCAAGTCTTTATTGACTTCAGGGGACTTCTGGACATAGAAAATCTGTATTCCTAACCTCTTTGTCCTCTGCATGTGTCACTATAATTCCAGACCACAGTAGGAGATACAGCAATGCTGCTAAGTTACACAGTTCTTCTTATCAAAGCTCAGGCACACAACACACTCTAATCTTTTTTTAATTTGTTATTGCTGTATATTCATTGTATGTAGTATTGAATTTCATAAAGACAATTGATATATGTACTTCAATTATATACACAATTATATGACCATATTATGTAAAATTAAATGAATAAATAAAATTATTAATTTATGATTTTAAAATTAAAAATAATTAATAAATAAATTAATAAATAAAAATTAGCGATGATGTGCATTATGTACATGGATTATATCCATGTTCTCCTTCTCCACTAGTATCCCTTTTTCCTCCAGTATTCTTTCTGCCTTGATGTCATATATGTCACATATGTATATGTATAGATATATCCATGTACAAAAAATTTATATACAACCCAGGATCCATGAGTAAGTAAAAAAAATATTTATTTTCATGAATCTATCTTATTTGTTCAATATGATCTCAAATTGAATTCATTTTCTAGAAAATGACATAATTTCTTTTTGATTGAATGAAACTACACTGTGTGTTTACACTACATTTTATTTATCTATTCATCTGTCAATGAAATCTTAGGTTGATTCTATCATTTGGCTACTGAGAATAGTACCACAGTAAATGCAAATGTTTAAGTATATCTCTGGCATGTTAACTTAAAATCTTTTGAATATATACTCAGAAATGGTATAGCTAGGCTATAAGATGTGCCTATTTTGAAAATGAAGACAGAGCCAATTAAAATCAATTCCCCCTTCAGCTTCAGTAATTTGGGAAGTATAAAGGGTAGCTTCTAAAGGTAGAGATGGAAAGGAAATAAACAGAGCAAGACTAGGCATATAGTTTTACAGTAACAGACAAAATAAAGGAGGGACAATAGAAGCAGAGGTAGGATAGGGACAAGAAAGATGGGGGAGGAGATAGGCAGCTTTAACTAAAGGCCAGATGGACATAGAGATAAAGACATGCAAAGTTGTGGGCTCTGAGAAACTCCATCACAACAAAACAAAAACTGCTGGGAAGTGGGCAAGGGTGCAGTCTTCAAGTAGCCCCTCACTCGGGCCTACTTGGTGGGCCTATATCTATGAGACCACTCCAGTCTGTAGTTTAGACCAGATTTCCACCTTGTGAAACACTGCATGGTTCTTACACTAGGCTTTTCCCTCTAGCTAGAGGTATTCTGTAGGCCAGGCATTGCAACTGCTCTGGTCAAGTATACAGAAGAGAGAATTACCCTGGCATTGTCCCTTTCTCTGACTGTGCAGCTTTCACAGACAACTTTTATTCTCCTTGTTTCCCTCTCCCTCTCTTCCTCTCCTCCCTCTCTCTCTTCCCCTTTGTCTCTCTCTCTCCTTCCATCCCTCTCTTTATTTCTCTTTCCCATTCTCTCTTCCCCTCCCTCTTTCCTCCTTTCCTCCCATCCCTTCTCTCTCTAGTTTTCATTCATCCCTCCCTCTCTCTCCCCCTTTCTTTTCTTGAAATTAATGAATGTGTAATGTGAACTTTCTGAAGCTCTTTCTTTATCTGAACCAGTGGTTCCAACCCTCTACAGCTACACTCACTCACATCGGCTGAGCCCTTGTGAATGGACTACTGAGTCCTCTTCTGTTTTGATTTCCAGTGTCCTTTCCTTCAGTGTTACTGAAATGGTTTCCCACTGTCTTCTCATAGGCTGTCTTCTCTCCAATAATCCTATATAAACCCGGGGATTCCAGGAGTCCATGCATAGATGTCATCTGCAATCTTTAGAAATCCTTATATTTTATAGTTCTTATGCAAAGCATATTGTCTGTCCCATGGAAAAAACACAGTAAATGTTTGTTGGTGTGGGGCAATGCCTGGTTTACTGGAGAGGCAATTCTTACGTTGCCAGGGGCAGTGAAGAGAGTTCCTTGTTTGGGTGGAGAGTAGGAAAGGTGGAGCATGTTGAAAGAAAGGAGGTGGGTAGAGACACCAGTTTTGAGTAAGCCAAGGACAGGTTTGGCCTACTTTTTATTTTGGCCTCAGGCTGGTCTAGTTCCATTGACGATGATGGGAATGGCTGAAATGGTTTGATCATGAAGGGACCTTAATCTATCATCCAAAGCCTTCATTAAGAAGAAATGTCTTTTGGGCCTCATGCAAAGCCATGCCTACAGGAATTTGCCATCAAGTGCCTCACTTCTGTCTGCCTATACTGATGCTGCAAGCTCAAGCACACACAGGATGGCATGCTGAATTCACAATTTCTGGCACTATTTCTCTTCTGGCTAGGACAGATGTCCGCAAGACTAATTACAGGCTGGCAGAGAGTTAAGTTTGGGGCTAGGTCTGTGCTATGCTGCCTGCACTGGAATTGAGTCTGATTTGATCTGGAAAGTCTGTGGATCAGGGGAATGATATTTGACCACAAGAAAACAATTTAGGCATTGGACAGAATTTCAGATCTCAGAGCCTTGCTCCTTCAAGTTTCTACAGCCATTGAAAGTCATCACTCAGCACCAGCCTTTGGATTAGAAATCTTCACCTACAACTGATGATCCCTTGGCGACTGCCACACTTGGCATCTGAACAGAGCCCACAGGGATAGTTACAGATTCATCATTAATTACTGCATGTAATTGCATTAGAGCAGAGATGAAGGTTTTACTTTGTTGTTGTTTTATATATGAACTGTATGTTTTGTTTTTAGCATGCCATTTTAGCTTCCTAATTAGGATATGGAGATTTGGGATGGTACTCATTGTGTTATTTAATCATACTTTCTCTGCGTATGAGAGGAGAGGAAAAGATTTTCCCTTTTTCTATCAACATTGCTTTCATTTCTACATTAAAAGGGTGGAAACTTGGTTCCTCCCTCATTCCCTTTAGGCAGTGAGTTTGTAGTTGAAAGCCATAAGGTTCTTGATTTTGACTTTAGGTTTCCTTACTGTTTTTCCCCTTCTATTAATGCTGCCTAGCATAATGTATGAGTCTTTCTAGCCAACACTCCCTAAGGGTGGGGCAAGAAAGACACCCTATTTAAGTTGTCTTATTTTAAGCTTTAGGTAATCTGCTCTTACACTCACCCAAAGAAGTCAAGTTAGTGGCATATTCTTCTTTGTTACTCTTGACATGTTCTTAACATTTAAACAGTACACGAATGAATCACATTTGCATGCATTTTTTAATGAGCTATGAAACATCCCAGGCTCAGGCCCAGTAAGCAAAGGAAGATGGAGTGTTGCCATATATGATCTACTCTCTGGTCTGCAAAGAAACTTTGTTTTTCATGTATGTTTCATGGAAGCCTCTTGCCATTCTAATGTTCAAACATCATTCTTGTCATCTCCACCCTGTTGAGCAGAAGTCAACAATTCATCTTTCCTCAGTTTCTAGCTTTTTTTTCTGCTGTTTGGCCTCAGTGACATCCAAAGTAAAAAAAAGAGAATAAGAAACACCTGCCTTGGGCTGAGGATTTAGCTCAGTAGTAGAGCACTTGCCTAGAATATGTAAAACATTGCAATTAAAAAAAATAAGGAAAGCAAGCAAGCAAGGTCTGCCTTGCCGATGGAATGGGGTTACTGAGGATGCAATGAGATAGTGAATATGAAAGTGTTTTATTTCTGCAACTATAGGCTATTGTCATTATCTCCTTAGCTAGATACATGGTTTGTCCTGCTTTGTACATTTGTTTCAAATTAGAGAGACTTGCTGCTCCTGGTAAACTAAAGACTATTTCAAAGCTCCAAGAAAATGATGAAATTAATCAATAGAAAAACACTTTCTTGGTAGTCCATATCATTATTATGTATGTAATTTATGCTTTTTTTTCATTTATATATGGGTTGAATTCCTCTGCTGTCGGAACTAAAAGGCACTATTTTATGTGCTATGGTGGGCAAGCATTTCTACTCAAATGCCCACCACTCAAAATTTGATTTCCCCTTGATTTTTAGTACAAGGAGGGTAACCACACATTTCACTCTAATTTGACAGCAACAGGAATTCTAAGCATTGCTTTACAAAGAGCTGTTGTGATGTCAAAATTCTTTTATGGGTCAGTGCTCTCAGACGTTTAGCATATTCTGTGTTTTTGCTGTTCCTGCCAAGGAAGGAAGGTAAATAAACTAGAAAAAGAGGACATAAACTCTCTAGAACCACAGAATTTCTGTCTAAACTATGATCATTCCTCACTCCCTCTTTTTTATTTGTACATTCAAAATATTATCTACATGTTTTACAATAAAAAGTATACCTTTGTTTACTTTTCATAGTGGCTTTTAATTTTT
The DNA here is from genome assembly GCA_026225945.1 of Cricetomys ansorgei. Lineage (NCBI taxonomy): Eukaryota > Metazoa > Chordata > Mammalia > Rodentia > Nesomyidae > Cricetomys > Cricetomys ansorgei. The sequence continues at coordinate 11,653,850 of JAMJFZ010003875.1, read as the reverse complement.
TTCATGTCCATTTGTGTATAGTGTGCATGTGTATTTACCTGTATATGTGTTACAAGTATGTGTGCAGGTGCATATACATGTGTTTATACACATATGGGGGGGTCAGAGGTTGAGATTGTGTTTCTTTGTTCATTGCTTTCTGCCCTATTGAGGCAGGGTTTCTCACTGGAATCAAGAGCTCACTTAACTTAACTGGTCTAATTGATTAGCTTACTCTGGGGATTTGCTGCTTCCCCAGAGCTGGGGTTATAGGTAGGTCACTACACCTACTCAAGCATTATGTGGATGCTGGAGATCCAAATGCTGTTTCTCAGGCAAGCATGACAAGCCCCTTAGCTATGGAGTCATCTTGTGGCCCTATTTGAAGTGGAACTATTTCCCTAGCATCTGATTTTAAAATTTTAAAAAAGATTTGTATGAGTGTTTTGTCTTTGTGTGTGTGTATGCACTACATGTGTGTTTAGTGTATACAGAGATTAGATGGTTACTCTGGAACTGGAACTGAAGATGGTTATAAGACACCATGTGGATACTGGGAACAGAACTTAGTCTGTAAAAGTTTCAAGTGGTCTTAATCACTGGGCCATCACTCCAGCCCCTATTTTTGAAATTATTAGTCCTAGCAAAGTTAGAGTTATTGCCCTTTATTATGATATATTTCACTATCTTTACATAAAATGGAAAGTACTCATCTACAAAGCAACCAAGATACTTATAGATAGTCCTGACGTATGATGGTTTCGTTTTGAATTTTCCATCTCACAATGGTGTGAAAGTGATACACTTTAGCACAAACCATACATTTGAGTATAAGATTTGACCATTTCCATAGGACAGTGACAATATGCCTCAAGATGCTGAGCAGAAGCAGTGAGCCATAGGTCCCAGTTGGTTACAGGATCAGAAGGCCAAACAGGCAATACTGTTTGTATGAAGCAGCGTTGATAAGCACTTGTGCTTCATCAGACATGTGTACTAAATGCAGTTTTGACTGAAGATATTTTCAACCTAAAATGTGTTTATTGGAATGTAGCCTCACTGTAAGTCAAGGACTTATACTTGAAAAGTTAAGTATAACTCTTCAAAAAGCTAAATGTGAATAACTTATTAATAATTTCACTAATTATTTCATTAATAATTCAGATTTAAAATAACATTGTATTACTGCTAACATGCATAATTTTATGCAGGTTTAACAATTTTCTTAGTTGTGACAATAAAATGCTTCAGATTGTGTTATATGGCCATAATAGAGCATAAAATAGTGCCTATATTTGTCCTTCTTCACAGGGTTTTCTGGATACAGTGTACCTTGGCAACCAGAGAACATTCAGCATGTGCACTGAAGATGGTTCTCTGAGGAAATCCACAGGCAGTTCTTTTGGTCTCCAGCTTTATCAGTAGAACTCCATCTACGCGTGTAAATGCCTCCTCTGGTGGAAAGTTGTATAATAAGTTGTATATGGTAAGCCTCTGACAGGATTTGGAGCCTGGTTTTAGTTAGTGATAGCTTTTTTTTTTTCAGACAAATACAAACACTTAAAAAAAATGGCGTTTTAAGCACAGTGCACTCACCTCCTATGAGACTTTCAAATATTAACAGTAATAAGCTAAAGGGTCAGAAAACTAATGAGCCTTTTATATTGTCTTTTTAAATATATAATTTATTTTATTGTATGTGCATTGGTGTTTTGTTTACGTGTATGTCTATGTGAGGGTATTAGAAGTCCTGGAACTGGAGTTACACACAGGTGTGAGCTGCCTTGTGACTGCTGGGAATTGAACCCAGGAACTCTGGAAGACCAGCCAGTGGTCTGAACCATGGAGCCATCTCTCCAGCCAATTGTCTTTTTTTTTTTAAAGGGTGAAATAAACAATTATTCATTGAACCAGGTATTTGCGATTACATTATCTAATTATGATTCATTAAAAAAATCTAAAAAACAAGAAGTGACAATTTTATCCAAAATCAAAGTTCTCATTCAAACCCAGATTGTCCTAGCATTTTTCACTGTATTGCTAGCTTCTCCCTGAGAGAACAATTTTCAGGATTTGTTTCCCAACAAGGAGTTATAGAATGCATGATGATAAGAACCTTTTAAATGTGAAAAATAAAACAGCCTTCATCAATAGTGGGGCTGGTGGAAGTTCTGGGTTAATATCAGACAGCCTTTCACAAGTGCATTTTATTTCCTTCTGTCTGCCACCAGCTGGAGCTACTGTATAAAACCAAATCACTTTGAGTTCAGAAGGCAGTCTGAAATATGAAGCCAAAACCATCCTTGCCCCCCCAAACAATTTGAAAACAAATTTCACAGAATTAAAGATTGGAAAATGTAATATTGGCGAGGGCTGAGTAACTGGACTTGGCCAGTTACTGATTATGGCATTCTGGGTAGATTATTTTGACTTAGACTCCCAGTTGGTTGTACCAATTTTGCAGAGATCACTGTAGTGATGATTAAATATTAATAGCCTTACCTCTTGCACGGTATGCTCTTTATTAATGACCATGGACATAGCATGTACATGACCATTGATGGCATTGATAGTTATTATTCATTTCAACATCAATATCACAACTGGAGAGGTCTAATATTCATTGTAGGTATAATTCTTATTTCCACTCATTATCTTGTGCCCCCTGTATGAAAACTGCAACTTGACCTAACATTACTTGGTGTTGGGTTTTTTGGATATTATGTGGTAAGGGATGATTACACTGCTGATCATGAAAATGATCACATCCTTCTTTGTTTTAGAGAATGAAATCACACCTGAATAGTGAGAAGGACAAAGTTAAGTTTCTCTTGGATGAAATGTACTAGCCTACTAGGGAATGCAAGTTAACTGTGATGGGAAGTAGATGGTACTCAAGTTTCAATATTTACTACTTGTGGGACTAATACAGATAGTTTAATTTTGTAGTACCATTTAAAAGGGGAGATATTGTTGAAGTTTATTTTTAGTTATATTTGAAATTGTTTTATGCATTGTTGGGTGAGGGGTTGTCTAGGTTCTTGGTGGTTTGTATTGTCTGCAGCTGTTGGATTTATGTGGGGGGATGTTTGATTGGTAATGATCTGCATGTGCTATGAGTAGAACACCTGCAGAGTTCTGAATCAATGGAAACACCTAAGCTGAGATGCTCAGGGTTCCACTATGGAATCTGGTGCTGGTCAGGATGGTGGTTCCCTCTGCTGATCTGGCAGGGTTTACATGTATGAAAATACCTCCTTGTCTTTTTTGGTGAGCTGCCCCCATAGGTGTACTACTACAGATGGAAGTCAGAATTGCTTGAGAATATCCCAGACATTAATGTCTGACAGTCTGTCCTAAGGCACCATCAGCCTCTAGGATGGTTAATACTGGTTGTCATCTTGATGGAATTTAGACAAACCATGGAAACACATCTTTGGGCATGTTTGTGAGGGAGTATGTATGTTATGTTAATTGAAGTAGAAAGATCACTCTAAATGTGTGAAGAAGAATACCATAGGTGGCGTTTTAGAACTGAATAAAAAGGAGAAAAAGCAAACTGAGCACCATCATTCATCTGTCCTGCTTCCTGACTGCAGATGGAATGTGACTATCTACCTACTGTAAACCCCTGCAACCATGCTGGACTGATTGACTGTACCCTTGACCTATAAGCCAAAGCAAACCTTTCTTAAGCTGCTTTTATGTTAAGCATTTTATCCAAGCAACAAAACAACTCACTGATACAGTCTCTGTGGGCCTTATCTTGAAAATCTGAGGATTGTAGCCTATTAGAAACCAGGAGTTGGAAACATCTCTGTAATGTATTCTGTTTTCCTTGCACCCAAGTCACTTCAAAACACAGAGGAAGAAGCTCTTGCACTCCCACTGGGATGGGATGTTCTTGGCAATGGGAAGTCTCATTTCTGAATTGAATGTGAGTGCTGGGAAAAAGCATATTGGCTAATGCTTCAGCCCTTTGGTTGAATTCAGATCTTTGACAACAAACGCCTGTGGTTGAGGTTACATAGTTCTCATCTCTCCATTTCCCATCACAGGGGCAAACTTCCTCTGTATGTTCTTTCCTCTGATGGGAAAGAGAATCTGCAGCTACCCTGCTCAGCCAGTAGCTCCTTGTGAATTGAAAAGAGGATAAAAGAGGAGTTTCTAGTGCAGAGTTATAAAACTAGGATCCTTCTCCATGGCCCTACCAGTAAATGTCAGAGATTAAAAACAGTCAGGAACACCAATGTACATCATAACACCTTACAAATATATGAGACCTTATAATTTTTAAAGGACTCTTATAATGACTACTTATCCTTTGACCATTCCAGAAATTGGTGGGGAAAATACTAGAAACATCATTTTAAGATGAAGAGACACAGGTGTCCTGAAGATGTTTCCCTTGAGTACACAGGGAAGGACAGAAGTGGGTTAATTCCTGATATTCTGAAATTACCCATACTGGCCCTCAGGTCTGTATACTTACTGGAATGGTGTAAGAATATTATAAAATGCTGTCATTTCTAGGACTGTAGTTAATAAACCTGCGATAGAGATCAGAAAATTTGTAGTTTAAATAATTTATCTGTGGGTTGTTCTCAACTGGGGAGAATAAAAAAAGCTACCACTGGGTACATCTTGTTGAGTCATTGGCCAAAGGAGCACCATGGAAACCCCCAAACATCATAGGTTATAGACACTTTTGCTGAAGACAGGACTTAAGTATGACATTGAACATGAGAGAAATCAAACTGGTGCCTAACTAGAAACTTTAACCCTACTCCTATTGACTATTGTTCATGGTACTGAAAGATACTCTGCGTGCTACCAGAGGAGAAAGGTAATCATTGGTTTCACTCAGCTAAAAACTCTACAACCTACAACAGAGACCTTCCTGCAGCATACACTGGTACAATAGTGGCACAAGTGTTGAGGGAGTAACTAATCACTTTTTAAAATTGGATGCTTTAAATTAATAATACTTTTATTAATAATTTGAGTTTTATAAAATGTGTCTTGATAACACCCACTTTTCATTCTTCTATGTTCCACTCTCCCACGCCTGTGCCCTCAGAAAGAAAAAAAAAGAAAATTAAGTCCAGCTTGTGTAGCAGGAGTATGGACCACAGGCATCACCATGGTCTTTGGAGGCAGCAGGCTGCTTTGATCATGGACATTCACCTGACTCATACTAGTTTGGGAACAAGCATGACAAAGTTGGATCCAAAGTTGGGTCTCACTGACCAAGCCTGCAGGCACCTGGGCCTCCAGCAGGCACCTGGACATCATCCAGGTACCCAGATACTAAGTAGGCACCCTGATATCCTGCAAGCACCAGGGCATTCCACAGGCCCCCCAGAAATCTTGCAGGTACCTGGATATCTTGCAGGTACCAGGACATCCCCTGGGCTCCAAGGCATCCCATAGATGCCCTGGGATCATACAGGTACTGGGCCAACCTGAACACATCTGGACATCCCACAGGCACCCTGACAGCACACAGACAACTGGACATCACTCAAGCACCAGGACATCCTGCCAGAACCTGGACAATTGGCAGCTACCCAGACATCCCTCAGGCACCAGGGCCTCCTGCAGGCACCAGGGCATCCCACAGGTGCCCAGACATCCCACAGGCATTAGGACATTCCCTGGGCTCCAAGCCATCCTGCAGATATCTGGGTATCATGCAGGCACAGGGCCAACCTGCAGACACCAGATATCTTGAAGGCACCCAGACATCCCACAGGGATACAGACACCACTCAGGCTCTTGGCCATCCCCCCAGGCACCCAGATACCACACAGACAACCAGACATCCCACAAGCACCAATGTATTCCACCACTGCCTGGACTTCCTGCAGGCACCTGGACTTCTCAGAGGCACCAGGGTCACCTGCAGGCACTCCAGCATCCCACTGGGACCACGACTTCCCACAGACATGAGGAACTCCTGCAGGCACCACAGCATCCTGCAGATGCCCAGGCATCATGCAGGCACTCAGCCAACCTGTAGACACCTGGACATCATGCAGGCACCTAGCCATCCCTCAGACACCAGATATCCCACAAGCATCAAGGCATCCTGTGGGCAACTGGCCATCCCACAGGCACCCAGACATCCCTCAGGGATCAAGACACCCCACATGTGCCCAGACATCCCACATGTACCCAAATATCATGACGGTACCCACACACCAAGCAGGCACCAGAGCCTCACCCAGGCACTCAGACTTTACAGAGGTACCCAGACCTCCCATAGGCATCTGGCCAGACCTGACTATCCCACAGGGATCTGGTCCTCCCACAGGAATCTGGGAATCCCATGGGCACCCAGACATCACTTAGGCATCTGGACTTTAGGCAGGCACATGAACTTTCACATAGTCATTGAATAGGCCACCAGAATGAATGCCTCACGAAGCCAGGCTCAAGTACCCAGTGAATTCCGATGGTGACAGCAATGCAGACAAATCTCTAATTGTCCTGGTCCATATGATGGTCCTCCTGAGGTTTCTAAGACTCCTTTCACAAGGAGGAGGACTCAATGCCTAGTATGAAATATTCTTCAGCTAGGACATCTTACTGTTGCTCAGGATCAGAGTGATCCCAAGATCCCAAATTCCATTGCAGGCCCTGTGCCTAGGAGTAGATGGCCAATACAAAATCAACTAAATGGAATTTTCATGGACTTTTTGTTTCATTTTGCTTTGTTTTGGCATGTTTTGCTTTACTGGTATTGTGCTTGTATACTGGCTAGTTTTATGTTAACTTGGAACTAACTACAGTCATCAGAGAGGAGGGAACCTCTATTGAGAAAATGTCTCCATAAGATTTTGGCTGTAAGGCATTTTCTTAATTAATGATTGATGGGGGAGGGCTCAGCCCATTATAGGTGGTACCACCTCTGAGCTAGGCTCTGGTTTCTATAATAAAACAGGCTGAGCAAGCCATGGGGAGAAAGCCAGTAAGCAGTACTCCTCCATGGCATCTGCATCAGCTTTTACCTCCAAGTTCCTGCCCTGTTTGAGTTCCTGTCCTGACTTTCTTCAGTGATGGACTAGGATATGGAAATGTAAGCCAAATGAACACTTTCTTTCCCATCTTGCTTTCGGTCATGGTGTTTCATTACAGCAATAGAAAACTTAACCAAAACAGCTTGTTTATTTTGATTTTTGTTTTGCGTTCTTTTTTATGTTTTTTAAAATTAAATTAAAAATTTGCCTGCGCGTATGTCTGTGTGAGGGTGTTGGATGCCACAGAACTGGAATTACAGACAGTTGTGAACTGCCATGTGAGTGCTGGGAATTGAACTCAGGTCCTCTGGAAGAGCAGTCAGTGCTCCTAACCTCTGAGCCATCTCTTGCCCCTCTTTTTAAAATTTTAAATAAAGAAAGATGAACATAGAGTTGGGTGAATGGGTAGGTGGGTAGGATCTGGGAGGAGCTGGGGGAGGGGATAAACATGATTAAAATACATCCTATGAAAAATTTCTTTTCAATAAAACATATTAAAAAGCATTGTCTAGATTGTACTCCAAGTAAATATGAACCTCCAGTGTTGGTTACCCAGACATCACAGGGTTATAAAATTCCCAGTTAACTCCCAATAAGCAGCCTAAGCTTGGAAACACTGCTTTAGACTGGTGCTTTACAACCTGCTTTCCAGAGCTTCAGCACAGAAAGAATATAAACTAGAAATGGAGAAAAAGACAAGGACTCAAGTACTAACTCTTATTGGGAATATCTCTTCTGTCTGATCCTTAGTCTTTTGTTTTATAAAATGAAGAAAATAAGCAATATTTAGTCATCAGGGATACTGTGAAGATCATATGGGATAATGAATATAAAATAATTAACAACCACTCAGTTAGTCTCCATTCCTGCCACTTCCCCCAAAGCTCCTTCAAATATTATACCACTTCCCCTTATCTTTGTACTGTGTCTTCTTACATGCAAAGTTTCTATCCTTGATCTTAAATGGAGTTAGAAACAGAACTCAAAAAATTTTCACTAATGAAATATGGTCTGGAAACTGGGACTGTGTTCTCAAGACAGCTTCCTGCTGTTGCTATTGCTATGTTCAGGCCTCTGAACCCCAGAGTTATGGATTTGCTGGTTTACTCAGAAGGGCAATTTCATTTCAAGAGAACATTTTAGCTCTCACTATTCACCTTCTGTATTCCTCTATCTTGCTCACTGAGTCCCCTGAATATGCCCCAAGCACCTCTTGTTTAGTCCCATTCAGCAAATTAAGGAAAGTTCCGGTATGTGTTTCTTATTTGGTAAGTGCTGAGTTCACTGTAACCCAGGCCTGCTAGAGAACAAATAAACCCCACACTACACACACTCACTCTCTTGACTGACACTTTGTACTGGTTAGAAGGGAATCTTCTGATATTAGGAATGGTAGCTTGAGGATCGTTAGCGTGAGGATCGTTTTGTAACCACAAACACAGCAAAAGCTAACATGAAATTATGCATGACTCATTGTTAAAGGAACACTTGAATCATCTTGAGCAACTCCCAGGTTGGTCAAATGGGGCACTTTCTGCACCAAGCTTGCACTATGCCGTTAGTCTTTCCTTTAACTGATCTTATTACTGAATTTGTCTTGACCACACAGATTTATTTTTAAATCTCTCTTAATTCCCTCCTCACTGAGTACTGCAGTGTTTTTGTAAGCACCATTCTCGTTCTCTTATTTCCTATGTATTTACATGTCTCTATTTAAACTAGAATGTGAGGTGGGAACATATATTATTTCTGTCTTAATAATGTCATACTGGACACACTGCAGGCTCTAGGATATATATGTTTAATATATCATATATTCTTTGTCCGTGAATAAGGGCTGTTCCTAGCAAGGTAAAGAAGTACATGTACCTTTTTCCTTGGGATTCCACCATTGAATAATTTTTTTCCATGGTACAGCCACATATAAGGAGTGGGAAGAGTGAAGAGTGTGGGGGAAGAAGCGATGGACAAAGGACAAAATACATGAGAAAATACTGCATGTGCATATATTCCAGCTTCCAGAGATGCAAACTACCTAAAATACTTGTTCTCATGGCGTTGATGTGCGTATGTGCATGCCTCTGTATTTCAGGAGGAACAGAACAAAAGAAAAAAGAAATAGGTAAGAGCAACATAACTGTTGGGTGATGACACCCTATAAAGAAAATTTATTTATTTATTTATTTATTTATTTATTTATTTATTTATTTATTTATTTATTTTGGGTTTTTGAGATAGGGTTTCTCTGTTGTAACTCTGGCTGTCCTGGAACTCAGTCGGTAGATCAGACCTGCCTCTGCCTCCTGAGTGCTGGGACTAAAGGCATGCTCCACCACCACTTAGCTTATAGAAAAATCAAGGGAATAGAGCCTCTTGGATGGAGAGTGGGCTGGGAGAATGTTAAGCAAGTTCCTGAAGTAGAGGAAAGCTGGGGAGTTTACAGAACAATGTGAAAGCCTTCAGATCCCAGTCATGAATGAGCAAGACAGGTGAGGACAGAATAGAAGAGATCAAAGATCTCTCCTACTGGAAGACAGGCTTAGGAGGGATCTTTTAAAACTTGTTTTTATTTTATGTGTATGAGTGTTTTGCCTGCATGCATGTCACACCATTTGCATGGCTGGTATCTGTGGATGCCAGAAAAGGGTGTTGAATCCCTTAGAACTAGAGTTATAGATGGCTGTGGGATGCTAGGAACTGAGCCTGGGTCCTATGCAAGACCAATGTATCAAAGCTGATTTCAAAATATATATGAAAAAGATTTAATAGCATGAAAATGATTCTTAACATACTGCATTGCATAGTTGGAACTTGCTGAAAGGATGATTCCTAAATTTTAACACAAACTAATAGAACCGTTATAGAGGTGACCATTAAAAATAAACAATTTTTTGGTCATTTATATCTTAATACTTCTGTTGAAAACTTTAAAAAATAATAATTGGAAATGCAAAGGAACTTAAATATACTGAACAATCTGAATGAAAATTGACAAATAAGCTCGTACAAAAACCCATTAGCCATTCAGGAAAGAGAATTTAAAGTAGAAGTGAAGGTTAAGTAATTAAAAACTAAAGTAAAAACTATTGGTGAATACTGGTAGGAATAGAGAGCAGGGGCTCGAGAATTGCTCAGTGGTTAAGACCAGTTACTTTTGCAGAGGACCGGGGTTCGTCATACTGACATGGTGGTTCACAACCATTCACAAACTCCAGTTCCAGGGGATCCCATGCCATGTCTGAACTCCACAGACACTAGGTACGTGTGTGGTGCATATACATACATGCAGGATAAACACTCATACATGAAAAGAAATAAATCTATAATTTTTTAAAAGAATGCGGAGAAACTGGATCTCATCCATTTTTAGTATCAAAATGTAATAGCTGCTCTAGCTGGCTCTCAGGCAGTGTTCCTACCAGGTTTAAGTTAAGGAGTTCTTTGGTATTTGCTTCTGGGACATGAAAACTTATGTTCACCCAAGGGCTTGCTATAAACACATATTCCAATTTTATTCACAATCCTCCAAAAGTGGAAACACCAAAAAGCTGTTTAGCCGATGACTATATGAACAGTGCTACATCTGCACAGTGGGGACATCTCAGCAACAATGGAACAAACTAGAGAAAATAGCGCAAACAAATCTGAAACTCCTTGACAGAACCAGTTTAAAGATATTATGTGTTAGAGGACAGATTGGCCTTTTCTTGGAGTCAGGAGAAGGAAGAGATTGAGACCTTCTAAAAATTGGTTGCTTTTATCTCCTATACTATCTTTAGTCATTTATCACTTTGAGTGGAGGAAATGGAGATAGAGAATGAGAGGAAAGAGGGGAGGATGAATTATGTGCATACAAATTTATCAACCTAACCATATAAATAAAATTTATGTATATAGTTTCCCCTGCTGTGAATTGAAGGATTTACGAGTACTGATGATGTTATGTGCAATGTACTTGAATTGCTAAACAAGATATTTTGCAAACATCAGGTTTTACTTTTCTATTATTAATTGGGAATGTGGCTCTCTATACTATAGGAAAGGGTCATTCATATACAGTACCAGCCAAAAGTTTTAGATGGAAATTGCACTTGTCTTTTTTTTTTTAATTGGTTTTTATGCAGCTTAAACTGGCATGGCTTATTTCTTGGATGGAAATTATAGGAATATTCAGAAATGTACTACATTTACAAATTTTGAATAACTTTGGTAGAATATAGGGTAAGTGATATACACATCTCATATACTGGGTATTTCTAGTGGAGATACTTGTTGTGTATGTATCTACAACTCAGGAGATTGTCCTGTTGGGAATTCCATTTAGGAAACCCGAAGTATAGATGAGATCATCCAGGAATAGCATAGAGCAGGAAACAGAGACTGGAACTCAGGTTTACCAATTTCTGAGGGAAAACGAGAGGAGGGACTCATTGAGTAGATGTGGGAGAAGGAGAAATACAGCATCTGAGGACAGAAAATTCAGTAAGAAAATAAGTCAGTGATCGCAACACCACAGAGAAGCTGAGTAAGATGAAGTTGGAAGTTATCATGTGTGTGACAGTGAGTAGGTCACTGATGTCCAAAAGCACTTTTAGATTGATGGGGGAGCAAAGCCAGAAGGACACAGCTTTGAAATGAATGAGAAGAAAGAACAGCCTTCGTAACATGATAGCTTGTCTGTACGGGATTTTAAAAGGGAGATTGAGTAGGGGCCTTACTTCAAACCACCAAACCAAGATGCATCAGAATTCCTTTCTTAGTTCCTCCTTTTTTCATTCTCTTCTTTCCTTCCCTCTCTCCTTGCCTCCCTCCCTCCCTCCATCACTCCCTCCCTTCATCTCTCCATCCCTCCCTCCCTTTGTGCCTTTCTTCTTCCTTATTTTTGTGTTTGCTCATTTGTGACTGGGTCTTATGTAGTCCAGGCTGGTCTGTAGCTCTCTATGTAACCAAGAATGACTTTGAATCCTTGATCTTCCTGTTTCTGCTTTCCAAGTGCTAGAGTTACAAACACTGTCGGTTGTTTCTCTTTCTCCTTTGGTCCACTGCAGACCTTGCTTCTCTCCCACCCAAGTGGCTGGGGCATTGGCCCTGTGACCTAGCTACTGGCAGTCTGTGGGAAGGAAGTGTGGACTGGATGCCCCCCAGCAGGTCTTTGGTCAGGGAACCTTAAGAACCGGAGGAACACGATGAATTCTGGGAGTGCTGTCAGACAGGGCAAAACTCAATTTTGTTGCAAGGATTCGGATCTATTTATCGGGGTTCGAGGGGGGTGGGATGCATTGGTTAAGACAGGTAAGCAATTATGCCAATCGCAGCTGGCCCTCTGGAGAGGACTGGAACTTGGGCGGAACCCTGGTCTGTCAACACAAGAGGGAGGGGCTCTGCTCTGTTCACAAGCACCCTCAACTGATGCTGTGAGGCTTGACTGTTCCACTGGGTACCACAAGTCACTATGCCAGGCCTAAGCCAGAATTCTAGTGAAAATTTGTGTTGATGATAAAAAGCTGAACAGTTATAGTTAAGGTCCAATTAAATCCTTTTTTTTGTTCTTTTTTTGGTAAGGCTCAGAATTTTTAGGTTGGCTTATCACTAGTTGAGTACCACATACGGTGGTAGAGACAGTGAAAAAATTGGAAAAGTATGCAGGAATCGCAACTGTGTTTGTTTAACTTAACCTTTTCCATTGAAAAATGAAGAAGCAGATTAAGAAGGTAAGTGACTTGGTCAAGGTTGAGCTAAATCTGCTTCCCTTTTCTTCTACTGTCTTATTTTGATAGTCACTAAACCTTTTCCTTTACATAAGCCATCTTCTATGACCAGCATAACACACATACAGATGGGACTCAAGATCTCAAATAATTCCCTTTTCTAAAGAGATTTGTGTAATTGGCTGAAGCAGACATTTGAAAGAGGGGGAGGAGGAGGAGGAGGAGGAGGAGGAGGAGGAGGAGGAGGAGAAGGAAGGAGAAGGAAGGAGGAAGAAATAAATTCAGTAATTCAGTATGTGGAGTGAAACTGTGGTCCTAATAGATATATTCACTGCTGTGTTGCAAACAGGAAGTAAAGATATAGGGAGACAGGGAGACAGACAGACTGATTTTCAAATATAATCCAAGAACCTATGTTATATCACCTAAACAGGCCAGATCTTTCCTGAAAGTATACCAAGAACTTTGGAGAAATGCTGGTGTAGGATGCAGACATACAGATGACTGGACAAATGGATTCTTCTTTTATTTGGAGGTTATTGTTCCAGACTTTTTTTTTTTTTTTTTGGTTAAGACTGTGTAGTTTACTTCAGAGAAGGTTTCCTTTACCATTGTTGTAGATGATGTCTCAGGGAACAAGTAATAGAAAATTTGGTAAAATTTTTCCTGAAAGATAAATTGGAGGAAAAGAGTAGATGGCTGTCCTTTAAGCTTAGAAACACAGTGGGACCAAGGCATGTGGGTGTTCAAGTTAGATAGATGCCTGCTTGAGTTCATTCAGTTACTTTTCAGTTCTCTTAAATAAGTGTTGTGATCTCTCTGAGCCTCAGCCTCCCCCTCCCCCTGGAAAATACTTGATTTCTAAATATTGAGGATTGATACATAGCATGCACTCATCTTATTAAATAAAGTATTTGGACTGTGGAGATGGATCAGTGGGTAAAGTTATTGCTGCACAAGCATTCAGACCTGAATTCAGATTCCTAGAACCCCTGTAAAAAGCCAAGCACAGAGGTACCTGTAATCCCAGTGCTCATAGGCAGAGATGCCCACCAGTCTAGCCAACTAATGAGCTCAAAGATAAAGTGAGGAGCAACTGAGGAAGACAAGTGATGATAGCCTCTGGTCTCCATACTCAAATGTACGGTTGGGAAAAACGGAGCACATGTATGTGACACACACACACACACACACACACACCACACAAACACACACCACACACCCAAACACACACACACACAAAAGATTAGTGATGAATCAGATATTAGGCTCTACTTTTATATTATTAGGAGTGTGGCTCTATCTTGTAAGAAAATGACCTAAGACCATACATTTCTGCATAAATAGTTCCTGCCTTTTGTAAATTGATCTTTATGTAGTTTAAGCCAGCACAGCTAGGCCCCTCAGTGAGAATTGCAGGGATATTTAGAGTTGAATGCACAGGACTGAGCTCAAATGGGATACAAGATGAGACAATACCGAAGATATAAATGGATGAGCACACTATCCTAGGGGGCAGGTGTGGGGGCGGGGTGGAGACATTATTTATCAAGTGGCATCAGGGTGCACAGCTGACTGTGCCTGAGGGAGGAGGGGAGGCTGGAGAGCACTTTATGCTGCAAAAGAGGTCTGGAAACAGAGAGCAAGCAGCATGAGTAAGCTGCCGATCAGATTTCTTTAGAAGGATGAGGGGATTGTGATGCTCTGAGAGATTACTGAAGCTTAGGAAGAGGAAATTGTAGAATCTCCTCTTCCTGTCTCTGAGAATTTATTATGTTGAGGACACATTTCAGGTGCTTATTCTTTTTACAAAATTGCTTTGAATAAAGATGACAAACTAGGTGAAGAATGATCAACTCATTTGTTTGCTGTGGATTTGCTCTTGAATTCCTAAATAGAGAGGCAATGCTCAGGAAGTCAGTTTGTGTTGTGTGTCTACTCAGTGCTGCAGCCTAGACATGGAGCAAGCGGTTGCACATTTACAGACATATGTAGACTGAAGATATCCATGAACTAACATCTGTGACTCTCAGAGGCACCTTTCACACACTTTCTGTTCTAGTCATTATATTTTTGCATGAAGTTTTATAAATTTGCAAATCAGCTATTATTTCCTTGAACGTAAAATTCTTGTGTATATCAGGAAATACACTAATATGTCCAGTCCAGTCAAGTTTGGCTGCACTGTAAAATCAATTATTGAACAACAACAACAACGACAACTACAACATCCAATGTATGCCTTACCTCAGAGGATTTACATTAGAATCTCCAGAAGTAAATTTTTTTCATTTGACTACAAGAATTGAAGATGAAAAAAAAATCAAGTTGGAAGCCAGGTGTGGTGGCTCACACCTATAAACTTGGCACTCAGGAAGTTGAGGCAGTACGACTGAAAGGAACTAGTTTGGACTACATAATAAGTTCCAGGCCAACCTGTGCCACAGCCTGATCTGTTCTTCCAAACAACAAAGCAAAACAAAGTAACAACATCAAGCTGGGAATATAAATTCTGAGTCTTCTAAAAGAAATATTGATCTAATGAGTTTTTGTACACAATTTCAAAATTTATTATTATAAATTTATTATTATAAATACTTTCTTTTCAAACTCTTTTATATATTTTTGAGAATTTTACTTATGATTACTGCATTTAATCATTTCCCCCACTTCCCTATTATTCTCCCAACTCCCTCTCAAATTCAGGGCCTCTTAATCTTTAATTATTATTGTTACTAATTGTATAGTAATTACTATTGTTACTATTGTTACTAATTATATAGTAACAATAATAAAGAACAAGTGTTAAAAATGTGTATACATGTATATATATATTCATTTATAATTTTTTAGACGGGGTTTCATGTAGCTAAGACTAGCTTCAAACTTACTATATGTGGCTGAGGACAGCCTTGAACTTCTGCGTTTCCTGCCTTTTATTCCCAGGTGTTATCATTACAAGTTGATGGCACCACACCTGTTCTTGTTTAGAGTTTTTGTAGTGTTGGAGATCAACCTCAGGATTTTTTTGCATACTAGACAAGCACTCTCCAAATTGAGCCATGTCAACACTTTGTAAACTCTGACCTAGCACATCTATCTTGAGGAACAGAAGGAGAGAAAAGGACCATAGATGTATTTAATTATTTATCAATCCTGAGTCACCTTAGTGATGTGATTTTTAACCGTAAAAATTGTAAATGTTCTAAATGTGGAATAAGGAGGCAGTTCTTTCAGTTATGGACAACCCATTTATTAGACCATGCAGTTATTAAAAATAACGCCACTGAAATATAAATGCATATGATATGCATTCAATCCCTAAAAAGAAGAGCAAGCATTACATAAATCTAATGAAATATAATTCTTTGAAAAAATATATTTGAATAGAAAAAAGACTAGAGAAATATATTCCATAACAGAAAAACTTATTATAGGGTAATAGTTTTATAGCTTGACTCCACTTAGTGACTTTATTAATTATTTGTAACCTGTTTACTGGATGACTGGGCAACTTGTTTTTTCTATATAACTTGTAGCCTTGGTTCAAGGGATGATCTGTTTCTCCTTATGAACTCACAAACTGCTGGGTATCACAATATGAGAGCTTTCCTTCTAGTAATCAGTAAACAAAGACCAAAGAATGAGATAGCAGGAATGATGTTTGTGTAACTGCTAGTTCAAGGTCTAAATATCAGTGCTCAGAGGGCAACAGGAAGGAGATAATGTCTGTCTGAAGTAACTGCTGAATTAGTGACTTCATCCCACATAGATCCCAGTCCCAGACAAACCTCTGATTTTGTTGTTTTGTTTTGTTTGGTTTGATTTTTTGAGATAGGGTTTCTCTGTTGTAACACTGGCTGCCCTGGAACTCACTCTGTAGACCATGCTGGCTTCGAACTCACAGAGATCCACCTGTCTCGAGCCTTTCGAGTACTGGGATTAAAGGTGTGCACCACTACCACCTGGCTGTTAATTGCATTCTGATTAGCTTTTGTAACCGGCTCCCTTGCTCTACTTGTCCAGCAACAAGATTTGTATAAAGAATACAGAATGCTCAGGCAGTGCCCATTTTGTCCTGAGCAGAGTGAGGATCAGCTGCTATAATTAAATTCTTTATCTTGCAACCTCTCATTGTATTGGGTTTTTATTTGGACACCATTTCATTAGTATAGGACACATGATGTTTTTATATTTTTCTCAGACTTATTATCATTTTCCAGAGTTTTTATACTAAGCATGAACTATTTGAATAAAGAGAAGCTAAAAGTGGCTACAGAAATCAAAGAGGGATTCACATTGAAATATTACTCTGAGGAACTGCTTACTCCATAAAATTAAAGTAGTTTGTACCTTTTTCCTGAATGTGCTACAAGTGTGACTCTACATTCTACAGATAAAGTGGCCTTCTAGAAATATATTTGATTTTTGTGTGAAAGTAATGATAGGCAAGTCTGTGTTTAATGAATAAGACTTTGATTTAGGGATTGGAGTTTGGAGCAACTGGCTTAATTTGGTAGACATAGGAAGGTGGAATTTTATGCTCTGTGGTTGGTGTTTTTTTTTTTGTTTTTTGTTTTTTGTTTTTTTTTGCAGTTGTTCTGGACTAACAAGCCATTTTCTTCCTCAATGTATTATAATTAAGAGCAGCTGCTGTGAGCTTCCAGAAGGCTCCCCTCCTGCTACTTCTCCACCCTTAACCTCCTGAAGTTAAACTGATCTCTGTAGTTGAAGAATAAGTAGAATAGATAAAAAAAAGTTGTCTGGAAAGTTTGAATAGTTCTTCTTTAAAACAAATAATTTCAGTGTCATGTGAAAGAAATGGACTGTTGTGACCTGGTGAGATCACATTTGCATTTTCCTTAAAAATGTGTTTTTCATTTGATATTGTATTTGGAGAATGAAGTAAAACACTGATTGGGCAATTGACAGAAGCAGTCACACAGGTATACAGACAGACCTTTTCTTCTTTCTCCAAATTGACTGAGCTCCTGACTGACTGCACTGTTAAAAAAAATCTATCGTTGTCTGTCATGGTGGATGAAGTACGATTATTTTGCTAATTTAGTGGGATAAAAGGAAAGAGGAATAAAATAGTGTGAATGAATGTTTCTAAATTGTGTTATGTATGTTTAAGTAATTTTTCCGGAACTGAACTGAACCAGAAAGCCCTCATGTTCCCCTTTTCTAGGAAAATGTTACCTGGAAAGAACGCTTATACACTACTGGTGGGAATGTAGACTGGTGTAGTCACTGCAGAAATCAGCATGTAGGTCCTTTACAAATCTTGAAAACAGAATTACCATTTTGTGATGGTTAATATTGATTGCCATCTTGACAGGGTCTAGGATAATCTAGGAGACAAACCTCTGTGCATGTCTGCGAGGGAGTTTTGAAATTGGGTTAACTGAGGTCTGAAGACTAACCCTAAATGTGGTGTCAGCATTCCATGGGTTGAGATGATGGACTGAATAAGAGGGAGAAAGTGACCATTTCTGCTCCCTGATTGCTGATTTGATGTAACCAGATCCTTAAACTCCTGCTATCATGATTTCACCATCATGATACATTGTACCCTCAAATTGCAAGTTCACCCTCTTCCTTTCTGAAGCTTTTTAAAACAATCTCATCAGTGAGAAAACTAATGAATGTACATATGATCCAGCTCAACCACTCTTGAATATATAACCAAAGAATTCTAAATTTACCACAGAGACAACTTGAAGAGTCATTGTGAAACCTAATCTTTCATAGCTGCTGTCATCCCTAATAGTGATGCTTGGATAAACTTGGGAAGAACAGACTCCAAATCTCTTTTTTCCATGGGGGCAGGGAATTAAACCAAACAGACACTAATAATTGTTTTTTATAAAATGTTTGTTATTGTTTTTGAGACAGAGCCTAACTATTTAGCACTGGCTGCTATGGAACTTCCTGTGTAGACCAAGCTGGCCTTGAACTCATAGAGACAATGAAAGGTCAAGCATAATATAGTGTTTATGCTTACTCCTAAAAACTAGTCCATTTTCCAGAAGAAGAAATAGAGCAATAGTTCTCAACCTTCCTAATTTGCAACCAGTTAAAATAGTTCCTCATTTTGTGATACCCTCCAACAATAAAATTATTTATGTTGCTAATTCATAGTAGTTATGAATATTAATGAAAATATATGATATGCAGATTGTTTTAGCCAACTCTTGTGAAAGTGTCATTCAACCCCCAGAGGGGTCAAGACCCACAGGTTGCGAACCACTGATATAGCTTTTTTCTTCTTTTTTTTTTGATATTTGCTCTTCTCTTGATATGTTATAACTCAAATTCTATGACATAAAAGTAATATTTAAATTGGTCATGATGATGTAGCATTTGGAGGGTAGAGGTAGGAGGATTGTAAGTTCAAGGCTGGCCTAGGTTACATAGGGGTTCTAGGCCAGCCTAAGCTATGTGGTGAAATCCTATTTAAAAAAAAAAAAAGAGAAATGTAATAATACTTATAAATCAATATATCATATGTTATAAGGAAATGAGACACAAAAGAAACAAAAATGTTTAAATATATGTAAACACAATTTGTTTATAATGAAATAAAGGCATATATTTGCATAATGGTAATAATCCTCATTTTTCTAACTGGTAGCACAGTTATAGCTGTTATAACTACCTTCAGTTTCCCATGGCTCTTTACTTTATGAAGTTCCTTATACCTTCATTCCTGAAGAACCTAGAACATTTACTGTTCTGCCTGGAGTGTGTTGTAGTCTTCTATTGACATTAATTAATGGCATAGATCTGTAAGTGCATTACACAAGAGATCTTCTGTGTTCAGACTCTTCTTTTACTTTGCATGGTCCAGAAGTCCAATTGTCATCCTTAGTCATCCTAGCCAGAACCATAATGCTCTTCTTTGGCTGTTGACTTAGAGGCATATGGAGCCCAATGGGGTAAATTAGCAATGTTAACATCAAATTCAATGAAATAATTGTTCTGTTTCCTGATAGAGGCTTTCCTCCCTCTGGAGTTATGACATTTAGGACAGTACAGCATAAAGATGTTCAAACAAGAGCCAAAAAAATTCTACTGTGGTATTACCACAGATTCTAGTTCACTGCATATA
Organism: Cricetomys ansorgei; assembly: GCA_026225945.1. Taxonomy (NCBI): domain Eukaryota; kingdom Metazoa; phylum Chordata; class Mammalia; order Rodentia; family Nesomyidae; genus Cricetomys; species Cricetomys ansorgei. The sequence goes on along the minus strand of JAMJFZ010003875.1, from coordinate 11,634,027 downwards.
CGACTTTATGGAAAGCCTTGGTGCTTGTGGTAAATCCTGCTGCCTGTGTGATATCTGGATACCTGAGGGAGGCCCTGGTTCCTGTGAGATATTCAGGTGCCTGTAGTATGCCCTGGTGCTTGTGGGATGTCCAGGTACTTGTGTGGTGTCAAGGTTCCTGTGCAATGTCTGGGTGTCTGTGGTTTGGCTCAATTCTTGCATGATGCCTGGGAATCTTCAGGATGCCACGGAGGGTTGGGGAATGTCCTGGTGCTTGTGGGAAGTCTTGGTATCTGTGGGATGGGTTGGTGCCCGAGGAATGTCCTGGTACCTGTGGGAGGTCCTGACACCTGTGAAAGGTATGGGTGCTTGGAGGAGGCCATGGTCTTTATAGGATATCCTGGTGCCTGTGAGATGTCTTAATGCCTGTGGGAGACCCTGGTGCATGTGGGATATCCTGGTCCTACTGGATATCTGTGTACTTGCAGGAGGCCCTGGTGCCTGTGGGATGTCTGGGTACTTGTGTGAAGTCTGAGCACCTGTGTGATCTCTGGGCTCCTATGGGATGTCCAGGTGCCTGTGTGGAGTCAGGGTTCTTGTGTGATGTTCTGGTGCCTGAGGGCTGGCCCAGTGCCTGCATGATGTCCAGGCATCTAGGGGATGGCCTGAGGATCAGAGTAACACATTCAAATAAAGAATAAGTTGCCTCTAAAATCCAAACACATGCATTAGACGTTTTGTATCTGTCTTTATTGTAAGGCAAATACAACAACCTATCCTTACATTAGAAATGATATTTCAAAATTACCCACATCATAACACCCCTAGAAATTTTGCTAAATAGAAGGTGCTTGAATTTATGTATGTTATATACCATAAGTTTATAAAGTTGCTATTGATCATTAAATCAACTAGCATAATTTACATATGTCAGTGTGATTTCCTGTCAAGGAAAAGGCAATGATATGATTCCCAATATGAATCTAAAGAAACTGAATATTGGGGTGAATGGTGATGACTAGTTGCTCTTGATAGTACTAGAGTCTAAAGGCATATGAACTAGAACCTCTGATGTCCAAGTGCTGGAGAAGATGGATATCCAAACTAAATGGGAAGGAGAACATTTGCCATTCTCCCATTTTATTGTTTCTCTATTTTGACCCAAAAGGATCAGATAAGCCCACCTCGTAAGTAACAGTCCATCATAGAGATCATCATCCTAAAATAATCTTTCTACCTATACCATCTCCCAGATGATGAAGTTTGCATCCATTTATCTAAGAATACAGAATGCAAATGATAGAACATAAACTTTGCTAAGCTTAGTGATTTCCCTCTAGGAGTCCCCAGCAATATTGTCTCTCAGAATAAAACTCACAGGTCGAAGAAGTGATCCCACAAAATCTTTACTGCAGAGAAGAAGGAAAGAGCAAACAAATTAAAGAGCAAGGTGATGGCCAAACTGAGGGGTAAAATAACTTGATCTGCCTGGGGTAACGGTAGCCTATATGAAGAGAAAGGGATACATGTGAGGAGGACATAAAGGAACATTTGACCATATTTGTATAGAGAAATACTTCCTCAGTTTACCTTTTAAATGAGGTGGAGATCCTTCAGCATTCCTAGAATTTGCCAAATACCAGAATACGTGAGTTCTTGCTGACCATACACTTATTAGCAGACATATAAACTGCTAAGGAAAAAGTCCCAAGACTTGCATAAGCCTTAATGAATCTGTCCTGCAATCATTTCTAGGCTAACTTTGTATTTTTGTTCAGCTGTGATGGAAGTAGTTTTAAAAGTACATTAAAATACCTGTTAAAGATAAAGGTATCTGTAGCACACATTAATAAACATTGTTAATTCTTAACTTGAAAGACAGGATACACACACACACACACACACACACACACACACACACACACACACACTTTCAAACCTCCTCTTGTAACTATAAAGGATATTAGCACTATCTAGAAATAGATATACATGCATTAAGCTACCATAAAATTTATATGCACTTAAAGACACATTAGTTCGATCTAGTTATATTTCTCCATAATGTACTGGATATCTATATGCATATGCATACATTATGGTATCATCCATCATGAGTCTCTGGATTCCCAAAGGAAACAACCTATGAATTTTGTGATCAATGCAAGGTCTAAAGATTTTCCATCTTTAAACCATATTCAGTACATGGCCTGTAAATAAAAGTGCTATAACTTAAAATACTGCTTTTAGTATTTGCAAAATTCCTGTAATTATTGTTATTAAACAAAACTACACACTCATTTTGTGATGGTAAATGCTATAAATCTGACTAAAGAACTATTTTATTTCTTGGGCTTTCAAATGACAGAGAGGTGTGATTATTATTTTTTTATTTTTTGCCTGAAGATGTGATTACACAAAGCATATAATATTTCCAGAATGGATACTGTAGATCTGGTGAGAAGCCTCTGTATCTCATTTGCAATGAGGCCACAAGAGAAAATGATTATAGCAGGAAGTTGTGGTTTGGGCTTTCAAAGGCCTTTACTGTGAGACAGCATTGGTGGAATGCACCATTAAAGGAATTTGTATGTGATTTGTATTTTTTGATGTTTGAAAAAGGCAACCCATTATCTGAGGTTAAGTCAGTCTATTCCACAGTATATTCTAAAACGAAATGGCTTCTTTTTATTCCTAGCAACCTTCTGTCATTGTGATAGGGAAGTACTGGTCATTAGTTTTCCATGACTATGACATTGGCATTCCTTTCTTCCCTCAACAGCACATGGGAACTAAAAAGTGCAATGTGCCCTCTATCTGGACTGTTCTCAGGTTCTTGGAGCCTTTTTCAAATAACTTAAGAATGCACACAGTGGCAAAGTAGGAAGGGATTTTATTCTGAGTCAGATATGTAGCAATGGAGCTGGTGGCTCTGAGTGAGATTTACTCAACAGCCCTGGTCACTACCCAGGGCTTCCTTCTGTGGGTCCATAAAGAGAAGAAGTTGGTTGTTAGGGGTGAGCTGTAAGTGGCTTTTTGTTTTGATTGACAGACTTGTGCTACTTAAGCATTAGTTCACTGAACACATCCTTTCCCATGGTCCATCTGATTTTGTCCATTTTGCACAAGTATAAGATGGTGTCCTACTTAGATTTCTGTTGCTGTGACAAACACCATGACAAAAAGCAACTTGGGAAGGACAGAGTTTATACTTTACAGCTTATACTTTATGGTCCATTACGGAGAGAAGCCAAGGCAGGAACTGCTTCTAGTTCCAGGATGTGTCTGGCCACAGAATGGAGTGACTAAATGTTGCTAAGGAGCTGTAGGTTAGAGTGATCTGGTTGCTTTGTTTGGACAGTGATGTGCTCACAGCTCAGTGCATGTGGGTCCCAGGTTGCTAAGTGTTTTATTGAGAAAGGGGCCTGTGCACAGTTCAAATCAAGTAGAATCTCTGGTTGCTAAGTTATCCCTAGGTTTGTCTGCCTCAACAGAGAATTAATAATTGAAAAGATGGTCAAGGACATGGGTTCAGTATTGAAATATGAGCCAGTACTCTAATTTTTCTATTTACTTCCTCATGAAATTACCGGAGAGTATGATTTTAACAATGGGAACTGAATTTGAAATGAAGCCATAAAATAGGAAAGTGTTACCAGCAATTGGCTAAAAATATAACAGCAGACAATGTAAGTGAGCCGTGACAATGATAGCCAGTGAGAGGGACTGAATAATTGCAGGAGAAAGATGTGAGTAAGAGTGTTCAAGTGAATAGCACCAGTGCTGTTTTCACACACTATGGCTTTCCACCTTATGTCATGTACCCTGCCCACATATGTTGTTGAAGGATCTTGAGTTTATGTAGTAAGTATTGTGATTTTGACTGCAAGGAATAGAAAAGCCCACAGGAAACAGGAGACTATTATTCTGCTTCATAACGTGAAACCTGGAGACAAGGATGGTTTTAGGGTGGCTCAGCGATATTTTCGGGAGAAGTTTCATTCACCTCTTATATTTGCTCAGCCGACATTGACATTCTGTCTTTGGGTAAGGCTTGTTCCTTCACGGCTGCTACATGCCCTTAACCATTTCTCAACCTTACCTTCTAGGAGGAATATCTCCTGAAATCTTCTGACTTTTGTCAGTGAGGGTAAATTTTCTCCTTTAGACTTGCTAAGGTCTCCTTCTACCTCAATCTCATGTTCTCTTTGTCTTTCTCCCTTTTTTTTTTTTCCTTATGTGTTAAATCCTCTGGTGCCTGACTTTCTTAAGTGTGTGTCTTTTTAATTTTCTTGGTTTATTTTCCTACTTGAGTGGAGTAAATCCTCCAATAGCTCCCTGAGATAGGGTATGTCGAAAGCATTTATTTGGGGGGGGGTGTGGGAAACTTTAAATAGTTGAAAATATAACTTGATTGCATATGTGAATGGTATTTTGGCTTCACAGAGATTTATAGTTTGGAAGTACTTTTCACCCAGTGTTCTGAAGGAATTACTCTGTAACCTCTCAGCTTTCTATATTAATGTAGAGAAATTTGGTGCCACTTTGAATTTTTGATCTTTAATATGAAGTATGACTTTTCCTCCATATATTCTTTGTCTCTCTCATAAATTTCATGATGGTGTGTCTTTCAGAGACTGTTATAACAAAACCCATAAACTGGATGGAGAATGAAACAACAGGAATATATTTCTTATAGTTATAGAGACTGGAGCATCCAAGGTTGAGGTGCGGGAAGACTCAGTATCTGGTGCAAGCTTTCTGCTCCATAGAAAGTGCCTTTGTATCCTCACTGGAAAGAGATAGCTGTTTCACTAGGGTCTCATTGAGAAGGATGTTAATATCTGTGAGAGCAAAGCTCTTATGACCTCTGAATCTTCCAAGGCCTCTATCTCACTATCTTGGTGATGAAATTCAGCAGATAGTTTTTTTGGGAGATATAAACATTTAGATAGTAGCAGTACTTTCATGGTATTTTTTGTTATTTAATTATTTAATTTTTTATTTTTGCAATATTGTGGATCAAACCCAACCTCATGTGTCTTAATGATTTTATTACTTGTATTTGTTCTCAATACTTTCCTTCAATCTGAAAATTTGTGAGCACAACTACTTGAGCTTAAAAAATATTCTTTGAGAACTTTTTCCCTATGCTTTTTCTTTCCCTTTTCAAAGAAATTTTATTATTCAAATGTTGATCCCTTGTTGCTCTGCTCTTCAACCACTTGTGTCCACTTTTTTTTTCTTCTCTTATTTTTTTAAATTTAGGAAAAATCCTTGATTTATCTGTCCAATTTTTCAATAAAAATTAATATTCAGAAGCTCTTTTTTTCCAGTCTCTACCCTCAAAAATATCATCTTGTTTTGCATTATGGACCTAGACAACATCTCATCTATTTGAAGCCACAAATTTCCTCGGTGTTTTCTTCTCCCTACATCACACCTGTCTCCTCGGTTGCTTGTGTGCTTCCTAGAGACCCTCTGTAGTCAAATCTTAGTAACAGGCCACCGAAGGGCTAATTGGAAACTGTTTGCTTGTGATTAGGCCCTGTGAACTGTGAGTCCTACTGTTATGAGTGATCTGCCTGGGAAGATTTATTGGAGCAAACTTTGAGAAGATGATCTTCACTTTTTTCTTCATGGGCTAGATACATCATTGAGAAAAGATCTCTAGTTGCCAGTGTGAATGGTGTAATTCTGACTGACTGCAGTTTGGAAACCCAACTTATAGACAGTTTTGGGTATGTAGGATTTCACTCAGTGTCTTTGTCCTCATTTTTGATTGGTGTCCCTACCCACAGATATTCTGAACCCGTCTAGAGAGTAACTGCTCTGGTCAAAGGAGAGGCAATTCCTATATATGATAAGGGGTTTGAGTATTTGCTTCTGCCTCTGGTTTCTTTTTCTTGGTTTTATCTTAATTTTTAGTTTATATTTTTTATTTTTTGAGAATTTCATGCCTAAGCACTATTTTTACTTTTAAAAAGTTGACTAGTATCTACTACTTGAAGTTTTGGACATTCTTGTGAGAAGGGGTCACTTCTCAGTTTTTTGTACTGATGGCTCGTTTAGCTTTCCTGAGTGTATAAATAAGTTAATTTTGAGTGCTTTATGACTTTCACAATGTTGTTGGGTTTTTTTCTCTCTTTCTTTTTGGTTATGATTTTTTTCCCTAAAAGGAAATTTCTTTGCTGTCTTAATGGGCTCTTCAAAGGATTAGTGATGAATAGAGGCACCAAATTAATCTGTCACCTTCACTGAGAAGCCATTTAGAAATTTCTTTTTAAGAGGAAAGCTATTTTTCCTAGAAGTTTTCCCCTATATTTACCCTTCCACTGGACTGACCAGGATGGGACCATTTGCTAGTGCTTAAACCAGTCATTGGCAAGAAGAGTTAGGTGATTTTGATTAGCTAGGACAAATTTCCATTCATTCTTGACAGTGAGGGGGATTTTCTTCACTGAGAAATAGATGTGTGTAGGATGAACAAATGCTATTCAAAATGCTGAACAATGAATATAGCCTGGGCACCTACCAGTCAAAATGTTCGTATTACCAAAATAGAGCCAAGAAAATCATATGAGTATCCAAGGGAAAGCTGATTCTCCCAGAAGATGGAAAGAATAGGCCACCAAAGATGGCTGCAAAAGCCTTGGTTCTTAGCACCTAAATGGTTATTTAAAGAAGGAAATATAAAACTACAGTGGAAAGTGGAACAAATCACACCACAAGGTTTATTCAAATCTTCACTCAAAGCATAATTGCTCTGTTTAATAAATCTTTTTCTTAGAGTAATCTGCCTATTAGAACTGAAGTTCATTCCAGGCCAGAACATACAAATTGCAGACGTGAGCATGCTTTCCAATTCTGTTATAAGAGAAGTCTTTAGGGGAAAGAGTAAACTTTGAGGAAAAGATTCTGCCTCAGTGTTATTTGTAACTAATAGGTTTTATTTCCTTTGCTGGCTGGTGATTGATGATGACTGGCTGCATGGGCAGACTGAGTAGAACTCAGGAGGGCCTGGGCTCCGGAGAAAATTCTATGTTCATTTTGTGTCTGTGTGGCACTGGGTGAGAGTGGTGACACTCAGGTCATGTATTTCCTCTTTCCTTTTATATCATTTCTGTTTGGGATGAGGCTCTATAGAATCACCTCAATTGGAGACTTCCAGGCTGCACATTAACTTCAGACAAGGAGACAATTCTTCTTTAAGGGTGATACTCTTGGTTCAGGAAGAGTACTTGGGGAAGAATTGGCAGGTATTTTGCTAAGTTCAGTGTCAAAGGAGAAAGATATTTTATTGAGCTTTATATTGGAGGAGAAAGCAGACCAAAGTTGTATCAGTTACTCTGAAACATGAACTATTTTTTTTTAAAAAAATGTTTTTATTTCATGTGCATTGGTGTTTTCCCTGCTGTCTGTGTGAGGCTGTTAGATCTCTTGGAACTGGAGTTACAGATAGTTGTGAGATGCTATGTGGGTCCTGGGAATTGAGTTTAGGTTCTCTGAAAGAGAAGTCAGAGCTTGTAACTGTTGATCATTTCTCTGGTCCAAAACATGAACTCTTAAAAGATATCTCCTCAGCTCTAACACATAACAGTTTGTTTGCTGGGAAGGAGGTACACTTTAATGATAGAGTACTTTTTCAGCCTTTACAAACTTTTGGATTCTATTCTTAGCATCATCAAAAGCAAAAACAGAATGCCAAAACAACACAAAAACAAGTAAAGTAACCTTTACATTTCATAGAGGAATAGGCTTGTGTGATAGCTAGGAAGGGATCAAATCCAAGAGTCTACATGAAGAGATCAAATCCAAGAGTCTATATGAAGGGATCATATCTAGGTGTCTATATGATGGAATTGTATTCAGAGGCCTATGTAGTCTGGATGGAATGTGGAAAGAATGTTAAGAATGTTTGTATGCATCTTTAATCCCTGTATTCAGAAAGCAGTGATAGAACACACCTTTCATTCCCCAAGACAGAAGCAAGCAGAGATATGGAAGCAGAGCTCAAAAGAAGTCAATGAAATGGTCTGAGAGACGATAAGGCAGAGAAGCCAAGAGGCTGACAGAGGCAGTATGGGACAGTGAGAGCTCACAGAGACACAGAAGCAGTCTGAGGAGTCTGAGGAAGAGACACGGAGGCAGCTTGGCAGAAGTCAGTATCATATGGGAAGAGTGAGTTAGTTTGAAGCTGAGCAGAGAAGTTCAGTATGAGGCAGTCAGAGAGTCAGCCAGAGTCTGCCAGAGCCAGAAGAGTTCCATCAGAAACAGTCACCTGGCTCAGTAGGTCAGTTTGAACCAGCAGCCTGGGGAAGAGTTTGAGCCAGAACAGTGAGTGAGATGAATCAGCCAATCAGAATAGTTCAGTTCAACTCAGAGTTCAGAAAAGGCTAGTCAGAGTAAAGGAAGAACACCTTCATAGCCTATAGGATATATATATATATATATATATATATATATATATATATATATATATATATATATATATATATATAAAATTTATTTATTTTTCTCCACCACTCCCTTTAGGGACAAGGTCTCACTATGTTCCTGGCTGGCCTGGAACTCACTATGAAGACCAGTCTGGCCTCAATCTCACAGAACTACACCTGCCTCTGCCTCTGTCTCCGGAGTATTGGTATTAAAGTTATGTACCATCACGCTCAGCACACTCATTATATTTTCTAAAAAATTCCAAGTCTGTGCTTTCTATTTACATATCTCAACAGACTGGTAAATTTTTATTTATTTAGTTTTTATTATTGTTTTTACATTTTGCAAATATGGATGTTTTACCTGTATGTATGTCTGTGTACCATAGTGTGAGCTTGGTGTCTACAGAGGCCTTAAGAGGGTGTAGGATACCCTGGAACTAGAGTTACAGATTGTTGTGAGCCACCAAATGGATACTGGGAATTGAATCCAGGTCCTCTGGAAGAGCAATCAGTGCTCTTACCCATTGAACTGTCTCTCCATCTAATATATCTTTGATGTAAGAAGGCATGATAACTCTTTTCTCTCTTTTAGAGTTCTGTCTCTGTTTACTCCCAATATGACTCCCACTTTTATAGTTTTTGTCCAGAAACCTACCGTTTGTTGGACCTACCTATTGAATCCCTCTGCCTAGATGCTACATAAGATCTTAAAACTGAGTCTGTCTAAAATATGGAACATCTATTTATGTTCAGCGTTTCTTTTCTCTTCCCTTACTCTTTGTTTTGAATGGCTGTACCATTTAGTCCTATTATACAAACAAAAGATGTAAAAGTTATCTCCATGTAAATTCTTCCTAGTTTTACTTTGCAACCTACCAGGTTTCAGTCTCTTAAAGACTATTCCATCATAACATTAAAGCCAGGACAGACATTGAGCCCATACACAAGGACTTCTTAAACACATTAAAAAAACAACTTAATAAACAAATGAAAACCCACTCCCCAAAATTGTCCTATGGAGAAATGTAAATTAAGATTACAAGCTCTATTATCAAACAACAAAAATATAAAAGACTATGTGCTAATGCTAGCTGTTGACATGGAATGTAAAATGTATTAGCACTTTGAAAAGCAGGTTGACAGTTTCTTTTTCAAGTTAAACATAAAGAGCATGATGTATAACTAATATCTCTAATGAATGCTTATCCTGAAGAAATGAAAAGCCATGTTCTTCAAGGGAGTTTCTTTATGGTGATAAATATTTGTACATCATGATGTTTTATCCCAGTGGTCACACTGGTTACAAAAACAATCCCATCTAACACTTAAAACTAATCTGTAGAAAAATTGGGAAAATTTGAATGAACTATGTTCTTAGGAATGTATTGCACCAATGTCAACTTTTTGTTCTGAAAATACCCAGCCTAAGATGCTCTTATTAGGAGAACTGAGATAAACGGGGACTATCTGTACTATTTGTGAATTTTCTGGGAGTCTAAAACTGTTTCAAAATTAGAGGTTATAATTCCTTTTTTAAAAAGTCAGTTTAAAAAAACTTAAGAATGTTTCCGTCTTAAGCCTTCCTGATTTCAAAACTGGCACTCTTTAAAAACAATTATTCTTTAACAATTCCAGACATGTTCATAGTAAATTCTACTCACCACACTCACCACACTCACCACTCTAACCCCTCTTTTCCTCCTCTAATAAGTCTTCTTCCCACTCTCATGTCTTTTGTTTTTGTTTTGTGTCGACTGGGTTTAACCAGGTCCACTGATTGGTCATGGGTATAGAGCTACTGGCTGGAGCATGGGCAACTCACCAACATTGATGCCAGTGTTCTTCAACATTGCATCATGTTGGTAGCAATCCATAAGAAAATGTGTGTATTAGTAGGCACAAATAACAGATACTCCAGCTACTCAAATTACTTTTTGTGTTCTTAGATCCTAGAAAGAAAACAAAAATTAGAAAATAGCTAATTGAAATAATGTTGGCACTCAAAGTAGGATGTTTTCTAATAGACTATATTTTAAAGTGTCTTTAAAATGGAAAGTCTAACAAATTGTCTAGTTATGTTCCAACTCCAAAAATGCAAACTGGGTAGTAACCAAGTCTGTAAGCTGAGAAGATTAAAAATTAATGAAAACAACAAATTCTCAGGCTGCATTGAAAGAGCCTCTTTACACATAAGCTAATTACCAGCAAAGGGCTGCTTGATACCAGGAGGGATAAGGACTCTACTGGCTCAACTTGGAACAGAGACTTCAGTTTCCAACTCATGAACAAATATTGGGTCTTGTTAATTCTGTCTTAGAAAATACTCTGCAAGATATTTTATTTACAATGCCAACTTTTAAAATCTCCATAAAATTAACTTGATATTAAAACAAACAAACAAACAAACAAACAACAACAAACCCAGCAAACTATCAGGAATCTTTACAGAAAGAGGGAAAATCCAAACTGCTAGTTTCTTTAGAGAACTCATAGTTTTGAGTAAAGCAAAGAAAAACAATCTTTTCTTCCTAGAAGATGTTATTTTTTACTCCAAGAAACTCAGCCATAGGTTTAGAAATTTCTACTCAAATTACACATGTGAAAGAATAATGTTATGCTAATGTACTTGATTTGCTACTTCATTTGTTGCAGTGTGTCTAATACTAACAGTTTTATAAATAGATCAGAGTAACTAGTGGTTGGAATAATCCATAAAGTGTGATAGTGTCAGACACAACATGGCATCTCTCTTCATATCTCTGCTTTTCTTGGAGTACAGTGGACTCTGTCTGTTCAGTTAAATCACTTTTGCTATTGAAGATCTTCAAATACACTTGGGAATTTCCCCATTAATCATATTGGCAACAGTCTTGCATATAACACTAAGCAAGCTTTTGATATATAAGTAGTTGGCAGCCAGAATAATTTCAAAAAGTATCCTTGATTGACTTTCAAGAATTCTTGGTTTCAAACAGAGATGTCACCTTTTTGTTTATTTGTTTTTGTTCTCTTCATCCTAGGGAGGAAGTTCATCCTTGTGGTGGGTGTTCCCACTATATGTCCTTTCCCAATATTGTTACATTAACATTTTGTAGAAGAGCTGGGCCATAATTTCTTTCATCATTCATTACTCAATCTTCCAACATGGAATTGATGGCCACAGGTTGCTTGAAAATTCCTACATCAAATATCTCTCTTCATCAGAACGCTGTAACTTAACTGAAGGTGTGGTATTGGGTTTCTAGAAGATGGTTAGCTGGAATTTGATGGGAGCAGGATAATGGCTGCACAATTAGATAAAGGAGATGACAAGGCTATGATAGCTTTTATATATCAACTCCTAAAAGATAATCACACTTGCCAGGCAATGGTGGTACATGCCTTTAATCTCAGCACTCAGGAGGCAGAGGCAAGCAGATCTCTGTGAGTTCGAAGAGAGCCTCATCTACAGAGCAAGTTCTAGGAAAGTCAGAGCTACAACAGTGAAACCCTGTCTTGAAAAATAAAAAATAAATAAACAAATAAACAAATAAAGATAATCACACTTGTTAGTTGTAGAGTGGCATCAAAATGCATCATAATTCTTTGTGCTAGAGTTTCACATCTGTATTTAGACATCACCTTGTTCTACATGTTTTTACTTTGGCATTCCTTTGGATACTATTTTATGTCTCAAAAGCTTTTTCTGATCAATTTATTTGAAGGTAAAACTTAAGGGAAACCAACATGTTTAAAACAATCCCTTAAAAACTAGAGCCTATATGTGTTTCTATTGCTTTTCTCAACCTAACATTTCATTAGTGTTGTAGCATTCCTGAAATATCTAAAACAGTTAAAAGTGTGAAAGTACAACTAGAGAGCATAGGAGGGCAGAGTTTTGAAAAAAAAAATCTCAAAAATTTTAACTGGGAAATGCATAAAAGCATTCTATGTGCCAGGGTTAAGGTCATGGGAAACACGTCTGTCTACATTTGTGAGGTATAATGTCATAGAAAACCACAGTGCATGAAGCAATGCAGCAAAAAGTACAGCAACGATGTGCAGTTACATCATCTACCAGGCATGTATATCACAATTACTTGAAAGGAAGCATCAAAATATCCTGGGTTCCACCAAAATGTTATGATTAAACATCCACAACAAAAGCTGTGCCCAGAAGGTCCTGCTTTTGTTCTGAGCAGGGTTTATTTGAAGAAAATGGAATGTGATTGTAATAAGAAGCCCTGCCTGGCTCTGTCTCTTCAACTCATTAGGCTGCTGTAATGTGTAAGAAGTGGTAGGGTGGAGGGAGATGTGCTGGGAAGAGGCTCCTGTGTCCCACAAAATACCCTGGGGCTTGACAGGGGATGAAGGGATGACAGGTGCAGAGGAGATGTATGAAGTCCTTTGTCAGATAGGTCCTGTGGAGTTGGAGTCTTAGCCTTCAGGGCAGGGATCTCAGGAGGGTACACTCTATTACAGTCAGAAATCCAGTGATACATTGTTCACGGGAAAATTCAGACAAGGCAATTACAGGAAAGAGCAGGAAGCCACTTCCGTCTTCCAATCAGATTTTCAATATTTAACTATCACTTCCTAAGTACAGGGGGCTGCTGAATTATGCAGTATCCACAAGGCTGTCCAGGGAGATGTGTTTCTAATAATGGATTCTTGCATCACTAATGAATAGGGCTCTTCATCTTGATGCTCATCTCTCTTCTCTGTGGTTACTTTTCCCTAATTTGCATTTCACCTGGAATTTTGCCTTTGTTATAAGAACCACGAGAAATAGGAACAATCCTCTGTTATTATCATGTTCCTATGCATGCCCAAACTGTTTGATCCTATATTAATTAAAAAATATGTGTCTGGACATTTTACTCTCACTCCTATGTGGGGCTTCAAATGGGTTCAAAGGAAAAACAATCAAATCCAAAGATGTCTTCTCTACCAGAAGTGAAATGGCAGACCCGACTTGCTAAAAAATGAAGGTGACAAAGTGGTAGAAGGCATAACTGAGATGAATCAGGTAAGGAACGTGGGCCTTGAGCATTTGTCATTGCACTCTGCAGTTAGTGTTGGCTGGGAATGAGTTCTGTCATTGGAGCATCTTTGAGGTGGTATGGAGGTCACTCACAGTCAGCGCATTTCTCTTAGGCTTCAGGGCCAGGGATGGCAATCGTTTCTCTTGAAGAGGGAAAACCTTTCACTTGTATTAAGGGACTGCCTGGGCTTCGTCTTTGTCCCGGCACCATTGAACTATTAGGATTTCTAATCACACCTGGCGTGAAGGACGTCATAACAAGCATCACTTTCCAAGGCTTCTGAGCCTTAGATATAATGCCAGGGAAGTCATGGCTTGTTTCCCTCTGCGTGCATTCTGATGCCTTTATTGAGCAGTATCTGGGGGAAAGCAGTAACAGTCTTATCTCGCTCTTTCTTCCTGCCTCTGCTCCCTTCTCTGGTTCCTTCCTTCCCCCTCTTAGCAGGAGTTTCTGAATACCTGCCACAAAGGACATAGACACTGTTCTAGGTTCTGAGAAAATCATGCAAATGAATGAATGAATGAATGAATGAATGAATAAATAAATAAATAAATGTATAGTCTCTGTCTGAAGGATGATTGTGAAATTCATTGTCAAACACAGAAAAGTAAACAGGCAACTACAGTCTAGTGTAATGAGTAGAATAGTATCTTATGATGGGGTTGTATTCAATAGGTCATTCCCCAATCATTCCTGGAGCCTGGGATTTCTGGAGCTATAATATTCCTGTTTTACTGGGAAAAAAAAGCTTGAGGATTGGTATGTTTTGCAGTTTTGTAAGGTTATCAAGTATAAAGCTAGGATAAGAACACTGGCTTCTGGAATTTGAATCCAGTCTGTGCAGTCCTGGAATTCAAGCACTTACTCAACATTAATTAGTGATATGGTGGTGGGAACATACATCTAATGCAGAGCTAGAAGGTCTAAATACTGGTCATTAAGGCTTCTTATAGTGAGTTGCATCTAATTTGAGGATTAAAGAATGATCAATGGTGTAAGGAACAAGGTATAAGGAAATAAGATACACTTGGGTCTAGAACCAGGATACTCTTAATTCCTAGCTTAGATGAAGTGGTTTACTTTCTCAGCCTCAACTGTGTGACTTATAATCTGCATTGTTAGAATGAAGTAAAATAGAGCTCAGGAGCTAGCTCAGTGGGTAAAAGTGCTTGCAATGCACAACTGATGACCTGAATTTGGATTCCCTGAGCCCAAATAAGACTGGATGTAGTAGCATGCATATGCAAACCCAGCATACTCCTTCAACAAGATGAGAGCAGACAAACAAACAAAACAAAACAAAAAGATGAGAAGCAGAGACAGACATGCTGAAGCTCATGATCCAGTTAGTCCAGAATAAGCAGCTGCAGTGTAATGACAGAAACAAAACAGAGACTGCCTCAGAACATGGTAGAAGCCAAGAGATGACTCCTAAAAGCTGTCCTCTGATCTCCACGTATGTGCTATGGCATGTGTGCATCCATACTCACATATAACTAACACACATACACACACACACACAAACACAAACATACACACATCATATACAAACACACACATAAACACACACACACAACACACACACATACACACATCATGTACACACAAACATACACACACAGACTCACACATACACACATATACACAAACACACACAAACATACCACTTCCTCCGAAAGAACAAAGTAAGCTAGTGTATGAGAAACTTCTAGCAAGGGACTTGACAGAAAGAAGACATTGTGCAGGAATTAATTTTCTCTATACTAAGTATTTCACTGTGGGAACCATAGAGTATGTGATCTGGATGAATCTGAAAGCTGCAGGATAATAGGTTTAAAGTGAGAGTTTAGATTACTTATTCCAGTGTATATTAGTATAACCCTAATATTTCCTTGGTTATTTTGGGTATTTCATTTATCTACTTACTGAACAACTCATTCAGCTATTACCAGATATATTTTAAGATAAACATTCCTGGAGGAAAAAAGATGCTTGGCCGTTTCTCAGAAATAACAGTCTGTGAAGAGCATTTATCAGAACAACCCAATTAAACACAACACACACACACACACACACACAGAGATAGAGAGAGAGAGAGAGAGAGAGGGAGTAAACTATAATCAGATTGTTAATTGTTTCTCAAATCCATAACTATTAGGATATTTTTAAAATTGTATACCTTATAATAGAATTCTAGATGTATAGCCCCCCTTCCACACCACTTAATTAAAATTAGGTACTGTTGACACAAACTAATTCAATTGGTTTAGAATAAATGGACATGCCACTGGTACGTTAAGATGAGTTCTCCTGAGCAAATTTCATTATCTTTCTCATTAACCCTCTTTTCCTCCTGTGTGTCATTTGTGTTAATGACATCACATATTCTTAATTACTCAGGCTAAAAGCTTAGTCCAGTCTGTCTCCTTGTATCAAATCAGCAGTTGAACCTGGTAGGCAGAACTCTGTAATGTGCACCAGGATTTCCTGACTCCTTTGAACAACAATCCCTGTATAATCACTTCCCTTCAGAGTATATGAGACATATTTGGAGGGTGTCACCCAAATGGCTATGTTACATTTTATGACAAAGATAAAGAGAATTTGAAGATTCATTTAAGGTCCTTAATCTTTTATTTTGGTATTAGTCAACAGTGATGTCTTAGGTTGTCCTCCCTCTTTGGATTGAACCCTTTGAAAGGGGTCCTCAAACGTTGCCTAAGCCCAGAATACTCAAAGCAGAAGAGGTTCCTATGCTTGTGTTGGAGCAATGAACAAAAATGCTATGAGAAGAGGAAGCATGTGACAAGGATTCAGAGTGACTCCCTAAGATCTGAGAGGTGTTCCCAGCAGAGATACCAAGAAAATGGAGAAATCAGTTATATTAGCATGTCAACTGAAATTACCAGAAGAAAAGCCACACCTATGCTGAATATTCTTACAAGGTTGATTGACTGACTAGATGTTCATGTTTGTGGAGACTTAGAATGTAGATCCAGACCCCAGATTATCTTGGCCCATCAGCTTCCTCAGCATTCATGTACCACTCAGCTCTGTATCTGACATAACTTTTCAACTAACATGGACTGTCTTAATTTGGCAGAACACTAGCTTCTACCAGCCCAAGAATGTCACCAGATAGCAACTTAGAACTACAACTAAGATTGCCCTTATGTTCCTCCTGGTGTATTCACCTGATTTATGACTTTTTTTTTGTTCTGTGATGATAAAAAGTTCTTGTAACTATTGTCACATCGGAACAAGTTATTTGGGACAATGTGAATCTTTTTGGGGACCATATCCCTCATATAAGGCTCAGAATAAATGATGTCTTTTTCCCTTTGAGGTGGTCACTATATTTTATATCAGTGACCACAAAGAAATGAACTATGCCAGTAATTTGAAAAAACTTGGAAGCAGATTCTTCCTCAGAAAGCTTCTTGGTAAAGCATAGTCAAATTGGTACCTTGAATGCAGCCCTGTGAGACCTTGAACAGACCTGAGAGCTAGTTAAAGTATGTTTAGACTCAACTCTCACAGAAACTAACTAGTTCACTCCCTCCTTCCTTCCCCTTCTCTCCTTCTCTCCCTCCATCCGCCCTTTCTTCTTTCCTTCCTTTGTCCTTCTTCCCTTCCCTTCCCTTCCCTTCCCTTCCCTTCCCTTCCCTTCCCTTCCCTTCCCTTCCCTTCCCTTCCCTTCCCTTCCCTTCCCTTCCCTTCCCTTCCCTTCCCTTCCCTTCCCTTCCCTTCCCTTCCCTTCCCTTCCCTTCCCTTCCCTTCCCTTCCCTCCCTCCCTCCCTTCCTTCCTTCCTTCCTCCCTCCCCCTCCTTTTCTTTCTTTCTACCAAATTCTCATATAGCCCAAGTTGGCCTTGAACTCATTATATGGTTCAGGATGACCTTGAACTCCAGATCCCCCTGTCTCTACCTCCAAAGAGCTGAGGTTATAGACATGTACCACCACACTGGCTTCATGTGGTTCTGTGGATTGAACTCAAGGCTTCATGCATGTGAGGAAAGAACTCTACCAATGGGGCTACATATTTATTTCTTTAAGAAACACACAGGCACTGTATTTTATCTTACTGAAATACAGTTTTGACCATGTCTATCTCTTAAAAATACGTTCTTTGATTTCTATTTTTTTCTACAATCCAGGGAATATAGTTCATTTTGCACAGAAGTTTTAAATTGTAGAGCTATTGATTTAAATCTAAGTTCTAACACTTACCTGACATTATGGCCTTGCCCAGTTTAGAAAATATCTTCAAGTCTCAGTTTGTTAAGTGGTGATATTTTTTTCTTCTTAACAGGGTAATTGTGATAGTTAGATGAGGTAGTGTGTAAGATTATGTGCTCAGTAAATGATGGCCATTAGATTAGTTACAGTTAATTAATTAAGTTAATTAAATTCAGCACTCAGTGTCATGTGGTTGGGTTAAGCCTGCCCACTCTTCTGATTTACCTAGACAAATGTAACTTTTCCCTTTTTCTTCCTTTCTGATTCTTTCAGATATTGGCCAGAGCTTACATATGCTTTCTCTGCTATTTGGACTTTCTCATTCTCTGAAGCCCTTCTCCTGGTCAGGCAGCTGATCTCCATGCCAGCTTCATTCATTCAATTGCATGGCCTCTTCCACTTCCATCCGTTTTTTCTGGGCAGCTGCTAAGATTTATAGCTTGCCTGTCTTTTTTTTTTTTTTTTTTTTTTTTTTTAGCTGTAAAACAATTGTCTGGGAATAAAACAAACAAACAAAAAAGTGAAATTCAATTTCTTTTTTTTTCAGGAATTCATATCTATTGACATTTCTCAATTGCTTTTTCAGTTATCACCAACCTCACTCTGCAAATCCTAGAATGAACCATGCCAGCCTATCAGTGAACTTGAAATTCCCAGTTACATAGTTCTCAATCTATTTTAAAAATCTGTATGCTTATTTTCTTTCACCAGATCCCAGGACTTTTCTTCCCTCCCATTTATACCTATTAGAATTCCACCAATCTCTTCATGCTTAGTCCCTCTTGAGACCTCCCACTGGACACAGCTGCCTTCCAGCTGGACCTCATAAGGTACTTCAAGCTTGAGTTTCTTCTGATTTGTCAGAGGCCTTTTCTGACTTGTGGTACCATCTAAGTCTTTTTTTTTTTTTTGGTAACAACCTTACCTACAGCCTTTCTCTTTCTTTGATGTATTAGTTTACAATTACTGTTTCATCTGTGTGTTCAGACAGTCATTTTGTTGTACCTCCTTTGGTGTTTCTTCCTCCACCCTTTGGTACTTCTTTTAAAATTTTTAAAATCTTATTTTTCATTATGTATATGTATGTGTCTGTATTGTGGGCATTTGCACACATATGTGAGTGTCTGTGCAGACCAAAAGAAGGTGTCAGATTTCCTGGAGACGGAGTTACAGGAATCTACAAGTAGACATGGGTGCTGGGAACCAACTCAGTTACTCTGAAGGAACAGCTGAGCCATCTCTCCAGTGCTTTGATTATGGTATTTCAAATGCTGTTTTGAACACCAAGAGTTCATCTGATTGTGTTCCTCATTAAATACAAGAAAAGATCACTTTTATATTGCCAGTTCCCTTGACACATGATAAACACTGATATTCTTGTTAGATCACTAAGAATATGTTTAGTGCACACCTGCCAATCTTTGAAAAGATGAAGCAAAAATCTTTTATTGAAAATAGATTTTCCTTACACAATATATTCTAGTTATGGTTTCCCTACCCTTTACCCCACTGAGGTCCTCCCTACCTCCCTTCCCATCCTAATCCATCCCCTTTCTGTCTCTTGTTAGAAAACAAACAGGTATGTAACGGATAATAATAAAATACAAAATAATAAGATAAAATAAAAACAAACAGAAAGAATAGAGCCCAAGAAAAAATATAAGAAACAGGCATAGTCTCAGAGATACACTCATCTGCACATTCAGGAATCCCACAGGAACACAAAACTGGAAACAATAACAAATGCCCAAAACCTAAAGGGTAAATATCAATAAATAAATATATAAATAAAAATAAAAATATTTTTTTTAGAAAAACCCTGAAAATAGATTATGAGATAATGAACCTCTAAGGATGCCTTTGAGTTTGTTTTCTATTGGCCTTTTACTGCTGGACATACAGCTTACACTTAAAAGTGGTTTTTTTCTCCAGTGAGACTCCCTTGGAGAAAAGTAATTTTTTCATTTACAAGTAGTTATCAATTGGAGATAGCTTCTGGGTTAAGGATGGGGGTATATGTCCTCTTGTCCTTTCAACCTTGGGGCTCTATCCAGTGCAGACCCCTGCAAGCCCTGTGTGTGCTGCCTCAGTTTCTACCCGTGCCAGCCCTGTCAAGTCTAAAGAGTCTTGTTTTCTTGCTGTCATCCATCCTGTTCTGCTTCACATTCTTTCTGCCTCCTCTTCTGCAGGGATGCCTGAGCCCTGAGGGCAGGGATTTGATGGAGACATACCATTTAGGACTGAGTGTTTTAAGGTCTCTCACTCTCTGCATATTGTCTAGATCTGGGTCTTAGTTCCCATCTGCTGCAAGGCAAAGCTTCTCTGATGATAACCAAACAAGGCACTGATGTATGAGTAAAGCAGAATATAATTAGGAGTCATTTTATTGGTACATTCCTTTTGTAGAACTTTTTTTTTTGAACTATTTGGTATTCCCCTAGGTCTCTGGGCTATGTAGTCTCAGGTTCTTGTTCACCCAAGCACCACTGAGAATAGGTTCCATTTCATCCAGTGGGCCTTATATCAAATCAGATATTGGGTGGTTATTCTCCAAAGCTTGGTGACACCATTGCCCTTGCATATCTTGCAGTGTAGATTGAAGGCTTTATAGCTGGGTTGGTGTTTATATTTCTCCTTCAGTAGTTGTATCTTACCTTATAGTAGCAAGAACCCTAGTAGTGGTGAAAGGCTCTAGGCAGGCACCCCCTCTACTTCTCCATGTTCAATGAGTTATGTAGGCATTATTTTCAGGAATAGGGGCTTGTGGTCATTATGTGGGGAGCAACCTATACCCTTTGCAAGAGCCTGGTTTGTTTGGGGTTCCACGGGACTCCTTTGGCTGACAACTCAATTAGATGAAACCCATTCCTGGTACTGAAGCTTCATTTGGTGATGAGCCAAACAGCCAGTAGTGGCTTTGCCTCCCCTGTTATTTGGTGATTTTATTTAGATCGCCTTCATATATGTATATAATTCGCCTTCATATATGTATATAATGTATATATATATGTATATATACATTGTATATATATGTATATAATATAATATATATGTATATAATAATATGTATATAATATAATCGCCTTCATATATGTATATAATGTAGTGAAGCAAAAATTTTAATAGACAATCTCAATTAATGGTTGGCCAGCTTTATGAGCATCTTACTTGATTTGAATAATTAAATATTCCACATGAGAATGCATCAAAATAAACTATGTATGCTTTATAAAACACAATACAATCTATAATTACCTAACTTGGTAACTTGTTTAAAGAAGTTCTCTACCTCCACATACGCTTGTCAGGGTGACTCACAGCTTCATCATTGTATCAATGCCCATTAGTTGTCCTTATGATTGCTGAGAGACAACACTTGGTCTCCAGATCTTGATATGTGAGTTCCTGTAAAGGACTAACAGAATTTTTCTTTTCTCTCTCCTATCCTATTGTTTGATGCAAACTCCTTTTTGCCTAGATTCCTCCCCCTTTTCAATTGAAGACTCAACAATTCACAAGATGACTTGAAATCACACAGAGTTCTTGTTTCTGCATATGCAGTCTTGGGTTTACAGGCATGCACCACCAGGTCAAGCTTGCCTTCTTTTCATCTGATAATTTTACTAAGAGTTCTCAAAGGGTTGCTCACATAGTTTGTCTTCAGAAATGTAACTTCAGAGACTGGAGAGCTGGCTCAGAGGTTAAAGAGCTTTCTACTCAAGAAAGAGTACTAGAATTCAGAACCCCTCAATGCACATATATGCCATATGTGTGGATGCCTGCCTGTAATTCCAGCCTATGAAGGTAGAGATGGGTGATTCCCAGAGCATGCTGATTAGGAAGACTATCTGAATTGGTGATCTCTGGATTTCATTGAGAGACTCTCATTCAAAGGAAAAGGTGGATGAATGGGTATGTAAGAATCTCAACATCAATCCCTGGCCTCCATGTATTCATGCCTACAGACATGCAAAAACACACTCGCATATACATCACACACATGAAAAGAAGGAAGAAAAAGATGTAACTTCATTTTCTTTTTGATCACTAACCTTTAAAATTCTGTTCATAGACATGGTAATTGTCTTTGGTATTCACTCTTAGCTACTTCTCTTATTTCATCTTCATGTTCAATCAATGAGATGGTTTGAAAGAAAAATGACCCACTAAAGACAGATTTAAATGCTTATTTAAAAGATCAAGATGTTCAAATTTATCCCATGAATTCAAGCTTAGGGCTGTCAATCTGTAATCATGAATACACCATGAATATATATTAAGGCTGCTCATAAATTTTAGGAAGGCATCAGCTACCTATATCGTATTTTTGATGAAATAATACTTAACATACCTCCATTGACTGTTGGATCTGTTTTTCCTTTATTTTATTCTCTATCAAATTGTCTTCATTATGCTTCCTCTGTCAAGTGAGGAATTTCCACTAAGACTCAAACTTACCAATTACTGGACTCTTCCCTGCATCTCCATTTTAGATTTAATCCATGTCTTTGCAGAAGAAATTCCCTTTGGTTGTTATATTCTTGACGTATACATCATGGTACTTTCTTATATTAAAATACTAAGTCTGCCTTTATTGTTTCTTTTAGTCAACAGATACTTCTGCTCATTTGCAATGAACAGAACTTGTTATCTGTCATCATCAACAGAAGATGTTGATTTGTACCAAATAGAAATCTATTAAAATGAGCTTATGCAATTTTGGAATTTATTTTTAAAGGAATATGTTCATTAGACTCGAGGTTAGGAATTGAAAGTGAGAATTTTGAGGACTTTGAAGGGAAGCACTTGGGAAGCTGAGAGCTGAGATTTTGCCCTCTTTTTTCCTATGGACTCGTTTTCTATGGACTATTAATAACCTAGTGATTAAGTCCTGTCATCTATAGTAGCCATAAGGATGATCCAGTCTCAGAATGAGTAGGCCAAGGATACTCTAAGATGCTGAATAAGTATTTACTGAGTGGATAAGTGTGTAACTCACTTTTAGAGAGCTGATTGTGCATGTTGACATTGTTCTTGGTGTGATTATTTGACTATAAAATGTAATTTTTCTATTTAATACACAAGCATCTTCTAAAATCAAGTAACACTAGTACAAGACTCTTAGACTTTTGATTAGGCTTTTTTTGAAAATAAGGCGTCTTGAGAGCACTCAAGATGGCAGTGGGTGGTAGCTGCCACAACTTGCATTATCCCCTCTCCAGTCACCTCTGACACCTCATGCACTGGTGGACTGGTAGAAGCTAATCTGGTGTCAAGTCCAGTGGGGAAACTAAGAACTAAAGGTGATTGAAAAAGCAACAGATCTAGAAAAGTCAACTGGTCTTGAGTAGAGAAAGGAAAGATGCTGGAACAGAGATGTGGAATTAGCATCTTGCCAGTGACAGATACCGGGAGCTGTCGCCACGACGGTCGGGCCAGTGCCAGACCTACATTGCCTGGTCACTGGTGGAGAGACATGGAACTAGAGACACGGTCATAGAGGACAAAGGAGCATGTCCTTCTCCAGTGGAGCCAGTCCTCAGGCTGCCAGGAGCCTAGGGCCACAACCAGGCCCTCTTTACCCTTTCCCTGCCTTGTTAGGTTGGGACACCTGCCCGTAGCTGGGATGGAAGACGAAGATGATGGAGCAGAGCAGGAGCTCTGCTGAGAAAGGCAGAGCTGGAGATGCATCATGTAGTTGCCAAGTAGGGCCAGTTTTCGAGCTTCTGAGAGGTTAGAGCTACTACCAGGCCCATCTTGCCCCTTTGAAGCCTGCTGGTGCCAGGCTGGGCCCTCAGGCCGGGCCCTCAGCATAAGGCCACTGCTGCTGTTGGAATTGTGGAGAGGGGAGTACAGGCATTACACTGCCTGAGGGCTACAAGCAGACAGTAGAACCCGGCATGCTAGCCAGGCAGCGGGTGCTGGGGGCAAGGTGGCTGCAGTGGTCTGGAGCTCGAGCAGGTCCTGCCCCTGAACACGCTGCCCAACCACAAGCATCACCCTGATTCTGAGCAATAACAAGATATAAAAGCTGGAGAATGTCTCATTTTTTGGGCTAAATTTCCTCAAAAGATCTCTAAGATTCATCCTACCACCAGAAACGATGTTGATGTCCGTGATTCCTGCTGCAGATGGAAATCAAGTTGACGTCTGTGATCCGTGCTGCGGCAGGAAACCATGTGGTTGTCATGAGCCTTGATGCTGCCAGAGGCCATGCTGATGTCACTGATCCATGTGACTTTCAGAAATCACTTTGATTTCTGCCACCAGAATCCATGTTGATGGCTGAGATCCACGCTGCCTGCTGCCAGCGAAAACCAAGGTGATGTCCGTTATTCCTGCCACACAGATTGGACTTGTTTTGTTTTGTTTCGATTGTGTGTGTGTGCGTGTGTGTGTGTATGCGTGTGTGTATGTATGCGTGTGTGTATGCATGTGTGCGCGCGTGTGTATGCGTGTGTGTATGCATGTGTGTGTGTGTATGTGTGTGTGTATGCATGTGCATGTGTATGTGGGTGTGTGTATGCGTGTGTGTGTATGCATGTGTATGTGTGCGTGTGTGTATGTGTGTGTGTATGTGTGTGTATGCTTGTGAGTGTGTGTGTGTATGTGTGTGTATGCTTGTGAGTGTGTGTGTGTGTATGCGTGTATGTATGCGTGTATGTGTGTATACGTGTGTGTGTATGTGTGTGTGTGTATGCGTGTGTTTATGCGTGTGTGTGTATACGTGTGTGTGTATGTGTGTGTGTATGCGTGTGTGTGTGTGTATGCCTGTGTGCATGCATGTGTGTGTGTGTATGCGTGTGTGTATATGCATGTGTGTGTGTATGCGTGTGTGTGTATGTGTGTGTGCATGTGTGTGTGCGCATGTGTGTGTGTATGTGTGTGTGTATGCATGTGTGTGTGTATATGCGTGTGTGTGTATGTGTGTGTGCATGCATGTGTGTGTATGTGTGTGTGTATGCATGTGTGTGTGTGTGCCTGTGTGTGTGTATGCGTGTGTGTGTGTATGCTTGTGAGTGTATGTGTGTATGCGTGTGTGTATGCATTTGTGTGTATGTGTGTGTGTGTATGCGTGTGTGTATGCTTGTGAGTGTGTGTATGTGTGTGTGTATGCGTGTGTGTGTGTATGCATGTGTGTATGCATGTGTGTGTGTGTATGCGTGTGTGTGTGTATGCATGTGTGTGTGTGTATGCATGTGTGTGTGTGCGTGTGTGTATGAGTGTGTGTGTGCGTGTGTGTGTATGAGTGTTTGTATGCATGTGTGTGTATGTGTGTGTGTATGTGTGTGTATGCATGTGTGTGTATGTGTGTGTGTGTGTATGCGTGTGTGTGTATGCATGTGTGTGTGTATGCATGTGTGTGTGTATGTGTGTGTGTATATGCATGTGTGTGTGTATGTGTGTGTATGTGTGTGTGTATGTGTGTGTATGCATGTGTGTGTATGTGTGTGTGTGTGTATGCGTGTGTGTATGCATGTGTGTGTGTGTATGCATGTGTGTGTGTATGTGTGTGTGTATATGCATGTGTGTGTGTATGTGTGTGTATGCGTGTGTGTATATGCGTGTGTGTATGTGTGTGTGTATGCTTGTGAGTGTGTGTATGTGTGTGTGTATGTGTGTGTGTGTGTATGCATGTGTGTATGCATGTGTGTGTGTGTATGCGTGTGTGTGTGTGTGTATGCGTGTGTGTGTGTATGTATGCATGTGTGTGTGTGTGTATGCATGTGTGTGTGTATGTATGCATGTGTGTGTGTGCGTGTGTGTGTATGAGTGTGTGTATGCGTGTGTGTGTATGCGTGTGTATATGCGTGTGTGTGTATGGCGTGTGTGTCTGTGTGTGTGTGTATTTCTTTTTATCTTCCCTTTTTCTTTGCCCAGAAGGAGTGGGAAGGTAGACCTGGGCAGAATAGGAAGTGGGTGTGATCTGGATACATTGTATGAAATTCGCAAGTAATTAATAAAAATATTATGTTAAAAATAAAAAAGAAAAGAAAAGAAGGCTTCCTAATTTTAAGAGTTATTTTTAAAAGCATAATTGAACAGTTTGAATTAATTGAAGACATAAATTAAGAAAGTCTTTGAAAGAGCAGACTTCATTTGAACATTTTTATACAAATTATGATTCTACTTAGATGCCAGAAATTTCATGTTTTAAGGCAACTTCGTGGTAAGATCAATCAATAAAAAGTTGGAGGAAACAGAAGTTCCTTGGCAAAACTATTCTTTAGCAAGCCTTCCTTGGCTGCTGTCAGGAACTTCTTAATGCCCCCTTATTTATCCTGATAAGATTTGTACTTTGGGACTCTTGAACCCTGAATCAGCTTTTCTTCAATAGTTTTAGGCTATCTTTTCTGACCTCCACCCAAACTCATTCCTTTACCAGTAACTCCAATTTGGTTTTCTAGTATTATCCTTTATTATGCTCTGGCATCTCCAAGTAAAAATACTGACTTTTTACTCCAATGCTTGCTTCAACTCTGCTACTCATATTCGCATGTATGTTTTCTTTTGTGAAAATCCATACAGTGTTAATGTACTTCCTAGCGTGGATCTTATGTCTGCTACAACAGATATGTCACATGTTTACTATTTTCAGCATCCAGTTAGCATGTAATTTCTTACTTACCTTAGAAAAATATTCTGTAGCTAAAGAGAGAACTAATAATGATCATGCTGGATAATGATCACAGGTGCGTGCCAAGGTTGCTCTGAGTGACTTGAAACTGTTGGCTGCTTTAGTCATCTGTGAATTGGGGGGATAAGAAAAGAAAGTGATTTGTTTCTCTATTAAGATTATTTTTTTCATGCTTTGAAATATGACTAATTGTTGCCTGTGAGTCACTTGAACAATAGATCAGACATTGAGTGTAGTACTGGAACTCTCTTTAAAAGCAAACAAACACCATCACAAGGATCTTAGATTTTTAAAACATTTTGATGTTTTAGAACTTGTTTACCAGAGACATTTTTCTTTCTGAAATAAGGGATTAATTACACAGTCAAGGGATAAGCCAAGGTTTGTCCTTGTTTATGAACAATTGCCAGTTCCTTTGCATTAAGGTAGCACTCAGGTTTTCTGTTTCTTCTAGAAGCCCTGGTGGCTAGAACAGGGTGCACAATAGTGTACTGTTGGAGAATTGACTAAGTAGTTTGTCCCTTTTAATGTATCATATTCAAATCTCAAAACCACGGGTAATTCTTTAAGTGTATATTATTTTTACAATGTAGATTATCTGAATTGGTGAGCCCATCCCCCCCCCCCCAATATCTAAGCCAGTGTTTCTCCCCTCTGTCACTACATACCTGAGTATCTGGAGAACTTTAAAAACTGTGCTCGTTGCTATCTCCAGAAATTCCAGCTTAACGATCTGGTGTGGGCTTCGTGAACTTAAGAATAGGCTTTTCAAAAGTGGCTGAGGCAATTCGGATGAGTAGGCAGGGACGAGGAACCTAGGATGAAATCCAGACCCCCTCATCTCACATCAGAGAGTATTGAGGCTTTCTTACTTCAGCTGTCACTGTGGGCTAACAATCCAAATATCCCTGTGAATCACTAGATGTTTTTGAAAGGGCTCTGTGAAAGTGACATCAACTTCTTTATTTAGAACAGATCATAATTTTTATGGCTTCCAACAGATGTCATGATTTCTTGAATTATCCTTTCACGTCATGGGGCCTCCTAGGCACTCACTGCCAAAAAGCCGGAAGGTATGTCTCTTTTTCTGTACTCCAGGTATTGCAGCATATTTTAGTTTTTTATTTCTTGCCAGTGCTTTTTTGTCTGTTTCTTCATTTATCTTTGCCCACTGAAGTTTGTCTTCTAGCAGTTTAGAACATATGGATTGAGCCCCCTAATATCCCACAACACCTAAAACATTTCTCTTACCTTTATACTTGGATGGTGTTTAGCTCAGGGGTCAGCAAATGATGATCCACAGTCTAAATCCAGCAGGCTATCTATTTATATAATAAAAATTTATTGGAATATAACTGTGCCTATTCATTTATGTATTATTTATGGCTGCCTTCAGGCAAAACGTTGAGATTGAGAAGTTTTTAACAGAGATGGTTTGACCCACAAAGCCAAAATTATTTACCATCTGGTCTTCACTGAAAAAAAAATTGACTTCTAGTTTACATATTTTAAAATACTTGGTCCAAAAAGTATTGCTTGTAGTCATGACTCTTCTGTCTTCTAATATTAAATAATGCTGTGTATATGTCAAAGATCAGTGAGATTCTTATCTACATTTCTCTTGTCTACCTTAAAGACTTGATAATTTTGCTCTGATTTCAAAGAACTTTTTTTTATTTAACCCTGAAATCAAGTAACTTCTGGGCTTTCCTATATATAGAGATTTCCTATATCTCTGAGGTGCCATGTGAGCACCAAAAGAAGCTCCTGTATTCCTACATGTTCCACTATCAAGGTTTACATGAGTAATTAGGGTTTACTGTCTTTGGGTTCTCTCATTTCTTAGGGTAACAGGTGTCCTGCAGGCTCATCAATTTCATGTGTTTCCTGGCTTCATCTTCCCATGGGTCCATATACAGGTCTCTTCATTGGGTATACCCTTCCTCTCGTACTCTGATGTGGTTCTACAACTGGTCCCTATTTTTTCAAGTTATATTCTGCTGGTTGTTTCAGGGTGACTTTGAAGAAGAAAGGGATACGTATATACTTATTCAAATCAGAAGCCTTAATTTGTGTTTCTAGGACACCTTTGACGAGGGGAGGTGTCCCATATCCCAGACTAGGCTTTTTATTTGGCATCCTATAGCTTCTGAATGAGCATAATCCTCTGTGTGTTGTAACTCTAATTAAACTATTTATACATTTATCTATGTGTATTTATGTATGTATGCATGTATGTGAGTGTTTATATGTGCATGTATATATATACATATATGTATATATGGATCTTATAAAATCATAGGTTTTCATATTGCTTATCTACACATCCATAGTATTATTTATCTCTCCTCGATACCCCATTTTCTTTCATACCTTATCATCTCTCTCTCCATTTAAACCTCCCTCCATTGCTGAGTTTTCCTTTCGTATCATCTGAAAAGGCTATTGCCGTTGATCTTGATTGACAATCAAAACTTCATGTCAATTGGAAGCTCACAACTGGTCCACATGCAGAGAATACATGACTTCAGAGTGCTCAGTCACAAATTGGACATCTATATTACACCTCATCCCCAAGACCCAAGGATCATCATGGGAGAAGGTGCAGAAAGATCATTATGACCAGAAGTTGGGGAAGACTGGAGCAAAACTCTACCATGGTTGCTGTATTCATGAACTCATGAGCAGCTGTGATTGCCTGAACAAGATGTGCACAAGATCAAGACAGTCAACATTCTCCATGGAGTTGGGGAAGGGGTTCATGAGTCTCTATCACTAACCAAGTAACTATGGATAGTTGTTGGCTTCTAGGGGAGCAAGGGTCAATTTTCTTTAAGAGCATATCTTTTTGTAAGTCAACTATGCTCATTAATGGCCTCATTTCCAACAGTATATGGAAAGCACAAATAGAAAAAGGACACAACATTGGAAGAGGAGTGAATCTTGGAGGAATAAAAGAGGAGAAGTTGTGCGGGTAAGCATAATCAAAATAAATTGTTTGGAATTCTCAAATAATTCCTAAGTAAATCTAAGAATTGTCAAGTCTTTACAAAGGCCAGAAAAGTGTACTTTATTTCATAAATCATATAATGAACTATTCATGAATTTTAGACATATAAAAATATTAAATTAAAACTTTTTTCATGTGACATAAGTCCACAAGAAGCTAGAAAACATTATTTTAGCTAAAGTCATATTTGGTGTATGTAACATTTAACTCTTAGGAAATTAACATTGATTACATTTATAACCGAGAAGGACATGAGGAATAACATGTGCTATAATCAGCTAGCAGAATGATGCATTTGGAACCATAAGAAACAGTAAGTGGTTAGGGCAACAAAAGAACAGGGCTAAAGTGACTGATACACAACTGTAATGATATGAACTGGAGCACACTGTACTTTTGATTGAACAGGAAAAGTGAGGGTGGGGCCAGTATCTATGAAAGCTCCCGAGCATCCATTATGAGGTTGTCACTGAGACTCATCAATTTTTTCTTGCATTTCTTATATTCACCTGTCATCTTAAATTTCCTCTGCTTTCCCTCCAATTTAGACCCAACACTTCATGTCTTGGCTTTTACAATGATCTTCTAATTAATCAACATTACTAGTCTTTTCTAAGTCAAGTAGACAACACGTAAAAATAGCAGGCCAATATTTCTAAAGCATCACTCATTTCTATTAGTCCTTCATTTTTCTTCCATCTAATATCACAGCATTATCCAGAAAGATGTTTTTTTTTAAACTATGCCCAATTACCAAGTATAGAATGCTCCAGAAACATGCACTGTGTTTGTTTCGATGCCTGAGGCAGAATAGATCTCTAGTAAATATTTACTGAACAAATGAACAGTAACCATTTGTTCTGGGGAATGGAACTTGCAAGGACAAAAGTCTGGATTTTGGACTCTTTATTCTTTTACAAATCAGTAGTTGGGTTGGTATTATGTTGATGTTCCCAAGTAACTTTTGTTTGAAGAAATAATAGTTCTCTTACCTAAGTATTCAAAATCCAGTGAAGTAGATGAATATGTTTTATCTTTTACACTGAAATTCAATATCCCAAATTAAGGGTCTAGCTCAATAATATATTTGCCTTATATGTGTGAGGTCTTGGATTTACTCTTGAAAACCACAAAACATAAGAACAATCAAAATTCCAAGTTAATTTTTGAAAGGCAATTGCTGTTACTTCCCCAAATGTAGAAGACAGCACTATGTTTTGGCATAGCAATTCTCCTCTAAGCCTTACAGATCTGTAGGGTTTCAAGTGTGTCCTTGTCTCCTTCCTGAGAATCAGGTTTAACTCTAGCCTGCCCAGCTGAACTGCCTTGACATCCAGGCAAAGATGGATTTATTTGGGAGTGAGTGGCTGATTCCAACCTAGCTGTTCATATTCATTCATTCCTGGGATTTAAACTTTTTTTTTTTAAATTGTAAACTAAGCAAATGACCATTTCTGTAGATAAAGCTACCACAAATTCTTCATGATTAGGCCTCCCAATATTTAGTAAAGGTAATCTAGAGTAGGGAAAATAAGCAAACAGATAAGAGATATGACAGACAGCAGAAACATCCTGGTAGCCTTTGAATCCTGTACTCAATGAATTTCTTAGGCTCTCAAAGGTTTGGCATCATAAACCAAGGCAGAAACCTGTGTGTAGGGATGTCATAGGTCCCAGTGGGGAAGTTATTGTCATTATTTTGTTAAATGTTTGTCATGTAGCATCAAAATGCCTTCTAAATATTTTGTTTTCTCCCATAGATTACAGCTGCTATCAGCCTCAGTTGGTTGTGGAGGCATCTGTTTATCGCAGAGGACAGTGGTTCCTAGAGATACTCTTAACTATTCAGGCTTCTGAAAATAAGTAACTCAGTGCTTATCCATAAATGGATAAATAATGGAGGAAAATAAATGAAGAAAATAATCAGACGTTTATATCATCCCCTGAAAAACTCATGGAAGAGTTAGTGAAAAGAATATATTAGGCAAAAGAGTTTTGTAGCTATTTATTCTCAATTAAAACATTCTGTGGGGAGTGTGGAGGTTCATACAACTCAGGAAGTTAATGAAAATTACTAAACTGAGGAAGTAAACAGAAATTATAAAGCTCAGAAAGCTCCTGAAACTTACAGGATTCTTAAGGCTCCTCTACAAATTTAGAAAAGCAGAAAGTAATTGCTGGGAGAGGATACTCTCTGACCTGTAAGTAATATAAGTACTCCAGGAATATAGGTCTTTTGACCTTTTGTTACTCATGTTGAGATGGACTTTTGGATTATACAAACAGCCTTGGAATCACCTACGTGCCTGTAAGCAAACTCTCACCCATATTCAGGTAACTCCAAGAAACCTACTGGCTCACTAACTTAGACTTGGGTGGAATTGTTTCTTTAGTCTGCCTTCAGTGCCTTATCTGGGATGAGTGTGTATTTGTTTACATCTCCTTAGGTAAAGTCATACAGCAGCCACATAAAAGAATTTCTGGATGAGTCAATTTGAAGCAAAGTGGTTTCTTTAGAAAGGGGTTTATAAAGGCTTTTTAATACTATTTTTATTTGTGTGTGTGTGTACACATGTATATTCCTAAACACAGCCTTATCACTCTGTATAGCGTGACTTGTATATATGTTTTCAGGGCTTGACTATTTGACATTAGATAAGCAATCAGTGTGCTTACCTCTGGGGAAGACTATTTTTCCTCCTCTCAGCTTTCCTTAGTCGCCTGTATCCTTGTGTAGAGTCAAGGCCTCACGGCTTTCTACTTTGCAGGTCTGTTGTTGTAGTCCTTGTTCAGCTCATGTTTAGACAGTCATGTTGGTGAGACTTTATGGATAGAGCTGACAGTACACTTGACACAGTTTCACAGCAAACTCCCTAATGCCCTGGCTCTTGAAATCTTTTTGCCTCATTTTCTGTAATGTTCCTTGAGCTTTAGTTGTGGGAGTTGAATTGTGGATGTATCCACTGGGACTGGGAACCATAACTCTGTATTTTGGTTTTTTTTTTTTTTAAATTTATTTTTATCTGTTTATTTTTGGTAATGGTTTCTGTTGGTTGCAAAAAGAAGTTTCCTTGAGAGGTGAGGACTATACAAACAAAGCTATGGAATGCTTCACAGATTTTCCTGTCATCTTTGTGCAGGGGCCAGGCTGCACTTCTCTGCATTTCAGTCTTCAATTCTAGTATGTGTACTGCCAATGTGAGCATTCCAGTTTTCTTTATTATTTATTTATCCCCCCTCACCCTAGTTTTCTTTTTATGGAACCCATAGGAGGAAAAAAAAAACTTTTTCAGTGTCAGTAGCACAAAAGTCTATGAATAACTGCATATTTTTATGCCACTGTCCTGTGTACTACACACTTGACTAATTTTCTCTTCTCACATTGGCTGCTAAAGCATCAAATTTGCATCCTCTTAGAAAGTGTGTGACATTTTGTTAGATGTCACCACTTTTGGCTTCTGGGTCATTTACATTGCAAAGATTCACATTCATTTTGTCTAGCTGGAGTTTCATATCATTTTAATCTGAGTACCCAAGAGTTGGTTAGGCACATAATTCTTATTTACCTCACACATATTCTAAATTACTTGTCATTTCACACACACACACACACACACACACACACACACACACACACAATCTTCTAGGCCTGCTGAAGTTTTTTGCATACATATTTGCATACATCTTAAATTATATTTATGATTATTACTGTTAATTTATGTGTGTGTGTGTATGTGTGTGTGTTTGTGTGTGTAGGAGAGTGGACAACTTGGTGGAGTCAGGTCTCTCCTTATACTATGTGGGCTCTGGAGACCAAACATAAGTAGTTATGATCATGTGGCAATTGCTTTCTTTACCTACTGGCCTATCTTACCTCCAACTCCCTGGTTTTTGAGATAGGCTTTCTGTAATTAAAAACTAGAGAGCCTAGGGATCTAGGGTAAAACCAAATAATACTGGCCTGAAAAGTAATTAGTGACAAAATCACTCCTAATGATATTCTTCTATACTCATAGATCAGTGCCTTGCTCAGCCATCATCAGAGATGCTTCCTCCTGCACCAGATGGGAACAAATACAGAGACCCACAGCCAGAAATTATGCAGAGGGCAAGAGACCTTGGACCACTCAGCCGTAATGGGATGTGGATGTCTCCATCAATACCCTCCCCTCTGGGCTCAGGGGACTCAGAAAGCAGAGTGTAAGAGCCAGAGAGGATGGAGAACACCAAGAAAACAAAGCCCTCTAAATCAACATGAGCAAAGTTCATATCAATTCATAGAGACTGAGGTAGCATGCACAGAGCCAACATGGATCTGCACCAGGTCCGCTGCATATTTATTATAAATTCCCGTTTAGTGTATTGATGGGATTCTTGAATGTGTGAATGAATGAGTCTCTGATTCTTGTGCCTTCTTTTGGGATCTTTTCCTCCTGTTTGTTTGTCTTGTCCAACTTTATATTTTATTTTGTTATATTTTATTATTATTTCTTAGAAGCTTATTCTTTTCTAATGATTGACATCAAGGAAATGGATATGGATTGGAAGGGAAGTAGAGAGGAAATAGGAGTAGAGGGAGGGGAACTATAATTAGGATATATTATGTAAAATAAAAAAGGATCTATTTTCAATAAAAGAGAGGGAAAAAAAGGTTAACCTGGAATTTACTACATAACCAGAGTAGCTTAATCCATGATTTTCCGGCTCTGGTTTCATGCTGAGATTAAAGGCATGCACCACAATGCTCATCTAGGTGTAATTTTTAAGCATTAAAAAATTATATATATATATATATATATTCACTGGTCAGGTCAAATTCCATGATCAAAGTGGCCTGATGCCTCCAAAAACCGTGGTGATGCCTGAGATCCACACTCCTGCCACATAGGTTGGACCTAATTTAATTGTTGTTATTATTACTTTTTCTTGAGGGCACAGGGGTGGGAAGATGGACCAGGGAAGAATGGGAAAAGGGTGTCATTGAGATACATTGTATGAAACTCAGGTAATTAATAAAAGTGTTACGGAAAAAAACATAAAATTGGTCATTTTATGATTCAATACATTCACATTTCTGGGCATCTGTCCTCACCATTGATCTCCAAGCCTCTGATCTCCCCAAACTAAAGCTCCATGCTTATGAAATAACAATATCCCTAGCTCCTAACAGCTACCATTATACTTTCTGTCTCTGTGAATTTAAATATTATGGATGCAAACATGGGGGAGGGGTGTGCATATTCGTCCATGTGTGCCTGGTTGACTTTATTAAGGATCACACTCTCAAGTTACCTCTAAGGTATACCATGTGTCAATATATCCTTCCTTTTTAAGAGTGAATACCATCCACTGTGTATATACCACATTTTAGCTATTTGTCTGTAATGTGTACTTTCCCATTGATCTTGCTTCATGTTGTCACTCTTGCTCCACCCCCATGAACAACCTTCTATTCTGAACAAAATGCAGCATAAAAAGTATTTTTATTTTTCAAGTTCATAAGATCCTTAAGGTGGCTTCGCACAGAGCAACTTACTGTTTTGTTGGCACAAACTACACTGTGGCTGAGGAGAATATGATGATGAGGCAGGGAAATGTCTGGACCTTGGCTGGGGATGATGTCATGGGTCCTCTTATCTGAATGCTCTAGGCTCCTGCATTTACTCTGTTTCCTCAAATATCTCTTGTGAGTCTGTCTTTGGAATAGCATTGTCAACATACATTAGCATAAAAATGCTGAGATGGGCTCCCTTGGGAAGAGGTGTGCAGGCTGTAGAACTGGGAATCCTCTTCTCCCTCTTCCTATTTCTACCTCATCACTGATCTCAGTGGACACAACTACTGTGGGAGCAGTGTGAGATCAGAGTAGACTAAACATAAGACTGCTTTAATGCTAAGAAGTTTCCCAACATTCAAATTCACTGAGAAATGCTTTTAAGCCTTTAAAAATAGAGATACAATTCAGTGATCTTTTAGGGAAAACCTTTAAACACCCTAAAAAGAGATACTTTGGGAAGAACCTATAAATATAATGAGGTTATCCCAGGAAACGGGGTTGTGTGAGTCCAATGAATTCTTCCCTACTTCAATTAAAGGGTATTTAAATCTTTCTGAACCCTCAGCCCAGCAAGCCTGGAAAACTATTCCTCATGTAGTCACCCTATTGATTGAAGGCATTAACTGCAAAGGCTCCTGTGAAAAGGTTGTCTGAGAATGCTACAGAACAATCATGGCTCATCAATACAGATGAATCTTCCCTTACTGAAGATGAAAAATAAAAAAGATTTAGAAGCAGGATCAGAAGCAATTAATTCAACTAGTAGACGTTGGGCTGATCCAGTGCCCACTCCATCCCTGACAAAGGAACATGAGCCTGTGCTGGAGCCACTGTGAGACAGAAACTCACACCTCAGTTGTTCCCTGCCTTACCCAAGCAGAACACTCTGCCTTGGGACAGACTGGTCATAACAAGATAGTATTATTTTGAGACCCAAACATCATTGAATATAATCATCAATCTCGGCTTATTATTTGACTGAATATTTATGTCTAATCCTGAGTGTTCAGGAGCACACTGTAGTTGAGAATTGGCAATGAAGCCATGTGCTGGTAGGACACACTTTTAATCCCTCCGGAGGCAGGCAGGTGGAGCATTGTGAGTTCAAGACCAACTTGGTCTACAGAGTGAGTTCCAGGACAGCAAGAGTTACAACAGAGAAGCCCTATCTCTAAAACTATTAAAAAAAAAAAATTGGCAATGAGAGCTCACACCTTCAACCCCATTAATGAGAAGGCAGAGACAGGTAGATCTTTTAGTTTGAGGCCAGCCTTGTCTACAGAGTGAGTTTCAGGACATCCAAGGCCACACACAGAAATCCTATCTTGAAAAACCAAAATAATAATAATAATAATAATAATGATGATAATAATAATAATAATAATAAAAGAATTGGCAAGGAAAGACCTGGAAATTGAATTGGGTATTTTTCATGACTTAGGAGATGCACCTCTCTCTACTAAAGGAAACTCGGAAGAGGTAGGATTTCCAGTAGAGAAGGCAGAAGCTCTGACAAGAGGTATGGGCAGTGGACAAATACCAAGAGGGCTTTGAATGATGTTCTAAGGACAGGTCAGAAGAGAGTCAAGTGTGCCAAGAAATACCCAGCTTGAATATCTCATCCTGGCCATTTTACCCATCCAGGTGACTTGGGTGTCTCTGAACTCTGGGCAAGCAGTTAGAATAACTTAGTCTTTTTGTTGTTGTTGTTGTTCTCATCTTGAGAGCATCATTTAAGTTCTCTGTCCCTCGGTTTCTTCCTCTGTAAAACAAAGTTAATAGAGTCTAGTCTTTCCACCTCACAGGACTTTGTCAGAAAAGATCTTTAAAACACATAGCTGTATTAACAAGCTGCTGCCATTCTATTTTCCTTTTCTGCCCATTTTCTTTGTACCATATTCTTTATCTATAATCACGATGTTGAGGTCTTTACATATTTCAAGAAGCTTGGTTTTCTTTGTGAGAGACAGTGTGGAATGGATGTTTTTTAAATTTAATTTATTTTGAGAATTTCATTCATGACTACTGCATTTCCATCATTTCCACCTCCTCCAACTCCAACTCCTTCTGTGTGCCCCCAGTTCTCTCCCAGATTCATGACCTCTTGCTCTTTAGTTGTTGTTGGTGGTGGTGGTAGTGTGTGTGTGTGATGCTGAGTCCATTTGGTGCTGGTGGAATGTGCATCTGATTAATATAACAAACCCGATATTTGATGTATTGCAACAATTACTATTATCTTGAGGAAATGGATTAGAGGAATTATGCATGGAATGTATTATGAAGACTATATAGTATGGAAAAATATGTTTTATCATTAATCTAGACATCAGCATATACTCTTTAAGGTTCTGTTTTCTCTAGTAGGAATTTCTTCAACCCTGTTATCTACAGAAAGAAAAATGCCAGCAGAGTTGATGCTCACAAAATGGCTGCTCAGCATCACCAAGCATTCGCTTGCTCATGAAGTGCAGTGTACTGATTAGAACAGGCACATCACAATGTGGGCTTCCTTTTCATGCCCATATTTTGTAATTGATTAATTTTGCTATAAGACAGACAATTCCATACATGTATGTAATGCATTCTGATTATTCTCTTCCTCTCACCTTTCCTTATCTCTATTGTATCTCTTATCAACCTCACTGCTCCTTACTACCCCTTACTCAGATTTACGGCTTTTGGCTTGGTTTTGTGGCCCATTTACTTTAATCAGGACTACCTGTGTGACCATTGGATTAGAACTCTACACTGGAGCTTGGTATCATCATTAGTGAATACACAAATAAAGACAATCATTCTCCCTCTCCCTGAATATGGTATAAAATAAATATTTTTTTTAGTTATTTTTTATTCAGGTCCAAGTCCCATTCATGCCTGATTTTTGATTTTCCACTCATGCACAGACCCAGTACAGGTATTTACAGCTGCTCCGAGTTCATTGATCAGGAGATTTTTAGGACTCTTTCCTATCTTTCAGCTCTTCCATTCTTACTTCCACATTTTCTACAGTGTTGCTTGGGCCTTATAGTGAATGGTGTGTTGTTTTCTCATATTTAAATTACCACGTACAGAGTCATTCTCAAGCTATCATTTGTATTTCTTTTCTGACCAGAACGGAGATGGTAGGGTCAGCCTATTCCTATTCAGTAGATAGTTAAATAGTGCACAGGGAATTGATATGGTTTAACAGGAAGAGAAGGTTGATGTCTGAAATTCCTGACATTTACAGCCCACCAAGCATCTGAGTCCTAAGTTATTAATCCTGGGCTAATAACTTGATCTTTTGGAGATCTAGTTTCCTCATTTATAAATCTGGGGAAATATTAGCAGCTGAAGAACACAATTCTAATAGTAATAATTGAATTAAATTTTACAGGCCTAGGCTTACAGCTTGGATCCCGTTGTTAATAAACTCTTATTTACCCATGCACTCTCTCATTCATTTGAGTAAAGCTTCAGGCCAACCTTGTTCAAGAGAAAAATATTTTTTGCTGTGGGAAAAGGGAAATTTAAGAAACATTTCTCTTATAAAGCCCAGAGTCTGTCTTCTGAACTTAAAAAAAAGAAAATGTCTTCATGAACCTATCTGGTAAATGAAAACATTGTTATGTTGTACTGTACTGAAAAGCTGGATGCAATTTCTAGAATGTGACCTAAGGCTGTCTGGGCTAATCTGCTTGGTTTTTATTTTAATCGGGATCAGGCCCAGCTTGAGAATCATGATTCGTGAGTTGGCTCTGAACCCACCAGTCGGCAAACTGGGTGACCATGAGATTTTTATTAAGGACAATTATCTTATCCTTGCCCCTGTGCCCTTCCTGTTAACCAAACACTATGAAGGGATATACACCTTGCAGTTGGTTTTTACTCATATGAAGTAAATTATAGTACTTGTCTTTCACTAAACGCTGCTTTATAGGAAAAAAAAAAAAAAGACTACAATTTAAAGACTATAATCAAAGCTATCCATTCAGATATTTATTCAGAATTGTCACTCCTGGCTAAGTCATGGTTCCTGGACTTGCACTGGAGACTGACTTTTTGAATTTGTCAGTGTACATTCTCCAAAGACTGAGAGACATGCAAATGTTATGTTCTGTTCCCACATCACCATGCTTACTTACATCCATTTCTAATCTGTTTTATATCAAGGGCCTCCATGAACTTTTCCCCACTTACCTCTATACTTTCTGTTCTGCGCTGCTTCAGGCTTCCTGACCCACTGTTCAATTAACAAGTAGATCCCGGTTTGCCTCAGGATTTTTGCACTTTAACACCCTATCTACTTAGAAAATTCTTATACGGCTTGCTTCTTCAATAATATGGTTGTTATGGGTTAAATAAGACGTGTCTCCCATAGGTTCACATGACTGAACATGGTCCTCAGCTGCTGTTTGAGAAGGTTGTGTAGTGCCTCACTAAAGGATGTGGGTCACTGGGGACAGGCTTTGAGGCTTCATAGCTATGACCCAGTCCTACTTCTTATTCAGTTTTCTAAATGCAAATGCAATTAATCCAGCCAACATCATGATCCTGTCTGCTGTCTCTCTGTCCTACAATGATGGACTGTATTTCCTTGGAACTGTAAGCAAAAATAAATCCTTTCTTCCTCAAGTAGCATTTGTTAAGGAATTTCCCCCCTATTTTAACACTTGGCATTTATTTACTTTTAGCATTTCTTTTTTTTAAAAAAAATTATCTTTTGAGAGTTTCTTATATGGTACTGTATTTTTTTTTTATCATTTTCAGCCCACACTCCTGCCCATTTAGTGTTGCTCATATATGTACATGTTTAGGGATGACCACTTGGGTTTGGATAATTTATCATAGGGCTCATTCCTAAAGAAGATGGATTTTCTCTCTTTTAACAACTATTAATTGCCTATAGCTTTTGTCTGGGTACTTTATAACAGTAAAAAAAAAAGTAGCTAGGACTAAGCAACTAAAGTATCTTGGTTTCAGCCAAATGCCACCTCCTTAGAAAATTATTTCCTCGTTATTATGTTGAAATAGCATCCTTCAGATTTTCCCTGTAGCATCTTTTTTATTGCTTTCATAGTACTTACTACTATGTTCTTAATTTATGAAAGTGACTGAGTGATAGCAGGGAGTGGCTAGTTAAACAATATTTATAAATTATTTCCCAAGAGAGAGGAAACATGCCACACTATTCACAGCCACAGAGGGAGCACCAGGATTTGACAGAAGGCAGAGACAAGAGCAAGGAGATGTAGGCCAAAGTTTTTATTGGAGATTATGTGGAAAATATCAAGTGGGGTCACATGAACACTTTGATATTTGCTAATTTTCATAATTTGACAGGCTCTGTGTTATGAAAGTGGTCTCTGCCTGTTTGGTTCCAGTCCAGGGATGATTTAGGGTGGGGGAAATACAAGTTTAGTTGTAAGATAAAGGTAGTAGCTATGGGTGTACACGTAGGACTGGTTCACTGACTTATGAACTGAGTATTGCTGATCCCTTTGCTATTTCAGAACATTGGCTAGTCTTGAGTGACAATCTTTTCCTAGATGTTGAGTATCTTTGTAGATTTCCACAAACTTTCACATTTTCTACATTGAGCATGCATGCCTTTCTCAATAAGAAAAAGAAAATATTTACAAAGAAATTA
The DNA here is from genome assembly GCA_026225945.1 of Cricetomys ansorgei. Taxonomy (NCBI): domain Eukaryota; kingdom Metazoa; phylum Chordata; class Mammalia; order Rodentia; family Nesomyidae; genus Cricetomys; species Cricetomys ansorgei. Next base: position 11,593,513 of record JAMJFZ010003875.1, on the reverse strand, counting down.
GCATTTTGGTTTTATTTTATTCTGCCTTCCACATTAGAATATGCCAATAGGTTAATAGACCCGGTAAAGGATCCTAAATTCTGCAGAATCCCATTATTTATTGCTGTCTCAGATGATATACACACACACACACACACACACACACACACACACACACACATATATATGTATATGCATATATATATATATTCCTAAATTATTCTTCAGAAAGTCTATTTAGTTTTGGTTACTCTAAGAAGGTATATTACTGTGTCATGCAAAAACAGAAAATAACCGAATATATTCTCCATACTCCCAGACCGATGTCAGCCCTGCCAGTATTCCTCACTGACGTCCCTAAAGCTGACATTACCCTTTCATTGATGTCACTGAATCAGGAAGATGAAAAGCTGTTGCAAAATAACTGTTTCTATTGCAAAGGTTTAAAACTTTAGAAATTGAAAGGTTATAGTTAAAAATATGTATTTTAATTTGAACAACAGATGGCCTTGGAGTGGCTGTGAGGCTGAATTAACTCTCGAGGCTCTGTGGCTGTTTGTGGAAAGGAAAAATAAAAAAGACAACCAAAACCCTTAAAAAGCCCACCGCTAGTGACATCAGCAGAATCTCTCTCTTCAGTAAGTCCTGAATTTGGCTTCATAGCATCTGTTAGCTTCCAAATAGAATAATCTTCTATGAAGTTATTCTGCACATTTCCACTAATGGACATTTCTAGTTATCAGGGGCTTAGCCTCATAGCTGCCACATCTCCCAAAGCCTCCATGTGTCCTGGAGTCATGGAGGGATCTTGATTCTGAGGTCCACAATGGATCTGTACTTGGACAAAATAAGTCCTGTCTTAGATTGAACGCTATTGGAAAAGACCGAGAGGAAGGGTAGCTTGTTGAAACTTTATTGGGACATGCTCTTGGGAAATAAGACATTTGGAAGGCAGAACTGAGTAGAAGAAGACAACATGCAAGGCAATTCCAACTTGGACATCTGCCGTCCTCTGAAGAACTCTGTTGATAGGGTACTTCAGAGTTCTTCCAAATTGAGTCACAGAAGCCAGGTTTTTACATCCAAAGGTGAGCTGCCAATGCACATAGGTTGTTCCATAAGAGAATGTTACCTTTGTTGATAGTTTCTTGGAACTTAAGACAATTGTTAAAGAGAGGTTTAGCTAATATCCCCACTATCTGACAGATAATCTGATAAGGGGATATAAAGTAAGCAGATGTAGTATCTTTCTAGTCTATCCTATCCACCCAGACTCTAGGAACTATAGTATCCAAATCCTTAGACCTCCTTGTAACTCTTTAATTCATGTATCCTTCCTTTTATTGGCCAAACTTCCTTCTGGTATCATGACCTTTTTTAGATAAGCTTCAGCTTCCTAGGTTTCAGGAATTCATTTTATTTATTCTTTGAATACTACTAATAATGCTGACAAGGGCCCTCCATGGAACTGAAGGGGTAAAGAGTATAACAAGAAGAATGAATGCCATTTGTAGAGGAAAGAGTAAGCATTAATAAGCTCAGAAGAAAATGGCTAGAGACAATCAGAGCATGTCAAAGAAGGGTGCTGTGTCCCATGCTGCATAGTATGTCTTGGAATCATTCCATCGTCCTTCCATATCTCAGGCAGAACACTTTGGAATCATACTTGACTCATCCTTTCTCTCAGACCACACCGTCTGCTGTTTAAACTGCACAGTTCTACCAGACCCAGTTTCTCGTCACTTCCAGTGCCCACCTTCTCTGGTCCAAAGCATTTCTTGCCTGGATTACTTAGATCCCAATGCATCTCTCTGATCTTGCCCTCAATAGTTAGTGCTCAACACAAAAGGTAATCCTGTCACTGTATGATAAGTCATCTTACTTAACACAGGATAAAAGCCAGAGTCCTTACTATGATTCTTAATATCCTGCCTAGCTAGTCCCTATCTGCCTTTTCTTATGTTCGCTGTCACGGTGTGTCCCTTCTTGGTGAAATTCCAGCAGACTGGGTATACTCTCACTTTGGGGCCATTCATTGATTTCTCTTCCTCCTAGGATGAAGGCACAGGAGCACTGAGCTAGTTCCTGCACTTCCTCCATGGTTTTGCTTAAAAAATCCTTTAAGTAGTGAGGGATCCACTTTGCATAAAGTGTTAGCTTTTAATCTCAATATTTTATTGTCATTGTCCTAGTTTTATTTTCCTTGTTAATACTATTGCACTACTATATATTGATATACACTTAATTTACTCTTTGTCTCCCCTTTACCAAGCAGGATAGTGTGCCCTACTACATATGGCACATGATAGGTGTCTCTAAGATTATTGAATGACTAGGTAAAGAGGCCTGGACAGGGGGAAGTTCTGCTAGCTTAGTTGCAAGATAGAAGATCTGTCTTACCATCTAGGAGTACATTTAGAAGACAGGTTTTTAAAATTTATTGAACTTTTATCTGCATTTAAAAATTATAATTAGCTTCGTGTGCTAAAATAAGCAAGCCTTTCAAATCTTCCTAGGTATTTCCCTGGTGTAAAATAGCCTCTCTTTGTGAATCTGGTGCCGACTTTTCTTCCTTCCTACTTAATGAACTTCTAGTTTTAGTTGTGCTTGATTTCTTTAGTGTGTCCAACTAATCAGAAGTCACAGTCACTGGCCTAATATATTACAGAAACTAGAAAGTCTAATGGTTCTCTGGTCGAGTAGAAAGCAATGGGGACTAGAAGTTAGAAGATCTGTGCTCCAGCATCACCAATAATCAGTTAAGGGTATGGGAAAGATTCACAATATGATGGGGATGTATTTGTATCATTTCTTTCTCATACCCAAGGAAAGCAGACTATGGGAAAGTAAACTGTTCGAGATCAAATTGCTTACCAACTACAGATCCAGAATTGATCTCAGGTCTTTGGTTTAAACTATTATGTTCTTTCCACCATATTGATCAAGAGAACTACTAATTCCTTCTAAGTATGATATATACGAATTTTATATACCACAAGATAATTATCTGCAGGATCAATAAGTGGTTAAAAAAATCAATGCCAAGTAAAGTCAGCATGCATTTTTTAAGTATATAAGTCATTGAAAATTTCTTTGTTTCAGTTTTCTTGTTTGTAAGATGGGAACAATAGCAATAGTTCACAGGGTTACTGTGAGCTTTTCTAGAACAATTGATGCAAAGCACTTGCTTACTTTTAGTACTGGTTATGCAATAGGTACCCAGGACTGATTCCTTTATTAATTGCTATGGTTGACTGTTTATGTCACCCCATATTCTTATGTTGAAATTCTCTTCTTAGACAGTGACGGTATTTGGAGGTGAAGAATGAGATTAGTGACTTAGTAACTTTAGTCTCCTCTTCCACCATGTGAAGATACAACAAGACGTTATCGACTCTGAGACAGGAGCCAACTTCTTACCAGACACCAAATATGCCTTCATCTTGGATTCCCTTTTAAAATATAAATATATATTGTTTATTACCTATGTAATTTGCAGTGTTTGTTATAATAGCTCAGTGAATTAACATGTTATTATTATGAGATGTAAGTAAGAATGTAAGTAGGTCCTACCCCTGAGCACAAGTCACTATTAGGGGAGTTTTGGGATATTTGTAGAGACAATGGCAAGAGCTCAAGGGCTACAAGGGAGTCTTATACTACTGTGTAGTGCTGGAGTTAATGAAGGGCAATGTCATTGAGAATGCCTTTAATAATACACGGAAAATCAAAATGCAGGCAAAGCCAGTCATCTCAGCATAACAGCCTGGCCATTTGGCTGCTCTAACCGGAAAGCTCTCAGCCTGGGCTGCTGCCTTTTTAGGCAGAACATTATCTGGATTAGATTCCACGGCTGTAAACTGATCAACGCATCTTTACATGCTGTCAAGCATCTGAGTTCAAGCAATTGAGCTATTTTAATGAGATTAGCAATTTGGCCCCTTCCTATAATTTTCTCTCTGCAGGATTCCATTCAGAATCCTTTGGAGAGAGGCTTCCTCAGCAAGCAGTGAGACTTCAAGAAGCCACATCATATTTCCTGAGGCAAACACAGCTAAAAGGATCAAGATTTCTGCTGCCCAGAGCTGCCTATGAGCCCCAAAATTTGTTGTGGAAACATGCTCTGAGGTGTAGTGAAAGGTTGTTTAATTAAGTAAAATCTATTTTTGAATGGTGACTATTGCAACAAGTATGCTTGTAAGTCATCTGGAGAGTGAGAACCGAGTATAGCTGTATGTCCAGTGTTATGGAGCAAAATTTCATACTACTGAGTTAGGAACTGAAATGAAGTTTGAAATTATATAGACCTACCTTTTTCCAGATGTAGTCGACTTTTGTATTACCAAGGTTATTTGTTCTACACATATGTCCATCTTTTTCTAGTTCAGCATTCTCTCTCTCTCTCTTTTAGAAGTATTACAGGAAACAAACTAATAGTTTAAAAATGTTTGTTGTTGTATTCTTATGTATGCACAATGGATAACTTTTAGCAAAGTTGTATTAAAGTTAAGTCATGTGTTTATACTTTAGTTCTAGGATACAGAAAAATCAATCTCCAACTCACCAGGAAAACTTTCCCTTGCTGGTTAGCTTTCAGAGTATTAGAAGGTGCTGTTCAGATCAATGGGAGAGAAAAGACATCAGTGACCTTACACAACGCCAGGCCTTCCCTAGTACAATGCTGACCAGCAAGGCAAGATGCATGCACTGGTACAAGAGTGGCATAATCATTATGGAGTAACTGTGCTGCTTATTTTTTGTCATGTTGACACAAATCTAGACTTAGGAAAAGTGAATCTCAATTAAGGAATTGCCTTAAACTGGCCTATGGGGCATTTCCTTTCTTGCTTGCTTTTTAAAAAATTATCTTTTATTTTTTGACATAGTATAGCTAGCTATGTCATTTCCTCTTTTTCTTTTTCTCCTTCAAATCCTCCCATATAATCCTCTTTGTTCTCTTTCAAATTCATGGTCTCTCTTTTTTCATTAATTATTGTTACATATATGTATGCATATATATATATGTATATATATTTCTAAATACTTAAATGCAACTTGCTCAGTCTGTGTAATGTTATTTGTATGTATATTTTTAAGATTAACAATTTGGTATTGGATAACCAGCTGGTGTGCTCTTCCCTGAGGAAGACTATTTCTCCCACTCTCAGCATTCCTTAGTTGCCTGTGTATGTGTATACATACATGTATTCTATGTAAAGGGTTGAGGCCTTATGGGCCTTTTCCAGTATATTGTATATTTCCAGGCATGTATATAGTCCTAGTTCAGCTCATGGTTAGGCAGCCATGTTGGTAAGGTGTTATGAGTGTAGCTTCTGAATCAATAGGATATACAATCTCACAGCAAACTCCCTGATCCTCTGGCTTTAAAAAAAAATTCTTAGAATTTTAAATATGAGCTACTGCATTCACACTACTTTCTCCTCTAACTCCTTCTGCGCTACATGTTTTCAAATACATAGCCTCTTATTCTTTAATTATTATTTTTGTATACAAATATATGAATTTGTGAATGCAAACTATAGAGTTCATTTAGTGCTGCTCATATCTGTATGTGTTTAGGGGTGACCAATTAAAGAGCTATAGGCAATTAATGACTGCTGAGAGATGGACAATCTGTCTGCTCCAAGGATGAGCCCTCTGATAGGTGTGGGACACTTCTTTATTGATGTAGGAGGTTCCAGCCCATAGTGAGTGGTACAATTACTAGGCAGATAGACCTGTACTAAATGAGAAAATTAGTTGAGCAAGCCGGGGGAAGCAAGACAGTAAGCAGCATTCCACCATGGTCTCCATTTCAGTTTTGCCTCCAGGTTCCTACCTTGAGTTATTTTTATTTCCCTTCATACATTTATCTAATTTTGTTTGCATTTTCATTACTGAGCAATTTCTCCTGTGACTTATTTTAATTAAGCTGTCAAAAATTCAAAGCTACAAAATAATGTTTAAAAGTTGTAAGGAAAACACCAACTCACCAACAAAAGCAAACACATGAGAATAATATCGAATCATTCACCAATATCCCCCCCCCCAACCGGGAAAACACAGAAGGATATATTTCAAGCCATGAAAGTAAATAACTTCCAACCTAGGTTGCTATGTTCAGCAAAGATATCTCTAAAATTAATTGAGAAGTAGGAAATTTCAAGACAATTACAAATTAAGACAGATCATAAACACAAAACCAACACCAGTGCAAATTTTCAAAGAATAATATATAAGGTGGAGAGTAGAAAGACAGTCTCATCAAGAGAGCACAGGAAAAAAAATGAAGTTAATGAGAAGAGTAGATGAACAAGAGATGTTAAGGAAGGAACCCACTCTGCTCAACATGGTTGCGATTGATAATACTAACAACGTGGAGGAATTTAGAACCTTTTGGAGACAAGCCTCTGGGAGAGTTTGTGAGGGAGTATCTTGGCTAGGTTAATTGAGGTAGAGGAGATACTCCTTAGTTGTGGGCTATACTATTCCCTGTGTTATCCTCAATTAAAAACAAGACAAACAAACAAACAAACAAAAAACTGAGCTGAGCACCAACATTCATCACTCTCCTTTTCCTGACTACTGGTTTAATGTGCCCTATTGCCATCTTGATTTCTTTACTATGAACAACTATATCATGGAACTGTGAAAGGAAATAGACCCCCTTTTCCCTTAAGTTGCTTTTGCCAAGAGTATTTTATCACAGCAGAAGAAATATAATAAAGACAACAATAAACAAAAGAAAAATACAACAACAAATACCTTGAGAGTAAAAAATATACAAGAATCCAACCAAACAACAACAACGAAAACCCACCAAAAATTACAGGAATTATCTAATCTCTCTCAAAAATAGCAAGTGTAAATGTCCTCAACTCACCAATGAAATGGTATAGATTAGTTGGCTGGACTAAAGAACAAGCTATAACTATTGTCTCCAAGAGATATACCTCAGTCCTAAAGGTACCCAAAAATTAGTAATCAAAGGATGAAAGTCAAGTGAATGGAACCTTGAAACACACAACAATTCTTACATTTGATGAAGTAGTCTTCAAACATAAATTAGTCATAAGTGATAAAATAAAGGCCACTACAAGCTAAGAAGGACACTCATTTATCAAGAAGCAAAAATTTGTAAATATTTCTGTGCTAATTGCCTCTGCTCCCAATTGCATAAAACAAACATTGATTATGTAGAATCTGATACGCCTCAATGTAGAAACTGTGGGTGACTTCAATTCCTACTTTTGTCTTCTGAGAGGACACTCCAACTAAAAACACACAAAGAAAATGTAGATCTAATGGACTTAACAGATATCTAAAGAATATTTGTCCAGTCACAGTAATAAGAATTCTTCTCAGCAGCCCATAGAAACTTCTAAAACAACACAACCTAGGCACAAAGGCAATCTTAACAGATGCAAAGGAGCTGAACAACTTTTTGTACAAGCAAGGGGAATAATATTTAAATAACAACAACAACAAAAGACACTGCAGAAATACACAAATACATGAAGACTAAAAAAAACCCTTGAATGAAGAAGTTGAGGAAATAAGAAAGGAAATAAAAGTTCCTGCAATGAAATAAAAATGAGACTATAATTTACCAGAATCTTTGAGGTACAGCTTGAAACATTTCTAAGGGGAAAGCTTAGAGCTATGAAGGTTTATAATAAAAGGCTTATTAAAGAAAAAAATCTCAAATAAATTACCTAATCATGCACCTCAAGTTCTAAATAAATAGTCAAATCCAAAAGCTGTAGGCAACAAGCATGGAGGGCAGGACAGAAACTAATGAAGTGGAAACGAAAGATAGTATCAAATAAACAAAAAGTGGGTTCTTTGGAAGGGTAAACCAGAGTGGGAAACACTTAGATAACCTAAAAGAAAAAGAAAGAAGACACAAATTGATAAAATTAGAGATGAAAAAAGAACTACAGAATACTTTGAAAACTTACATCCCAACAAAACCTGGAAAACTCTAAAAGAAATGGGTAAATCCCTAGACACATATGGTCTTACCAAAATAAAATCAAGAAGGAATAAACGGTTTAAATAGATGCATAGCAAGGAGCAAGATTAAGGCTTTAATAATGAACCTCCCAGGTATCTGATCTGTAGTAGTCATTTGTCCTGTTGCTGTGACAACATCCCTGACAATAACAACTTCAGGAATGGCAGGTTTATTTGGGCTCATAGTTCTAGGGTTTAACCATCACCGCTGAGATGTCATGGCAACTGGTCACATTGCATTTATGGTCAGGAAGCAGAGCACAATGAATGCTGGTGCTTAGCTCACTTTCGTCTTTCTCTTTAGTCAAAGACTCCAGTCCATGGAACGATGCTGCCCACATTTAAGGTGGGCATTCCTACCTCAATTAGTTGAGATTCTTTCACATGCATGTCCAGAAGTTTCTTTCCATGGTGATTTTAACTTCCATTAAGTTGACAGTCAAGATAATCATTCCAGTATCAAAAACACACATTGCAAAAAAGAGAACTTTTTGATTTTGAGACAGGGTTTCTCTGCTGTAATTCTGGTTGTCCTGGAACTCACTCTGTAGACCAGGTTGACCTCGAACTCAAAGAAATCCACCTGCCTCTGCTTCCCAAGTGCTGGCAGTATGTGTATGGGGAGGTGCAATTAAGAGCAGAGTATAATGACACATATGGATGAAAATATTACAGTGAATTCTATTTCTTTGTATGCTAACGAAAAGATAATTATAGGGGGAACATACAAAGACGGCTTTAGAAATGAAAAAAAAAAGGAAAAGAATTAATAATGATTCTCCAGTCGTTTCTTCATGAACACAGGAGCTCCCATTTACTAGGTTTCTTAATGCAGGATGTACTTGCACCATTCAGATTCTTTCCCAATAGTGGATAAAAATATAATAAGACTAGAATTTTAAAAGCGAATCAATGTGTATTTTTATACATGCAATCGTTGGCATACAGACATAAAGGCATTTCTTAAGGATCGTTTACATGAATCCAATTTTCTTGCCTCTACACAAGAAGCAACATTTTGGTTGAATTTTTTCCCCAAAAGCTAATTTTTAAGCTTTGTAGAGTAGGTGCCAAGTGGTATTTTAAAAACACACATTTAAAAAAAGAATGTACAGCTTTGCTTAGAATACAGATGGAGACTTTGTCAATTGAAGGCATTTTGCCTAAGGCCAGAGAGAAAATCACTTTTTCATAAACTCCACTCTTCTGTTTCTGTTCATCTTAATTTTTGGAAGATGAGGAGAACCGAAACAAGGGGCTCAATATTTCGGATATTTAACAATCTCATTGCTCTGGTTTTGTATCAGTTGTGCTCTGAAATTTAACACATTCTCAAGTTAGTTTTAATTTTTTATATATTTATATGACAGACTATGATAAGTTCTGAAGAGTTTTATTGATACTTTTTCTTGTGTGTACAGAAAGTGACATTCTACCCTATACCCTACTCTAATAAACATCCATTGTGGCCTCCTGAAGCATGCAATATATTAATAATGGGAAAATATGATGATAATTAGTCATTCCTTGTGTTGTATTAACACACAATATTCAAAGAGAAAAATGGGGATTAAAGACATGGACAGCAGTTAAAAGAACTTGCTGCTCTTGGAAAGGACCTTGGTTCAGTTCTTAGCACTCACATGGTGGCTCAGAACCACCTGTAACTCCAGTTCTAGGAGATCTGAGGATCTGAAATTCTCTTCTGTCCTCTTTGAGACTGCAAAACTGTGGTGCACATGTACACACATAGGCAAACATTCATACACATACAATAAAAATGTAAATTCTTAAATATTAAATGAATGGCAAAACAGAAACAAGAAAACAAATTATTTGAATGGTAAATATCAGAGCCAAAATGTAAACATGCCTTTGGCTTTAAACCCTTTATCACCCATGGATATTCTTTACAAAAGCCATGAAACTTCTAATGGAGGGAATCACTGAAATTCTTGTTTATTGACAAGGAAATATTTCTATTACATATTGTAATGTGTAAAATTCCAGCTGTAATAACGTGGACCAGGATCCTAGTCTTACCTTTTTATTTATTTACTATGTATGTGTTTACATGAGTGTATGTGCACAAGTGTGCCACACATGAGATCAAAGAACTAACTAATCAATAGATTGAAGAACAACTAATTCACGTTGGTTTTCTCTTTTCACCATGTCGGTTCCAAGGATTGAACTCGGCCCTAGGGCTTGGTTGCAAGCACTTTTATCTGATGAACAATCTTACCACCCTAGCAGCTCATTCTTTATTTTGAATACAAGCAAAAATGACTAAAAGAAAGAATAAATCCCTAATAGCTTTTTAGCCTTTTGGTTAAAATCAAGTGTAGAAGAACCTGCAGATGTTAAGAGTAGGAAAGAAAATCTTTGGTGAGTGGTAGTACAGCCATTGAATCAGAACTCTTCAAAGTCATGGGGGCTGGACAGGCTTCTCTATGGTTTCTTGCCTCTGCCCTGTACTTTTTTTTTCTTTTTCTTTTGGCTTTTTTTGAGACAGGGTTTCTCTGTTGTAACTCTGGCTGCCCTGGAACTTACTCTGTAGACCAAGCTGGACTGGAACTCACAGAGATCCACCTGCCTCTGCCTCCCAAGAGTTTGGGATTAAATGCATGCACCACCATCACCTAGCTTACCCTATATTCTTTAGTAAGCTTAAAACATTCATGTTCCTCATTCCTATATAGAAAGACTGCAGAGGGGGAACATCTCCTTGGTCAGCTCCCTGAAATCCACACAAAAGCTTCTTTCCCAGAGAGGTCTCAGCAAATGTCTCCTTGTTTCTCATTGGTCCAGATAGAACAATCATCTACATAAACTTGAACCTGCTGTCAGTTTCCCTACTGCATAGCAGGTGTATTTGTTTGCCTTATCCTGTTACTTCAAAGTTCAATAATCTGACCACATATATACTCACCTTTTCCTCTTGTCTTTCCCTCCTCTATTTCTGGGAAACACCTTTTTTTTTTTTTTCCTAAACTCTCCACCATTTTGAAAACACTCCTTCCATTCAAGGTGAAAACCTTTCTTTTTAAAGGCATCGATAAGTAACATGTTATGTCATGTATTTCTGTGTGTTTATACCTTTTTCTAGAAGTTATAACTGTTATTTAAAACACTAACCAGGGATATTTACACAAATGTACATTACATTCATTAATTTATCCGTTCATTGTGGTCTTGGAGTTCTGCTGAGCAGGTACTAGCCAAGCTCCCAAGCCTCATGCCACATTTCTTTTTTCTAGCTTGCTATGCTTTGGCACATAAATACTTCATGCTCCTTTCTCTTTTAGGAACGGTATGCTCACATTCTCCACAGAATGTCTTTCCCCCATTTCTTCACTGGGAAAGACTGCACTTATCTTTTACGCGGCCTCTTAAAGATCACTTTTTAAGGGAAATTTTCTCTTACTCTCAAAAGATGTTGTCTTCTTGTTATCTGCTTTTACAGGACCCTCTAATTTCCTCTATAATACTTACTTAATTGACTTCTTAGAGCTATTTCTCTCAACAACTCCAAACACCTTATATTTTCATAGGTGGTTATAGATTCTCCATTCTGTTTTGAATAAATGATTGTTGATATTTCCTCCCAAACTGGTTCTTTTCTTGTCAATATTCCTTGCTGTTTTTTATCAGCATGGATTAATGTTGGTCTCACCTTTGGAGGAAGAAGTAATATGGTTATATCATTTTATTAGATTTAGAATTCTTCCTTAAAGTAGCTTTGTCTTCTTTCTTTCTACCATCTTCTTCCTCGTCCTTGACCATCTCATCTGCCTACCATGTTCTTGTCAATTTATGAAGAAAAAGAAACTTCAGTTGCTAGCTTGTGTCTTGTCCCAAGGTTCTCTGCCTTGTTTTCCTCCAGGACACAGTGAGATAGAAAATACCATTACATGATGGTATTCATTGTACTTGGATCTTTCTAATCAGTACTCTAAATACACACAGTTGTGCCGTGTCACAACACTTCAGTCTATGATGGGTTACATATACCACAGTGGTCCTGCAAGAATGTATTGCCTGGTAACAGGAGACACGTAATAGTCAGTTTTTATTGCTATGTTAGTCAGGTTTTGTTGTTTCAATGTATCTGGAAAAAAAGAAAAACTTTAAGAAAGAAAGACTTATCTGGGCTCATGGTTTCAGAGGTTTAATTCCACGGTTGGCTGACTCCATTGTGTGAGTCTGAAGTTAGGCTGAGGATTTGAGGCTAGGGTAAATTCTTGGTGGGAAGTGTGTGGTGGAACATAATGGCTCAGCTTACGTAGATAAGGAAACAGAAAAGACGGTTGGAGTTCTGGAGACAAGATATGCCAAGATACTCCTACTTTTAACTTAAAGTTAGCGTACAGGGCAATGAGTTTTAGTATGGTATCATCATAAGATATGAGGTGTGTGCCCTTTAAAAACACACCCTTAGTTACTTGATTTGTACAACTAGGTACCACCTACTAGCAACCCATGAACGTACAAATGGATTAAACCATTGATAATTTCTCACTCTCATGAAACAATAGCCAATACTGCAACCAGCTGGGGCAAGACCTTCAATCCATGAGCTTCGAGGAGTGGTGGGAGTTGAGTACATTCTGTCAAACTCATAACAACAGCCATTTTAATTTGTTAAAATACATGGCAAGGTGTTTATACAATGAAAAAACTACCAAAGTATTTCTCAGAATGCACCTCCATGGTTAAGCTACTTACTATAAATATTTGAATTGGGCTTGGTTTCAAATAAGATTTAATAAATTGCTATGTTGAATTTAATAAATTGCTGTGTTAAAAAAGTCCAATTACCTACGTATGTAGACTGCAAAATTCTTTATTAAATGATTTTTATTTATTTAACAAGTTTATACATGTCTGTAATGTTTCTTGATACTATTCACCCTGCCTATTCCTCTCTCTTTTCTCCTCCTACAATCTCTGGAAACTTTCTTTTTCCCAACATGCTTCTGTCTCTAGACCACAAGGTTCCTTAATCACTTTTTTCTGAATATTTTGAGACCTCTTTATTTAAAACATCGCACTATTTAGATTAGGGCTACAGAGTTTCAGAATAGTTATTTTGAAAAACAAATTTTGGGAGTATACTTATGGATGCTATGATATCTATCGGAGGCATAGTTAAGCCAGTATTCTAACTGCGAGAGAGAGAGAGAGAGAGAGAGAGAGAGAGAGAGAGAGAGAGAGAGAGAGAAAAAGAGAGGGAGAAAGAGAAAAGAGAGAGAGAGACACGATGGGACTTGAATCAATGACCTTCTTGGAACAGCAAAAGTATCCTAACTCTAAGCTGTTTGATGTGGTAATACTAACCCTATAGGGTTATAACGTAGCTGCAATGTTAATTTAATTTACATTTATATAGTCACACATGGCTAGCAGCTATCTATTTCACAGCATAAGTGCTTATGCTCAAAGCTCTGGAATGTATCAAAGAGTCCAAAGACTGGACAGATGACTCAGAGGTTAATAGCACATATTGTTCTTGCAGAGGACCCTGAACATATGTTGGATGACTCACAGGTACCTGTGACTCCAACTTCAGGAGGATCTGACACCTCTGGCCTCCGTGAGCACCTGCATTTACATGCACAAACTTAGACACAGACTCTCACAGAAGCTTCATCTGCAATACCAAAAGACAGATGTCCACAAAAAACAATTCATTAAGCATGTTTAAACAGATATGTCAGGTTCCTTCTTTCTCCTAAGATTCAGGGATGTTTAAAGGGCTCTGAATCATAGCAATAATATGAGAACGTATTGTAGCTGATTGTTTATGGAAATACTGCATATCCATCTAACTCATCACCTGTTAAATCACAGCTTTGTTTAATTTTCAAGAATGAAGTGATTCATAGTCATTCCATTCATGGAAGTTGGTGCCAGTTCATTTCTTGGAGTTCAATCACCAGCTTCTGGAATTGAGATGCAAATATTTTATGCAGGAACTTTCAATCTTGGTTCTCTGTGGAAATGTGTCAGTAATTTTGTATTTGGGCTAACAAGTCAATTCCTGAAAGAATATTTATTGATACTGTTTTTAGATTCACTACAGATTTGATATGAAGAAATAGTGAGATCATGTTCAGAGATTAGTGTTAGCAGTATCCCTTCTCCTGCTAGGGTCTTCGCTCTCTGCAGTTTCCACCCTAGTGTAATGGAAATATCCGTATTGCAGGACAACTTTCAGTGGGTTCAGCTAAGGACCTGGAAGTGGCTCCCTTTAAAGCCTGGATCTCATCATGTCCATGTTAAGCTGGGGCCACACAAGACCAATACTCAGCCCTATTCAAAGCTACCTGTAGTCAAAAAGGCACATGTATAAGTGAACCCTACTACAAAATTCCTTCTCTCTCACACTTAAACTTTTGTGGGGGTGAATTTTAATCAAAACAGATGCTAACGATAGCTTTTAAGGCCAAGGGAGAAGGAAAACATGTGGCATGCACTCTGACAAAGAGACGCTTTCTGTCTGCAGCCCACACCACCTGTGTATTTAGGAGCTCAAAATCGTTTTCCATTCAGGCTCTAGCCATTTTCCATGCTCCAGCTTTGGAAACTTATCACACGCTTACTGTGCACAAATAACTGGGCTCGTGGTATGGGAAGATCTATTTTCAGCATTGTCCTTTTTTTTTTTTTTAAATCATTTTAAATTAATCTCTCTTTAAAAAGAAAATACTCCAATCGTTTGCCCCCTTTCTCAGGCCAGTTATTTAGCTTTCCTAGAGGGGAAGCTAAATCTACCATACTTGGTCCATCAACTGCAAAAACTCACTGGACTGGGGACTTGCCCACACCTCATAAGCCACCAGGCCTAAAACCAGAACAAGTTTGAGCCTGAGTTCTAGATAATTTCATGGTTTCGAATCACCACCCCTGCCATTGTCCTGAGTGCCATGGGGATGTAAACTTCAGTACAATAGAATTGTCACATGGGGCTTATGTGGAGGGAGCCATATCAAGGGCCGAGAACTGAGAGGATGGAGATGCCATTGAGACCAAGTCGAAGAGCCCGTGGTAGAAACCTTAAAGAGGCTTTTGCCACACCAAGATGCAGCAGGTGCGGTCACTACACCAGCTCAACAGGCTGGCCCTGAGCTAGCTCGGAGACCGCAGCACCCACAAGGGTGGACTTACCCTACCCAAGGAATCCCAGGCTCAGGTTGGGGTATGAAAAAACAGAGAGAAGCCCAGAAACGAAAGCCATCCCAGCTCTGCCACAATGCACAGCATGAAACCCGTCCACTGACTGGAATTGAGCAAAGGAAACTCCAGTGGGGACCACCATATTGCACTGGGACTGTGCCCCACAGCCAGAGTAGATCTGAAGTCTCTGCTCTGGTGATCATTGTTTCTTTTGCTCTTCCTCTCCTGAATGGCTTGAAGTTTTTCCAGTTAGAAGAACCTCTCTTCATATAATTAATATGACAATGATTTTTTTTCTTAAATCTAGGTAGAATTATCATGGTTTTAATTGAAGATGTACACAGTGCTGCTTTTCTTTTGGGAACCCATGCCTGCTACTGCAGGGCATCCGAGGAACTAGAGCCTGGATAGCCAGGAGATGATTTCTAATGATTTTCTAAAGCCTAGCCCATCCTTCATCAGAGAAGCTTTGTCAGACAGCCAATGGGAGCAGATGCAGAGGTCCAGGGCCAAACATCTTGCAGAGCTCAGGGAACCATGAGGAAGAGGGGAAGGAGAGATTGCATGGACCAGAGTGGTAGAGGACACCAGGAGAAGAAGGCCAACCGAGTCAACTGACCAGCACTCTTAGGGACTCATAGATACTAAAGAGGCAGACCTGGAACCTGCGGGATCCCCTAGATGTGTCTTGTGGTTGTCCGGCTTGGTGTTCTTTCGGAGCTCCTACAGACTGGAGTGTGTGTGTGTGTGGGGGAGGAGGTCTGACCCTTTTGCCTGACCTTGAGACTCTTCATGCTGGGTTGCCTAGCCCACTGTTGACGCAGGAATTAGTGCCAGGCCTTGTTTCATCTTGTTATGTGATTGGGCAGTAACCCTGGGAGGACTGCTCTTATCTGGGGAGAAGGTGTAGGGTGTGGGTGGGGGCATATCTGTGGGAGAGGGGAGATGGGAGAGCTGGGAGGAATGAGGGAGGAGAGGGGTATTGGATGTGTTAAAGAAGAGAAGAGAAATAAATAAATTTAAAAAACGACCAAAACCAAAAAAAGACTTTCTTTAGTTAAAAAAAAAAAAAAATCAGGTACCAGAAAATGGAAGATTGAGACAACCTCTATACATCCATCATCCAGATTCAAAAATTAGCAAGCACTTGCAGTCCTTTATAATTTAACACAGTAGTTATTGGTGCAAAATGTCTTTAAGTAAATGCTACACTTGGTTGTTACACAACATGCTAATGCCTGTTCCAAAAATATCAGCATTTTGAAAATATCAACAACAATTGTGCCAAAGTCACATTCCAATAGCTACTCTAAGTTAAAATCTCCTTACTATTGGGGGATAGGAGATGGCAGACAGGGTAAGAGTGGTTGTTGCCATTAGTGGTGGGATTAGAATAAAGATACGTTACATACATGTATGAACATTTTGTAACCACTTAGTTAATACATTAGTTCATACCAATTAGTTTATACATTGATAAAAGTAAATTCTGTCACACTTTTGAAGTTTCACTATTATTTAAATAGTTTATATCAGGAATTAAAGAAGCTTAAACATTAAAATAACCAACTCAATCTTATTTTCTACTGTATTTATACATACACACATTTGACATGTTGAAGAAGTCAAGACACTTATCCTAAATTCTAAATCTTTTATTTACTTCTATGTATAACCATTTATTTTGTTCTTTTATTCCGTTCTTTTTGCGAAGTTCAAACTAAAGATTTGATTAGGTTCATGTACTACCTTTTTGGTATGCATACTTCATAAATGGTGCCCTAACACTACACATAATGCTGATTATTCCATCCGTCAAATCTTTTCACGGACTCCTAAGGGAGAGCTTGGGGAGCACAGTTAATCCTGAAGACCTTTGGTTTTCCCATAGAGATGGTGGGAATGATAATAATATGTGTTTCAAAAGCATTCTGTGTGTATTGTTTAATCTTTGTAAACAGCACAATTGGTGCCTGGTATATTCAAACACTAAATGTTAGCTATAATTATGAATGAGGCTTGCAAAGAGCTTAATACAGTGTACTGGTATAAGGCATTCATGCTAACCTTTACTGATATCTTTATTCATTATTTTGTCTGATTAAGCCATGTATATTTTATGGGTAGTCAGTACTGAAGGATGAATACAAATGAGGCATAGGCCTTAACACATTTCTTAACTCAGGAAGAAAATTCTCTCTGATAAGTTTCAATTCAGGAATAAATGATAAGCTTCAAGATGGATGGGTGTCCTAGTTATTTCTATTGTGGTAAAAACACTATGATCAAAATGAACTTGGAGGATAGGAAGGGTTTATTTCAGCTCACAGCTAGTAGTCCATCATCAAATGAAGTCAGGGTAGGAAGTCAACACAGGAACTTGGAGACAAGAACTATAGCAAAGGTCATGGAGGAGTGCTGCTTACTGGGTTATTCACCCTTGCCTACTCAGCTTACCTTCTTATATACCCTAGGATCACCTGCCCAGGGTGGCATGGCTTACAGAGGGTTGGAACCTTGCACATCAATCATTAATCACAAAAATGCCCCCGGAGACTTGTCTACAGGCCAATGTTATTGAAGCATTTTCTCAACTGAGGTTTCTTCTTCCAGATGATAGTAGCTTATGTCAGGTTGACAGAAAATAGTTAGGACAGCAGGAATTCATCAATTTCTTTGTCCATAGCATGTAGATCAGTGCACGACTCTCAATAAAGAGCGAATAGAAGACTTTTCACAAAACACAATTTTAAACTGGCTGTTCTCATAGTCATAGCCTCATGCTTCCACATAACAAGCTGCTACTACCATCTTTGAAAATCCCTGCCATCTCTACTGCTCAAGGGATTGTGCCCTTTGCTTTTACCAATGAAAGTCAGATCAGTCCTTCTAGGTGTTTTATCTTCTTGTCTCCTGAGGGAAAACTTTTCAGAATGTTTCACTTTATATCAGTCTTTTGCTCTTCTCAATGCAGATTTCAGCGTAAGCCATACAAATAGATGCTTAAACCATATAAATTTGCAGGTTGTCTTGATCTCTGACATTTTTTACTATTTCCTCCAATTAATGTGTAAACTCTGGATGACTGTTGTTTGTACTTTCTTTTGCTATATTTAGTCCTTTTTCTCAAAAGCCACTCCCTTCCAACTCAAATACCTGGCACAAAATTTTACCGATATTAGAATCTAAGGAAACCAACTTATAATCTAGTATTTCTTTATTACACGTTTTGAAGAATGTATGCATCAACACACTGACAGCAAAGATTGGTTGTGATGTTTCATACAATGACTGCTTGTCAGTTTGTACTGTGATTATCTGGGATTATACATACATCCCCATTAAACTAACAGAAATGCTGGACTTTTTTCTCATTTCTGTCAACTAGTATAGGGCTTGGCACATGACCAATGCCCAATCAATGATCCATGTTGAAAAATAATAGATCAATCAATTTGATAGAAAGTTTGATTAGGGAGCAGGAGATGATATAGCTCAGCCATTAAAAGCGCTTGACAGTACCCACACCAGATGAGTCATAACAGACTTTAACTCTAGTTCCAAGGGATCTAATGTCCTTTTCTAGCCTCCATGAGCATCCATACACATGTGGTACACATGTATACATGTAGGCACACACACATATACATAAAAATAAATAAATAAATCTTTACATTTTAGCATTTTGGATTGGTTTAGTCAACAAATTGATATGACTAAACTATGTGCATACATAGAGCCAATCTTTTATGAAATATATTTTGAGGAAGCAGAACAATTGACCCATGATTGAGAAGAACAAAGAGCCAAAAGAACTGACTACAAAAGATCTTATTTGTTGTAGTATACTGCTGTGGTGCTCACCCAAGAAGACAAGAAGTTCTCACATGTGGAAACCCTGCGAGACCTCAGGGAACCACCATCATGGCCAGCACTGTACTTGACAGTGGAATCATGAACGACTGAGCTCAGGTGTTTTTATTGATTCAAAACTCCTCAGGTGAAGATCACTAGCAATCAATCATCCGCCACAGAAATACCACACCTGCAGACAATACAAAAGGTCAAGGCTCAGGTTTCCCCTTTTCCAACAGTGCACAAAAACAATTATTTTAAACACAACTAAAAACAAACTTCTGCAACACTTATTATTCTACTTAGGAATGGTATAGTGATTTCTAAGTTAAAAAGAAAATCTTTCAAGTACAGTTTCATCCAGAAGAGAGAGCTATTTTAAGGCCAGGATACAGCTCTTTCTGTCTTCTGGAAATTACACTATTACTTCTACTTCCCCGCCCAGCAATCAAAACAAAGCAACTTCAAACATGAGGAACACAGGACAGAGATCCTCCGTGCTTACATTGCAGATGTTTCTTGTGCTCTTTGGAGTGGTGCTCACGAAGACCATGTTGAGGCATGTCAAGAATGTGTCCCACACACCTTTTCCATAATCCTGAGCCCTGAGTATAAAATCCTGAGTATAAAATCAGACAACTCCACGCTGACGTCCGAAAGATCTGATAGTTCAGCATTTAAAATATTGACATCTTCTTCTGTGGGTTTTCCAGAGATCTGCATGATGTCTGGCTCTGGCAGAAGGCATTTTGGGGAGGTTGGGGACATCAGGAGAACAGGCCCCATGGAGTCAATGTCCCATGGTCCCAACAGACCAGCACTCTTGGGGTCCTTCAGATCCTGAAGCAGAAGACAGGGAACCTGAAGAGTCTCCTAGATATATGATGTGGTTGACTGGCTTGGGGTTCTTGCAGAGAGCCTGCAGGCTAGAGTATTTGTGGGGGTTCTCTGACACTTTTGGCTGCCCTTGGGACCCATTTCCTCTAGCTGGGTTACCTGGTCCACTCTCGATGTTGGGACTGGTGCCTGGCCCTGTTCCTTTTTTTTTTTTATGTGCCCTGATTGATTGGTGACCCTGGGAGGACTGCTCTCTTCTATGTGGAGAAGCAAGGAGGGGGTATGAGTTGGTGGGGATGGGGAGGATATATAATAGGAAAGGGAAGATGGGGGGAGCGGGGAGGAATGGAGGGAAGGTAGAAGGGGTGTTGATATATATTATACAAAAGAAGAAAAATAAATTAATAACAAACAAAAACAACAACACAAACAAAAACAAGACAAAACAAAAACATTGACATCTTGTGCTTTAATGGCCCAGTCACATTAAGGAAATCACACCATTTGATTATCTTCATCTGAGAACAAAGCAAAGCACAGCATTTTCAGTTTGACAATTACTCTGTTAAAAAAAAATTAGAAAGAATGAAAAGAAAGGAAGAAAGGAAAGTCCTTTTTTAAGGGCTGGGAAAAATTGACACTGATGAGTTAACATTGTTTTCTTAAACATTAACTACCATGAGGCACAGCTAATTAATTTAGAGAGCGATTATTATCCATTGTTCATTGAGTTTTATCTTTCTGAATTTTCACTGATGTAGCATGATGTGTTACTAGGAAAAATATTATGATTTTAATTGCATTTTGGCATCTCAAAAAGAATATCTCACACTGTTTAACATCTGTAGTCAACAGATGTTTAAACAACTCTCTCAATGACTAGAATTTGGCAAAATGTGTAATTGTTGGAACAGCTTAAAATTCTAAATATACTTCTAGGAACATGATACAAGCAGATGAATTACTACTTGTATGTGTTTTATATTAAATATTCAAATGTTATATATACTGTCCTTCCTTTGGATGACAAGTTTCAGGAAAAGAGCAAGAACAGCCAGGAGACATTTAAATCACCCCCACCACCAGATAGACTCCATAAGTGGAACTGTGTATGCAGTCACAGTCAACCGCAGAAGGAACCAGTTTTGAAGTATTGTTATTTGGTGTGGTTAACCACAGGGGTTAGCAGAAGCTAAGCTGTGAGGAAATAAGTTGCTGATTTGGTTTCCCCTTCTCATATCCTTTCTTGGACTCAGAACCCCACTGATGCTTTATGATAATTGATGTGATCATTATCAAAGAGGCATTCTAAAGTTACTTCCATGTTAAGACTCCTATTTATTCATTATTCGTTATAAATAGTAAAAGTAAATTTCTTTTTTTCACAATTTCATACATGTTCATTATGAGTTCTGGTCACTACTCCCACCATTGCCATCTCTTTTCTTCCCATCCCTACTCTCTCTGACTGCCTCAGACTGAACTGCTCTCCTCAGCTTCACACTGAATCACTCTTCCCCTCTGATACTTACTTCTTCTGCTGAGCTGCCTCAGCGTCTCTGTGTCTCTCCCCTAGCCTTCCTGCTTCAGACTGCTTCCCTCATACTGCCTGCTGTAACTGACTGCTGCCCTGAGCTGAGAGCCTGCTCTTTTTGTGAGAGCTGGTTCTGTCCTCACTCTGACTCACTTTGCAAACCTTTCCTCTGATTAGTCACTTTGCCTACCCTTTACTCTGACTCATCTCAGATGTCACTTCCAATCTGACACTAACTCCTTCTGAGATCTGCCTCCTGTCTCCCAAATTCTGGGATTAAAGGGGTAGACCACCACTGCCTTCTGAATACTGGGATTAAAGGTGTGTACCAACATTCTTAACATTCTTTCTATATAACATCCAGACTATACAGGCCTCTGAATATGATTCCTTCATATCGACTCTTGGAATATAGACTCTTTCTAGCTTTCACATAGGCCTGTCCCTCTACAATCTTGGTTATGATGTTTTGTTTTGTTTTAATCACAGAACAGAAAAGTAACTATTACACCTGGCAAAATGTTGCCCTCTGCTAATGTTCTGACTTATGAATATAAATCTTACTCCAAAAACTCAAATGCATGATTTTTACATGAAAGTCCAATCCCAAACCTACAGCTACTTTCTTCATCCTATCAGGTGATTAGGAATTGAATGTTAGTCATATTATCACTCCCCATCCCCCAGGGATGAGAAAGAGCCTGAGGCTTTTATTAGCATGTTGCCCAAGTCATATTTCCTTAGCCACTGGACTAGTCTATGATATTTACATGTCCATGTCCTCAGATGACATGACATAGTTTCTTCCACTACTGACTTCCTGCCAGGAAAGTCATTGCTGAAGTATCAAAGGCCAGCCTACCTGACATCTTCCCCTGGTGAAGAGTGCTTTAAAATTATAGCTCCATTCCATACCTGAATCCTCTTGCCAGCATCTCCAGGATGCTAAATACCACCTTCTCAAGGGGTTTAGGTTTTATGGACAAAAGGACTGTAGTCAGAAGTTTTACAGGCAGCTCTGGTTTCTGGTCCCATGACAAGAATTTCCCTTGTGGAGAAGGGTCACAGAAAAGCCTGGTCATCTGCTTACAATAAAGAGAAGAAGGAAACATGGGGAGCACAAATGCAAGTTAATATCCCCAAATTATACCAGCACACACTGGTGATAGGTTCACAAGTATCTTTCTAAAGTTTTCTTGTGCTTACAATGCAAATTATCTATCTATACACAAGCTACATTTTTAGGCAAAAGAGAATTATACTATGTAAATACATTTGCAATTTGTTTTTGCTTCCACTTAGTTTAGCAGATGTCTTTCTAGATTATTCTTATTTTATTCAGTGACATTGTATATTGCTCCCTTGATGAACACTTAGTTTGTTTCTGTTATTTTGCCCACACAAACAATGCAGCATTGTGTACATATATGCATGTCTTTATTTTGTCAATCACTGCCTCCTAGAAGTTTAATGACTAGGATGATAATACGGTTAACACTTATTTACTTATTACATTGTGTATATTTGCTTATATACAAACTCAGGGACTTTGCACATGCAAAGGAAGTGCTCAACTACTGACTTATATTCTCAGGCAATAGCGTCTATTTGTTTATTGTTTTTACTTGTTTGTTTGAGACAGAGTCTCACTTTGTAACTCAGCCTGACCTTGAGCTCCTGATCCTTCTTTCTCTACCTCCAGAGTGAAGGGATAACAGGTATGTACCACCATTCCTGGTACCAACAGATGATGAATTTTAAACATTCAGTACTGGTAACTGCGAAAGGAAGAAAATGGTCTTCTGGGAAGCTAAATCTATACTGCAACAATACTTGACTAGAGGAAAATGTAATTAGAGCAGCCAATAAAGGCAACATTTTAATACTCCACACATGAGAGATTAAAGGAAGTAGCCAAAGGAATGAGAAGGATAATTGCAAAGAATTGGCTATTACAAAAATGTTTTGATAGGATTTTGAGACCAGGAGTCAAATTTATAATTCTAAAGTACTTACTGTAACAATCGGACCTGGGGGAAATATGGAACCTTAAAATATGAAATCTCAGAGACTGAGGTCATTCCCTTACCCAATGACTGATTAGGGGACAGAATGTGGGTAAGTATTAGGAAGTAGGTGATCGATTCTATTTCTAAAATATTTCTCACATATCCTGAGATTTCTGCCTTCCTCTACCCTCCACCATGAGAATAAACTTGAAACAACAACAAAATTTTAAACATTCAACAGAATTTTCAACATTGAACTGCAAAAGAATTCCTTGTTTCTTAACCTTGGGGCCTTAGGTTGGTTAACACGTGTTGGGTTTCAGAAAAGATGGATCTCAGAGATGAGTTTCTTAAAATTCTAATTTTCACACATTTAATAAAGATCATGGAGCTGATTCAGAGATTATCCCAGTCCTCTCTGTCGTATGCCTCAGCAAGTAGGACTGTTAGTTCTGAGGCATCAAGATCCTGAGCTGTCCAATCATCACCTAAGGGACCACAGTCATTTTCCATGCTGGATCTCAAGTCGATCATTACACAATGGAGATGGGAAAGACAAATGCTCTCCTAGGAGCTTTCTGAAGTGTTGTTGTAAGGGAGGTTGGCCAAAGAGGTCAGGTCACTTTTTGTTCAGAAAAGTGACTCCTCAATAAAATAGTTTACGGACAGATACAGTAGGCCAATAAGCAAATATGTTTTTTGTTTCTCTATAAAAGAGGAACTAAAAGTAAGTATCCATGCTGGGAAGTAAAGACCTCTGTTTCCACCTCAACCTAGTACTAAGGACCCTGTTGGAGAAGGTTGAGTAGTGTTTTACAGTGAAGAAGCATTAATTGAGGAATGCTTCAAGAGTAGAGCTACTTGGTTATCTCTTATTTTGATATAAAGTAGGTCTTGGGGTTGCATCGAGTCTGTGTCACATAAAATCATGTGCAGTTGGTGGTTGGAGTCAGTAGTCATGCTCAGTGGAATAACATTTCTTTTAAATTGGTGCTTATTGGCCAAGTATCGTCAGCCAAAGATCACACAGTGGTCATGTAGGCACCATCAGCAAATGATCATGCAGTGGTCATGTGAAGAAGGTTTGACAGACTGAAAATGTTCAGGAATTTTAGAGTCTGATAGCAATTTGAAAATACAGGAAAGAATCTTGGAGAAAAAAAGAATTTTTTTTTTTTAAATAAAGGAAAATATTAAACAGCTAGAACTTGCAATTGATTGCACTGGGGGTTGGCAAGGAAAGGAAAGTTTCACTAAAGATTATGTCTAGTGTCCCGAATTATTGTTTGTCTATTTAACAACTTTTACAGAACCACGCTTAAAGTTATATATCTTTTTTGAGTCCATAAATGAGACATGTGTCAGGCTGGTAAATAGCATCTGTCTGTGGATCCGTGACAAATCAGGACTACATGATCCTGTTATGTCTTTTCAGCCTCCTACTTTTCATTTTACTAGGACCAGACCCTAGGACAAGCATTCAAATTTAAGAGATTTCAACATAGAAAGTGCAAGATCGGTATGGAACAAGGAAGTGATACAGTGCAAGGAGGCGGCCAATATAAGATGTATCACCAAGCCAGCTGTCAATGAGCTTAATCCCTGAGTGCAATGCTAGGAAACGCATGCCTCAACCTGAAGAGCAAGAGAGATGAGGTGTTTATGCTCCAACTCCCATCAACACACCCAAGTGCTCTAATGTGTTAATTGCCAGCATATCTAGGCTACCATGCAAAGTCAGAGCTATCTCCACTGGGTTAGAGAGAACTTTACGTCAAGAACCTGAGAAGTGGTCTCCAGGTATGACACAGCACCAATAGTGACTGTTGTATAACCTTTGTATCTGTCTTGGTTCTTCTGCACCTTTGCTTAACTTGCCCTTTCTCCTCCAATTTTCTGATTAATTTATTATTTGTGGCTTCCTATAAGTGTTCTGCCTCTTTTACTTGCTAGCTGATTGAGTTTGGGCACATTACTTAAGCTTTATGTGCCTGCGTTCCCTAGTTTTAAAAGAGACATGCATGATGTGTCGGTTACTTTTCGATTGCTGTGATAAAACACTGAGACTTAGGCAACTTAGAAAATGCTGCATTGACTGGGCTTGTGTGTCCAGAAATAACGACGGTGGAAAGAAGGAACAACTGGGAGCTCATGTTTCAAAGAGGTAGAGAGAATGGCGCAAGTCTTTTGAAACCCTAAAACCTGGAGCCAGTTACACACCTCCTCCAACAAGCCCACACTTCCTAATCATTTCCAAACAGTTCCACCAACTGGGAGCCCCCCCTAACAACAAAAACCCAAAAAACAAAAACAAGCAAACAAACAAGCTTATGGGAGCCATTCTCATTTATGCCACCGCAGATGGTGATTACTGTCTCACAAAACAGTCGCCAAGATTTTGTAACAATGCACAACACTTAGTATGGCTTCAATAACCATTATAGCAGTTATTATATCGCTACCTTCAGTTGCCATTTTGAGTGGCAATGCTTTGAAGAATTCTTCCCCAAGAATCCAGGCTGGGTAAAGAGCTCAGGCTTTTAAGAAATACTTTATAATAACTTTCCATACACAGGTTTGTCTCTCATGGAGTGAGATGTCCAGGTACTACTATGGCTTACAGTCCCTGTAAGATCTGTAGGTCTTCTCAGGTCTACAGTCCCTGAGTTCATTCAGGGCTTGGCCTGCTATTTTGTGGAAAGTTGACAAACCAGCACCCTGATTCATTCACTCTTAGATGAATTCTTTTGTTTTAAAACTTATCCTGAGTAAGATGCTAATTTTAGCAGCTAAAGTATAAACTCTCTTTTGTGTCATATCATGTGTGTGTGTGTGTGTGTGTGTGCATGTGTATATGCAGCTGTTCATGTGTGTGGGTACTATACATGGATATACAGGGCAGAGGATATATTCAAGTGTTCCTAAGGTATCATTCTATTTTTTTAGACAATGTCTCTCATTTTTACATTTTTACATGTCTCTCATTGACATGTAAGTCATCCAGTGGCTAGCTGACTGGCCAGTAATACTCAGTAATACCACTTGTCCCTACCTCTCCAGCACTGGTAATAAGTGTGTATTACTACACCTGCCTGCTTCGTACATGCTATCTAGAGATCAAACTCATGTCCTCATTCTTGCAAATAAAGCTTGTCACCAACTGATCTATCTCCTTAGTTCCTAAGTGTCCATTATTTGGATAATCACTCTGTCCTTTTTGAAGTTTGTACACATACCACTCTGTGATGTTTTGGGGATCAGGTTGAAGCTGTCATAACACTATTTCTATTTTATCTTGTCACTTGTACTCTTAAAGGAAGCTGCTAATAGGTAATGAACTCTGCTATTAAAATTGACAATATGTGGTTTAGATCTCAGAATACGGGATAACTTGGAAATAGTTCTCAGTTCCTCTTCTAGGAGAAAACATTCTTGAGATGTGTTGCTGATGCTGTAGATCTCTTTTCCCATCCTCCTAACATAGTCCCAGGAGCAACTCTGCTCACTTTACAGAGGATCTGCCCCCAAGCATCTGAAATAGTACCAGGAGAAGACTGTACTTAGCCTCATTGAGCCCAATCTCACCGGAGTCAGATTAAACAAAAGCAGGACAAAATGGTGGGTCCCACATGCAAAGGAAAAAAGAACACTTGAAGCCGAGTTGAAAAGCATTCATAGGGCCAAGGCAAAGGAGCCAAAGCAGATGTTAGAGGCAACAGGTCAAACAAAAAAAGAAAGTGATGGGCAGGGTTTAGGAATGGGGTAAGAAGGAGGTGAGATCCAAGAACCCACAGCAGAGGTGTAACCACATTCAGGACTTTATCTTTTTCTAAATGACAGCTGTGGTGTGAATTGGCCAGGAATGAACATCTCAAAATGAAAATACAGGACAAGAGGACACGTAGAGAAGCAAGTCTAGCTCTGGATGCCACATTAAGCTGTTGGGGTGGTAGAGGGAAAGATGTTGACCACAAATAAGGGTCTGAAGGAGGCTTTAGCCAATATTACCATTGCCTTTTTCAATTTTAGTTAAAGATAGAAAATTTTATAACATCAACTTGGTAATGTCACTAACCCAGAAAAAAAATGGTTATTTAAAAATTCACTTAAAAAAAAAGCAGATTTTAATCTTAAGTTGCTTTACTTTGCTAACTGGAAACATTTGGGCAATTTACACAAGCAACCTGCTGTGAAACTCTCCTCTGGGGATGACATGACAGTTGCCATCTTGAGATCAGGCTAAAATTATCTACATGAGACCCTCACAAGATTGGATCCATCAACATTCTTTTGTGGAAGCTTGGAGAACTTGGGAGGCCCACCAGGGCTCTCCCCTCCCTGAGGCTTGTAAGTGATTATCAAATACTGGACTGAGAGGAGACTCGTCTTTGATGATGTAGCTAAATTGTCTATGTAAATTGCCTATGCTCTTGTATGTAATCACAATTAAGCTAGTTGCTTCATTAAACTAGACTTGAGTGAAATAATTTTCTTTTGACATGTCACTGGTACTTTATCTGGGAGTAAATAGATATTTTTTTCAGATCTTTCCAGGAAAAGTCACGTAGTATAACTTTTCTCCATGTAAGTTTTTATCATGTAATATAAACAACATCTCAGGGCTACCGTGAGAATTATTGTGGTGATAAGATAAGGATTGTGGGGCTGTTTAAAAGTTAAGAGTGGATCAAAGCATGCCTTGTACCCTGGATTTTCTCACTCTGAGTGTGGTAAGAGTTTGGCTGTTTCCCACTTTTCTTAGCCCTGGTGAGAACCCAGCTAAATATTAAATACTGTCTGCTTCACAGAAGGTCATTAGCAAAGAAATATGGCTTGGTTGGTGTTTATCTGCACTGTAGCTGGATGCCTTGGGCTGAGCCCGTTTACTGATAAGGCGTCTTCCTCTTTTCCTTGTGGGACCACACCTTGTGCATAGGGTTCCCTTGACCTTGATGCTTAGACTTGAGCTCCACATGCAAATGAAGCTATTTGAATATCCTTGTCTTGATCAATGGCTCCCATCCCTGGGTACCAAAGACCCTCCCCTGCCTGTACCCTATAAACATACTACCTTTACTTTAATAAATGAGATATATGCTCCTCTGATGGCCTCTCTTGAGAGTCTGATTCGCTCTCAGTGCTCTTAGTCCTCTAATCTGGGACTGGAATTGGGTGTGTTGACCCATGCCCTGTGCTTAGCCATGTGTCAGGAAGGGAAGCAGGACCCCACAGGTAGAGGGAGAGAGAGAAAACAACAAAGGATGATAAGGTATTAGGCATAGTACTAAGGACTTTCACACACTTGGTTTATTTCATGTAATCAGTGTACAGAGTAAGTGTGGTTCTTATTTTACTACACGAATAATTCACCCATCCCCTACAGTTAGAGAAAATACATAAGAAAACATACATGGGCTACAGTGTGTGCTTAATATATGTGCACTTTGTTCTTCTCCTCTGCATGCAAAGCTGACCATAGGTGATTTTTCAGTTGTCTGATTATTGAAGGTAAAACCTTTAGAAGAGTGATCCCTCTTTTCTGAGCTAGCATTCATTTAACTATCATTATGATCTTTGTGAATTTGATAGCCTCTTAATCCATTGAGGCTATTACCTTATTGTAATGTGTTGACTTCCTCTGCCGCCAGTGTTTCCCAAGGGACTTCCAGCTGCATTTGTTTGTAGCTGTTTCTGGCGACATTTCCTCTTTACCTGATTTCCAGGATAATATGTTTCTTTTTTGAACTTGAGCAGCCTGAGAGATAATGTCAAAAATTAATCAATCCCTTGACAAGCATTGTAAATAGAATCCTACAGCTTTGCATGGAAGATATTTCTATTATGCAGTTGTCATGGAAGTGGAGGGGCCCTGAAGAAGATAACCAGAAGGTTAGAGAAAACACCTGTTGGTAGAAGATCTTGTGCATGGGTAGGAGGAGCTTCTACCTTTTAGAATATGAGGGAATACTCACATAGAGAGATGTCACCCTGTGGTACCATTGAGAATTCCAGGTGAACCATACGAGTCTTTGATCCAATGTAAATAACCAGGAGTTCCCTTAGAGAACAGCCGCAAGAACAAACTCCACCCTCATTATAGTCTTCTGTATAAAGGGAATCACTGATTCCTTAGAAGGTTTAAGCTGGTTTCTGAGGGGAGGTTAAGGCTGGAATCTTGTGATCATCTCAGCATATGGGGACTGATTGCAACTTGTTTGGAATTTGCCTTATAAATGTTTATGGTGGTTTGAATAAGAAATGTCCCCCATAGGCTCACATATATGAACACTTCGTTTCCTGCTGGTGGTGCTGTATGAGGCAGTTACTGAACCTTTAGGTTGTACTGAACCTCTAGCACTGGTGAGGAGGCACATCCCTGGGGAGGGGCTTGAGAGTTTACAATCTTGTCCCACTTCCAGTTCACTCTGTATCCTGCTCTGGCCACCTGCCATCATGCCTCCCCCACAATGGACTCTCCCTCTGGAACTCTAAACCCAAATAAACTGCTTATTCCTTAAGTTGCCTTTGTTCACAGTATTTCATCACAGTCACAAAACAACTATTACAGTATTTGAAAACAAACCAACAAACAAACAAAACTTTGAATCAGAAGCAACGTTTTAGACACTTAGAAACTCCAGATTTATGTCTCCTCCTGAAATTAATATTTGATAATCCTGGGACAGCATTTCCATAGGCTAAAAGAGACTGAATTTAAAGATGAATTTTCTGATGGGACAGATGGTGTCCTGTGAGCTGAGGTCCACCATATGATACAATGCTCAATTAGTCCACTGTCCAGTCCCCTGGGAAGAAAGCAATAGGACAAAGGCTTATAAGCTAGCCTAGTTTATAATGGAAAAGTAAATAAGATTTTATTTAACTACTGTGTTTTTACATTATCATTCTAGTTTTACAGAAAGAAAAACTGGAAGTCAGAGACTTTAATTTATAAATAAACTCGCATGACTGTTAAGGGGTAGTACCATAATTTGAAGTTGGGTCTCTCTAGTTCCAAGTTGTAGGACCATAAAATCCAATTCTGTTTTTCTGTACTCTGGCCTCACCTGGCATCGCCATCTGACAGTGGTGGACAGACACCCACATGGTTCTGTATCCTTAGGGCACTTGATAACCTGCCAGATTTCTCATAGTTACTATTATATCAGTCACCATTTGTGACACCAGGAAAATCCAAGTGGAGTCTTGTTTCTCTACCCTATTTGCTGGCATCCTCTCTGATGTCTGAATCCCTAATCAGAATGTATGCAGTGATATTCAAATAGAATAGGAGAGACTTCTTTGTATATCACCAAGGTTACCATTTGCATGAAGGGAAGAGAGGTTGGATGACTCTCGGTAATTCAGCAGCCATCTGCACTTCACATCACTGGCCTGAATTTTCAGCTTCATTAAATTCTTTCAGGTCATCTGGTCCCAATCTTTGTGGCTGCCTGAGTGCATATTTCTGTCCCATGAGTTATTGCCATTTCTAACTTGTGCTTTACTGATCCCACTTCTTCCTCACCTTTAATTGCTCATGCAGTATTTCTGTTATTATTTTAAAACTTTTCCCTTTCCCAATTATTTCTGAAGGCCCATGGAGGTTGCTTTATGGATCCCAACACTTTGCCCTCTGGCTTCTATATGGCACCCGCCTCATTCTGTCAAGACTCCTTGGCAACTTTTGCTAGACTACAGTGTTCTACATGAAACCACCACCAAGAGGTATCAAGGTCATGTGGGTTCCACATAGTGGAAGGTAGAATGAATATTTGGTGCTTATCACAGCACCCCTTTGCCTTTATGTACCCTCTTCTTTTGCTCTGTTGGATTCAGAGGCAATGCCTTGGGAAACATGGCTGAGAGATGCAATATTGAGCTAGGAGTTGTTTCATTCCTTTGATAATGAAGGCTTTGCTGCTACATACAGACCAAATACTAGTTCCCCTCCCCATAGGAAATTTTCTCCCGGCTGGCTCTTTACTTCCCAGTTGACATCTTTTGCTATCATGTCTGCACTGAGTGTGATGGGATCTCAGTGATGAATGTTGCTCAGAGTTAAGTTAGAACCCCTGGAATCCTAGGTGGCAGCACTTTGTGTAGTTGTGTGTTCTTAAAGCCCAAATCATCCCAAATAGGTCAACTACATAGGCAAAGTCCAGATACAGGATGGCTTAAGTGTTACTTTGGGTGCTTGCTATGCAGGTTCTGTGTCCTCTTTACTAAAGAAGCAAACTCTGGGCATCCAGGTTTGAACTCCAGTGAGATATGGGCAGAGGAATACAGGGATACAATCCCATAGACACAGAGGCAGAGTTCCTGGGCCAGCCTCAGCAGCCAGTAGAAAATAGAAGTAGGGTTCAAGGACAGGGTAATAGCCACATCTTCAGATAAGACCAAGATCATAAACTTTGTCTTTTTTATGCTTTCCTTTGCAGAGTACCTTCATCCTTTCTACCTGCAGACAGTGTCTCTTTGCCATCTTATTCAAAGTAGTATATGCCTGTCCCATTGTTCTTCTGTTTAAATGCAATAGTTTCAGAAATATGAAAGATTTGTCATATTTGTTCCAATCTCAAGTTCAGGTTCCCAGTAAGGTGAACCTTATTGCTATTGCTTCTGTTTAGGTGTTCCACGGTTCACCTCTCATCTAGTCGGCTCTGCGCCATCAACTAAATCTGAATTTAAAGATTAGAAAATGTCCACCAAGAGGGCCACTGTGTCTGGAAAGCTTCTCACACATCCACATTACCATATCATAGGTTTTCTTCAACTCATAGTCCCTTGTACCTTTGAGGAGCAAAGGAGAAAACTCATGATAAGCATTGAAATATATGTAACAGACAGTAGCTGGTTATTTACTGTGCATGATCTTTGTACTGAATATTGGATTAAATATCAAGGAATGAATTTGTCTATTATATACAGCAAGATCATACCAGTGTGTACTGTTTTTGTTACTCTCATGTCATAGTGAAGACATCGGGCTCGAGCAGCTGGATGGACCAACGTTTATGTATAGATGAGAGCTTTAGTCAAAATGCAGGTTTTTAGTTACTGGAGCCAGACACATCTGATTTTAGATTTGAGGTTGCCACTGGCTATGTCCTTTTAAACTAATCATGCTGAACCTCAATTTCCTTATCTGTAACTGGAAACAAAAATGCCTATCCAATTTAAAATGTTTAAGCTTAGGATGTATTCTTGGGCTTCCCTACCTTTTTCAAGCACTTTTGCTCTTCTTGTCTTTCCTGACTTTAACAAAAACTTCAAGAGCTCCTCTGATTTCTGCAAAATACTGAGCTCAGATAAATAGTTTTGAAAAAGTGACAGGAAGCAGGGTTTGAAGTCAGCAAACCTGCATTTGAATATTGAATCTGTATTGGACCAATTTGTTGAAAAAACAACAGTTGCTTTTTATAATTCTGGATGAGTTTCTCCATCTGTATTGGTGGTGATGTATGTGTGTTCCAAAGGTTAAAAATCAATGCACGTGAAATGTTCTAGAAACTCCAAGGCACCAAAAACATGGAAGAGATTAACATTACCACAGAAAGTCCTAGGATGAACTCTTGGCCTGTGTCTGGATCTCAGGTTGTTTTAGAAAGTTTGCTGTTTGCTCAGTGTTTTCATACTCTTAGTTTTGTAGCAGCAAGTATTTACTTTCCTTATTTTTTAGGTGGCAGGAGTTCTGAGCTTAGGGTGTGTTTTTAAGCTCCTTTAGAGAGCCAAAAGGTGATAAATGCCGACTAAATGCTAGATACACAGATAAAGTTAGCTTTTCTCTGCATCTGTCTTTCAGGGGTTTTGTTGGAGCTTTTATTTCAGTATTCTGGAGACGACATAACAATGGTAGTAAAGCCTTTGAAAAGCCCTCTGTAGGGGCCCCTGCTACTAATGCCATGCAAATTCATGAGTCTTAATGTCAATAAGAATGGTTTAAACAAATACCCTTTTATTTCTGTTTTGTTCTTTATATTTGGCAACTATATCCTCTATAGATCATATTACTACATTTCTGTATCCTGTGGGCCTCAAGGCACATCTTGAGATATCAAAGAAGAAGAAAAAAACATATAACAACATGGAATCACGAACTGTTAGAGCTTAAAGATCATTATGTTCAGCCCTGTCATGTTACAGATGAGGGGATGTCTAAGGGACATGAGATGGCTTGCCTAAGGTCACACAGCAAAGCAGTAATCTTTTTCTAATGAGAACTTTCCCTCTGAAATGTTTTGACGTCTTCAGTGTTGTTGACATTTCCTTGGAAAGAGAACTGTTTTTGAAATGAAATATTTTCTTCCAAGAGCCAGTGCAGTAGATCTTGGGCTTGAGGATGGATGGGGCTTGTAGAAATAAACCAGGAAGGCGGCATGAGCAAAAGCCTTTCTACCTAGTGATGCCTTGCTAGTTCAGTACAGACGGACCCTCTAGAACAGTGGTTCTCAACCTGTGGGTTGCAATCTCTTTGAGGGGGTGTTGACCAACACTTTCACGGGGATCATCTAAGACTATCTGCCTATTGAATATTTACATCACAATTCATAACAGCAGAAAAATTACAATTATGAAGTAGCAACAAAAGTAATTTTATCATTGGGGGTCATCACTAAAACGTGAAGAACTGTATTAAAGGGTTACAGCATTAGGAAGGCTGAGAATCAATGCTCTAGAAAGTAGCAAAGATACATTGAGGTAGGTGGGTCTTTTCAAACTAAATTATCAGGTCATTGTATTCACTAATTATTTCTTGAGGATCTATTTCATGACAACAATGTTCACAGTTCTATGAGGAAATTAGTTTATAGATAAAAGTAACTAACATTTATACAACAGAGGAAGCATAGCATAGTGGCCAAGAGCATGGACTATGGGGTCAGCATTACTACTTTCTATCTGTAAGGTTTTGAGCAAGCCTCTTTTTAAAAAGAAAGATGTATTAGTTTATTTTACATGCCTGTGTGTAGGCCTGAGTGTATGTATGTGTACCTTGTGCATGCAGGTGCCTGCAGAGGCCAGAAAAGATCACCAAATTCCCAGGAACTAGAAATCAAGGCAATTGTGAGCTGCCTGGTGTTGGTATTCTTAACTGCTGAGCTACCCCTCCAACCTCTTGAACAAGACTTTTAAGCTCTTTATGGTTCTGTTTCCTTATGGATCAAGTATGGGCTTACTAATAGTTGTAGTAAAGGTTAGGAGTTTAATAATTATCAGGTTCTGATAGTATCTGTCCTGCAGTTAAGACTATGCTAACTGCTATTTTATATGTAATCTTACAAGGTCAGATCCTAGTCCTATGACACAGTTACCATTCTAAGCTGAAGATCAGAAATGGAAGATTGTTTCTAGTTTAGAAAATCAAAGAGACTCCAAGGAGGATATGAAAATGGGTTTGAGTCTTGAAGGGTTTATTTATGTAGATGTTTGAAAGGCCATATGTTGATGAGAAGCAGGCAGGGATTGGTTCAGTAACTGTAGGACCTGGGAGATATGCAGGACTGCAGGGGCTGCTGAGGTCTGATGCCCTAAAGGTGAACAGATCAGATTGGTCTTCAGTATAAGACAGAGTATGCACATTAAAGGTCAAGTCCTCAGAATGACTCATAAAAGGATCAATGGAAAAGAAAGAGAGTAAAAATTAAGGTCGGAGACTTTGAGATATGATGATTATTTTTCAGTAAAACTTAGTAAAAACAGCCAGGTGGTGGTGGCACACACCTTTAATCCCAGCACTTGGGAGGCAGAAGCAGATGGACCTCTGTGAGTTTGAGGCCAGCCTGGTCTACAAAGCCAGTTTCAGGGCAGTCAAGGCTACACAAGGAAACACTATCTCGAAAAAACAAAACAAAGCAAAACAAAATATTAGTAAAATAATGTTTTTTTTTTTCTGACAAAAACACATTAGTAAGCAGGGGGAAAAAAAGAATCATTTTATTTAAAATTACCACAGGGATTGATTTTTCAATAATCAGTGTGATTATTTGAAGAGTTCAAAAATTGTTTATGAAGTGTGATACACTTTACACACTTAAACTAAAATGTAATTATAGAAATATTTCTTTGGTTGAATAAAATGGGTTCATAATTCAAACTGTGTCTGTGAATTCTTCCTCTGGTTCCTCCTCTTCTCCTTCATTGGTTCATTCATCTTTACTAGGCAAGTGATAGTTGCTGTTCTTTAGTTCTGACTTCTTCATGTTTTGAAATGTGGCTTCTGTTTAAAGTTCATGTCCAGGCACTAAAGCACCTATTATCCACTTGGCAGGGTTAAAAGAAGTAGCAGAGATGACTTAGTATAACACTCACCTGATGGTCGAGAATGCTAAAGTTCAGAGGGGACGTGACTGCTTTCAAGAATTTAGTACCATTTAAATGCAGAACGTGTGATTGGACTTTTAAGGCATTATCTGAATGCTTTAATAATCCATGCTCCAGAGAAGAGCTTAGTTTCTAAGAGATGGCTCATAGATCCTCAACACAACTCTTATGTACTATTTCAAGACTTCAAATGCATGAGGTATTCAGATGCCAAAGGGAACCTTAAGATGTTGAAACCTAGCAACTGTCTTGCTGTAGCATGAATGTGTCTCCCCAAAATCAATGCGTTAAAATTTAAGCTTCACTACAACAGTGTTGGAAGGTAGGACTTTGGTGAGTGAGTCCTGGAGGCTCTGTATTAGTGAATGGATTAACGTTGCCATAAAAGGGTTTGACACAGAATGTTTGGTCCCTTTTACCATCTGTCATATGAAGATACAATACTCCTTCCTTCTGGGAGATGTAGCATCTATGCACCATCTTGGTGCCATAGAACAGCCCTCAACAGAGAGCTGAACATATCAATGCCCTGGTCCTAGATTTTCCTGTCTCTAGAACTGTTTGAAATAAATTTCTATAGTTTTAAATTTTTGTCATGGGTCTTCTGTTATGGCAGCACAAATATACTACAACATTCCTTGTGCAGAGACCAAGGTTGAAAGGAGCGAGGGGACTTGCCTAGTTTATATGGTTGGAGAAGGTCAGAGCAAGGTCAGGAATTCCAGTCGACTGACTCCTAGGACCATGTTTTTTTCCTTTCACATGTTTATCCTTATTTCCCAAAGTCTCCATTTCAAGAATCCATCTCTTTACAGTCACATATACTGAAAGGAATTCTACTTCACAATGCCTGGAAAAACATCAAGTGGAATGTATCCAAAACCAAGAAGAAACCAATTGCTTAGTTTTCTTCTGTTCAGGTTGGTGTGTAGTAGGGGCAGGGATGTGCAAGATGGGGCCATTCAGCATCAGCAAGTTCTTAATTGTTTTATTCCCACAAAGTACTATCATTATTCTGGTAAAACCATAACCTCAAATAGTGAAGGTAGAGTTGGAATCCCGGTGAAGCAAAACTCAATTCTCCTAAGTCCCAGGTCACCTATTCCCACAGCATTTTGGAATGATCTTGTTCTCCCCAGTTATAAAGAGGAAATAAATTTGAAAACTCAGTGGCCAGATTGTGTGATGGTTATGTGTAAGTATATACATGTGTGTGAAGTTGTGTGACAGCATGGTGCAAATTATTACACACAAAAAAAGCCCAAAACAAACAAACAAAAAAAGACATCCTTCTTTCTATTGCTCTGTTCTTTCTCATCTGTCGTAGGATGAAAATCAGAGAATAATGTTGATCCAGATCTCCAGAAAGTTTCTATACTTTTCAATCTTGCTTGTGTGGTAAAATCACTTGGGAGCACTCAAAATAATATTGTTGCCCGATCTTCACTCCCAGGGGCTTTGCTTCATTTGATTTGTGGTAGGATCTGGACATCATGTTTTTTTCTGTTCTTTTAAACACTCAGATGTCCAACATACAACCAGAGTAGAGAATTACTCAGACTTCTAAGTAGATTTTCCTGATTGCTGAGATCTACTGCTATTTTATAGTCATTTACGGCTAGATATACTTGAAACGTAGTGTCCATTGAATTACCCTGTGCCATTCAATTAAAAACACACATGTTGAGAGCTTTTTGGCAGGAGGATAGATGGATTGTGATGGGCAAATAGATAAATGGAAATGACTAGTACTCAAGAAAAGCATAGGATAAATCAGGGGAGTTGATGAGCAGTACGAATAATTACTACAGTAAGTAGTTACTGTTATAGGGGAGAAATTCTAAAGGCCTCCTGGAAGTCTTCAAAGATTCTGTAGCATGATGCAACATTTAAAAAAAATGGGGGAAGGGCAGAAGAAGATTCTTTTGTAAAGAAAGATGAAAGCATCTTCTATTGTAAAATGGAATTAGAGAGCAAAACTGAGTGCTATAGCAGAAAAGAGTAAGAAACAAACAAACAAACAAAAAACAAACAGTTATTGTTTTCCTGATCAAGGACAATGGTTATAAGGCTATTCCAAAACTTCTAAAAATGAAATGTTTGGGATTTTTAAAAGTAAACTTATTATGTAGATTCACTAAGAAATGTTCTGCATTGCTCATGGATGATTTGGTGAGAGTCATAAATGAACAGAAGCACTGAGATTTAGTTCAAGAGGATGCACATAGAATTACCACAGGGTTGGTAATTACAGGCAGGGCTGTCAGATACAGGAATTAAAAACACAGGGCATATGGAGGTGTGCTGTCTTCTAGACATGACACGGCTATTGCAGTTATTAATTTTTGACAGTTATGGTTACCCGCAGAAGATAAAGCCAGCCCACATTACTGAATGGATGAGGAGGTGTTCTCCGGATCCTGTTTCTTATTTAGGAGCTATTGGCAGTTGATAGCTGCTGGGAGAAGAAGAATTCTTTTTTTGTGGGAGCTCCTACGGTTAGGTTTTCCATGCTCCAGTGATGACCACATATCCAATGCACATGGTGCAACATTAATTGGCTTAGTGGGTTATTAAAAAAATAAAATGACATGAAATTAGGAAGGGGACATGTTTGAGGGGACCCGGAGGGGTTGAAGGAGGAAAAAGGAGGTGGATATGAATGTCTTTTATTGTGCACATATATAAAAATTCTCAAAAATTAAAATAAAAAGTTCAGGACATGTAATGGAATTTTAAATTAAATGAACATGAATGATAAATGTTCTATATTTGTCAGTGTCTCATCACTATGATATGTACCTGGTATATTAGGTACTGTTCTCATTGCTGTGGTCAAATGCCTGAAGAATGTAGCTTAAAGGAAGAAGGATTTATTTTGGCTTACAATTCCAGGGGATACAGCTAGTCATTGGCAGTAGGAATGTGATGCAGTTGATCATAATAGTGCACCCAGTCAGGAATTGGGGCAGAGGAAACATTAGCACTCCACTCTGTCTTAATCAGTCTAGGAGTCTGCCCATGGAATGATGTCACCCACACCTAGGGTGGGTCTTTCCACTTCAATTAACCCTATCAAGAAACTCCCTCGCCAGGCAGTGGTGGCACATGCCCTTAATCCTAGCATTTGGGAGGCAGAGACAGATGGATCACTGTGAGTTTGAGACCAGCCTGGTCTCCAGAGTGAGTTCCAGGACAGCCAGAGTTACAACAGAGAAACCCTGTCTCCAAAAAAAGAAAGAAAGGAGAAAAGAAAGAAACGCCCTCACAGACACACCCAAAGGCTTGTCTCCTAGGTGTTTCTAGGTCTTGAAAATTTGTCAGTCAATTTTGACCACCATGCCTAGCAAAGGCTAACGATAAAGAGGTTTCATTGCTTTATAGTTTTATAAGGTGAATGTTGAAACACTATACTGTAGGCTCTAGGGAGAGTCTCATGGTACACAACAGAGCATGTGAAGGCAGAAGCATCATATCTTGACAGGAAGCAATGATTTCTGGATAGAGACAGACTTGGTCTTTTGTAATAATTCTCTTTGTAGAACTAATGAAAGTCTCATTAAAAAGTGCTTAATCTCTTTCAAGGATATGACCTCAATTGCTTTCAGCACCTTCCTTCCACTCAGCTCCATTTCTTGAAGGCTACATGACCTCCCAATACTGACACCCTGGCTCCACCTGTCCCAACACGTGAACCTTTGTATGAACACATATTCACAGCATGTCACAGTCAATGTTTGGATCTACTTTTATGAAACAAGTATTCACCTGTAACGTCAACTGTATTGAACATTCTGCATTTTACCTGACATTCCTGCTGTGGGTTATGATTGGCTAGGGTTTTTATGATCAGGGAAGGGAGCATAAAATGAACAGAAGCATAGATTTAATAAAGAGTCCACATAGGGAATAGGAAGAAGTGGTGTAGGAGGGCAGTGTAAGGTATACTATGAGTTGTCTGAGTATCCAATGGTGAAAATAACCTGAAGCCACATCATAAATGTCTGGAATGCCACTATGATTGATGTGTCAGTAATTATAAGTCATTCCATGTGTTAAATGGAGAGCGATTATATAATCTACCCATCCATCAGTAAAAGATATATTAGAGAGCATATGTTCTCTGAATTTATCTCCTGGTTATACCAGTAATTGCCTCCAACTCCTAGCCTCTCTCCGCATTAGTCCCATGAGAAATGATCATAATTAGAGCTACATTCTATATTTCTTTCTGACATATCTTCACTAAGCAGACAAGGTCACCATGAATGCTTGTGAGGGTACTCATTTGAAGGTACACACACACACACACACACACACACACACACACACACACACACACACTGTTTTACACTGCTTTAAAACACTCCTCTAGATCTATTTCATCCCTTGCAGAAGCACTGGACTTTGCTCCTGTGTAGCAAAGACTGCATCCCCGTGTCTTCTTCCAAATGAGTACATTTGTGTATAAGTGATGTGCATGTTGTGATATAAAGCATTCTCACACTCATTTCCATTGAACCTCCAGAGAGATCATACTATCATAAAAGGAAAGAAAGAAATCATTGACAACAGGTAGGGGATCAGGAGACCACCGGAAGACTGCTATAGTCCAGGTGAGGTGGAAAGGACACCTTAGCTGAAGTAATGGAAAGGAGAGCTGAGAATGGAAGGAAGAGATGAAAAAGAACTGAGAAATACAAACAAAGGGAAATTCTGACACCTGCATTTTGATCTCCTTGACATTGCTCCCATTTCCTCTGGGGACATGTCCCGGATAAGGGTGAAATCAGATGCTCCTTGGCAGTTTCAAATGACACCGCCCCTAACTTTCCATTGGATAAGAGATGGCCCAAAATAGCCTCTTGTCCCACAGTTGGGTGATTACTGAGACTCAGATTCCTATTCTGAAAACATGGGGAAGAAGCCAGGCATTTGCCCACTTACCCTCTCAAGCAGCTGACCTGGGGCATTAGCACCCTGGTGCCTGCTGACGCAGTGCATCTGCCAAATTCGATTAGTCCCGTGGCCTGGCTAAGCCAGGCATGTCCTGCATTGCTGCTAAAAGAAGCCCTCCAGGAAGGGGTTATAAGATTCAGAGATTTTTTCCTTCTTCTAAGTGTCAATCACTACTGCCTGTTGGGAAGTTTATGGTAGAGGTGGGGGACAGACAAAAAATATCCATCATAGAAGACAAAGACAAATATTATTTTAATGGTTACTTTTGAAAACAGAGAAAATCCTCCAAATAGTTATGATAGATTTTTTTTTTTTTGTTCTTTCAGTTGAACTTTCTAAAGCCTTTCAGAGTTCAACAGAGTAAGCAGGCATTAGTGAAATGATGTTGGTGGCTGAGGGCAGCTGATGACCTGGTTGTGAGAAAACCATGCAGCTCCATTCTCAACACCCCTATGCCAGGGGACCCTCATTTGAAGACTCGGCTTTCTGCAGCCTCTGTACCTGCATTGTTTCTGTTCAGAGCATCTGTAGGGGTTGATAGACTCCGGCCTAAGAGTACAGTGTTAGACTGAACTCTGTAGTGTTCTATCATGACTCCAAAGGTTGATTTTAGCTTCTAGAATGGCTGTTTCTTGTTATTGGTATTGTGCACCTACTTAAATTTAGGTTACTCTAGGACTCGGGTGTTGATTGGTTAATGCTTAGTCATTAGAATCTCATGATCCTATTCATGAGCTGACCCAGAAGAAGAGGAACCCACCGTAATACTTCTACCTCGGTTGGCCAAGCACTGGGAAGGCTATTGAAAAATACAGTCGCCTGGGTTCAGAGATTTTAATTTAACTTGCCTGTGTTTGAGGTTAGCATAAGAACTTTTAAAATTTCTCTGTGACAAGTCAAAATTGAGAACCA
Organism: Cricetomys ansorgei; assembly: GCA_026225945.1. Classification (NCBI taxonomy): domain Eukaryota; kingdom Metazoa; phylum Chordata; class Mammalia; order Rodentia; family Nesomyidae; genus Cricetomys; species Cricetomys ansorgei. The sequence goes on along the minus strand of JAMJFZ010003875.1, from coordinate 11,551,909 downwards.
AAAGTCTAGTTAAGATTGAAGCCTTGGGACAATAGAGATATAACCTCAAACCTGACTATATTATTTATTAACTGTTATTCCTCAGACAACTTTTTTAAGTTCCTGTGTTGTCAGTTTCTATGTCTATAAATTTACACTGCATTGTAGTTGGTAAGTATTTTACAGAGCATGGAAAGCATGCAAATCTTGTACAAATTAAGAATATACTATTAGAGACTGTTGCCCGACTCTTCTACTTATAGATATTCAACTAATCTTCATGATAGCCATCCTTTACTAGCTTCTTACTGGATTGTCTATCTGGAGTTCATGATGTCATTCTTGAGGTCATTGTCTATAGAACATTCACCACCCTTTCATGCACAACATATGCTCAATTTCAGGGACATACACAGTCCTCAGCACCTTGACTTTGGTGTCAGAACTACTCTACCACCTGGAGGACCTGTTCTCAAAAAACTGGGAAACTAGAAGCAAACCAAGTTCATCTTTTGTGTCAGTTCTACTCAATTGGCAGTGGTTACACAGCACATGGCTGTGTGAAACATCCTGAGACTAAATCTGAGCTCAGGTAGAACTTTCCACTGAAGTATGACATACATGGAAGAGTAAGGAGAAAGAAGGTAGCTGAGGAAGTCGAAGACTGTTGCACATCTATCAGGGTTTGAGTCATTGACATTTTTCTTCTCCGCCAACCATAAATACAAAATAGCTTTGTGAAATATTGACCTAGGAGGGCTGGGGGTGTAGCTCATTGTCTTGCCTACCATGCATGATGCCAATCCTTTGCACTACTCAAAGAACACTGAGCTAGCAAGGACTGAGCATGCCTGAGTTTAGCAAGTGGTCTTAAAACACTCATCTACCCAATCCCAGCAATTTACAGGAAGCCTTTCAGATCTGTTACGAAGCTGAAGGGATGACAGCTGTCCCATTACTGGGAATTGAAAACAGCTGGCATAAAGTTTGAGGAACCCTGCTCTAGAGTTGCGGAGCACAGAGCCAGCAGCATTGCATCCACTTTGGGAGGGGCTTTCCTGCAATATGAGCCTATTGGTGTGTTAACCCTTAAAGAGCCAGTGCTCTCTTGAAAGTTAGAAAGAATAGACATCACCAGTGTTTTTCCTTTCTGATGGAAACCCAAATTGTTCCTCCCTCCCTATCTTCCTTTCTTCCTCCCCGTCCTTTCTCCTTTCTTTTCTCATTCCTCCTCCGCCTTCTCACTCCACTTCCCCTTCCTCTTTTCACTCCTCCTCCCTCTTTCCCCTCTCCCTTTCCGCTTCTCTTCCCCTCCTCCTCTCCTTCTCCCCTGTATTTTCCCAGTTTCCTGTATGTTCTTTGAATTTTGGCAGTGGACAGGATAGTGACCCAGGATGCAGGCTATGTGAATTTCAAATCCTGCTCCACTACTCACTAGCTGGGGAACTTTGGTAGAATTATCTTTGTGCCTTAGTTTCTTTGTCTCTAAAGCAAGATCACTGATACCACCAACTCTTCAAGGATTGTTGTAAAGTGAGTTACTCTGCACAGGTTCCAGGAATGCTGCCCATTCACGGATGGATACTTGTTTGGGATGAGGCGGGAGATTGAGGTAGGCTCGTTTTATGTTCTGTGTCCACTTTCATGGATGTGACTATGACTCTGTTTCTCTTTCAGACTTCATGACTTCATCCATCTACCATGATCTCGGTTATTACTATTTGGCTGGCAAGACACTTAGAAATGGTGAACGCCATATGAAATGTGTAATCTAGAGAAACACATTTTTATTTTAGCTTTCTCCTCCATTTGCCTATGTATGTGGAGTAGCCACAGCTTAACTGATAAGAAGTACTGCTAGTGGATAAATGGGAATTGTTTCTCTGAATTTTCTAGGAGAGACAAAGCAGCCTCTAATGCTGACATAGATAGCATGGGCTCCTTCTCAGGAACAAGAGACCATCAGAGAAGGATCCCCAAGGTCTATGTTAGGCAAGCCCCACTTACCAGAATATCCCCTAAGAGTTTGCAATGCTTTTTGAGTTTTTTTTTTCCCTGTGAGTTCCTTGCCTTTTCCCCCAAAAGTTTTATGTGTATTGCTTCATTTGATTCTCACAAAATCCCAAGGTATGCTGGGTTTTTTTTTTTCCATTTTATTTATAGGCGAGGAAACAGACAAAGAGAAAATGAGTGACTTTTCCTTAGTCACAGAGCTGTAATAGTAGGGCTGGAATTCAGGCACATGAGCCAGGTTCCAAGATCTGTAGCCTTAATGGCCCTAGTATGTGTCTTTTGACAGGTGAGAAGATGGGACCAAGTGGAAACACATCTTGGAGGTCATCAAGAGGGAAGCCAGCCATAAAATGGCAATACGAAAAGATAGACTTACAAAGGAGACAGATTTCTGACAGATTCGGGCCCAAAAGACTCTGGGCCAGGAATAAGCCAAAGCTTGGAGACTGGAATGAGAATTCCAGGCCATGGTATGCCAGTGAGCTTGGTCCCTTATGCTGACCAATGCTTTACTCAGAATGGCATCCCCATGGCTAATTATGAGATACCTTGTCTCAAGCCATCCTCTCCAGCAGAGAATCTGCTTAAGGTTAAGAAGTGGCAGTGAGACAAGCTGAGACGTGCACATCCTTGGCAAAGGTGTAATGCCCACCACAAACAAAAGGAAAGCCCGTTTTGTTTGAGAGACTTCTAGAAACAGTGACAATGGAATATAAATCCAGAAGTTTAACCCGGTGTCTCCTCATCACCATTTAGCTACATGCTGGATCTCTCTTTGCCAGGCACCTCACATAATAGGGCATGCGACTAGAAAGAAATAAAACACGTGTAAACAGCATTGCCTAGCTTTGGAAGTACGTATAGAACCAGGCATAAAATATTCATACCTTGTAGTTGGCCAGCTTTGCCAAGGCATTTAAAAAAATCTTGTTGTATATTTGATAAAAAAAAACAAAACAAAACAAAACAAAACAAATAGCATTATAAGCTGCATTGAAAGTGGAAACTCCTGAAAGCCTATCCACCACAACCCTTGTTCCGACTCAAGGTGTGCCATAGTCTTTTGACACATGCCAAGTAATAAGGGCACCAAGAATGGAGTAAAGCAGAAGGTAGAACATCTCAAGATGTTCTCTGTCATATAAATGCTTCAGAAATCTCTTTTGTAATCTCTTGTTACAGCAGGTAAAAGAGTAGGTAGAATGCCTTACAGCTAAAATCTTACTCCAAGAAAGTCCACCTCAGCTTCCTGCTATGAGTGACAAAGGTTTAGCAGAGGCTTAAGCCAAAATGGCTTGGCCAGCCTAGTTATGGCTGAATTAGCCAGATTCTGGCTCTGAAGCCAAGTTTAGCTTAAGTCAGTCTTCTATAATGCCAAATGGGAAATCATTTTGGACAGGCTCCCCTCCAACCAATAAACAGAGCAATCTTCAAATGCAGCTTCAAATCTAGAAGAATATGCAGTCTAGAACATGCAGGATTATGCACAGAGAGAGAGAGAGCGACATATACACACAGTGATGACATGGGCAAGGGGATAGGCCCTCATTTCCACGAGCCAGTTCCTACAAGGAGAAGGTAAGCCACAAAGACTGGGGAAGTCCGTTGGTCATTCTTGAGAGTCAACCTAGGACTCCTCACCCTCTTAATGGCTGATTAAGCTAGGGTGCATATTTAACTTGCGAGCTGTATTTCATAGAGACGGGGCTGTTGACATGCTCACTGCCCACCTCCCCAGATGAACTCTTCTTTTCCTTATTAATTTGTTGCATGTTATCCCTCATATCTCACAGTCATTGAAAAATCATTTTAAATGATTACATGCTCTGGGTTCCGACTCCACTATACCTGTTACTTTGAAAAGAAAGAAAAATAATACGTCAACTATAAACTAGAGTGAGATTTTCTGGCATACATTTCCATGCTGGCTTCTACACCATCAGTGTAATCCCCAATCATTGTACCGCTTTTAAGAACACACTGTTCTTTAGGATTTTAGGAAGTGGAAGTCTAGATGTTTGAAGGTGGCAAAGCTGGAGTCTTGAAATGAGATAGTGTCCTGGCAGGATCAGAGACCACAGTTCCAAACCCTTGGGCTCTGCTAACACCCTGTTACCCAGATAAACACATAGAAGACTGGGTGTTAGATTCCCTTTCTAGTGATACTCATGACTCACTCAGAGTGCTTGTAGCCAGATTGTGGGCTCTAGCCCCAGAGCCTCTCAGTCTAGAGTCTAGAGCCAGTCTGGGGGCCTGAGAGCGTACATTTCTAAAGAGTCCCTAGAGATGCTGCTGCTGCTGCTGGCAGATCACCTGAGACTCACTGCACTGGTGCAGTAGGAGAAGAATATGGATGCTGTGATGGAGGTCACAGCAAACACTGTTTAGTAGGTTTTAGAGAAGGGCTTTTCTGTTTAAATATGTCCATTTTATTTCTCTGCCATTTCCCCCTCTGACCTGCACTGAATTGCAACTCAGAAACCATTTCTTAAATGTTGGGGCCTGGTTGAATAGATACGACTTTACTAACTAAATTGAATGCATACAATGGTACTTGATAAAGATTTTTTACAAACTGTGAGCATGTAAGCTAAGTAAAATATCTCCCCTTAGCACCCTGTGAGGGTGCGCAGCAGTGAAGTGCAGGGCTGTGCAAGCATTGCTATGTGGACACCTCAAACTGTTGCTACTCACTCTTTGTTTATTTACCTGCTTTTGACACATTCTGACATTTACCACAACAGTTAGTGTGAGATTGCTTTCAGGATAAAGGAAACATCTTTTCCTGAAGGAAGCTACTTTTCTTCATATTTCCAGATTAAAAGCAAATAGCAGTTCACACTTAAATATAGAATAAACACAAAGGCTGCCTTTACTCTCTCTCTCTCTCTCTCTCTCTCTCTCTGTTGTGTGTGTGTGTGCGTGTTTGGTTGGTTGGTTTAATTTATTAATTGTAAGGCTAGCTTTTACAGTTTGATGCTACTGTCATTACCAAGCATGCAGAATTGTTTTTCCAAAGGCAAATACCAGGTTTGGAGCTCTTGACGTAGTGGCTTACCAAGTTATAAAAGGAGCTGAGGTAAAGGCTTATGGAAATTCTATGTCGTGCCACATAAATAGATTTTTTGTTAATGAAGGATAGAATGTGTAAGATGCCACAGTATTTTTGTTATTGATGTGTAAACATATTCTTCAAATGTTATACTGTATTTAGTCACATGTGGAAAAAGTAAGGCACTTGCATTTTTTCCTAGGAAGAATACGTGTTAAAATTAAAAGAATAGACAGTGTTTAAAGACTGATAGTAGAGGTGCCATTGGGGTGCTCAAGCTGAACTGTCTAGATGTGCTTTCCAGTGACTGTGACCCATGCAAGTCACCATCCTTGGCTCTCATTCATCTATATAAGCTATAGAAAGGTCAATGCAACTAGGAGTCAGAGGCACAGCTACTCCTTTGATCTCCCAAACCAAACAACCAATCTTTAAGGCAACAGTTAACACACAGCTAAAAGAATGGCCAACGTCCCATTAAATACTAATTATGCTGGCCAGCATGTTAAAAGTTGAATCATATCCAGGATGGTTTGTTCCAGGTTAAATACTCCATCTACTTACCTATGTATGTGTGCGTGTGCGTATGTATGTTTTTCTTTTAAATCTCAGCTTCTAACAATTGTCTACTAAAAATACAGACTGACTTATAGAACATACTTGATACCAGAGCAGGAGAAACAGAAGTGCTGGCTGGATTGAGGCAAGGCCTGAAGTCTATTGTCGTAGTTCAAAAGTGTCTGGCCTATTTTCTAGAGCCTGCTAATCATTTCAACGAACATGGGACCGTTTCACTCTTTCATTCCAAGACTTATTTCAAATTTTTACTATGAGCTGGAATATTATTGATAAAATCAGCATAGATGATGAAACAACTTCAAAGACACACCGAATGATCACATAGGCTCACTAATGTGATGAAAGCAATAGATCAAACCATGCAACTTATTCCCAAGCTTCTTAATGATTAAACTAGTTATGTTTGTTAAACTCCAATGTGGGTAATTTAGCAATGCTTTCATTTTATTGTTGTTCCTCCAACTTCATATTTTCTCTCATTTTGGTCATAGCTACAGTCTGGATATAGGTGACCTTATATGTTTGTGGCTAGGCAAGTTATACATTTTGATTTGACCTTTGACACTAGTATAAACTTCATTCAATTTGCCAGACTCCTTTAACGTCACAAATATGGATGTCTTATTTACCTCTTGTTACTCAATCCTTTCAAAAACATTTTGGTCTTTGTTAACTATGAAAATCGAATAAGCCTGAAGTACTACAAAGTTCTAATTTCATGACTAGGCTGTCATAGCTGGCTGTGTGTGTGTGTGTGTGTATGTTGGAGACGGGGTTGGGGCTGTTCTCAGAGGTTAGAGTGCTCTGGAAATGCACAGGGCAGATTAGAGTCATTCATCTCATTCGATTTGCTCTTGTATATACACAACACAAGTCAGTGTTTGTTATGACTTTCCTGATCCTTATTTATAAGACAATACACGAGGAAACCATGTGTGTATGTTTGAAATAGAAATGATACATTGCACAGATATAGTTCACCACTTTCTGGGATGGGCTGTCAGTGCTCAAATAGGGAGCCTGAGGAGTCTGAACAGATGCTTTTTTCCTTAATGGCCCTTTCTCTAATTTAAAATCCTTCCATTTATTTCCCTAAGATTTAGTGATAACTTTAAACACTTTAACTAAATTACCCAGCGGCTTGGCAGCCATCACGGAGGCAAATCTTTTTAGAGATTGTAGCAATCTGTTAGATCATGGGTACTATGATATAAAATCTGCATGCTCCACATAAAAAAATTAAATCAGTGCAATGGATACAAGCACATGCTGCGAATGGCATCGCTTCCAAACTGAGGGGACACGACCTGACTCCAAATATTGAATTTCTGCAGGTTTTTCAGTCATTGACTTTCTAAATTTGAGCCAATTTATTCTCATTATCCCTAAGTAAACCTACTTTGATTTTTTTAAACAGTTATTTTATAATCAAATAGAGCCTGCCAGCCCTGGTTCATGGATCCTGATGTTGCTAGGATACATGGTTTGGTATTTGATGAAAGTATATCTCTTCAAAGGGGGAAAGTTTCAAGTGTCCTAGAAAATGACACTCCTGTCTTCTACAACAGAAGACAGGCCCAATCCCAGAGCTTCTCTGAAGCTTAAAGACTGCAGGATTGGCCTCCCCATGCTTTGAAATAAGCTTCCTGTGTGGAGGATTGTTCAATTGCTACCACTAATCAAGTTGGTCTTAAAGCAAGGAACACATGTATTTATAATAAAACACATTTTCATATTTTACAGTGAAGAGAAAAAACCCAGAACCCCCAGATTTTATGTACTTTGAAAATATATTTAAAAACATTAAAAATTCTATATTTAAAACATATATTATATGTTAATTGGTACACTTAAATAGAACCTGTATTTACAATAGGCTTCTGATGTGGTTAAGTTTTAATGCCAATTTTTTCAATAACATAATTATATAAATATACTAAAATACAATAAATATTTTTTCTTGTTTTACATGGTGAATAATATCTTTACCATAGAGAGAACAAGGCCACAGACATTTACTTACAGTTTCAATGGGATCACTATAAAAAAGCAACAGGCCTGCTGCCATGCATGAAACATTTCTGCCACAAAGAGACCACAGCAAGACTTTAAACACAAAACAGAACAGAACAGAACAGAACAGAATCAGAACCAGAATGAACAGAAACAAAGAAGAGATTTTTAACAAATAAATCTTAGGTCAACATAAACCACCAAACATGTAACTATGATGTATCTTATTGAGTAAGAGAGCGAGCCACTGACCACACAGTTGCTGGGTGTCTCCTATGAAGCCACTTAACAGACCTGGCCCTTGCAATACTGTAAGATTATGATGGAGATTCTTTTGTTTGTTTGACTAATGTCTCTCAGAATGAAGCTGCAAAAAGTTAACATATAGCAGATATTCATATAGCATTCCTTAATAGGTTAAAAAAACAGTGACAAAGATTAATGTTTTCAAACAGCACAAAACAATCTAGGCTATGTAAAGTCTCTCTTTCAAAGACAGGTATTCAGTGGTACTCCAAAAGACAGACTAGTTCTAAAGGAAAGACTGGACAAAAAGAAACTGTTTGCTGATGGTATCTTTACTCCCTGAGTCACAGTGGACATCCACTTTTGTTCATTCTTTCCCCTCCTAAGATGAAGGATTTTTTGCCTCTTTTTCTGATGCTCAAGAACCCAGGTAAGTAACCAACACATTCACACTTGGAAGAAGGATGAATGTGGAAATGGGCTTAAGCACTAATTCTCACTAGATCCATCTATTCAGACTACCAACTTGACTTCTAATCCCAAAGGTCAAAGTACAGAAGGGATTCTTGCCTTGAATCCACAGAATCTGCAGGAGGTCTCTGTGCTCTTCACTGGAGCAAAATTTCCTCCTGTGTTCTTGTCTCCTCTGCAGTGCAAGACACCTTCCTGAGTCTTGTCTTGTTCACAAGATTCCTAGCCTTTACTGACATTGATCATTCAGCCTGAGTTTTGGTGCTTTTTTCCGGTTTTTTTCTTTTTTTCCTTCTACCAAAAAGTCTCAAACAAAACAAAACAAACCAAAACAAAAACCTAGGCTTCCTGAAGTCTAGGTTCAAATCAAATAAGTATCCTCATAGCAAACATTTTCTGTCACATTGCATTAATCTCATCATCACAAATGCCACATTTGGATCCAAACCCGCTCCTGGCTAATCCAACTTTATACACAATTACTTAGGAATGGGATGGAGGGCATAGAAGGCCTGGAGTGAGCTTCTCCCAGGGAGAACCTCTTGAGCACTGTTAGGTCATGTAGGCACTTAAAGCAGGAGGTCTAAGCAACCTGACACATCATTCCAGAGCCTACTCTGAAGGGAGCTTCTGTGCCTTCCTTTAGGAGTGTCTCAGGTACCATTCCCCACTTCCACCTAAACCTCAGGATGGCTGCTCAGAAATTCCTCCTGCACTGCCAGAAAATGGTTTGTCAACTCTACTTAGCTTCCACAAGGCATTCAACCTTATATCATTGGCAGTGTGGATTCCTGCTCTGATCTAAGTGTCTCTGGCTGTATACATTCACTTTTACCCGCAAAACATTGTTAAGTCTTATTACAATTACCCAATATTTACCCCTTATTTATTTTTTTAAAGAATATTTTGGGTTATTTCTTCTTGTCCTTTTTCCCTTTGTGGGGGGGGGGGGGGGAATAGAAAAACAAAAATCACTGTTTTCCATGAGTGCCATGATATGACACACTTCGTTCATCTGTTCACAGTGGTGATAAAATATTTCAAAGCGCGCAACTTAATTTTCTTTCTAAAGGTAAAAACAAAACAAAAGAAAACAAACAATCAAACAAACAAACAAAAACGGACCAAAGGGGGAGGAGGAAGGGAAAGTGTGCTCTGAATGAATTGAGGTCTTTCTAATAAAAGCAGCTTTCTCTGACCCTTGTCAGAAGGGTGAGCTGGGGGACCAGGGAGGTAAGTCATGGGCAGTGGAGTGTGAGCATTTGATTTGGTTGCCTTAATTTTTATTCACTTTCCAGTCATCTGATTGGATTTTGCAAACATCTTTACAACATACAAATGTAACGTTTTATCAACCAGAATGGATACTGAAGACATTTTCTCCATCCCTAATCCTGGTGAAACTAAAAAACAAAACAAACAAACAAACAAAATAAAACACAAAACAAACAGAAATAAACCCTCCCGTTCCCATCCCCTAAGCAGTAAAGCAATGACGACAGCACCTTGACATTGTTTTAATTCCAACGCTATCAGAAGTTTAAAGCAGTAAAACAGAGTACTAACAAGAACGAAGATACTTAGAGTCTAAAATGTAAACGGAATGTTTTGGTTCAGATTTTTGTTGTTTTTTGTTTTTGTTTTTTGTTTTTTTTTGTCTGTTTTCTGAAAGAGGGACAGTTTATTATCAATTCACAATTAAAGCAGCATGCAATTTATTATTATTATTTTTTTAAACTTTTTGTTTTCAATTCTTGGCAACGGCAACAAACCACAACATTATCAAGGAATGTAATGCAGACTTTTTAAAGTTGTGCGCAAATGACTGTTTCCTTTCTGGTCATGGATATGTCCAATAAATAGATTGTAGAACCACTGTACTGTATAAACTTCATTTATACATGCAGTTCATAAAATTATTTTTTTCTTAACTGAATAATTTACCCTGTTATGTATATATACAAATAGATAATTTTTGTCTCAATATAATCTATACAACATAAATCCACTATCTTCCCCTTTTAATGGTCAGTGTACATACACAGGAAGTGTCTATCCTTATGAATCGCCAGCCAATTCTCTTTTTGCTATCCATAGTAAGCGCCCGAACGTACGACTGGGTAGTTCGGCATTGAGAGTTCCAGTGCCGCTTGTCTATGCCCCTGCAGCCTTCTTTCGTGTAACCCATGGGATTACACTTGGTCTCGTAGAAATATTGCTTCAGTTGGCCTTTAGATACCGGGACTTTCTCCAGGACAGTGACCGTCCCACCTGACATGTCCACTGCAGTCTTTTTATCTGCCGCTGTGACCCACTCACTAATACTGTCACACACGCTCAGCTCCCCACGGCGGGCAGGGTCGGAGTGGCGCCTGACCCTCATAGACATGTTTGCAGCATCCAGGTAATTTTTGTATTCCTCCAGCAGAAAGAGCAGAGGAGGCTCCAAAGGCACTTGACTGCTGAGCATCACTCGGGAAGTGTACAAGTCTGCGTCCTTATGGTTTTCTTCATTGGGACGAACCTTCTGGTCCTCATCCAGCAGCTCTTCAATGACGTGTTCAAAAGTGTCAGCCAGTGACGTCGTCAGACCTCTCGAACCTGCTCTGGGCCCATTCACGCTCTCCAGAGTCCCATGGGTCCGCACACCTGGGTAGGCCAAGCTGCCTTGTCCGTGGACATTTGCTTCTTTCATGGGCGCAGCCTTCATGCAACCGAAGTATGAAATAACCATAGTAAGGAAAAGGATGGTCATCACTCTTCTCACCTGGTGGAACTGTGGGAAGGAAGCAGAGACAAACACAGAACAGGTTAGAGCCTGGTTTCTCGGGGACATGATGTGGCCCATCTGATTGTAGTAATTCCAGACTATTCTGTAGGGGCAAGATTTTTTTTTTTTAATGCCTTAGTGATCCACTCCAGCTGCGGGGGATACAAATCAATGTCAGTTAGTGTGCTGTATGTGGCTTAATATAAACCAGAGACATGCGATGTTTTCCCCAAGATTTACATGTAAGCCTGAGAGTAAACGGTTTCTAAGCAAGTGAACAGAGTGGCCGCTTCATGGCTCCCCGTTCCTCTGGCTTCAGCAGCTTTGCAAGTTTAATTTTTAATGATCTCTGCTCACGCTGTCACCAGAAACACAATCACAAATGTTACTAAGCAACAACTGCAAGTGGAATAGTAATCTTCCTTTCAAGTCAGCAACACAGACCTTGGTAGGAATGTGTGATGGAAACAGGAGTGGCTTGAGGGTCTCTGTAGCTCTGAGGGGCCTGAGCAGGAACAGGACAATAAAACAGCAGTCTGAGATCTGAGGAGGGCCTTTTTTTCTTCCAGAGGCAATGTTATGGCTCATTGGACCACCGTGTTTTGCAGATAAGGAAACTAAAGGCCACACAGGACTTGCCTGGTGTCATGAAGAAACTTATTGGGAACTAGAGATTCCATCTCCAAAGTTCTACTGCATCTGAAAAGGTTTTGCTTATTTCCAAACAACTCACTTTCAATAGGTTCCTTCTGATGATGTGCCTGAGGCAGATATGAAAGCAAGGTATCTCTTAAGAGAAAGCTGGAATAGTCAGCACTGAAAGGTATTTAAGTCAGTGCCAATGCCTCTCACACACAGACTCCAAACTCATTTCTCCCAGCTCTCCAGAAACTCTTACCCCAATGCCTTGTTTTGGCTAATATCCTGATCTAACCAATAAAGCTCAATTTCTCTTTTTCAGAACTTTCCCTCCCTTCCTACTCCCCTTCTCTTTCTTTCTCTGTGTAATGCTGGGTTGTCATACCTTTACAAAGCTGAGCAGTATTTTATACACTTTGGAATAGGCAGCTAGTGCTTTTCTGTGCATTTGAAGTTTCCTACAAAGTCCCTTAACAGCACACCACACAGTTAAATCACTTGTTGTTTGCCTGAATTTGGCATTGCATCAATAAGCATGCTCTACAAACTCAATTAAAGTTGAATAACAAAGAAAAATTAAATCATACCTACGGACCAAACCAAGGTTACATCAGGTGGTAGAAGACTTCAGAATTACTTACCTGAAGCATTGCGCCCCTTAGTAGTAAAGAGTAGCATGCCTCTAACTCTAACGTGTTCATTTTATTGTTACTTCTCGGCTCTGGAACATGTATTTGTAGATACATACACGTATACCAATCATCATGCTGGGTAAAAAGGAAATATGTTTCTGCCCATGAAGTGTTGCTGAACACAAAAGCTACCTACCTTCACGTAATAGGGCACAGTGCAGAAATGGCCAAATCAAAGTTTGTATAGTACACTTTTGAAAGGGATAGGACTTTCTACTACTGAGAGGCTTTATATCATCCCCCGAATACAAATTTCCTCATACATTCACCTTTACTTTGCATAAGTGGTAAACATACTCAGAACTGCTTGGACTGGAGGGCAGCTGAGCAATGAAAAGATGGCAGCAATGGATGTGGAGCAGGGAGCAGAGAGAGCTTAGGCAGCATGAGTTGTGGGAACTCTCACCAAAGTGAGACAGTAAGGCTCTCCCCAAATCTACAGTTGCATCAACAGTATCGTGAGGCTACTTGTCGTCAGGAGAGCAATGCACACAGCAGTTGCAGGCTTCATATCTGTGCACAGCCTCCACACACGCACCACAGGAAGAGGAGGTTGTCCATAGAGCCAGCTACTCAAGTGCAGTCAGACAGGAAGGAAAGTGAGCGAGACAACATTTCACACTAGTGGTGCAGGCAATGATGTGAGTCTGGTGCAGCATCTTGCTGACAGAGGCTCAACATTGTTCTTCCCAAGGAGACTAGACACTCTGTCTGAAGCCTTCTCACCTGTTCTGTGCAGCATTTCCACTACTTGGTAGCCACCTCACCTTAGCCAAGGATCTTGAGACACTTGCCTTTCCGTGCCTTAGGAGTTTTTGCTATTACTGTTTTCTATAGACTATCTTTGTAGTCCTTAGCCTGGGCAGGATGAGTCAATATCAGTTTTTAAGTTACTCAGAGGAGAGTAAGAACTATTTATGTTTTCTTGCTAGTACATTTTGTACTACTGGCTAGTAGAAACTCAATATGAATAATTAGGTTGTAATTATTACTAAAATCCATTAATTCTGAGTGGGGAGGGGAAGAAAGGGTGAGGAACTGCTTGGACCACATAGCGATTTAAGATTAGAAAAGCAAACTAGTTTGAGGAAAATGCACCTGTTAATCCTGCTAATATCTAAAGTTTTAGAAGCATTTTGTATCCAGCACCATTGCAGAAATTGATCCTGCATGAAGGTTTCTGATATGGACAGGCAGTACTTATACTACCAAGGGAAACTTGTCTCTTAATATCCCAAGTCCACATGTAAAGAACTAAAGGAGCCCTTCAAATTCAGGCCAATGAAAGATTACATATTTAAAATATTTTATGTTGGCACATATTTTTAATCCCAGCATTCAGAAGACAGAGATAAGTGGATCTGTGTGAATTCAAACCCACCTATTCTACACAGTGAGTTTCAGGCCAGCCAGGGATACACAGTGAGACCCTATCTCAAAAATAAATAAACAAGTACATATTTTAGTTATCTATATCACATTGGTGAAGACTTGCCATTATCAGATATTTTTACACCACATTTCGTCAATTCTAATATACTTTCACTTAAAACCACACAAGTTTGGGGCTGGAGAGGTAGTTCAGCAGTTAAAAGTTCTTGCTACTCTTACAGAGGACACCAGTTCCCAGAACCCACATGACAGGCCATAACTGTACCTCTAGTTCAAGGGGATCCAATGCCCTCTTCTGGCCCCTATGGACACTGCACACATATGGTACACATACATATATGCAGACAAAAACCCATATATACAAAATAAAAATAAATAAGCCTTTTCTAAAAATGCCAATTTATGTTCCACTAAAAAAGAAAAACATGCCCTCAAACATTGCTTTTTTCACTTCGAGATTGATTTTTTTTACTAACAGAGTTCTTTCAGATTTATCTGGATACAATTTATCCTCTATAATTTTGGTGCATACATAAAATAGAAAAACAAAGGGAATAGATGAAGGCAATGGTAGATATCTAATGATTGACTAGCCAAGAATAATAAGTTGATACCTACAGGAGAATACAATCCAACTTGAAATGTTGAAATACAAAAAGGGGTGAATTTTAGAAATAATGAAATGAAGGTTTAGTATGCATTTACTAAATGGCTGTATGATTTTAAATGGCTGGAGGTACATGGATCTCATTCATCTTTTTTATGTTTGACATTCTGATAAGAATAGTAATTAATGCTTTATGCATCATTCTCTATCAATTTCATAAGCTAATTCCAAGTAAACAATTGGCATCTGAGTAAATATGACTTGGCTTTTATTCTAAGTCTATACAAAGATACTGCCCCAAACTGAGCATCTAAATTGATTCAGTAATTAACTGGATGGTGATATATCCAGCCCACTCCTCTGACACACTCTGAGTGATACTTCAGCAATTCTTTTGGCCTATTTACCTACAAGGCTTTAAAAAATGCCTTGAAAAGTAACTCAATACTTTTTGTGAGCACAATGCACCATGCTACTTTGCCTGTTATTGTATGTTTCTTGCTACATACCCCAGGATGGCCTTGGCTCTAATCTCAATCCTCTTGCCCCAGCTTCTGAATACTGTTGGGAATACAGACATGTACCATCATGCCCAGCTCTACTTTGTGTTTTAACCATGACTTCCTGATATTTTGGGTAATACTAGAGTTGGCTAAAATGTTTAGAATAATGTTTGATATAAAGTTTAATGATACATTTTCTGTATAGCTTTCAAATCTAGTCAGTAAAGACACTTCACCAATGTCTCCATTCAAACTTATCTAACCAATACCTCTTTCTCCACCACACTGCCACCCACCATACTGACTCAGCCTTCATTAGTTCATATTTTGACTATAATGTCCCTCGTTGTGTGGGACACCCTTTCTGCCCCATTAAACTCCCAATACTTCTTTGTATTCTCTTACACAGAAACTTACAGTGGCTTCACTTCTGATCAAGTCAGTGTCCTTGGGGTCCTTTAGCATCACTAGAAACGATTTAATCTATTCGGCAAACAGACCTCTCTCCTCTCTACATCTAGGAAACTGAGTTTTGGTCATCTTTCATGACCCTTTTTAAGCAACAAAATTTGCCATACCTGTTACCTTTTCTGATTACTCCAGCACATACTGTCTTCTTTCTTTTCTTTAGTTCTACATTATTATCATATTTGGTACTTCGTGCTCTCTCTATCTGCCATTAGCAGTATCTACTTGCTATGGCCAGTCTTCTGTAAGAAAATAAGTTCCCTAAGGAAAGGGATATGTCATATCTCTCAAAATGTTCACACAAAAAACTTAACAGTAATAATCTATAAATACTCATATTAAGCCAAGAGAAAGAAGGGTTCTGACATCATTTATCATAAGAAGACATCATTTGAATGGACGAAAACTTTTAGGAAAACTCTTAGTAAACTTTAATATGTATTATTTAAGGTATATATTAATTAAATTATAACCATAAATTTTAAACTCTAAGAAATTTAACACTTGATATTTATCATCCACCAAAAATTTATTGAGCTTTAATGGAGAGAAACTTTGAGTGGTTGAAAAGCAAGCAACTCTAAATATGCTATACAGCTGTTTCTGTCAGATTAGTGAATGGAAAGTTTGGGTAGTAGTCAGTGCCAATGGCAAACAATAATGATAGCAACATTTGGAATTTCTTGCTTCCTTTTCCTTTTTCTTCTAAATTCTTTGATGAATAGTTTTATACACTATATTTGGAAATCACAAAGGACTAATAAGGATTCCTATTATATTTTGGATATGAAATACTCCCCACAGATGTCTATGTCGAAGGCTCAGTGCTCAGTTGGTGCTGCCATTTTGGGAAATGGTGGGAACCTTAAGAAGTAGGGTCTACCTTGGTACAGAAAGCAGTGGGGGACACCCGAGAAGACGTTTTTGGTTCCTAGCCCCTTTTCCTTTGCTCTCTGACTGCCACAGGATAAGAAGCTTCCCTCTACCATGCCCATCCCCTCCATGCCAGCCATTGGTTGAAACCTCTAGTAAATGTTTTATTCCTTCAACTTCTTCTCTAGATATGTCTGATGGCAATAAAACTCAATAAAGCTTGAGACAAACTCATCATCCAAAAACAAAGGGGCTGTGCAATGTTGCTAAGTAGATAATTTATCTATGCCCACTTGTATTTAATAAATTCATGGATCAAATTTTTTTCCAAGGCTTAACAACAATCAACTCTATCATATCTATAAAGCTCTGGGAAGACTTTCTTAGCCTCATCTCAATAAAGTCAATACAGTGTATACTACATTTAAAAAAAATCACCAAGGCTAAAAGAAAGTTTAGTTAGATGCATGGCTAACAAGACATTAACATCCAACCAGATGAATAAGGCATGATAGCTTGCTTCTTTACAGCAGTACCACAATAACTCATGTTGTCTAAAAGATTACAGAACATTCATAATCTTCATCCAATTGGATTGTCACAAAGAGAGGACAGTTAATATCATCATGATCACACAGTTACAGCAATTACACTTCAGAGAAGTACTCTGTCAAATGCCACAATGCTAATAGATCATTGTCTACTCACCCATGCTTTTACTTCCAGGACACAATGCCAATTTTACAATATTAATCACAGAAAAGAGAAAGAATATGACAAAGAGGGAGTTTATAAAACTTGGATACCATTTTCTACTGTTATGCATATAACTGAGGCCAACTTTCTAAAGCCAGCACCATAAAGATACTATAAGAACCGTTTTTGATCTTTGTTATGATTCAGATAGTCCCTTCATGAGTTGAAGACTTGGACTTCACTGCAGCCATGTGTAGAGGTGGGGCTTTTAGATAGTGATTAGATCATGAGGGATCTGATCTCATCAATGGTATACCCATTGATGGATTAATAATTAAATGGTCAACTGGGCAAGGTAGAAGTCATAGGTGCTAGGGCCTACATAATGCTCTGCCTTATAAAGTTCTAGAAGCAGTGGGCCAGCTGACCAATGAGTGAAACCTCTGAAATGTAAACCAAAGTAACTTTTTTTTTTCTACTTTAAGCTAGTTATGTTAGAACTAAATTCTTACGGGCAAAATTGAGAGGAACCAAATAACCAAACAGACAAATCAGGAAAATGGAGATGAGAGAGCCATAAAAGCTTTGCCTTCTCATAATCTCTTTGGGTTTTGTGTGTAAGCATGTAACCAGAGAAAATGCAGTTTAATGTCAGGGTGGCTCATTTTAGACAGTCCAATAACTAGCAAGAATAATGATAATGCTAAAGAAAGATCAATTAATCTTGAATCCTATCATACAGGATACAAACCTACTAAAATCACATTAATGAAAATGTTCAAAAAAAAAAAAAAACACTACAAACATTTAACTTGCATCTGATTTCACCATATCCACATATCAACCTTTCTTCTGTTTGTTCAATTATAAGACAAGGAACTATTTTCTAGTTCCATAGTCTAGGAAGGAGGTAAGACCAGTGTGTAATTAAAAAAAAAAAAAAAGATACAAATGATCAAAGGAAAGAATAGATGAAATTCTAAGAGAAAGATGGTATTTCTAGGTAAGAAATGAAGAAATGTTTTGTAAAGATCTCTGAATAAGACAGTAGGAAATGATGGTTGCTTGATGAATGAGGCAGAGATAAGAAAGACCGAAGTTTGCATTTGAAGAGAAGAGCTCTTGACTAGAAGTAGCCAGAAAGAAGACCAAACAATTGCCCAACCATAAGGTTCCAGGGATGATGATAAAAAGACTAGATGTTGCTTCATGGGCACTAAAGAGCCAGTGAGAGTTTCTAAGCAGAGGGGATTGTTGAACACTGCACATAGAAGACTTTCCAGAGTAGCAGACTAGAAGAAATAAATGAGTTCAATAATTGTATTCTTATTGAATAGTGAGCTTTAAAAATAAATACTAAGTAGTTGTTTACATGAGGAATTATGGGTATGGATCAATCTATCTACTAAAACATATTTCAAAAAGGAAAGTGGTTACAAAAGTAGGTAGAGTTAAGTAGCAACCATGAGTAATATCTGGGTTGGCAAAAGAACAGGACACAAGATGTAGATGAGGAGAAACTACAAACTTTCATTCCAATTATAATTGTACTGAACTTTGGTTCTATGGCTCAGCACTTTTAATTCAAAGATCTCTGAGTGCTTTGCAAATATTAAGTAATTAAGAATCATAGGACCCAAGAGGTACAGGTAACTATAATTATCCCCATTTTGTGCTGGAGGAAAGAGGATCAGAGTTTTTAATCAACTCATCCACTCAGTGTGGTTCCCTTGATAGAACAAGGTCAGAACCTAGATTCCAAAAGGAGTTCAGCCTCACACTAAAAGCACTAGTTTGCTTCATCCATCTACATCATTTTCATGCTATTTTCTCATGGATTCCTAAACCAAGAATTAACAAACAAAAAATAAGACAACACTAAACACACCCACACATTCTTCAAAGGAAAGCATTAATATTGAAATTCATAACTAAAATGGAAAAATAATGATTACCATGGATATTCACCTACTTAGCTTATTATCCATTCGATTGAAACAAATAATTTTAAAAATAATATCAGGTAATGCAGATGTTCAAAAGCTTTTATAAATACCTTAACAATGTAATGTTTAAACCATTTATGTCTCCAGATATTTGAACACACTTGAGTGAGGGTTAATTTTTGGTGTTAATTTGACTAGACTAAGGAATGTTGTTTTGAGCTGTGGCTGTGTTTCTAGAGGAGATTTTCAAGAAATTTGGTACATTGAATGGAGAAGTCTATCCTTAACTGTGGGTCTGTCCTCAGTTGTGAGTGGACACAATCCATATCATTGTCTGATGCCCAGACAGAGCAACAGGAGAGAAAAGGCAATTGGATCTTTAAAAAAACAAAGCTGTTTTCAACTCTTCTTTTCCAGGGTTCATTGTCTCATAGACACAAGTTCTGATGTTAGACATCAGAACTACCAGTTCTTTCGACTTGTATAAGTAGATCGTCAGGCTCTCAGGCCTTCAGATGTGGACTAAGCCATGCTATAGCACAATAGATGGGGTCTACAACCTGCAGACAACCTCTTATGGAGCCTCTTACCCTTCATAATCATATGTGCTTACTTCTGCAATATGCTTGGTTATGCATGCATGTGCACACACACACACACACACACACACACACACACACACACATTGGTTCTGTCTCCCTGAAAACCCTAATACAATTGTTTTCAAATTATAGTCTTTCACATCAGGGTTCTCTAACACCCTGATTTTTCTATGGAATTAAATGACACAAATATTATTTAATGATATTTCAAGAACTGAAGAATTTGGAAATAATGAACAGGGATATGAAAATAACTTCAGCACCACATAGGTATAAGTGAACTACAACTAAATTGTACTTAAATATATAATTTAAATTTATTTATTATTTTTTATTATTAATTAATTTATGTTTTTGGTTTTTGAGACAAGGTTTCTCCATTGTAACTCTGCTTGTCCTGGAACTCACTCTGTAGACAGGCTAGCCTCGAACTCATAGAGATCTGCCTGCCTCTGCCTTCCAAGTGCTAGGATTAAAGGTGTGTACTACCACTACCCAGCATACTTTTAAATTTATATTAAAAATTCAAGGATGAAATTAATTTTCTGTAGCCTAATGTCTCAAATACCGGGTAACATTTTCAATGAACATTTATAAATTGCTTATTAATGCAATTCCAAATTATCAGTAAAGGGCTGAGGAGATGGCTCACTGAATAAAACAATTGTTGCAGAAACTGCAGGATCTGAGTTTGAATCTTCAAAATTTATGTAAAAGCCAGATATATTGTGTGAGCAATTGTGATTTCAGCATCTCCTATGGGGAGATGGGAGGCAGAGACAGAAACTCCCGCCACCAGACTTTTGAGCCAGCTATCCCAGCATATGCAGCGGTGATGAAATCTCATCTCAAACAGTGTAGAAGGTGAGGACCATCACTCAAGTCTGTTCTATGAGCTCCACATGCACACTGTGGTAACCCACATTCACATATATGAATTCGAAGGCATATACACATATTGTACAGTCAAACAATAATACAGTAATAATAAAAACTTGTTAACAAAATGCTCCAACAAAATAAGAGATTTATGGGCCCTAACATTAGAGTTTCAGGAAATGTAAGTATGGGATAAAATTATAAAATTCAATGTACTCCCACAAAATAAGCACTTACTTCTTTCTCAAAGTGCGATCAATGAGCAAGGTGTATTGACATCATCAAGGAGCTTATAAGAAATGCAGCATCTCAGTTTTCCCTGTCTCATCTCATCTACCCTACCCACTGTCAGAACCTGCTTTTCAACTAGTTAAGACACTCCAAGTAGATTCATAAACTCAAAAATCTGAGATGTACTAGACCAAATAATAGAGAGAAAGACAGCCAAGGAAGATAAGGGAAATGGGCAACATCAAATGGAGCACTATGATATTTTCTCAGAATGCCATGGGGTTATCTGCCATCTTTCCCCTTTGACTGAATACCCATCTCTCATTATGTGGGGAAGTATTGTTGCTTTTCTAACGGTATTAAGTAAAACCTTGGCTATCTTTTTGCCAACTGGCTTTTCTATCCTATCCATGCCATAAAGTATGGGACACTTACAAATGAGAATGGTTAAATGAGCATTTGTAGGGTACCACTGATATAATTCTGGACTGCTATTCAATCACTAATTTTTCCAAAGTGCTATGAGGCAGATGCAAACATATTTAGCTCTCCTAATCACTTCACACAGTCTGATATCACCCACTCAGTGAGAACCATACTGGAGATGACATGACTAACTAGGGCTGAGAGTAGATTTCCAAGCACTCAGCCAGATGTCAAATTGCTTTTAGCCAGCTGTCTCTGGTCCTTTGTGTTCTGAAGTGGTAAAGGAGAGTCAGAGGCAGAAAGAACTCACCCACTCACCCACTCCTTGTTTTTAGAGTTGGTCCTGAAGCCAACAGATCTCCAGCTCGTTCCTACCATGTATCATGAAATTCAAAATGTGATTAAGGTCTCACTAAACTAAACAGTGCTGGCAAAAAGCCATAATATACACAGTATATGTGTATGTGTTTGTATCAAGGATCAGAATACTTCTTCCAATTTAAGTCTGTTACTACAACAAATGTCCAGTAGGTAGCACAATTTCTCAGTAAGTATCTAATATATGAAATAAGTTGCTTCAAGACAAGTACCTTAAATGGCTTTCTAAAAGTTAAAAATGAAAGAAATGCTTAAAATTTTTGGAATTGAACAAAAACACGAGGGAGTTGTCGAAGCAATTTTGTAAGCAGAACTGGAGACTGGTCCACTGTTGAATTCTTGACAAAAGATTGTGAGGTTTGCTAGATTCCAAACACCAAGCACTGATCAGATTCACCAGTCCATATGTAAATGCTCTGCACTGGGAACTCTGCCAGTGTGGCAAACTGTGTGCAAATTTATGGACCTAGTGACTGAGTCTTACTTCTCAGGTGGTATCTCAGATACTGCTGAGTTCCACCTTGAACAGCAGGTTGAAATGCACAGATGCCAATACCAAAAGGACCACCTTCTCCAGATCATACACAGGCACATCTACAGCAGGGGATGGTGTGACAGCAGAGCAGGACACTATCTTCTTGCCTCCAAGAGTAAGTGTGCTGTGCACCAAAGCCAGAAAGCAAGATGGATGCAGTTGTACTCTTTGTCCCTAAGGGGAGAACATGTGGTTACTCTTAGATCTGAGGATGAAGGGAGTCCCCTTAAAGCAGTGTTGTTTGCCTTTGTATGCTGATTGGAAACATTCCAGGACCATCACAATTCAAAACAAGAGAGAGAAGAAAAGAAAATGAAGGTGGTCTGTCTTATTTCAATTTCTTTTTTTACAATTAGCTACTTTAATCAAGTCCTGTTTATAAAGTACTGTTGGACACCTTTGTGTTTCTGCTATTAGATGCTATTGTACCTCACCAGAGACCACAGCCACATAGCCACATACCTAATGGAGCCCAGAGCTATGGGAAGGACACGTCAGCTTTTTTACAGATGATGCTCCTGAAAATGTCCACAGCCAATATATTCCTATGGTCATTGGTACAATTTCCACTATAGAAAGAATATTTTGTACACAATTAAACTGGTCTTAGGACAAAACTTGTAGGCTTGAACATCGTTGCTTCAGAAGGATGGTTATGTTTTGTCTAAACAAGGGACCAATCTTGATTAGACCCTACCTCATGAAGGTAGAACACCAAACTTTAAAAACGTGAGGTAAAAGTATGCAGAGGAAGAAACTGGGAAGATAAGTTGCCCCTGGCAACAGAAGAACGATATTCCTTTTAAAACCACTATCACAATATCCTGGGGAAAAGATAAAATTAGTAAGAGAAGGTTATTAGTTCTTTGTTGCTCACCTTTATGACACCATTTTCAGCAATCAGTTTGTTCTACTCCATTGAGGCACGGAGGCACACACCACACAGCCTTTCTCCTGGGATGCAAAGTCATACCATACAAAAGTGTGTGGGTAGATACCAAAACATGTATGGACATGCAACCCATTCTGTAGAAACTCAGTGTTCTGAGTATTAACGAGGATTAGTCTGCACACATGGAGAAAACTGGTGGTTCCACACTTCCAGTTGTCCTTCGGGTTATGCTGCATCTAACTCTATAATTTCTTTTAATTACTTACTGTGACACATAGGAAAGTGCTCATTATTTGCAGCTTAATGTGGGAGAAAAAATTAAAATATGTTTCCCTGCCTACTGCCCTACTCCAGCTCTCAACTCTTCTAAGTGTTACTGTTCCTTTAAACAGTACAGGTAAGGAAGTTTCTGTACATAATGATACATGTGGACTATACTCAAGATACTGACTGTGTTCTGAACTACTAAAACTATATAAGGAAAGCACTAACATCTCAGATGTCAAACTATCTATATGGCTGGTCAGAAAATACTACTACCATTTAAGCCCTGGAGTGGGAACATTCAAACCTGTATGAGGTTTGTATGTATGTAGCAGGGCAGTAAGAGCTCAATCCTTTCCTCTTTTCAGCAAATATAAATTTGTAGAGGTGACATGAAAACTCACATCAATATATATCATCTAAGTAATGGGATGGAGACTCTATTTCTGCCTACCACCTATAAATAAAACCATTGTTGGCTGGATGGTGGTGGTGCACACCTTTAATTCCGGTACTCAGGAGGCAGAGGTAGGTGGATCTCTGTGAGTTAGAGGCCAGCCTGGTCTACAGAGTGAGTTCCAGGAGATCCAGAGTTACAACAGAGAAGCCCTGTCTCAAAAAACCAACAAAATAAAATAAAATAAAATCAAACAAAACAAAACAAAAACAAAAATCATTGTTGGCATAGTCATGTGTGTGGAGAATGGACTTTAGAAGACGCTCTGGGAAGCTATGATGATTAAGCTGCTTTTTGTATTAAAAATGACCGCTGGGTAGTTAATGTTCATTAACTTTGAGCCATATAATCAAATCAACCACAAATCACAACTGTAGTATCTAAGACTCAGAAAGATCCAGTAAATTAGCCTATGTCCAACAAGATGGAAATGGAGTTTAGCTCTTCTGCATAGATTCAGATGTGGATATGGTATCTTTGATTTGAAAGTCTTCATGGTGAAGACATTCTAGTCTCTATATGCCTATTTTTAATTTACTTTAGCAAAACCTTATATGAGAGTTTCTTATACATAGTGTATTTAAAGTCTAATTCCATGGAGTTTGAATATAACCCTAATGTTTCTGTGACTACTCTGTCTCTAACATGGGGTTATTTCCTTAAGGTACCAATCATACATACATAAGTAAGAGTCTAGAGTGTCATGAAAGTAATTTATGAGATGGGTCAGATATTTTTTACCTGGGAACTCTTTGGACATTGGAGCAGAATCACGTACTTTATAGACTACTAAAACTGCTACCAGATGCTTCTCTGCCAATTCTTTCGGAGTAAGAATGATTGCAATCAAGACCCAAGTGCTAAGTGCCTTTTAAGAATACTCCTGTAACATAACATTTTTGTAATACCCTCACTGAATACTTTCTATGTGTGGACGTCTAATACAATACAATAAAATACAATTGTCACCTTATTTGTGACCTTGTTTCTACTTTTTAAGCCTGTAGCTTAGGGGCTAGAATATGCACAGAAAGAAAATTATGGTAAAACAAACTCAAATGTTATTTTCAAGAAGTACTGAGAATCACAAAGGTCACAGAAGAGATAATCCAGCCTGGAGCAAGCAGCACTCTTGGGGTGAGATCCTAAAAATGTGTGTTACATTAGATGACAAATAGAGCACCTGGCTTCTGTTCATCATCAGCCCTTGGGAGAGAGGAGACTTTGAGAGAAGCAGCTTCAAGGAGCCTGAGAATAAAACTGGAAATGCCTGTTGTGAAAGCCTTCCCAAGTTTCATTAACAAGTCAACTCTGTCTTTGTCATGGCATCAGCCAGCTTTTGGAAGTCCATGTACACATCCAGAAGTCTCTTGTGTAGACCAGATATACTTATCACTGCAACTCTCCAAGTTCAACTGTTCCATAGAGGGGGAGACAGTGATTTTCCTTTTTCACATACCCTTGTCAAAATTCTATTTTAGAAAATCTTGTTTGTCCAGGCACGGCAGCTCACCTGCAACCCACGCAGTAAGGAGGCAGAGGCAGAAGGATTGCCACAAGTTTATAGTCAGTCTGGGCTACATAGTGGGTTCCAGGCCAGCCGGGGCTAGAGTGTGGCACTGTCTCATAAACAAAGAAATAAGCAAGAAAATAAATGCATGAATGCTTATATGGATTGAATAACCACTCTGCCACGCTCCATTTGCCACATTTTCCTAGGCAATGGGACTGATAGAATTAATTTTTTCTATATGAGCCACACTATCCTCAGAGAAAAATGAGATGAAGAATCAATTCAATGAGAATGGCAAGAGTTATGGGAGGATGACCTGGAATACATGCCATTCAAACGTGGAGATGTTATCTAGGTCATAAATCATGCTGTTTTCATATGACTCCCTATTTGCATAATGCAGGAGGCTGCCTGGCAACGCCGAGGGAGGATGGAGTGTACTGACAGTGTGCCACAGTTCGGTGTTTATATTGTGCTCTGGAATTTTAATTCATCATATAAGGGACTAATTATTTAATAATAAACCTTGGGGGAAGCACAGAATTGTTCCTCAAAAGAGCATCCCTTGGGTAGGAATGCTCTAAACAAGACTTCTCTGTACCTTGAAGTGTGTATCTTGAAGTCAGTCCTGGAAATGAGGTTGGTAATGGAAAAGAGAGCATTGAAAGCCTGGGATACAGAGCATCATGGTGGAAAAATTTTCTTTTCTGTTCCCATAAACATTGAGCTCTTTAGAGCCAACCTTGCTGGTTAGGTGAATAATGAATGTACACCTAACTTTCCATTACAGGGGATTCTGCAAGTGGCAGCACGGGCCCTTTGCATGTATGTCACTAGAGTTGGCTTGAGCCCGTGTCCACAGTGAGATGTTATCTCCACTGTGTCATAGTCCCACTGAAAATCAGGGGTAAAATAAAAGACCGAATGTTTACTTAGAAGTTTCTCTCTATTTCTCATCTCACCTCAACACACTGTAGGTGACACTCCGGAGATATGGATGTTCTTATATACTGTTAGTGGGAGTACAAACTGTTGCAGCCTGGGTTGGTAAAATTAAGGAAATAATTGTCAAAATTGTAAGTGAACATTCCTATAAGATAGCTGTTCCACTGCAAAGAATATAGGCTGAGATAAGTGTACAGGTACAAATATGCATAAACACGTGTGTGTGTGTGTGTGCATATACATTACATATATGGACATTAATTACAACATGGTGTATAATAGATGAAGCCCAGTTTTCAGCTATGGGAAAATGTGACCAAAATAACTATTAAAATTCAGACAGCTATGAAGAACATGCTTTTTCCACCATAAGCTGGTATTAAAAGGTCTCTGAAGTATGGTGTTAAATGACTAAAAGCAAGGTGCTGAACAGTGTGTTACCTTTCATTTAGAAATGAGGGGGATAATGACAGTCATATTTACTTAATTTCTATATAGTAGACTGTAATGGTTTCAAAACAAATAATTCTATACTAATGCCAATTATAGGTGTTGTGTGTAGGGTATGTGCAAGTAGAGGCAGATTTCTTGGTATAAACTTCTTTTTAATACTACTTTGGCATTTAAATTATATAAATAAGCATAAAATTTTAAATTAATCCCAGGTCTAGATAGTACATATTGGTAATTTCTCTACTTGGGAAGTAGAGGCAGAAGGATCAAGAATTCAAGGTCATTATGAGTTACACAGTGAGTTCAAGTCTAGCCTAAGCTACATAGGATCTGCCTAAAAAACAAACAAAAAACTAAATGGCTTATTAATTCACGAGATAAGCAAGTTCTTAAGATATTTAACCTAGGGGCTTCATTTTTTTAAGCCAAATATCCCCACTGCTGAGGTGCTGTGATACCCAGAAGCCTGAGTTTTCTATTTTATCTTTTGCTACATTTTCCTGGAAGAAATTAGTATAAGTCAGGGCTGGAACCTGGGAACTGGACACATGAATTCTGATCCTTCCTCTTGCGTTTCATATAAAGTTAACCCCATTAAATAGCTATTTGACCATTTTTTACCCAGCAAATTGAACAAACTCTTGGGGAGACAAATTTAAGGACCTGTGCCTCACTGTGATATGCTGAGAATAAGAATAGTAGCCCTTCTGATTCATTGCACCTTTGAAAAATAACTGGTATATGGGCAAGGGATTTGTGACCTGTAAGGGACAACTCTATAAACAGCTGTTATGACACACAACACAAGACTGAGAGGTAACCATGGGCAAACAGAGGAGGGGAGTACAACCTGTTTCCAAAAGTATCTAAGGCACTGAAATAGTGAATAAGAAAGTAAGCTTCCAAAGAAAGAATATAAAAACAAACAGAAAACAAGAATGAGCTGACATAGACTTCAGGAGGAAGACATGGTTAAAGGACTCTCTATGTAGTCATCCCCAATGTTTTAAATTCTGTAAAGTCTAGCAGGGGAACTGGAGAGGCAGCTATAGAAAGAACTCTAAGGACACAAAGATCTGTGTTAAATGAAGGACCCAGTAGGATGGCTCTTACTCTATGAAGAATACAGTTATCGAAGCAAGTGCCTGTTTCACACAGGTGGCTTCCAACTTACTTCCTAAATCAAATGGAAACTTCAAACATTTCTGAAAATGTTCCCCAGAGAACTATTTACCCCAAATTAGAGACTGAATGAAAAACCATTCTTTAAAAAGGCACCTCTCTTCCAAAAAAACCTTTCTCATCTCCATATGTATAGTCATCTGGAAAGCAGATTTACCATTAAATGGCTGGTCAAAGCTGTCCCACAATGTTAAACTAATCAAGGAAATCTAAGCGTTGCTTTCCTCACCTTCCTAGAGTGAAACATTCCAAGAGGCTGGAAATAACCACATGTTGGTGCTATAACCTGGGGTTCACTGGCAGTGCTCTAACTTTGTACCAACATCCAGATGCTGGGGCAGGAACCCAGTAAAAGCAAGTAGAGCCCTCCCTTCTATTTTGATTAGTGAGGGCCCCTGTGTGAAGTTACTGGTTCCTGGTTCCAGCAGGTCTAAGTCTGCTTCCAGCTGTGTCTAAGCTGGCTAACTCATACAGGGTACTTGAGTACCTCTTATAACTGAAAGGAAGAACTCCCACACACCACACAACTTAGAAGACAGACTTAGTGGGACCCATCAGTCAAAATCAAAGTGATGTGGATGGTGGTATGACAGGAGCAATCTTCCTAAGCCAGTGCTCCCTTGAATAATTTAGGATGGGGAAATGATTTCCCCAAACACACTGAGAGACCTCAGATCAAAGAGCAAAGAAGAGGTACATTGGAATCAAATTTAATCATCAGACCAAGGAAAGGTACCAGGCTTGGGTTACCTCCTGCAAGTTCTATTTCAGAAATGTTTCTGTGATATGAAGAAAATAGACTGCCCTAAGATGTTCTAAATCATGTTTTCAGACTAAAGCCTTGCCTCCAAAGTTCCTAATACCTAATCTGACACAGACACGATGCATAACAATGATTTAATGGTTAGACCATTAATCACTATGCTCTGAAATGCAGAAAACAACTCAGACAGGGCAGGTTTATCGCGGGCAGGAGTCTTTTTTAGTGCAAACAGAGTTCCTGCTGGGTCTTGAAGAATTGATATAATTGCATGAGGAAAAATAATAAATAAACAAATTAGACTTGGAGAATTGCAGAAAAACAGATCTTGCTTTTGTTATAAAGTAAAGCACATTTAGACATGATGATGATGTTTTGCTGTTTTGATGATGAGGTATTGAAATGTCTTCTTCTGGAGCTGCAAAGTGCTAAGAATTTAGCACAGCGGTGATGGCAAAAGCCAGTCTAAACTTTACATGTATCAACACAATTAACCCCCTACTACCCTGTAAAGAGGTTGAGGCACAGAGTAAATAGCTGGCTGGGGTCACAGACTCAGAAGATGTTAATCCAACTCCACCCTTGAGTTCAGGAATATGGGACTTGCTCATATTGGTCTTCTTTGCTCTTCTTTGGAAGTCTCTGATAAGAAATCCCTTCCAAGTCAGAGCTTCCAAATGTCTGATTATTTGAAAGGCTGCAAATCTCTTCTAGCCATGTTCTAGTCTAAGTATTTGAACAATGAAGTAAATGATAAGTCTTTGTAAGTCACAAACTATTCGGTTTATGTGGCTTTTAGCTCAGGAGATCTTAAACTTTTCCATGCAGTTGAGACAACTGTGCAAAGTGCTAAAAACAACACTTACAGGCTCAATCTTAGATTCTAGCACTTCACATCTATATTTTTAAAAGTCTGAAAGGCACTTCTGAGAATCACCATGTTTAGGAATCAGTGCTCCAAATCATATATTCATTTTCCTTTTTTTATTGTTGTTGTTGTAAGGTAAATGCATTTAAAACTCCCTTAGAATACCTGTTTCTTACCAAATTCATGATTTTGGGTTTGCTTTGTGACCTATTTAGTTTAATCAGGGTCATCTGTGTGACCACTGGAGTAACAAATGAGCGAGTGGAAGGGTAATAGGGATGGGAAGGAGATAAAAAAGTGTATGGGGGGGAAAAAGTAGTCAAAATTCATCATAATATATATGAAATTGTCACATAAGAAAGTTAATCAATAAAAATCACCTGGAATAAAATAGTCCTTAAAATAAATATATTTTTTCTTCCCACCACCACTTTTTTCCCTGAATGAAGAGGGGGACTCTAGAAGGCCTTGGCCTCTGGGGATTTGTAGAAGGTATGGTGAAGGTCTGAATTACACTAATGAATGCAGATCAACAAGAGATATACAGGGTAGTCCCTTACTAACAGGACACTCCCTAAAGGGAATTGCTTGGGCCCCAACAACAAAGAACACGAGCCAGGTGTTCCTTGTTAGCAATGGAATAGCTCATCCACAGAGCAATAGAGGAACCTGAACTTGGTATTGGAGATTTAATGCATGCTATAGCAGGAAGTGTTGCCCTAGACTTAGCCATAAACATAAAGGGGAAAGAAGAATAAGGACTCCCAGAGATTGATTGCATAATGTTTTATTAACTTTAAATTTTTTGAATGCCAATGAAGCAGGAACAACAGCTGCCAAAAGACATTGGACTATAGGAAAATAAAAAAATATATATGTATACAATTGCTGAATAAAAATCAACCTGTATACTATAAGAATGTGTTAACATCAGAATGGAAGTCAAGGAGTACGCTACATTGGGGAAGAGGTTTTGCTTTTATTTCCACAGGAGATTAAAAGTTGTGGCTTCCATCAAAATTGATAAAGATTTGATCTGAGGAAGAGAAGCTTCCTAGATACCAACTGCTAACATGAAGGTGTGACTCAAGGAAGGAAGAGGCACAGAAAGAGCTCAGCAAACAGGCTGAAGAAGGAGAAGTGACAGTTTGTCAGACTGGAAAAGTTATGGAAGATCATCACATCAATGGCTGAAGTGAATCTTCAAAAGGATATTCAGACTATTAAATTTATGGGATTGATAATTGTTCCAATTGGAATAGTTAAACTATATCGAAGCTATTTTTGCAGCACAATTTATATTTTAAATAGAAAGGGGGAACATGTAGAGGACATTTAATCCTTTAATCCATCATCATGGCTGCTTGGGTAGAAAGAATGCTAGTATAGAACTTTAATCCCAGTATTCAGAAGGCAGTGGTAGCACACACCTTTAATCCCCAAGACAGTAGCAAGTAGAGGCAGAGACACAGAGGCAGTTCAGCAGAAGGAGTCAGTATCAGATAGGAAGAGTGTTTGGGAGAAAGAGTAAGCTAATAGTGAGAGTCAGTTTGAAGCCTAACAGAGCAGTTTAGTCAGAGAAGTTGTAGGAGTCAGACAGAATCAGTAAGAGTCAGAAGAATTCAGTCAGAAACAGTCAGCAAGCTTGGAAGGTCAGTTTGAACCAGTTAGCTTGGAGAAGAGTTCCAGCCACAACAGCTAGTGAGTTGAATCAGCCAACCAGAAGAGTCAATTGAGTACAGTACAGCTCTGAGTTCAGAAGGAGCTAGTCAAAGTGTCAGCTGTAAGTCACAGTGGATGAAACATTCTATTAGATTGTAAAAAGGCTAAAGCCTTCCATTTCTAGGCTTAAGATTAGATTTATGGAGACTAAAACTCTCTAAGGACCAGGGGTGAATTAACCAAAAAATAAACTGCCTTTTGCCCTGAATCTACATCTATAGGTCTGAATAGGGGAAATGGTAGATACTAGACTGGGTGAAGAATGATTAGCAGGCACTGGCTCCAGGGCCTCATATTAATGCAGTGTATGGTTTCTTACTTGAATGTCATGGCCTAAATGGTAATAGGGATTGGAGAAATCACTGTATCATGTCCATTGTTCTGGTTCTATATACATACATATTGGATTATTATTTAGCTTCTCTGGGCTTCAGTCTGTTATATAGGAATAATGGCTATCCCTTTTTTTTTTTTTTTTTGGAAGGTTAATTGTAAGATAAAATGGAATGGCATATAAAAACTCATTTTTAAGTTGTATACATAACTATCAATGTAGACAAGATTGTTATTGATGCATGCAATCATGTCTACATTTGACTGCAATTGATGGAATCACGTTAGAATTGTAGTACTATCAAACCAATCAAGACCAGCTGAATTTTGGTCCTGAAAGCAGCACCTGCCTGGGGCACTGAACTAGGGCAAGTCTTCATACTGTTTAACCAATGACAAGGAGATTCTTTTCCTATATTTTATAAAATATTTGACTACAAAGAACAATCAGAGGGGCTGGAGTAATCAATGCTATCACACAATAAGGAAATCATTACCAGGAATGTGAAGACTATAAAGAATGAGGTAGGCTGAATGTGTAACCCAGTGGGAACATTTACTTAGCATGCACAAGACTCTGAGCTTAATCCTTAGTAGGAAAAAAAATGAAGAAGAAAAAATATCCAGTAAATGCAGGGAGAGCATTTTGAAGTAAATATTAGTACTAATTATAGTACATTTTAAAGATGAATAAATATTGCTTTTCTTCCATTATAAACAACGATTTCCAAAATTCATTATAGAATGGAAAACTTAGCATGATTTTTTTTTTTAAGGAAAATCTACCTTGTAGATAGTCTAGATATTTTGAACCCAGAGGCAGATGTAACTCTCAACACAAGAAATTGGCACAAAAACATGTTGGGGGACTGATACCTTCACACACACACACACACACACACAATTCCAGGATCACCCTGCTATGAACCTCTACCTAATGACTTTTGATCTAGAGCAATACACTTCCAAGGGGGTTTTGTGGAACAGAGTATCAAGTAATCTCTAGGAGGGGTATAGTTGAGGTTGAGGGGCAGAGACATGCTGCTGCCTGTTCTCCAACTACATCAGAGTTGCTTATGTTTCTTCTATATATTGGAGCTCTATGTATAATTTTATTAGGGAAAAATTGCTTTATAGTACAGTATAGTGCTTTCTAGGTTTTACAACATGCATGAACTTAGATGTTAAAATAGACATGTGTCTGTCATTCTGATTTTGTTTCAAAGAACAGATTAAGAAGTAACCTCTACCACTAAACAATAAATTTGATATTATGTAGAAGGCCAGACCATTTGCCATTTACTAATCATATTCTTCCTTCTTTCTTCTTTTTGAAATTTACAAAATAACTATGTGAAAGTTTGTTTCCTTGCATGTTGGGAAGTTAAGTATTTCTGAGTTGGTGATGCCAATTGTTCTGTACTTAAATGGTTATAAAGGCATTAACATAATATATATTAATATAATAAATATTTGAGCAAAATCATCCTCTGATTACAAAATTAAGTAAACAAATGATTGGTTTCTTCATTTGTTCATTATATGTCTACTGGCCTGATCTAAGTTTGCAGCAGCTCTATAAACAGCTCCTAGTTATACCATGGGCTTGCCCTGAACCTGCAATTATTAAAAACACCCGAGTTTCCCCTTCCTGACGTCTGTTGATGTCATCCCAAGTCTATACCCCTGGCTCCCTAGTGTGTCATGCTAAATCTTTTAAAAAATCAAAAGGGTTGGGGCATTAGCTCACTTGTAAAGCACTTGTCTCAAAATTACACATGCCAAAGTTCTATCCTCAGACTCCACACAAACAGTGCAATGGCATGTACTTGTAATCCCAGCAGTAGGCAGTGAAGACAGGGGGATTCTTGTAGTTTGGTGGCCAGCAAGACAAGTGGACCTGGTGAGCTCCAGGTCAAGGGGAGATCCTGTCTCAAATAACAAGGTAGATGACATCCCTAAGAAATGACACCTTAAGTTTTCCTCTGGTCTCTACACACAAACATACACACACACACACACACACACACACACACAAATACATAATTCATATGCAAACAACACATACAAATTAATCATAGTATTTCACATTAAATAAATGTAAATGATCCAACTTCTATCTAGCAGCAGAATGTCTGCTGTGTCTCTTGGCTTTATGTTTTGATGTGATAAGCATATCGTCTGTGCCTTCAGACACATCATCAGCCAACACTTTGTGCTGGGTGTACTTTCCCAGTGTTGCATAAGAGAGAACACCTTGGAGCCTTTGGTCTAGGAATGTGGCCTGAGACTCTGCCAAGCATCTCCTTCCAGCATCATGACTGTAGATCTCTCGACCTTTAGATTCTACGCAGTGTAAGAGAAAGTAGTCTGTGTTTTAAAACACATCCAAGAAATAAGTGCACATATGAAAACACAGAAACTTGTTTCAATTTGGGCCTAGTTTCAGGTTTCAAAGGCAGAGGAGTCCACAGAAAATGCAACTGCTGAGACAGAAGCTCCAAATCCTAGACAGATTAGATTCAATGCCAGGTGGCAAAAACTTTACTGAATGAGCTTCCCTTTCACTCTTCATACACCTTTCTCTCTCTTTCTCTTGGCATGGGGGCAGGAATGGAGTGATATCCTTCCTTCCTTCCTTCCTTCCTTCCTTCCTTCCTTCCTTCCTTCCTTCCTTCCTTCCTTCCTTCCACCCCCCCCCTTTTCTTCCTCCTGAATAAGAATGTTTTCTGGTTGCTGCTACAAAGTGTGTAAAGTACAATTACTTCCTTTGGTTGCCATGCTGTTTGTTCTTCCTTACCAGACCCTGGCACACATTTACTGCATACTATATTCAGTCTCTGAAACACACAGGAACTGGCATCTCCACTCACACCCTAAAACTTGAAGACATCCTAGAATTCTACCAGTAAGTCTGTAGTTGCTGTCTCAATCAACCTTAACGTCAAATTTTCTGAACATAATTCCATAAGTGAAGCAAATTATGCATGAGAAATTTTAGAAATAAGTTAACTAAGTGACTTTTATAATGGGTAATGGAAATAAATAAATATTATTAAATATTTTCTCCAGTTTTTTCCTCCTTGCCAGCAAGAAAAACACTTTCTTCTAAAACCATTAACAATTCAGAATCTCAGATGAATTTATCCATTCCTTTAACAGCTTTTACCAACGAGTCTCCTTTGGACTCTCAGTCTTCTGGATGCTGATGTGAAATTATGCAGAAGAACACTAACCAAATATAATATTTTGTCACTGGAGAGGAGTTTAAGTCAACTTATAATTACTGGTTCCTGTTTTCATCACTTTTTG
This sequence comes from Cricetomys ansorgei, assembly GCA_026225945.1. NCBI lineage: Eukaryota > Metazoa > Chordata > Mammalia > Rodentia > Nesomyidae > Cricetomys > Cricetomys ansorgei. Next base: position 11,517,218 of record JAMJFZ010003875.1, on the reverse strand, counting down.
ATGCTATTTATTCCTAGGTTGAGATTATCTTTATCATTTCTTTATAGTTCTTTTATTTTTCTTACTTTTGAGGGGAGGGGGGAGGGAGGGAGGAGGAAGGTTTAAAAATCCTGCCCTACTCATTACCTTCTATTTTATTTTTAAATCTTCTCAAATCATTAAAGTTAAAATTAGATCAGAGATGAAAGACACTCCTTAAGATCTCTTCACTTCATTTATTTGGTATTATTATGCTGTGTGGTATTTACTGGAGAAGACTGCTCAGACATAGGTTTAAGCCAATTGAAAGTCTTTATCAGTCAGCTGGTGACTATACAGTGTAGCCCCGAGCCTTTCTCAGGATGAGCTTTTAAGCACAAAAAAACATATTCTGGGTTGACATCCTTCAGTTAACAAGAACAGTTAGCCAGAAGCAGAACTACAGAAGCTAAAAAGCAAGGTTAGTACATTTTGAGACTTTCCCAGAATTCTACGGACTTTGATGGATTAGGTCTTTGTCTTAGTTTTAGCAAGTGGTACTGTCTATGTGCTGAGTCTTACAGTCTGAATGGCATTTTAATCATGGAGTCAGTTGTATTAAGGTCTCAGGGCCTACTAAGTTCTCGGGATCTGTTACAATTATATTTCAGAAAGTGGAATGAATTGCCTGTTGCAACAGAGTAAAATCAAAATCTTTGTACTCAATGCTACAGCACAAACCCTTGAACACAATAAATATGAAGGAAAGAGGGGCAGCCCTTGATTCTTGGTACCCAATTTTACATTGACTAGCATGTTAAAGTTCTTCAAAGAACTTAGTGTATAAGTTAAGTTGTGGGGTTGCTTATTCTAAAATTCACCTGCAGTTATAAATGTTACCCTTCTTTCCCTGCTTCCTCACCCCTGCACACACACTCCACAAGCCTGCACAGGGTGGCATGGAAAGTTAGTCAGAAAAGTCACAGAAAGGGGTTCGTATGTGTGGCAACAAGCAGACTTACTGGTAAAGCTGGGAAAATTCTTCAGTAGACACTATGACTTCAATGTCTGATTAATTGCTTAAATTAATTTGAAATTTTTTCTGACTTTCTATTACACACTTATCAAATTTCATATATACTAGTTAAAAAACAGACTGCTGTTTTAAGTTAAAAAAATCTGAATTACAGTGATTTTTTTAAAATTATGTAATTTTTGTGAATTTCCTGGCTATGTTGAAATTAAGATATTCTCATTTATTTGCCCTCCTCCCTGCAAAAATGCAGAGACATACCAAAAAACACAGAAGGTTGCCGTAAAATCCCAGTCAGACCAAAGCTAGGAAGATGAAAGCACATTTAAAAGCTCCAAGGTTCTGTAAGCTTTCAAATCAGGACATTACTAGCATGACAACCAATGAAAAGTTCTTTCAAGTGAACCTTTGGGGAAAACTAAGTAACATTCGTTACTCTCTGGGCTCTTTGGAAATAAACTTTTACTTTATTATGCCTGCCACTGAAGACTGTAAATTTATGGTACTCCCCTCAGTATCCCCCCTCCATCCTATACCCTGCCCCCTCACTCACTGAATGCAACCCATCCTTGAACTTTAGGCCATCTATAAATGACCTCAGGGCAATAAGCTACTTCATAGTCATCCACTATATTCGATCAGATTGGCTTCACCAAGTGTGTGTCTCAAAGTTGGCATTTACACTTGAGTATTTACATAAATGAAAATTGCCACACACACTCTCTTTCCAAATACGGGCACGCTCGCGTGCGCATGCCCATGCATACACACACACACACCATTTCCTTCTCCCAATTTTCAAATTTGAATGCAACTACTGAATTTCATGATTTTTCATCTGTCAACAATGACTCCAAACTCATACTCTATACAACATATTCCATACTCCAAACTCAGTCAATAACTGAGTCCATAACTTTCTGAAGTTTTTAGTATCACTGTGATGATGGAAGTCCAATGATTCATTGAAATATAAAATTATTTAGGATTAAATAATCTCATGCCAAACGTAACAGACAGAGAAAATTTAAGGATGCATATCCCTATGTTTAAAAGTACCAATGTTTCCAAGAGTTAATTCCCTCAGGCTAGTGACAGACGGATTTCATTTGCCAACATCATTTATTGCTTAGCATTACTCCATACTAGACAGAATAAATGGAGGCAGAATGTAACCCGTGTGCCTGCTCATTCACTTCTAACACCCATCTGTGCATGTTATCTATCCTAATAAAGAAAATTTATCATAATGCAACTTAATGTGATTCTCCTTCAAATGGCTTCTGCCTCCATTGAACAACAGCCAGCATCTTCAACTTGGAATTCTGCAAAATTCTCTTCTGATTCCTCTCTAAAATGCAATTCACAGCTTGAAATCACAGAGCCTGCCAGTGGCTGAATGGCTGCACTAGGCTGCTGAGAGTCCTTCAATTAAGCAGCAATTTTGCAATTAGTGGAAACAGAGTGCTCCATAACAATTGTTTGAAACAAGTTGAGACAAGTGAGCAATTACCGTATTAAAGAGATATATTCACTTTCATGGGACTAAAAGAGCCCCCTCACACAAACTGAAACCTTCCCCACAAGGAGACAAACACAGGCTGAAAACTATGGTTTAACCATTAGAATAAAATCAGAACAATATAAAAGCTGCAGCAGGAATGCCTTTCATAAAAGACAGTCGGGGGATTAGCTGTCGTCCCCTCTCTGTGTTCTGTTTTCATTCAGGAAATCCACAACTTCTCTTTGCTCTACTCTGGGTCTAAATTCCTACATCTTAAATTCTTAATGAACTACTTGTGTGTGACCTCTCTTTCCACAATGTACATCTTACATTATCTTGATGCTTAGAAGACAATGTCTATGGAACCCAAATCTGCTGGCTATGGTAATTCCACAAAATATGGTGATATAGAGTTGGGGGGGGGCGTGGGGGAGAGGGAGGGCTCTTACTGAAGGCTTTAAAGATGAATGTATAAAAAGAATGAAAACAAGCTGGTTCCTATACTATCAGGTAGGCGTGCTCAGTATGCTCTGTGTGCCAAGCTACAATCCAGAGCTATTTATATTTGGAAGAAATGAGATTATCAATCATTTGCATTTTGACTATTAAAAAGCTGGAACTCTTAAAAAAATTCAGGAAGTAAGGAACAGCTTATGTTCTAGTGGTGCCCCTTTTAAACAGCAAGTCCAAGGACTTTGAGCTAAGATTTTAGAAATTTGCATTTACATTCAATATGATTTCTCTCTCCCAGCAAGTCAAAATGTACTAGAAATAACCAAGCTCTTTCTCCCGGGACTTTTAGGAGATTTAAGCAACCAATTTACATGGCATGAAAGTGTTCTGAGGTGCCGAAGGCAGCACTCTAGGCAAATGATTACTTTCTAGGTTTCTCTTGTTTGCAATTAAAAGCCACATACTTTTGTAAATAAAGTACATACATATAGGGCATCCAAAAAAAAAATCCTAAATGCTTTAATTTCTAGATACATAAAGGTTGGCGATCCTTTTGAATGACCTGAAGTAGCACCCTGAAATAAACATGATTTCTAATTAGCAACTTAGCTCTGAATGGGCTGTGAGAGACTCTAGAGGTATGTGAAAAATTACTGTTACTCTGCTTTAAAAACTGTTATGTCTACATGTGTCTGCAATGGTCTAATGCTTCAAGATGTGTACGTCATGTACACCAATCTTGTTTATCTTGACATTATTTCTTTCTCCAAAAATAATTTACAAAATTTCAATGGAAATTTTCAATGGAAAATTTCAATGACTTGAAACAGTTCTCTATACACCATGCGTTCGGTGTCATAGTATTTACTATTAATATTTACCAATAGGTATCTCGTTTTACAAAAATAATGTAGAAGAAAAACAGAAAACAACTTTATGGCTCTGGAATTCCAATAATGGGTAATTACCATATTTCAAATTCCAGCCAAGATTACATTTCAACAAGTGTCTCTTTCCTTTTTCTTACCTTCAGAGGTAAACTTGAAAAATACAAAACAAAACAAAAACTCCTAACCTTATGTAAAATCAGTCCCCTGTGCACCGGATTAAGTCTATTATGTGTAACAGCTTGAAGCGCTCCTGTTTAACCTCACATACCTCCCACCTGAAAATAGTGTAGCCTGTGGCAAAGAAAGAGGGGTTCCGATGCTTAGCGGAATCAAGACCGTAAATAAATAAATAAATAAATAATGCAAAAAACAAAACAAAAAAAATCAATCATAAGTCAAAATGGCTTTTGACCTTATAACTAATGTATAAAAAAAATCGATTTTGGATTAGAATTAAAGGAGGGGGTATATTTTCAGTAAGTTGATCCAATTGTTGGGAAGGGGACTTATCTAGCCATTTTTATACAGTTAGGTAACAATGATCGTTCCTAATTATACACCGATTTCTTTAGGCAGATAACTTCTAGAAGGTTCAGTGAACAGGCAGTAATATGTTTCTAGCCAAGAACATCCTGTATTCTTGTGAGAGAGAAGAAAAAAAAAGTTCATTGGTTGCTGTTGACACTGAGAAGATGTTGCAGGATACCGGGAGGACCCAAAAGTAAGATCCGGAAAGTCCCAGCACACCGTCAAGGGAGGCTCATAAAAGCACCCCAGCTCCTCAAGGAAAGAAGAGCAACAAGTCAAAATTCACAACCGGAGCCGCACATCTCAGAAAGCTTGTGGGAAGCACCATTCAACAAGTTTTCCCTCACACCTCCATTAAGATCAACAAACTTTGCCTCTAAGCACTTCCCCACCCCCATCCGATCTCCCCCAGCAGCTGTTCTTGGCAGTGTGGCCGGCAGAGGGCACCCTCTACCTTCCTAGCGCAGTTCTCCTCCTCTCCTCTGGATCTTCCCTCTATACCTCCGGCTCCCCACCACCCTGGTCCCCATACCCAGTTCCCTAGACCGGACTCCACCCCCCAACTCACGAACACTTTTCACTTAAATACCAGTTTACCCCGCAGCCTGTGGCTCAGCCCCCAGCCGCCCTAACGGAGCCCCCCAGGACTGCAATTTCCCCTGCCCCCTCGTCATCAAACACAAAGCCCCCATCCTCAGCTATTTCTTTCAGGCTTAGCTCCATCCCTCTTCCTGTTTCAGCATCCCCAGAAACCAAAACTAATCGCTTCATACTCCATAGACACCCAACCTACTCCCCGGTGTAAGTCAAAACTTTCACTTCCGCGGGAGGATGCCCAAAGGGAGGCGCGCCGGATGGGCAGAGGGTGGGATACAGGCTGTCCCGGAGTTCCGCAGATTATTTCAGGCCCCAGAGGCAAGAATGGTCTTAAGTTTTCCCAGTTACATTGGCCTTGAACCTGTAAGTAAGATTTGGTGCTACTCCCTGGAGAGCAGGTGACAGTGTTCTGCTTGTTGTGATGCCCGGGAAAGATGATGAGAGCAGAAGGCGTAAAGACCCCCCCCCCCACCGCCCCACATCACCCGGGTCTAAATCCGCATGTTGAGTGCCTAGCTGGTGGCGAGGGATCCCGTCCCAGCCCTGACACTGCGCCCTCCGTCTGAGCCCCCGAGAGCTGGCGCCCTCCTTCTCTCTCACCACCCTTCCTCGTCTGCGGGAGGTCTTCAGGGATCCCCGGGACGCAGGCTGAGCTCTCATGGCGCAAGTCGTCCTCTCCCCTTGGCCTTTTCTCTCGCACTGCAGGGGTTCCCGGGGTCCCGCTGTCCCTCGGGGTCGTGGACTCCGGGGAGAACGCTCCTCCGGGAGCAACCCTGCCCCTCGGCTGTCCCGGGCGAAGGTGAAGCCGGAGTTCTGCGGTCCCACAACTTCTCAGTCCCCCAGCCAACTTTCCCGGGCGCACGCGCCGCCAGCTCCCGCGCTCAGCCCCACGCCCCACAGTCGCCTACCTCGGGGTCCACACAAAGCTCTCGGATCCCCTGCAGCGGAGTCACATCGTTGGCACGTTCCTGGCCCCAGAGCCCTGCCCGTGCGCTTTCCCGCCGGCCCCACAGCAGCGCTGGCAGCGGGAGGAACCCTGTCTCATCCAAGTCTCCCCGGGCCAGGCGGAGGTGGCGCGTCGCCCCAGGCGGCCTCCTTCTCCCGGCCGGAGCGTCCGGGGCGCGGCGGGGACCGTGCGACAGCCAGCCAGCGGGTGCGCCCCGGCGCGGCGGCAGCGGTGGGCACCCTGAGCTCAGCCAGCGCCAGGCACTGGGGTCAGACATTATTTAGCTCTTCGGTTGAGCTTCCATTGGTCAAACAGCGCCGCCCCTATCCCCTCCCTGCTCCGCCGCGCCACCGATACCCATTCGGGGCGGCCGCTTAAAGGGGACGCCGCGCCTTTTCCTCGCGGGGGGCTCAGCCCTCGGGGCCCCTCGGGGAACCCCTGATCCTCTCGCACCGGCTCCTTGCCAAATCCTGGGAGCCCTCCGCTTAACCCCAAAGCCCCGAGCCTGCCCTCTGCGGCCTCCGCAGGGTGCCCCGGGCTAGGAGGGGTTGTCCCCAGTTCCCAGGAACCCTGTTCCCCGCATGTGTCCGAGAGCAGGAGGGAGCGCGTGTAAGTTCCACGCGCCCAAATCTTTCTCCCCTGATTTGCAACTCTCTCATCTTTCCCATCCCAGCACTCAAGTTCTGCGGAGAGGGCGTACATTTCCCCCGCCCCAGACACACCTTCCCGCACCATCCCGCACCGCAGAGCTAGAAGAGCGAGCACACAATGAAACTGCACAGAGTGTGCGGGGTTATGGTTTACTCCACTATCTTAAACACAACGGCTTAACCAGAGTTCGCGCCCTGACCTCTCCGGAGTTTGCCTAATAGGAATTCAATCAAGATAATAACAGTATTTTTTATTAATGAATAACCCCGGATAACATTACACCAAGTTACTGCTTCTAGCCGGGAAGCCTAGGCAATAACAGACCTCACTAAAGCCATATGCTTCCCAGCAGACCAAGGGGGGTGGGGGGGTGGAGAAAGAGAAAGAAAAAGAACCCACCTTCTTTCAGTCAGTCACTACTTGTCAAAGTAAACATCAAGGCAGCTGCTCTGGGGAAGACCCGTCCCCAAGGTCCTAGAGTCTTACTATATTTTCCCCCTTTCCTTCGGTTAAAAGGGGAGGGGGACGAGTCTTTGGTGGCGGGTATGTACTCCTGTTCTGCAGCAAAGAAGTTAAATTATTGATAGTGGAAATTGCATGGCGGAGGTAATACTCGCACGCCTTCAGCGAGAAGCTCCATTTGATCTAGGCAGAGGCTGGGAGATTTCATGCTAGCTCGCAGGGGGTGGGTGGGGGGAGCGGCAGCGAGAGCAGTCCTCTCTCCTCGGTGAATGGGAAAGTGGGTGGGAGTCCACGAGAGGGCTCCACGCTGCCTTGACGTGAGCTGTCATATGATACCTCCTCTGCCTCGAAATAGACACTCTAGTGCACGAATTACCAGAATCAGAATTCCGCGCATTTAAATGATACATCTTTTATTAGAAGAATTCCGTTCCAGAGCACTGCATGCTTGGTAGATGTTTTCACTTCCAGTCCTAGCGAATTCTCACACACACAAGCCAAGCCTTTCATTATCTGGGTAGCGACGACACATTTTTTTTTTTTTTTTAAATCTTTAACCAGAGTTTAGGGCGAGGGGTGGGTGGGGTAGGGTGAACTGCTCTCTAAGCCCCCCTTCCTTTGGAGTAGTACACTTTAGGCTTCTCTTTTGCTTGCAGTTGAGAGAGCAATTACGGGGCTAGGGGCTAGAGGAGTGATTATTCACTTAGCTGTATGATAAACTCTACCAAGCGTCTACCTGGATTCCTGCTTTGTTAAACGTTCACCCCTTTAATCCAGCCAATTAGTAAACGCTTGGGCAGACCTTAATTTTTAGAAAAAAATAAAAAAGGAAAAAGAACAAGAGGGCAGTACTAAGCACAGGGTCCCCACTTCCTGTTAACATAATCACCTGCCTAAGCATTAGTGAGCATTAAAAGGAGGTTCCTTCTACTGAAGTCCTTTAGTATAGCTCAGGCAGGGCCCAGGGATTAGCATTTTAATAAGCAATTTCTTTGCAGACGATCTCAAGTCATACCACGGAAGACTGTCATATGTGACTCATACAGTAGGCAAAAATGAGTTATCAGAGACTCTCACACCCCCAACTTCTGTGGGTCCTTGCATGTGAATGTGCATTTTCTGGGATCTCAATGACTCAATCATTGTTAAGGCAGTGCTGTATGATTGTGTCTAAACACTTGAACACTAAATTTGCCATAGGAAAAGAGGTATGAACCCTTTCCCAGATGTCTTGTGGCTATCAAGAATGAGCTATTGAACAGAATATATTATTGTATACTGAGATTCATTTACCTGAGAGCTGATAGCTAGCAAAGTGAATTTACTAACATGTGTTATTGGAGAGCTTCTAAAAACTGTGGCCAAACAGCATTGTTATAAGTGAAGAATCAGAGATTCAATACTACATCATAGTTTACCCAAGGGCACATACCAAAGATATGTCTTCAAAGACCTCCAGAACTCCAGCTAGAAATGTCTCCTGCTTCTACTCTCTGCCCTTTAGTAAAGGAAAGACATCAGAATTAAAAAAACATTCAGAGTCCCTTTGCAAATTGTTGATCTGAATAGTCAAGTTATTCAAATGTATGCACATTCTTAGAGTGTCACTCACAGTTAGCTTAGCACCTCTGTCAATTTGATAGGGCACATGATCAATATATAAAGGATCCTGCAACACAGACGGCGATGTTTATTGCAAAATACTTAATGTATATGAAATATGCAGGGAAAACAGAGCAATAGAGGACTTGAAACTGGGGTTGGACCACCTCAAAGACCTTCTGTATTTTTTTTTTTTTTACATAGGATATAGGCTGAATGCAACCATGTTTCCTTCTATTGCTGTAAATCAAGTGACTCTATTATAGTCTTTAAAATTATCTTTGAAAGGGAATGGAAGAGTCCTACCCCTAATTTTAAAATGAAAATAACTTTAAGTCAGCTTCAAACTGATGCCTACTTTCGAACCTTACATTTGCTAGGAATGAGTTCTGACCCCAGGTTTGGAAACCCATTGTAATTTACTTCTTTTCTGAAAAGTACCCTGCAAGTAAATGTCTTTGCTCATAATTGTCATTGCTGCTCAGGTAGATGTTATGTCAAATCTTCCTTCTGCTGAACTCATATTGCCCTGTTAGAACTTCTGCTGAAGGAAGCGTACTCTCATTTTTGAGACTTTGATAACATGGTTGATCTTGTTAGTCTCACTCTCCCTTGATATTATAGAAATAAAATGTTGTGTCTTCCCTTTCCAGTGGGTGGTGCATTTTTACGAGAAGAAGACAAAGGAATTAGAAAGGTAGGAGTATTTTAGAATAGAAGATCAAGCACCAATTCAGATAAACCTCATAAAGTAGGCTTCTTCCCACCTTTGGAGTATTTTTGAACTTCCTGATTTGTGCTTATTGCAATACCTGACCAGTAAGTGACCAGACACAAGACATGTATCTATTTGCCATAAAAAAGTTCACCTTACACTGAAGAACAACAAAGTCAAGAAGGATCAAGTATCAGCACTTTGCAGCAAGTTATGAATTGTTAAAAATTTTTATTTTGGTAAGATATTCAACTAGTTTTGGGGGCCTAAGATCAAACATTTTAGGACAACATTTTCTTTTCTTTCTTATTTTTGGACAGGTCCCACTATTTAGCTCAAGCTGGCTTTGGACGTGGACTCCCAAGTACCCTGTAGCACAAGTGCATGCTAGAACACTAACATTACTTTTATATTATACTCAAAGGTAATGCTTATTTTTTTTAAAGATTGGTTCCTGACATAAAAGATTGTTATTGGGAGCAAAACATCCTTCTCGGTTTTTGATGCAAACATTTCCTCTACCTTTAAAAGGAAGAAAAAACTATGAAGAAAAGAAATGTCATTACTTTGGGGCTTAAAAGTTAATTTTGAATGAGTCTAGGTATTAGTCCCTTGGGTTTGTTGCCTAATACTGTCCTAACTCAGTGTTTCAAGAAGACAAAAGTGAGGCAGAAATGACACTTCCCAACTATTCTTGTCAGGAAATACAAACTAATCCTCATTACCCAAGTGGGAACAGAGGCAGTAGGATCAGATTTGATACTGACATATTTTTCTATTAATAATTTTAATTGGCTGAGGTCAGTTCTACTATCTCTATAAGCATTTTATGTTTAATTGTATTTATTGAAGTTTCTTGGTTACTCCCGCCTTCATTCTTCTTTGAAAAAAAAAGGGGGGGATCTCGTATCAAATGAATTGACCCCAAACACTGCTGAAAATTAGAGAAAGTAATTAACATAGGGAAAATAGTAAGTAAACAGAGAACTTCCCTGATGAGCAGACTGACAAAGACTTTTCAAATCCATGCTCCATGATTTCCAAGGTCTAGTTTGGCCTTGAACTGTGTCATTCACAGTCTCTGAACATTGAATAAAGCCTGTTCTGAAAAAAGAACACCTTAAGGGAAAAATAGTCTCTTTATCCATTTGGTAGTACTTCTCTGTAAGATTCTTACAAACCATAAAAGTAACTCTATGCCATGCTTACATGTGGCCAAATTGGCCAACACCTGTTACAGGAATTATATATCCTGGCAGGGCCAGTATGGACAGATAAAAGCAAAAGACCACAGCAGAAAAAATTACAAAGGCCTAGGTATTGAGTGTTGAAAAGGAGTGTTAAAAAAATGATCTCATCTGGAAATACTTGGCTACATCAAGAAAAAAAATCATAAAACCATTATGAAATTATTGAGGCTAACCCCTCAGACATTCAAGAATAGTCTACTTATAAACCCTCCTCTAAGTTACTAGATCTTCCCTGAGAAAATGGAAAGATTAACAATGAAAGGAACACTGATTTACTCATTTTAACATGGTTATGAACATAGTCACCAAGGGTATGGAACTGTGGATTTGGGAAATAAGAGCTGGAGTTGCCAACCATGGTGTATGTTGGTTGTGCTATGTATAGAGCCATGGAAAGTGCAAACAAACTTAAATTACTATGTTTCAGGACATTGAATCAGATTCTTAGGGTTGATCACCTTATTTTTTTGAGATACAACTATTTTTTAATGTGTGATGGTTGGAGTGAGAGTTTTTTTCCTTTGTTTATTTGTTTGTTTTGTTGTTGTTGTTGTCGTTAGACTTCAGATTTTTCATGGGCAATTGAAGAAATAAAAATTTGAAAACAAAATAATTATGGTGCTTCCCAAAGTCACATTAAGAACATGCACCAAGAATCTGGGCTATTTTTCCTGTGATTTTGGTATGAGTGCCTTTGTTAAGTGAACTTTGTAATGAAAGACCTGGGCATATTGTGCAGCTCTCTTGACATGGTTCTGCCTAGCAACATGGGGATGGAGAGAATGCCTCCACAGCACATGCATGCAGTAAGGTTAAGTTTTAGCTCTGTTGATCACATACCATTCATCTGGAAGCATCCAAAAGCCATCATTTTATCAATTTCAGGTTCCCTCTACTTCATAATTAAATTCATTCAATCAGTTACAGATTGTTGTGCAACAATTACATGACAGACATTATTCTACGTGTTATGACACAAGCAGATAAATAAAACATATCTGCATCCTTTAGGGGTTTATAATCTTGGTCTTGAGTCTTAGTGTAGCTCAAGAGCCATTTGTGAATTTGCCGGAGGTAAAAACTTATGTTGCTTTGTCTTGCCTTCAGTTTGTTATACTGTATAGATCGAGGACCGTCTGCACGTGTCTTGTAGTAGTGAGGACAAGAGATCTCCCTCCAAGGCTGCAGGGGTACATGAGTTAGGGAGGGTACTCCACAGTTAACCAACACCCCAATTACTGCTTTTCATGGTTAGCTCTGTTTACATAAGGCAAATAAATAAGAGTGGAGAGAGTGATTGAGAAGAAATAGGGCAAGTGATATTTATTGGAGGTAATTTTTTGATGTACGATTAAGTAAACTTTTTTTCCAAAGAGATGCTTTGTTCTTTGTATTTATGTATGTTTACCTGCGTGAGCTTATGTGCACCACATGTGTGTAAATGCTTGGAACTAGGGTTTTAAGGAATTGTGAGCACCTGATGTGGAGTCTAGGAACCAAACCTAAGTCCTCTGCAAGAGCAGTATGCGCCCCTAACCACAGAGCCATCACTCCAGCCCCTCAGTAGATTTTTGTTTTAAAAGATAGGTCTGAAAGTAGTGTGTGTACACAAGTGAACATGTTTCTGTGTTCATGTGGGCTTAAATCTTTATGTATGTGCATGTGGACCTCAGACATCAACCATGGGTGTTGCTCCTCAGGTAGCTCTCCTTCCTTGTTATTTATTTATTTATTTATTTATTTATTTATTTATTTATTTATTTATTTATTTATTTATTTATTTTGGAGAAAGGGTCTCACTGGCCTGGCAATCAATAGGTAGGCTAGGCTGCCTGGTCAGTAAACCCCAGGGGTCTACTTGTCTGAACCTCTTATAAGCCAATACACCTGGTATTATAAGGACATTGTGGAGGTCAAACTCTGGATTTTCCTACTTTGGGGCAAGTACTTTAAAGACTGAGCTATCTCCTACCTCCTGGAAGAGTTGTTATGGGGTGACCTTGTCTTCCTCCCTACTTAGAGGCCTCTCATTATAGACCAGGGAAGTAGATTAAGCCCCCTTCTCAGAACTTCTAGAATCTAGCATTGCTAACACTTGGAAGCTCCTTCTTGTAGCATGTTTTCATTGTTGTTACAATTAGTATCTTATTTCATTTCATCCGACCTTACTGAAGATGAAGAACAGCTGCTTATTAACTTTCTGGTGTTACCAAGTCACCACTCAGACTTTTCTCATAGTATATCAGATCTCACAACCGTCTTCATAAACTCTAACTTCCAGTCTATTAATCACTTCCCTTGGTCTACCCTGGAACTCCTCCAAGGTCTCCATATTCTGCTGAAAATATGAAGCCCTGCACTCAACATGTGTATGAAATTATCCAGGACTCAGGAACCATGAGTTTCCTGAGGAATCATGAGTTATCTGAACACAGCTGTTGGGGAAACCTAAGGGAGAAGAAGATCCAATCAGATTGATAAATCATCCCTTGTAAGCTGGAGACAGGCATGGTTGTTTTGTAAAAGAACAAGCCTTTATATCAAAGCTGAATCTTTATCTTTAGCATAAACATGCTGCATTTTTTCAGAAGAGACAGATCCTAAAGAGGATATCCAGACCCCCGCCCCTACTGCAGCCACAATATTGTCTAAGAGTAAATAATGTTCTGTACTCTACTTAGTATCTCAAGTTGTGGACTCTTAACTATTAAATTGGAATACAACTTTCAAGTTCTCAGGGTTTGCTAATTTTTTACACTCTCTTAGAAGAGTAAGATTTATAAAATACAACACTATGTTTGCATATGTTTACTCCCCAAAAACCATTGGTTTATTTGCCTTCTATTTTCTTAACACATAAAATCTAACTAGAATAAAGTTAATAAAATAAGTCCAATCACATAATCTGCCTGATACCTAAAATCAAGCTTTTCTGGATATTATTTCACTTATCAGATATACTTCTATCATGATTTCACAGTCCAAATGAAATGTATAATGAATTCAGTGTCCTTCCTTCCCCAAATTGAGGTAGAAGTGGTTTAAAGTCTTTTCATAGACTTTGACATCTTTAATTCCTCATGGACTTTAGCATCTCTGAAAAGACCAGTGACTTGTGCTAAGATTTATCAACATCCCTCGATCAATCATTTAAAACCACATAATTTCTGTAAGTTGCTTTCTAAAAAGGTAGATGAAACTTAGCAAGAAGATGTCCAAGTCAAGGTATGGCTCCCTTTCCTATGCTATCTTCCTATGCAGCTCTCCTTCTAGAGCTTGTGTTTTCACTTCTGAGTTGGTATAAAGACACAAAGGACCCAGATACCATTCCTGGCATTCTCCCAAATGAGATGCATTTCCAGAGAGGTTTCAAGTTTGGAGTGGAGCCCTTAGAGGAAGAACACTGAATTGCATAAGGAAAGCCAATAAACATCCTAGTCTCCAGCAGGAACTATAAGCCTGCAATTACGTTTCAGACCGTGCTTGTCCATTTTCTTCTTCTCCATATCTGTAAACAACATGTTAGCTTTGGAGGTTTGTCATCGACTGTGTGTCTTTGGAGAGGGTGTTCCTCATTAGAGCATCTGCAGTGCCACAGTCAGCAACAGTTAGAAAAGGCAAACTTATGAAATGGCTTCCAAACACACTAAATCCTAATCTAAACAATTTATAACATTTGTTACTCAATAACTCTTAGAAGTCAAGTCATTTGGAACAGTTCTAAACAAGTTAAGAAAGGAGTGAGACATCTTCGGTTGGGTAATAAACCAGAGTGAGTTCAAGAATGTGCAGGTAAAGAGCTTCATACGTCTAGCTGGACATGATACTTATTTCTGGAAAATTCTGTATTAGTAATGTCTGAGGCATGGCAATATTTATTAAAGCTAAAATTGCATAAAGATTTGCAGGTTAGGTTAGTAATCAAAAGAATGCTTTGGCATTAGAGAGACATGGGTTAGATCCCAGCATTACCACATTGGCTGAGTCAATTTAGCATAATTATCTGGCTAATAGATGAATCAATTTCTTTTTGTTAAATTAAAATATTGATAATCCTTGCCTAGAGATTGTTGTAAAAATGATTCACGGAGTTGTGGTATAATGGAGTGCTCACTGCATTAAATGAGACAAAATCAGGTTTTACTATTCTTTCATTTGATTCTAACAAGCTATTTTAAGTATTGTCATGCTCCATTTTATGATTGTGAAAGCAAGGTTCTAAAATGAGAAGTAACAAACAATTACTTGAAAGTCTTCCATCAGTTAGCAAATATTAAAAATCACACTAAAAGCTAGGCGGTGGTGGCCCATGCCTTTAATCCCAGTACTTGGGAGGCAGAGGCAGGCAGATTTCTGTGAGTTCAAGTCCAACCTGGTCTACAGAGTGAGTTCCAGGATGGCCAGAGTTACAACAGAGAAACCCTGTCTCAGAAAACCAAACCAAAATGAAACAAACAAAAAAAAATCACATTAAAGTAGTGTTGGTGGCCACTAATTTTGAGACTATCACCAATTGTAAAGAGACGTGGTGAGGATTGCTTAAGAAAAAACACATGCAAACTCTCTGTAAATGAAACACTCAAAGAATGCTTGGGTGGCACTAATTACATCGGAATCCAGGATTTTCCTCCCTCCTCTCCTTCCCTTCCTCTGTGTTACAAATTGAACACAGGGCTGCACACATGCTAGGCAAGTATTCTAACACCAAGTCCTGTGCTCAGCTTTGTATGTATGTATGTATGTATGTATGTGTTCAATATTTTAAGGTAGAATCTCCCCAAGTTACCCGGGCTGGCCTTGAACTTGTGTCCTTCCCACCTTACCCTCCAGTGAAAGTGAGATTGCTGGCCTGTACCACCAGGCCAGGCGTAGAAGGG
The DNA here is from genome assembly GCA_026225945.1 of Cricetomys ansorgei. Taxonomy (NCBI): domain Eukaryota; kingdom Metazoa; phylum Chordata; class Mammalia; order Rodentia; family Nesomyidae; genus Cricetomys; species Cricetomys ansorgei. The sequence continues at coordinate 11,501,752 of JAMJFZ010003875.1, read as the reverse complement.
AAGGCTCTAAAATGAACTTGAAAGTCAGAAAACTTTAGGTCTGAAGTTCAACTTCTCCACTTAAGTTTTACTGTGTTTGTTTGGGCAAATTATTTAAACTCCCTGAGCTCTAGTTTCCTTGTTTATATAATTAGAATATAATCTGTCTCCAAGAGTTACTTTGAGGGTTAAATAATATATGTCAAATACAAAGCAAAGGGTTTGGTCCAAGGTAAATAAGAAACAGATGTTCCCTCACCTCACAACTTGTGTAAATGTTCCTACAGCATAGCATTGACAAAAACTGAAGTTTTTCAGTCTGTTGTGTTTGTTGTGGTTATACTAGCTTTCTGGGGCAATATCTCCCTAAGTTAATGGCCAGAGCTTAAACTTTCAAGATCTATTTTTCTTTTCTTTTTTGGGGGGGCCGGTTGTGTTGGGGATCAAACCTAGGACTTCATGTACGCTAAGCAAGCACTCTAACCCCCCGCCCCCAACTTTCACCCTTTTATTCCCAGGAGGGATAGATTTCTAGAGCTGTGGAGTTGTGCTGCTGACACTAAAAATACACAATAGGGTAAGAGTGAGCTAAATAGAGGTGTACCTAACCACACCGTGACTAACTCTTCACTTATTCACTGTGTAGCTTGTCTGATGGCAAAAGTGAATTTATATATTTTTTCTTTCATCTTAATTTCCTTTGCCAGAAGGAAAACCAAATGTTGATATTGGCTTAATTCACATTTCAGAACTAATGCTGTGTTAATAAATACCTCACACATGTTCTATTGTCAAACGTGTATAGGGGGTGTTATCAGTAGTATCTTTAGACATTAATACAAACAGACATTTTCATATTGCATGCTAATTGTTAGCTATTTCAAAATACATCAGTGTCTAAGTAGCAAAATTTAAGTAATAATTTTGCTGCTAGATCATATTCAATGTATAAAAGTACATATATTTCTATACCTCATAATATATTACATTTTTATATTATTATAGCTATATATAATGAAATTGGTTTCCTTTGTAACCACAAAATTTTAATTATATTCATTAAGAAGTAGTATTCTGAGATGAGTCTACAAAGGATGTATCAGACTGCCAAGAGTCTATGCCACAAAAATGGATGCAAATCCCATGTTAGTTCAACATGTCGTAAAGAATAAAAGCTTAATTCATAAATATTGATTATGGAAGTTGTTGGAGAGGAAGAAGTTCTCAGAGGAGGATGAAGGTGAAAGTCAAGGAAATCGTTGTTTCCTACTAAAGTAATTAGAACAATAATTAGTATGGAAGGCAGAGATCAGTCCCTGGAGAGAAATGGCCTGGAGGAATACCCACAGAGAGCCCCTGTATAATACCAGTTCTTTTTGACATCTGTCTTGATTAAAGTTTCTGTTGCTGTGAAGAGACACCATGTCTACAGCAACTCTTATAAAGGAAAGCATTTAATTGGGGCTGGCTTACAGTTTAGCAGTTTAGTCCATTATCCTCATGGCCAGAAGCATGACAGCATACAGGCAGACATGGTGGTGGAGAAGGAGCCAAGAGTTCTATATCTGGATCAGTAGGCAGCAGGAAGAGAGAGTGACACTGGGCCTAGTTTGAGCTTCTGAAACCTCAAAGCCACCCCCCCCCACTTCCTCCAACAAGGCCACACCTACTCCAACAAGGCCATACCTCCTAATAGAGCCACTCCTATGAGCCTACAGAGGCCCATTTTCATTCAAACTACTTATTACTTCTCTACTCTATTTGTTGTACATTTCCTCTCTCTTCTCCATTCATTTATCCAGCCATGCCCCACTTTACTGGCTTCATATTTGGGGATCATTCATAAATACTTAATTTGGATATTTCATTTTACAAAAGTCTTAATACTTAAAGATTGTAGGTATTCAATATGTTTCCTTGAGCCTGGAAAGATTTCAGTTCTAACACCCATTGGTACTGATACAGATTCTGAGGGGATTTCTAGATATCACAGCATTTAACACATTTTCTGGCACTAAGATCTCAACATTTTCTTCTGCTATTGGATCCTACTTCCTAGTCTGCAAAGGGTATGCATTCACTTAGAGATTTAAAACATTGGAAAAGTCATTTCTATTTCCTGTAGTAATCCAGAGAAATGCCCTTATCTGTTTAAAATATCTCATAAAAGCTACACATTTCCACCAATTTAAGGCTGAGTTGTTAATTTTGGGATTGCAAATTGCTAAACAACTAGCTTGTAGAAACTTTCCTTGAGGTTTGTTTTTTAAAAGTTAATATTTTGAAATATATTTTGCCATTTGTCTAAAATAGAATTCAAGAGTGATGTCTGTCATCCCTAGTGCATCAGAAGTTATTTTAAATATGGCATCTTTATAAAAGTCAATAGCTGCCTCATCAAAGGGCAATCATGTCCAGTGTGGGTGGCTGTGCCAATTGTTTTTGAACTACTGCAGCAATCCAGCCAATCCCAGGGAATGGCTTGCAGTCTTTCTACACCCACATTTTTTTTCTTAATTATCTCCACCAGGCTGAGTTAGCTAAGGACAGAGCTATAGCATTTCCTGGATATCTAAATGCCCACACACCTTCTGCAGGCCTTGAGTTACCAGTTATCTTACATGTTACTCCTGGTTAGTCCATCTAATTATCTATTACTATGTACGTATAATACATTATTTATAAGCACAAGACAGTTTCAGCATGCAATATCTTTAATTTTAAAAAGAAAATGACATAAAAAATAGAACATTGATGTCACGAAGTAAATGTCATAAAATTTGATAGTGGGGATTCTCCCACACCACTCCTTTAAGAATAAATCTGGAGAAACTTAAGGCCATTGTTCAATTTAAAATATCGTAATCATCATTTTTTAGAAAAACAGTAAATTCAACACGCAGATTTTTCCTTTGTGGGTCTTAAATATGTTACATAGGTTAGGGCCCCTTGAACTCTACTTCTGTGAAGACATGGGAAATTATTACAGTGCATATTTCCTATAATGCTGGGGAATGACCCCCAGGAGCTCATGCATGCCAGACAGTTGTTCTACGTTTGAACTGTTCCAGCTATCTTTCTACTCTCTGTTTCGAGACAGGGATCCACTAAGTTGCCTGAACTGACATGGAATTCACTCTGCAGGCCAGGCAGGCCTTGAACTTGTGATCCTTCTACTTCAGTCTCCCGAATGTCCGTATTCTCAGCCCAGGTTGTATCTTGTACATCATTCAAACACAGCACTGAAATGGACTTTAGAATTTATCCTGAGAACATCTTTTCTGTTCTATGTGTAAGGAAATAGAAACCACGTTCGTTGACCTTTTAGCTATTGATAATAAGTTGAGGATAAAGCTTGGACTATGGCTTTGAATCTGAGTCACTGTGTTTTCTTGAAGAAAGTACAAATCCAGATGTCTGTACTCTTTAAGGGACCAGTCTTTGTCACCAGCCTGCAAATTCCACCGAGACAGGGATCATTCAGTCTTGCTCACAGCTGAATCTTCAAATTCTGACACAGTTTTGGGCTCATAATTGATTGATAATTATGGAATAAAATTATGGCTGTTAATTTTCTGCAGAAGACGTACTTTCGGAGTAAATGTCATCATGATCCACTTACGATATGCAAACACTATCTACCAAGGTAAACAAGTATCCAGGAATCCAAGACCGGGATGAAATTCCAGAGGGTTGAAAGAGAGCAAGCCAGCATGAACTCATGCATCGGATATGGGCTGGACTAAGTGACCTCTGACAAACGTCTGGCTGTTAGATTTTATGACTCATGAGTAAAAGTAATGTACTTCTGTGTTTGTTTTTTGAGGGAATTAGTGACTATGACTTAGTGTGTCAGCCACATGAAGATTCCTGCCTCCTTTGAGCCTCTAACTTTGAGAGGAAAAGAATTTAGGAAGACAAGGTCATAGGCTGGTTAAAACTTTCAATTAGTTTGGCCAAATTTTGAGAATATTTGTAGATCCCCCTCTATGCTTTTTAGTAAAATAAATCAAAATAGGAGGAAATGCCTAAAATTCCCTCAGAGGCCTTAGTTAGGTTTGAGGAGGCAATGATGGAGTCTGAAATGAGTACAATCCTTGAAATTTGAAGGGACAGATTCCCAGTCACCAGACTGTTCACTGTGGTAGTCTCTGCAGCTTGGCTCTGCAGTTTCCTCTGTAAGAGGCCATGGTGATTCCCACCCAACACAGCTCATATGGAAATTAATTGAAGAAACCTGAAATGAGCTGTCAAAATACTCTGTGAAATGCTCTTACTAGAAAACATATATATATAGTGCACTGTAGTAAAAAGAATTCCTTACAGTATTCTTTTACAGTGTTTGAATGAAAGAGAAAATGGGAGGGAGAGAAAAAGGGAGAAAAAAAAAAAAAAAGGTCAAGATTTGCCTAAATTAAAAAAAAAAAGCTCACCAAGTGAGAATGGAGGCAGGATAATAATTCAATATTTTGACCCATGGTGTTTTGGGGGTACATTATTGCTTATAGACCATGTTTTTTTCCTCAAGAGACATTTGTGAAAACAACAGTTCTATATTCCCAAATAAAAGATGTAAGACTCTATAGTCTTGAAATTACACTTACTTTGAAGTTAGAAGGGGAGAGAGCATTTTATTGTTTAAAAATTTAATCTTCTCCACTTAAGGCATCTTCCTCCACTTCCACAGCACTCAGTAGTGGTAAACGTTCACTGAACGCTAATGTTTATTTTATTATTAACTACTACACAGTGTTCTTTACGGGGATTACGGTATGTAATTTTACTGCTTGTTAAACTCCCACTAGAAACACAAACACACACACACACACACACACACACACACACACACACACACACACACACTAACAGATCAGTAGAGAAAGACACCAGAAAAAGATAATTTGAGATACTTCTGAGGTAGCAGTTGTAAAATTAAAATAGGCAACTCGTTAAATTATCCATAGAGTGAAAAGAAAGCTACAAAAATAGATATTTTTCTGGCAAGTCAGTGCTGTTCAGAACAAATTTAGTTTTCAGCAGAGTTTTTATATCAGATGATATCAGTTTTTATTCGTTAGAATCACTTACATGGTTGGACTAGTTTGCTCTAATTAAGAGCAAAAATTACGTAGAAGAATGTATTTAGTAAGAAAAACCCACTCTTCAGTAAGCCATCACTCTAACTGACAGATTGTAAGCAATATGACCAAATGAATGCTGAGGAATTTGGAGCATGGTCCCAAGATCACAGCAATTAAAAAAAAAGAGAGAAAGAAAGAAAAGCCCCCACGTAAGTCACGTTTTAGTTTGAATAGCCTCAATTCAATTTGCTGACTTTTGTGGCTGCTTATCTGCTCTGTGGTCACCCAGTCTCTTGTCTTCTTTCTCTCATGGCTGGTGTTGATACATTGTTTCTTATTAAAGTTTCCCCTAGAGGACAGGCCAGGAAAAGGAAAGAGAAGCTAAATTCACCAGTTTTTCTTATTAAGAATTTAAAGACTCGGTAGGGAAAGTGCAAATGAAAGCAGCAGCTTACACAGGTTCACCCCACATCTTCTCAAGCTTCTTTCCAATTTACACTGATAGATAACTGACAATAGTTAGCAAGCCAATTAATCACTTGCTTTAAAAAAAAAAATCTCCATTTGCTGCCTTGACCACACAGATGAGAAGATCTTTTTAATTAGCAAAGACTCTGGTTCAGTCAAGTACAAATGCTGAATGCAAAGAGGATGACACAGTGATGTCGCCCATTTCTGGAGTGGCAGTGTGCAAAGCCTATTCAGACAGTCTCTTCTGTCCTTCAAAATTTGCTGTGTTGTGGGTCTTATTGTCAATGACACTGGAAAAGATATTGGCAAGATGAACGTATTTTCATCTGAATCAGTACTTATGTATCCCACTGAAGAAGCTAGACCAAGGTAAAAATTTCACCTACAGAAACGGTAATATTAAAGGCTAGGGCTACAAAAGTATGTTTAAAAGGTTAAAATCTCTCTCCCTTCCTCCCCATTTCTCTCTCCCCTCCCTCCCTCTCCACCTCCTATCATCTTTAATCTTCTGACTCCAAAAAGGGCAATTGAAATTCCTTGCTTTTATGTTAAAGAGATCTATGTTAATACATAAAAATAATGAATACCAGGGGCTCCATTCTTAAAGTGACAGTCGAAACCATCTCCCGTTACAAGTCAAGGATGCTTGGGTGTAAGAGGATGACGTGACGCTTTTGAGGCTTATTTAAGTTGTTTAAAAAAAAATTGAGGTTAAAATAATTAGACTGGTAAGTATTTTCCTTCCTTGTCGCCCACAGGCATGATACCCACAATTTCCTCGGTTCAACTGTCAGACAAATTGGCAAGTGGACTAAAAACATAATATTCCCTTAACGAAGCGTTAGTCTAAAGCCCTAGCAACTGTATTAGGCAGCCCCAAGTATTCGCAAGCAAGGCATGGCGCGGGAGGGAAACTCTGCAATTTAGAATGACAGATGATTATATTTTTTTTCCCTATCCATTAAGCCTCCTCAAAATGTCACAATATTTACACCTCTTCATTGGTGAATTAGATCCAAAGATAGGCAGACAGACAGAAAGGAAGAAGAGGAGAAAGAAAAAAAAAAACAAAAAACAAAAAACAAAACCTCCAACCGGTTGCCGCTGGGTTGGGGAAAAGCAGGCGTTGCACCTTTAAATTCTGTCCCTTGGTTCCCTGTCCCCGGCCCCCCTTCTCAGGATTTTGCAATAAATCTCCCAGTTCTGCGTTCAGCCCTGCAGATCCGTATTTAAAACAGCACCATCTGGGTAGGGTGGGTGGCGATGGTGATGCGGGCGCCTTGGAGTTCCTTTGCAGCACGCTTGGAATTGCATCAGACTGATCCGAAATCCCCCCGCCCCCAAGCCCGGCCCCTCCCGCCACGCTTCCCTCCTGGCCCCTCCCCTCCGCTCCCTTCACGTAGATCTGACTGAGAAAACGCCTGGATCCCGGAACTGTCTGTGCCCCATTCGCTGCAGGCTTGATCCGTAAACCCTGCCCTACGCTCTTTGTGTGGCGAACAGCCTATGGGCAGTCATCTGATTCCAACTGCCTGTTTTTCTTTCTTTCCTCTCTTTTACCCCCCACCCCCCCCCCCACAATATCCTCGCATATTCCACAATATCCTCGCATCGCCTATGAATCCATCATTTTCACCTGCGCAGAGTTGAGATTCTTTCGTTCATTAAAATAATCTTGGATCTTGAGTTTCGGAAATCACCTTACCCCCCGCCCCCATAACGTCCCTCACCCGTATCCCAAGCCTTATCCGGGGAGGGGTCCGGAGGCACCAAGCTTTGGATGGAAAGCCGCAGGGCAAAGCTCCTGGCCTGAACAAAGAGCCGTGGAAAGCAAGGGGAGTGAGGGTTATCCGGAGTGTGGAGAGGTCGCGCCCCCATCCCCACCCCCACCCCCACCTCCGCCCAGGGGCGCGCAAGTCCCTGAACTCCCGGAAGAGAAGCTGGAGGACAGCGCAGCGGCACGCTCGGGGCGCTCTGGGTCCCCGGGGGCGCAGGCGGGGGCAGGGGAGTTGGAAGAGAAGGCTGGGCGGCTCCCAGCCCGCGTCTAGCTTACCCCCAATCCCTCCATTTCCACTCCCTGCTAGGCTATCAGCCCACCCAGGTGGTGGCGGCAGCTCTGCGGAGAGCCTGGGCCCTCCACCCGCGACAGTGGGCACAACCTCGCCCCGCTGGGCGGTCTGCGCGCCCCGCTGATTGGTGGCTCTGTCCAGCGGTCGCACGGAGCTACGAGTGTTCTCCACCTCCACCAGCCGCCCAGGCCCCCTCCCCGGGCCGCTCCCCGGATCTTCCACGCAGAAAGGACCTTCCACTCCTGAGCGGAGGTCCCCCACTTTCCCTGAGTTATCCCGACTGACTCGGACCTGGACTCAGTGAGGCATCCGGCCCGGCAGGGAGTGGAGCGCAGTCTCAGCGGCTCCCCTTCCCTTGCGAAAGCCGGAGCCCTCTAAGCCAGCGCCCGGAACTCTCGGGGAGGGAAGATAGAAAGGGGTAAAAACAAAACAAAACAAAACAAAAACCCAAATAACCCAAAACATAAAGAACTATCCAGAAAGGATCTCGAGGGCGATGGAGAGGTAGAGAGAAAATGAGGGAGGGATGGAGGCAGGAGGAGGGGGCGGGGTGGCATAAGGGGGGCGGGAAGGAGGGAGGGAGGAGGAAAGAGAGGGAGGCAGGGATACTGAGAGAATGAATCCTCCTCACTAGAGGAGCTGAAATTACCTTGATTCATTTTGTGGATGTTTAGCTAACCTCCTTCCCTCTTCCCAGCCTCCACCTCCTCTTTCCCCAGTGCAAACTCCCTCCATCGTCTGATTCTAAATGGTACAAAGTCAGATTTTAGGAAATCGAATGTTGTGTAAAAGCTTCATAATTAGTAATGAATCTACTGTACACGCACACACATCACACACAAGCAAAAAGAACGGAAAAGAGGGAGGGAAAAGGGGGAATGAGAGAAATCTTACATTTGAATCAGATATTTGCAGTTCCAAGTTAACTAAACTCATTATATCCGCAGGAAGGTTGAGCTTCCCCCACCTCGATTTGCCCCAGGTTCTCACCTAGGGCAATTTAAACTGGGCAAATACCAAGAAGCAACCCTTTCTCACGCTCTCCCTCCACTTCCTCCGCTCCACTACGCGTCCTTTCCGGAAGATCGAGTATCAAAATAGCTCAAGAACTGGGGATGCAGGGTCCCCGCCCCGGTGCTTACCTTCTTTGCGGCTTACACCACCCCGGTGGCTAGATCCTGGAGATAAACACTTGCATTTCCCAAAGTTAACCCAGTATACCAACCCGGAGCTTGCCAAGAGTCTATTCCAGCCTACACCGCTAGGAAGCCAACTTCAGCGAGCTCAATGAGGGGACCAAACTGGGGCTCGCTCTCCAAACGCTCCGCTCCAAAATCTGACTCTCTCTCCAGCCCCGATCTCAGTGTGAGCCGAACCTCGGAAAAGACGCTTTTTAAGGGCGACACCGGGTTGGCTTGACAGCGAGGAAAAAGAATACCTGGATGAAGTACTACCACCTCGGACAAATCCGCTGGCTCTGTCCAAGGTGCTGAATGGACTCTGCTCGCCCGGATCACACACCCGGCGCAGCAGGAGGAAAAGGCTAAAAAAATCTCTAATTAAGTGGTACTTGATATTGCTCTAGACGGTTTCTTCCACTTCCTTACGTTTTGTCACGTGCGGATGGCTTTGCCAAAGCCATCCTGTTACTAGTTGATCACATGTTGATGAGACCCTTTCCATGTATGAGAGCATTACCCATTTCATTATCGGTGATAGGCACTTCTGACTTATTCTCCCCCCCCCAACTCCACCCCTATCCTCACCTAAACTCTTAGCCTCTATCGCACTCTTACCCTCTCCAGTCACTAACCCCAACCTCTAACAATATTATTGTTTTTATATGGAAATTAACCCCCTTGCGGATGTCAATTACATGCCCACATATAAATCATACAATATGCTCATACACCATACAGTAAAGCAAAGAATGGAATACAAGACGGCTGGCAGACAAGCATCAGCTTTGAACAGCCAGTATAACAACCCCCTCCAGTTCCAAGTTTGTTCCACGCAGTTCCACACTGCTGTGTTAAATCTCAAATGATTCCAATTAAAGTTGCAGTGGGTAAAACCCTGGCCTGAATAGCTGCTGTTCTTTGGCGTGTGAAGTGCTAGGAAGAGCCATAATATGCCTGTTGTTAGGCAACATGTCAAGATTTTTCAATTATAATGCAGGGTTTATTGCTACTCACCATTGTGGCTTTGCTGTCCTGGAGACTCAGTGTCTTAAAATCTCGTCTCCCCAACAGATGCTGGAAGGTAATGTGTCTTGTTTGAAGTCATCATGTGAGAAGTTCGGCTTTGCTCAGTGGATCGCCCACCACTTGGTGTGACTTATGAATCTAATAACCTTTTGCAATATCCGCAAGCTTAAACTCTCAACCACCTTGGCGACTACGAAGACAAAGCAATTGGTATCGATGTTGAAAAACCTATAGATTTACGCAAACGCCCTCATTCTGAGAGACACATTTCCCTTTGAGTTCTTACGTGATTCTAATGGATGAGCGAGGTTACCAGTGACTGTCCAACTGCCCTTCCATACAGCGGGTGTTTCCAGCAGCAGCCTTCTTATGCCTGTCACACTGCGTCCTAGCACAAAAAGTTCCCAGAGAAAGTGAGGGAGTTTCAGACTATCCCCCCATAAAAATAATCCAATCTGCACACCTCTCCTTTGCCCACTGCTCAGGTCACACCTGGGGCTCTGGCAAAGAATGAGCTCGGCTCAGGAGATTTCCCTGTCGTCAGGTAAGAAAACCTTCTCTTGTCAGGCTAGGGCGGGAAGACCGCTGGGGAACTTGTTGCTTTTCTGCACCAGCCGGCTACGGCTTTAATAAGAACACCAGAAAAGCGCAGCGGGGAGGGGGCGAGGGGGAGGGAGCAAGGACAGCAGTTCCGAGCCAGTTACGTGACCAACTCACTGTGACTCCCTTGGTAAAAAGGAAACTTCTTAGAAAAGTTCGTGCCCCTCCCCCTCCCCACCATGACTAAGGGTCTCCAGCGGACGTGATCGTGAGTGATGATCAAATTGGGGGGGGGGGCTGGGTGGTGGAGCGGCAGTGACTTGTCCTAGGGAACAACTACGTGCGTCGAAGAGCGCATCAGCCCGGCAACTTTCCCTTTTCCTCTTAGGGACTGATGACTAGGCGAGATGCACCCGGGCGAGCCACTAGTTGCCCACAGGAACCTGTGTAAGCCGACCTCTCAAGCCGCCTTGGTTGAATGAAGTTATGACTGCGTTTGCTCTAACGACTTATGGCTTCTCAAATGCGAGTTAACAGACCCTGTGTGCAGCTAGGTCTGCCCCTCGAGCCTCGGAGCTGTGAACTGAGGGGTATAGGCTGGGGGGTGGGGGGGTGGGAGGATCCGTTCCAGACTCTGTGAGCTCCGCGTCCGCTCGGTGCTTCCTCCCCGGAGTCGCTGCCCTATTACGGGTGCTTCCTGGTAGTCCAGGTTGAGAACCCGTGCCATGCGCTCCAGTAGGTTGGCTTCGGACGCGAGCACAGGGAGGGGGGCTCTCCCCGGAAGCCCCACGCTGGCCACTACACTTCCCACTAGTGACTGTGCAGGCTGGGAAGTGGAGAGGTCACGTGTTGGCGGAAAGTAAGTTGGAAGGAAAGCGATGAACTTCAAGAAGAGGTACAATAAAACAATAACTCCCTCCCCCATGTGCGTGCGAGTGTAAAATAAAGAGAAACGCAGACGCGGTGGGGGAGGGGCCCGGTGGGGGAAGAGCGCGGCTCAGGGTCCAGGTCCTGGGCAGAACTCCGGAAATCTCCAGAAACGGGCTATAGATCCAGAGTTAACAACATCCCTCAACGTAGGGAGGCGCTAGCTCCAGGTATCTCTTCACTAGGGCCATCCTTTGCCTATCCTCAGCTTCGCCTGCGCAGCGGAGCAGAGGAACTGAGGATGAATGTAAACCAGTTGTTATGGAGATGCCCGTCGCTCTGAGGAGCGCGAGTGCCCTGGGAAGTCCCCAGACGCTTTTCAGGTTTCGCCGTTTTGGCACCGACTCCACGATTTTTACTCTTCCTTCATTGGAGCCCACCAAAGGCGTCGCTGGCCCTGGCTGTGGCGCTATTGACTGCAGGGATGAGACAGTTGTAGCAGAAGATGGTGGATAGCTCTGAAGTTTTAGACCACCCAGACCTTTCCATTTTCAGTTTCTCTATTTCAATCAGATGTGCTGTGTTCGAATGGAACTCGTACTTCCTGGTGTACAAAATCAGAGTTACACTTAGGATGAGTTAGAAGAACATTAGTATGCAGTGGCTGCTTCATGGTTCAGTTCCCCTCCCCCTTCCACCCTAAGAATGCTTCCCTTAAGGAAACTAAGCTTTGCTTTCTAATTCCTTCTGTGAGTTTCTGTTCTTGGAACCTCCATTGATACTGGATTATTATTTTTTGCAGATAAGTTCAGTGTTGAGTATTGGTACGCACCTCTAGAGAGACGTTTCCAAAGTCAACCCAGTTTATCCTAAACTCCAGCCAACATATATTGATACAAAGGCTTTCTTGACCTCATAGACTTGCCAGGCTCCTGGAGACTTGGGTGGATCATCATTAAGAGAATACCTTTCACCTATCACAGTCACGAAGGCAACAGTTACCCCCAACTAAAAGAACTGTTCATATTGTTCACAAATTGTCACTTTTTGTCCATCCATGAATTAGCCAGCAGATGCTGCCCTAAGACTAGGACAGCTGGCATAAACCATCCGTAGAGGTCTTGGGGTAAAGGTTTTGTGGACAAAGCCAGTTTACTGAGAATGCAATTCATAATGCTGTTAGTAAGTTCTCTTGCCTGTTGATGACGTCAGACTGGTCTGAAATCTTAAAATGATGCGGGAGGATGATCTGTGTGTGAACATACTTATTTCTTCTTGTCATCTGTCTGACTTTGTCAACTGTTTCTGGCCTCTGTAGGGAATAGCCTTCTCTAATGATTTTTTTTCCTGAAAATTAATGCTGGTTTAGGGATACACCAAATTGTTGGCTTAGATATTTCTGGATTCAAAATATGAGTCTGTGGTTAGATTTGAATTATTTAGACAGCACAGGATTATATTGAAAATATTTCCAGAGGAATATTTTTCTGCCCTCCTTGCTTGAAGCTACTATTAAAGAGCAGTACAACTTATGGACCAAGATGAGTAATGTGAATTGCTATCATGGAGTTTGCTGTAGTGAGTTGTAGAGAAGAGTGATGAAATGGTATTTGACCTACACAAATATGTGATATATATGTGAGATATGTGATATATGTGATATATATATATATATATATATATATATATATATATATATATGTATCACATCACATGTGCATATTTTCTTTTCTTGAATTCTCTTCTCTTGGTTCACTATCAACTCTCCAGATTTTTATCTGCACAAACTCACTTATGTAATTTTTTTGTTTTCCATCTGCAGAAATTCAACAGTTAATAAAAGCAAAGGTTGTAGTCATTTTAGGTGGTAAAATAGATGCTAACCAGTGTACCTGCTACAATTTTAATCTTGGGAGTCATTTTTTCCCCCATAGAACTCCAGTCAGCTGTGATAAGAATATCACACTTTTACAAGTTCATCTGACTCCATTCATTTTTAGCAATGATAGGATCATCTCAACGTGAATAGTAAACAAACACGTCCTTATGATCACAACACCCAAATGCAGCCAAACTTAAAGCAAAATATGTGCACATAACCTTGCAGGAAGGATTTTTGCTTTGCTTGTTGTTCACATGGTCTTCTATCAATGCCACAGTTAAAAAGCTTGTCTTCTGTCTGTCCCGTTATAAAGATAGACACAAAACTGAATGAGAAAGAGTGCATCCAAAAAGTATATGGTACAAGAACACAATTGAATAGATGTTTGAAGCATCTTAGAATTAGTGGGAAGGGGTGATAGAAATCAGAATGAAAAAGAAAGCTTTCTGTTTCCTTAGCAAATTAAGAGATACTTGGATATTTTTTGAAATAGCTACTCTTGACTTTTAAATAGGAATTTACAACATCACACTCAAAGTGATGGGCAAGGAACTCCTCTAGTGTATTGAGGTGGATACGGATGAGACAGCATTCATGTTTTTTTTTTCTCCCAAGTATTTTCACTAAATCAGTTTGTTGTTGTTATTGATGAGTTCCCCATCTCACCCTGTGTTTGATGTCTTATTTTCTTCTTTTTCTCTTACTACTACTTTTAATCCTTCCTCTCATACTTATTCTGTGCCAGGCAGACTGATAAGAGCTAATGCCCCATATGTTAATAGTTCCTAAAGCATCCTTGTATCTCAGAGTTGAGTACTTGGTTAATTACCGTAAGATATTAATACTGCCCCTTTTCCTTTCCTCAGTGTTCCTTCTCCTATTCATTACTTCAAGATTGGTAATTATAATCAATGCAGGACAGTGACTACAGAGAGCCTTCAGATAGTATCAGAGTTGTTGACTTAGAGCCTAAGAAAACAGGTAACAAAAAAAAGGTCTGTTTATGATATAAGAAGTGATTCTGTCCAGGTAGGAAGAAAGATTGGCTCTCTTAGTCACTTCCTGATCCCTAATGGTTCTCCACAGGCAATAGAAGGAGAGGCAGAGAATCACGATGCACAATTTGGAAAGCTTTCTGAAAACAAGAATGGGTAATGATTGCCAAGAACCTGGTGTTGAGCTCATATTTAAAAAGAACTCATGAAATCTTCCATCTACCAAACCTAGTTTAGCTGGAAAGAAAATAATCAGAGCATCAAAAAAGAAGAAAAAGACAGAAAGCTTTTGGAAACTCACAATTTAGTCTGAAATAGCTTTAGTGCATTACTTAGCTTGACAACTAAGTCTGAGATACAAGATTTGAGTATGACAACTCAGTTTCAGAAAACCAGACAGACCACCTCATATTGAAGCTGAAACAAGACCACATGGAATATTGAGCTAGAGCTGAATGACTCTTCCTAAACCATATTACAGGCAAAGTGAATAAAAGGAAATATAAAGTGATAGATCACAAGTGTGAAGATCGTGGAAAGGCAAATGAAAATCAGTGAGGAAAATGGAGTGAGTGTAATGCAGCCGGCCTAGCAAGAGAGGCACTTGAAGTCCCCTCTGCCTGCAGCATCTGGAGGGAAGATTTCACAGCTGCTGAACTGTGCTTCTCATAATTTAATATACACACGAATCTCCTTGGCGGCTTGTTAGAAAGCAGATTCTGAGTCTGGGATAGGAACCAAGATTTGGCATTTTCAACAAATTTCCAGGTGACAGGGTTGTATTGTTTTGCACAGCTGAGTGCTGAAGCATGTTCTTCCAGGCAATGGTTTCACTCACATTATGGTGTGATTGACAGCAAAGAAATCTCTTGAGTAACTGGAGTGAATGTCACACAGTTTAAAAAAAATCAAGGGGGGCGGGGAAAACCCTAATTTAAAAAATCTTACTGTGGTTTAAACCGCCAGCTCCCACCCCTTCCTAAATTTACTAATTCTAGAATTGTCTTGATTTTAGCAAACATCAGTCTCTTATAATAAACAGCAATTTCTAGAGTTTGAATATATGTCATTTAACATGTACTAGAATAAAAGAAGAGTGATAAGCTCCATTTGAGACACACTGAGTGAACTGCACAATGGAAGAGAAGCCAGAGAAAACTATTCCAGTCATGTAAAGAGAATTGGTTAGGTCATATGATGAGTCCTGAGCTCATTCTGGGTTTCTTTCTATAAATAGAATGTTTTGGAACTAGAGAAGGCATAGCAGAAGGCAACTAGAATGACAGAGGGATTTGGGGAATTTGTTGAAAGGTTAAAGAAACTAGATCTATTTTCCTTTGAAAGGAGAGGAAGGCGGTACTTCACTGAGGTGATTCCATCCTAAAAGCAGCAGAAGTAATAGGATGAGACAAGAGGGCCTTCTGGAAGCAGGGGCAGACAGATTCTGACAAGGAATGAAGACCAGAGAATAGCTGTTGCTTTTCGAAAGGGCCTCAGCAAGTAGTATTCTTGTTGGCCAAACTCCACTGCTTACAAAAGGAAGGGTAAATGCTGGGTTGAGATCAGGAAATAAGAGAAAGACAGAAACTGGGTAAGTATCTCTTTGTTTACTGAGGAAATTTTCAAATGGCCATTTATTAATCCTATGGAAACTCTAATTTGAGCATATGATGAACTTTACCAGTGTTCCCCAGGCTCAAGGGCTCTGTTTCTGTAACACATACAATTCTGCCTCATCCCAAAATGGCATTTATTTCTCTTCAATTCAGCAAAGAAATATGAATAGCTTCAGTGTATAGTGTGCTTCCTTTAAGTGACTTTTTCTTACACATAAAGCCTAGAAAACAGTCTCTTTTTCACTTGGTAGAAAAGTATTGTTGGTGACTTCACATATGCAATCCCAGCATCACTATCTTCTCTGGGAAGTTCAAAGATGGTAGGACTTGCAGGTAATTCTGGCTCACCCCATCATTTTATATAAAAGAAGCACAGAGTTTATTGAATTGACTACCACTCAGTGCTGTCTGTATGATATTAGATATGTATGCATGCTAGAAACTGAAAATTTTCCAGTGAGCTTTCTGGAAAATGTCAGCCATACCAGGAATTTGAAAAGGACTCTATTCTTCTGTCAAATCCATTTCAGCTTTATATATTTTTAATAGGGTAATCCCCAGAATGAACTTCTGTAAGTCAACTTCTTTGGGTAGTCTCAGGTTACTGTAGGTGTCCAATAATTCAGGAAATAGATGGGAGAAAGAGGCAGCCTCCCCAAGTGTCTCCCTAGGAATAATTATCTGAGGGTTATGCACATTCTATTGTCTGTAACTATCTCCCCAACCCAGACAACACAAGACCATGCATACCTCACTCTCAAACAGCTTGTTTTCCTATCCCTCTAAATAAGGTTCAGCCTGATCAAAGGAAGAGAAAAAATATTCCAGGAGGAAAAAGTAGCCAGTGTAAAACTCCTGAGGTGTTATGTTAGTTTGCTAATCCATGTAACAAACCATCTCAAAGCTAGTAGCTTAAAGAAAGTGCCCATTTGTTACTCAGATTTTTGATGAGCTAGGAATTCTAAATTAGTTCAGCTCAGCAGTTCTGGCTGTGGGCAAAGAATGGCATCCTCTGAAGATGTTGAAGTTAAGGTTTAGCCAAGGATGCAATCTTATTTAGATATGACCAGCCACCCTGTGAAGATTGGCTTAGAGAATTGTAGGTTTGGAATCAAGGTTGGAGTCTATTATGGTTTCCAGGTGAAAAATGACAGAAGCTTTAATTGAGAGAAAGAAATATATCTTGAATGTAAATCAAAAGTAGGCAGGTGGTGGTGGCAGTATGGAGAGATGACTCAGTCTGAAGAGCAATTGCTATTTTTCCAGAGTACCTGGTTTGATTCTCAGCACCCACATGGTAGCTCAAACCATCTGTAACTTCAGTTCCAGGAGATTTGATTCCCTCCTCTGGCTTCTGTGAACACTAAACTTATACATGTTGTACAGCCATATATGCAGGTAAAACGTGTGTGTTGGGGAGGGTGAGAGGGAGTAGAGGGAGAGGGAGAGAGAATGAGACTGAGACTGAGTTAATTATGAAGAGAACCTCAATTAAAGATTGTCAATATCAGTATGTCTGATGAGCATGTCTGTGCAGTATTGTCTTAATTAAGTTAGTCTATTTGTGAAGACCCAGCTTATATTGGGTGTCACCATTCCCTAGGGAGGAGACCCTAAACTGTATAAGAGTGGAAAAACTGCCAGGCGGTGGTGGCATATACCTTTAATTACAGCACTGCCAGAGTTACCACAGAAGAAATTCTGTCTCAAAAAAAAAAAAAATGGAAAAACTGAGTTAAGCAAAAGCAAGTAAGGATGCATGCATTTCATGCATTTACTTTTCTCTGTTCTTGACCTTGGATGTGATGTGACTAGCTGCTTGAGGTTCCTGTTTTGAGTTCCCATACCCAGTGATGGACTATAACCTTGAATTAAAAGCCATATAACAGTCCCACAAAGGAAGCAAGTGGGAGAATGAGACAGTTCTCCCAGTATCTCTTTAGAAATATCTGACACGCATGCGCCTTCTATTGTCCTAACTACCTCTCTTGCCCCAGACAATGCAATTGCGAACCCTCACTTCCATACATCCTGCCTTCCTTTGAGTCTGGCTGGCTTATGGAACATGAAGAAGAAGGGAAAGCTCTGGCATGGCCAACCGGGTATTTGAATAAATCATTTAGAGTGGAGAAGACTGGAGAAAAATCATATTTTCAAGGTTGGTAATGGACAGGGGCGATCAAAAGGCTCAGTCTTTTCCTTTGTATATCAGGTTGGAAACATGAAAATGGCAACTACCATGTGTTGGGCATTGATTTGTGCCAGGTTCTTTGTTTAGTGCTCTACCTGTGTGCTTCTGCTTAAACTTCTCACAAGCCATGTATCACATGATTTGCAAATGATAGGATATGAATTACAACTCTGCATCTTCAACTTTCACAATTCATAATTTGAATAATATGCCACAAAAACCTTTTCTGCTATATCCTTCTCTTAATGCACACTTACTTGTTTTGTTGAAATTTGTTTTACATTGTGACAAGCCAGTTTCACTTACCTATACTGTCTCCTCCCCTCCCCCTAAACCATAGTGATATATAATAGAAGCTTAGCATAATTTTATTAGATGACTTAGAATTAAATTGCTCCTTTTATCTCTGAGAAGACATGTCTTATAATCTCATACAGCATAGAATCGTAGATTGGAATACAAGGAGAGACTGGAAAAAGCATACTGAGCACCAATTGTCCTACATTTCCCTAGAGGCTTAAACAACTTTTCCTCCATCTCCATCCTAGAAGGTAGCAGATGCATCCTAAAACAAGCCTAGACAGAGTACAAGCCAATTCCTTTCTAAGATGCAGGTTATTCTTGAAATCCAGGAGCTGTAAATCAAAGATGGGGTATACACTGCAAATTAGGGGGCACTAATGTGATGACTCAGAGTCCCAGAATGGGTCTAAGTTTGCAAATTACTGTGGAGATGTTCCCAAAGTCTTGACAGATCTATGTTAAGGCAGAAACAAGGACATCATATTCTCCAATATTACTGTGATTCAGAATCTAAATAGTGACCCGCACTCTAGAAATGTCAGCCAAGAAATGGGAAGAATGAATAGCTCAGAGATCTGAGTGTGCTGAGGAAGTCCATGACCTCAGTGTCCTGTGATAAAGGTGGTTGCAAGAAGGCAAGAAGGCTGAAATTTCTAAAGAAAAGGAGTGGATCTCTAGACCCTACACTGAGCCTGCCTCTGTTTTTTACTCCCATAAGATAAGATATAAATCTTGGGGAAATTGTCCAGTGTTTGCTTAGTGAGCTGCATGGGAAAGAGTTCTTATTCTCACTGCTAAAGGCTGAGTTGTCTAACCTTGGCAAAATATTTTGTTCTCTCTGGGCCTGTTTTCCCACTTACCTACTAGTACTAGATTTGATATTTATTGTGGGCTAAATTGTTCCTCCTCCCCCTTCCCATCAATATTATATACCAAAGTCCTTATCTCTAGTGTCGCAGAATGTAACCATGTTTAGACCTGGGTTGTGGAATAGCTTTTTAATTCAAGATGAGGGTGTATTATGGGACCATAGTCTAGTGCAACTGTGTTCTCAAAGAAAGAACTCTAGGGATATGCATGCACAGTGAAAAGGTTCTGTGAGGACACAGCAAGAGGATAGCCATGGGCAAGCTATAGAGAGATGCCTCAGAGGATACCAAATACATAGTATGTTCTGTCTTGAGAAACATGAGGAAATACCTTTCTGCTTTTGAAACCCACCTTGAGAATGGTTTCTATCCTCACAAATCAGAAAACTCATTCAGATTTCAAATGCCAAATTATTTGCCTTCCTATTCCTGTAAGAGTTTCATTCTGTAGTTTTAGTATTGGGATAGATAAATTGATTGCATCTACTGTCTTGGAGCTACCACATGGGGAACCTCCAAGACTTCATGGGAACACAGAAGGGCTACCTAGATCTCATCTGCAGTTTGCCCTGAAGTGCTAGGCCTGTGAGTGAAGCTGTCTTAGATCCTCCAGACAGAACAGCCATCAGTTAGCTAAATGACCCCAGTCAATGTCACCTTAGAAGACTTACCTAAGCTGGGTGGTGGTGGCACATGCTTTTAATCCCAGTTCTTGGGAGGCAGAGACAGGTGGATCTCTGTAAGTTCAAGGCCACCTGGTCTACAGAGTGAGTTCCCAGATAGCCAGAGTTACAACAGAAAAAGGCTGTTTCTAAAAAATGAAAAAAAAAAAAGAAGAAGACATACCTAAATTCTAAACCAATGAATGTCACAGATATAAGATGGTTGCTGATGTCAGCCATTAACTGTTGAAATCTGCTTTAATTACAACATAATAAGCATCTTTAAACTGACTTATTGGGTGTTTATAGTTCTTTCAGTTCTATATAGGTTCATTTTTACCATTTTCACTGTCTCATCTTATGCCAAATGAGGAAGTAAGCTGCTGTGGGTAAAGGATTGGGCATGGCACTGGGACTGGATTCTGCTAAGCTATAGACGAGTTACTGGTTTTTGCTTAATACGAGTCACTTGATATCTCTGCCTCTCCATTTCTTCATTATAAAAGCAGGGGACATTGTAACTGTTGTGTGGAGTTTTGGGAGGATTTAATGTGTTTATTACATACCACTTTACAAGGCAGACAGTGAGCATTCAATGTGTGGTAGCCACTACTACTATACTAGCAATGCTACTGCTACTGATTATGGTGATGATCAGGTCGAGCTGCATGCCGCTGGTGGCAATGCTGAGTGAAATGCCCCTACCAAATAAACAGCTCTTGATAGACTTCAAGGAGCCAAGGTCTTACCAATGGGTTCTTAGAGTTGTGACATTTTGGTTTAAGCATTCAATATCTTTTAAATTTGCAGTTACATTTGGCAAGATTAATGTATGCAAAAACATTACATACCGGAAGTAATGTAACAAAGTGGAAAAGCACAAGATATAAAGAATTCAGAATTAGCTTTGTCTGCAAATAGCTCTGGACCAGATGAATAAATAAATAAATAAATAAATAAATAAATAAATAAATAAATTTAATTAATTAATAGATAACAATGTGGGCTGAAGGTGTAGCTTTGTGGTTGAACATTTACCTAGCATGGATGATGAGTCCACGCCTTCAAAGCCATCACTTAGCCAAACAAATCCCGAGTGAGTAAGAGTGGAAAGAAGCCATCTTTGTGTATGATTTTTTTTTTTTCTTGTCAAATCAGAAACAGAGTTCGAAGTTAGGGTATTTGCCAGTCCTTTGTGTTTAATATGATTACACTCATTTGAGAGAAATTGAAGGAGAAAATTGAGAAGTAATTTGTCTGAAGTCACATGGCTAGTTAATATCTGAACCAGCACTGGCACACTCTCTGCCTACATGCCCCTGGTTCTAGTCCTACTTTGGCTGGTCTAAGCACTGCGTGACTTTCAGATAGACTTCTTCAAAAGTAAAGGCCAGATGTTCAATGAAGTGAACGGCCATGACACTTGCACAGACCTTTACAGATCAGAGTTTCTAGGCACTGAAGAATGTTGGGGAGGGATGGCATGGAAACCAAATTATAATCAGAAAGAACTCTCAAATAAACATTTCTGGCAACCTGACAAATGTCCAGAAAAGAAAGAGCTGTTCCCTCTAAGACAGGGACAGTTTGTTGTGATCTGTTCCTCGAAACAAATGTTTCTGTTAGACCTAAGATTTTTGTAACATTTTATTTCTTTTGTAAAGAGTGTTCCTTAAATTGTATGTACTTCAGACCTCCCAAAACTTGGATCTCCCCCTGTTTTCAAACCAAACGTTAGCAAATCTCAAAAGAATGAATTTGAGAAATTTTTGAGCATTTAAATTTAAGTCTGAAAACAAAAAAGGAAAAAAGTAAAAACTGAGCAGGGACCCAGACTAGGAAGACAAATCTACCAGAGAGCTATGGGAAGGCTTTGAAAGCACCTAAGAATTGAATCCATTGCTTTAGCTTATACTCATTCGTATTACCAAATCTAGGAAGGCTGGGAAGCATGGATGAGATTCTGAACACCTATGTGCTTAGTTAAGTGTTAGAAATTCTACTACCAAGGAATAAAATCACAGGGAGAAAGGAACTGATGGATTGGCAGATGTCACCTGGGATTTCTGGCAGGTTATTCCAGAGAAGAAGGGCCTCCTTCCTGCTGTCGTTTTTTGTTTTGCTTTGTTTTTGTTTTTTTGTTTTTTGTTTTGTTTTGTTTTTGAGACCTATATCTAATCTTTACTATAGTAAATCACATACTGTGTAGTTTACATCTGGAATCTCCCAAAGGCCAATGTGTTAAAGGCTTGGTCTCCAACTTAGGACTATTGAGATTCTGTAGAAACATAAGAGGGAATATCCAGTAGGTGATCATCAGGTTATTGGAGAGAAATTCTTGAAGATATTGTGAGGTCCCCATCTTGGTCTCCTCCTCTCCCACTTCTTAAACACAAGATAAGTGGTTTTGCTCTGTCATACATGCTTGGCATGAAGTGCCATCATAGGCCTAAAGGAGTGAGGCTGACCGATTATGGGCTGAGATCTCCAACTAAGCCAAAAGAGAGCTTTCTTTTATAATATGATTCTCTTAGGTTTTTGCTATAGATGTGGAAATCTGACTAATAAACTCGGCCTTCTGATGGAATCACTTGGGTTCATATTAGTTTCTCCAGACAGAGTAACAGCTTTTAGCAAGCAAAAACCAGGGGTTGGGTGTTTAGCTCAGTGGTAGAGTACATGTCTAGAAAGTGTGAGGCTTTGGGTTTGATCCTCAGCTGTGAAGAGAGATAGAGATAGAGATAGAGATAGAGATAGAGATAGAGACAGAGAGAGAAAGAGAGAGAGAGAGAGAGAGAGAAAACCAAACATAATTCATCTTTGTAAATTTCCAGGATTTGAATAAAGGCTTGAATATAGAAAAAATGATAATAATTGTTAGTTATTAAGTAAAATTTTGTAGTGTGTGAACTTAGGGATACAAAAAGAAGCATGAAACACCAGAGTTCTAACTCATTTTTTGAAAACTGTGTGATATTTTCCAGGCCTCAGTTTCCTTCTGTGAAACAGAATTTAGGGCTATTGATCTCTAGGATTATAGTTCTGAACCTGACAGCTGTGAACCAATCAACATCTTTGCACTTTGTATTCTTAGAGTACAGGTTGGTACCTTGAACTGGGGTGAAATCCAATCCTAAGGCCTCATATTCATTAAAAAGGCCCACAGCATTTCTTAGAAGTGTGAGTTGACCAGATTCCAGCAGGGATAATTGCATTCCCACTGCCTCAAGTTCCCTTTATTCGTCAATTCGGTAAGGTAAGCTTTGTTCCCTGTCCTAAATTATTTTGAAATACTGTCTTTGGCTGAAGAAACAGAGATGTCACCTCACTTGTAAGCCATTTTGTTCCTTCTTTGGAAGGGCTATGTAAATTTGCTGAGGTTTAATAATAATTTTGACCAGTTAAGACATTGTTAGATTTCAGGTAATTTCCGTGGAAGGAAGGCTGGTCCCTCCATGCTCTATCCGACCTTATTTGCTCTTCAGGACTGAAGGCAGTTACTTTGAAATAGTGTGAAGATGTCATCCCAGTCATCCATTCCTGTGTTCATGGGAGGAGAGTGAAATGACATGAGAATTAAACTCCTCTTTGTGTAGATACAATCTTGGTTCTAGAAATTTCTGAAGGTCATACATATTGTCTAGTCAATTAAATAAATCTCCAGTGGGTTAGGTATTGACTCAAACATCCCAAACCTGACATCACAAGCCTTGTAATTTAATAAAAGAATGAAAACATGTGGGAAAGGATCCTGGGAGCTGAGGTATTTCTAGAATTTTGGTGCAACTGTGATTAATGACATTTATCTGTTTATTTTCTGTCTTTGTCATGGAATACAGTAAGTGTGCCCTTGTGTTCAGTTCCTGCAAGGCATCCTGCACAAGCATTTGTTTAATATTAAGGAGGTAATTTAACATGTTGTATCAGGCTTTATTTTGTTGGAAGCTGCTATAATCGGTTTGCATCTAATCATCTTTCTTTGGTTATAATAACATTCTTAGCCTTTTTTCTCCACTTCTTGGATGTCCGTGTTGATTGCTATATATTGTCATTATTTAAACATGGAATTGCAATTAGCTGTTTCCTCCATTGACAGCTCTTACTAAAGGGATGTTGTAAATACAGTGGCACCAAATCAAATTCAAACTTGGGGCCTAAGATAACCTAGCTTAATAGCACAGGATCTCTTCTGTTATACAGAAGTGGTTCGCTCATTCCTTCCACTACCGAATGTTTCCTCTGTACTTCCTCTGCTTATAGACAGAGATTAGCAGATTGCTTTGCTGTATATGACCCTTTCCCCTTGATCCTCAGTAATATGTATCTTGGGGGAAAACGAGTCATCTCATAAGTTGTATCTTATGTAAAGATGAATGATGAAGGAACATAGAAGAAAGAATAATGGTTGAAAAAATACAAAGTAAAGGACTCTAGAAAGTTTTCTACATTCTTTTTGGGTTTTATATGAAATCTCTTCTCTAAAAAATATACCCATTTCTCCAATTTTAAAGGATTTCTAGGTTCCTAGGGTCTCCATGACACCTATAACTACAGCTGGATGTTTTGATGAGTCAGATAAAATACGGAAGTTGCTACACAAAGCATATATTGTGCTATTGGTAAAATTGCCCATGTGATTACTGATCCAGCTCCAGGGTTTTACATGTTATTCATCAAGTTACCCAAGACATAAGCTTATTTTAAAATGAGCAGGGCTTCTAATGTCTGACTTTAGCTTGTCATAATTGTTATGGTAAGAATTTTGACTTGTGATCACTTTGTTTATGGTTAGGCAGTTTTTGAACCGAATATGTTTTCAGTCATTTTGATCTGCTTTAAAGAATTGCCAATACCCTTGAATAAGAGACTAAAGACAGAGCTATCGTGTGGTATTTTTTTATGTGACCTCTAAGCTAACTCTGTTCACTAATACTTTGTTCATGTACTACTCTGTTAATTCTAGCAAAATAAATAGCCATGGATAACTGAACTGAGAGTAAGTGACTATATAGTAGAGTTCTGGAGCAACACAGACTCTATTGATAACCAAGGCAAACTCAAAATCTCTGCTGTCATGGGTTATAAGAGGGAAAAAGTGTGTGTGTGTGTGTATGTGTGTGTGTGTGTGTGTGTGTGTGTGTGTGTGTGTGTGTAATATTTGAATCTCTTCCAGGTAGAAAGGAATGAATTTGACTCTTTTCAACTAGTATTTGAATATTTATTCAAAAACTGTGTTAGTGAATAACAAAACTAACACATTTGTACAAAGAAGCTAGCAGATGTATTGCAAATATCCATAAAATTCACCATCTTCTTCTTTAACTGGAATCAATGAATATATGCTTTTTACACATACCATAAATTGTGCTGTCTTCCAAGAGAGCCAAAGATGCATGCTCCCTTTCCCTGAAGATAATTTGCTTCTAGTGCATTTGGAAAGCACACATGTAGGCACTCACCCTTCTTGTTCCCATATCAGACATTTTCCAGAGACTGTGGTGCACGAACTTGTGTTCAGTTTCAAGACCCTTTAGAGCTCACTGCTCTGGAAAATTCTTCCTGATCTGAGTTGTACTGATTAATGAAATTCACTCTAGCAGGTAGAGGGATATCTTTGGCATCAAGAAGATCATAACCATCAGTAAAAATGAGCATTGCTGAAATATTTGCTTTATGCTAAACAAAGTTCTTATTAATATATTATCATAGCAGTGTCCCACAGATCTAAAGAGGACCTGGTAGGATTTCTCTTTGAAAGCAAACAATGATTTTGAAAGCATGTCATTATGCTCTGATAGTTCTGTTTGATGAGATCAACTGCTTATTGAATTTTCTTTGTGTATCATACTCCTAAGAAGGGAAGTGAGGTTCAATATCAATCACTTCCCTGGGGCATGAGATAAAGGAGAACATGTAGGAAGGAGTGGTTTTCCAAAGAAAACTAATGCACAGTAGAAAAGCAAAATTAAAGACCCCCAAAATTGAGGAAAAAATATGGAAATTAAAATTCTGAACAAATCTCTTCTCTACTCCATTGAACACAGAAAAAAATTCATTTCCTTTCCCTCATGAAATCAGATATATGATCCCTGTTAGATTTCTTAAGAACATCTAATCCTTAATGTGTTAACAAAGCATGGAAGAAATTTTTTTAAAGCAAGGCATATGAATTTAACAGGGACTTTCCTTAGAACCCATGAAAGATTTTAAAAGGTGATGTATATTTACACACACAATGCAAAGAGAAATACTGCAGCTGCAAAGAGGCTTCATGTATGACATTTGTTAAAGAGTAAAATAAACATGCATACCACAGAGACAATTTTGAGCCCCATTGAAAGGTTTCAAATAACCTTGTTTTCTAGCTCATTCTTTTTTTCTTAAGGACTCCTGGGCTTAGAACATGTTTGGGTAAACTGGTGATATCCATTGCGTATGAAATAATAATGAAAATAATAGTTATTAGGGTACCTTTTGAGTGCCAGGAACTCTTCAGGGAGTTTGGTTTATGTGTCTTGACATTTAATTTTCTTGAGAGCTCTAGGAAGTAGATATTGTTGTTATCATAACAACAATTAATTGGCAATTAAGTTAGTCAAAGTTGTAATAGCTAATACAACCAGTAGAATGAGAATGAGAAGTCTCATAGTCTGGCCTTCATACTTGCTCTTACTCAGTGGTTCATTATTGCCCTAATGAAAACTGAGACCCAGAATAAATGTGGGCCTGAGATGTTAATATTACAACTATTTGTATTCACAGATATACGTATCCTTTTAAGACTGTATATTAATAGAACCACAAAAACAGCCAAGATTTTTTTCTCTAGAACACATAGTCCATTCATTTGATTATTCACTTGTTTGTTTTCAATGAAAATTATTACTAGATTAATTCAATCAAATAAATTAATTCAATAAAAGTTAATTACATCATTTGATTTTCTTTTCTGACTAACTACTCTCTTTCAGTCTCAGTTTCCTGATTGTTTCTTCATGTTCAGAATCCTAAATTATGGTGTTCAACTCTCAGACTCAGTCCTTGGTGTTTTTCTGAACTTATAATCATTTTCCAGTTGACTATTGTGAGTTTAAATGCAATACATGCTGATAAGAGTATACACTTCTATCTCAGGCTTCACCCTTCACTGCTAGATATATGTACCTTACTGCCTACTTGACAGACTTGAATGTGTAGGAAGCAATTCAAATAGATCATGACTCAAGCCAAGCTAGCGATTCCCATTCCTGCTTCCAAAGTCTGCCTCTTCCGTGGTCTTCCCACATCAGTAAATGGCAATTTTATTTTCCATTCAAGATGAAATTTTATGTACCCTTGATGCCTCTCTTTTTCTTATATTCCCTTTAAAATATATCCACAGATTCTACCAGCTCTCTGTGAACTAAATACAAACCAGACAACTTCCTACCAGTCTTGCATTCCATTGATCCAGGCTATCAGCATGACATGCTGTACCTGTGTTATTTTACCAACCGACTCCTATCTCAATCTGTTTCTAGTAGTGGGCTTATAGTATTCCCAAACACAGAACATGAAGTGATTATTCTAGAATAGGAGTCAAGTCAAATTCTTCTTCTACTTGAACTTTCAACAAAATATGGCATCTCTATAGGACTTATTAAAAAATAGTCCTTATGGAATTTACAGGATTCTACATTGTTTTCCTAAAGGTTCCTACTACTTTTCTTATTATAGTTCTCTGTACTGCACATTTTATATATTTTGTTCCAATGATAGTGGATCTGTTACTCTTCTTAACAGATATCTAACAGAGCCTTTCTTCCCTTCCCTGGTGCTTGAACTCCAGACAACTTCATATCTCCCTCACTGACTTACTCTTACAAGTCTTTGGTTAAACGTGACGTTGGCAACCTCAAACAATGCACCTCATCATTACTGCTTAGTTTCTGTAATGGTCTTCATTTCATCTTCTTCTAGTGCATTTATTAACAACTAACATTGTTACCCCATTTCTTAATTGTTTGCATAAGCACTTTACCCACTGAGTCACCTCCTGATCTCGCTTGTATGTGTGTGTGATCACTTATGTGTGTGGATATCTTACCCATCTGGGAACATGAGGAGGCCAGAGCTTAACAGAAGAATGTCTGTCATTCCCTGATTGCTTCTCCACCTCAGTTTTGAGGTTCTTACTGAACCTGAAGACCATCATTTTGGCTAGACTGGCTGGCCAATGAGCTCAGGGGTTCACTTGTCTCTGCTACCAAGTATTGGGTATATGAAATGTGTACTTTCGTGTCTGATCTTTACATGGGCTCTGGGGATCTGAACTTAGGTCCTCATGCTTGGACAGTAGACAGTTTACCCACATCATTTCTTTATTGTCATTCTTTCAGAATATAAATTCAATGGAATAGGAATTTAAACTAGTTTTCCTCTGAAACATACTTTCCCTTTCTTTCTTTCTTTCTTTCTTTCTTTCTTTCTTTCTTTCTTTCTTTCTTTCTTTCTTTCTTTCTTTCTTTCTTTCTTTTTCTTTTAGTTTTTTTTTCAGACAGTGTTTCTCTGTTGTAACTCTGCTGGTACTAAAGATGTGTGCCACTACTTCCCGGCTTAAAACATACAATTCTTCAATAGAGTGGACAGTTAAAAAATATTTGTGGACTGACTGATGAAATGAATGAAAGGGGGTCATCATGATACTTGACTTTGCACTATAGATTTGGCGATAAACAAGGCAGATCTGGTTTCTGCTCATAAGATAATCATGGTCTCTTGGTAATTAGCACTTTTACTTTTTTCTAAGCTATAACTCAAATTTTATGATCTTTATGATCTTTGAAAATAAGGTGCAATGAGAAAGAGGGGAAATATACAATGATGTGGCATGGAACTAGCTAAGGAAAGGGGAAAGTAAAAGCATTAAAATACAATGTGTTAGAAGAGACGTAATAGCTCCTGTTCTACATTAGTATTTTAAATAATAGGGCTCAGTTTAGGAGGCTTCAGGTACAGGCTGACCCAAAATCTGTCCTGTGGTCTGTCTTTATAATGTATCATCAAGGAGAGGAAGCCAGAAGTCAAGCCAAACTTCCAGGATAACTGTAAGTCACATAGACATCTCAAAAATTTATTTGAAATGGTTTTAAATGAATATTTTGTGAATTTCATATACTGTATTTTGGTCATATTCATTCCCACTTCTCCCTCTAACTCCTCCTAGATATATCCCCCTCTTATTTTCCTACCAATGTCATATCCTCTTTTTTTCATTATTATATAATTCATTGAGTCTGATTACTCCTTTGTATGGGACTATCCATTGGAATGTGATCAACCTACCAGGGGCCATTCTACTAAAGAAAATTGAATCTCTCCCCTCAGATGTCATCAACTGTCCACTGCTCTTCGGTTAGGAGTGAAGGTTCATGAACCCCTTCCCATTCCATGCTAAAATGTTGACAGGCTTGATCTTGTATAGGCAGCCACAGAAGCTGTGAAGTTCATGAGTATTACAGTCCTAAAATGTCCAGATAACCCTGCTTCACTATATTGCTTCCAGACCTCTGACTATTACAATCTTTTCTTCACTTCAGTGGTTCTGAGCTTTGGGGAGAGTACGTGGTATAGATGCCTCATCTGTAGCTGAATACAGTACTAACATTTATTCTCCACTCTTTGGCCAGTTGTGAGCTTCTGCATTAACTACTTTCTACTGCAATGAAACACCCCTGATGATGTCTGAGGGCTGTTCTAGTCTGTAGTTATAGAGACACTTATTTAGCAGGCAGTTTGAAGCTATGCCATTTAGTAGAATAATAATAGTAGGTTCACTGCTGGGACCTGTGAGCTCCCCTACAATAATCTTGGGCAGGTTTATGGTACCATAAACATGTTTCCTTTTGTGAAGAAGGTCTTGAATCCAATCAGAAAGCAGTTGGTAATCCCTATACCATTTGTGTCAATACTGTACTCATAGGCATATCTTGCCACACCAGTCATTATTATAGTTCACAGGGTTTAAAGCTGGGTAAGACTGTTGATTACTCGCAAGGAACCTGCATAGAACTTTCTAGTACTATCATAGCTAGCCAGCAGGGAGCTTCCTGGTCAAAAGAAGTAGTCTGTAGTAAATCTATTTGTGTGTGTGTGTGTGTGTGTGTGTGTGTGTGTGTGTGTGTGTGTGCCAGAGGACATTCTTAGTTATTGTTTCCCCTTCACAACCTTACATGATTTAGATAGAATCTAAATTTAGATAGAATCTCTCACTAGGGCCTGGGGCTTGCCAGTTAGGTTGGCTGGCTGATCACAAACCTCTAAGGAACCTAGAGCTGGAATGTTACGTGTGCCACCATGCCCATCTTTGTACATAGGTACTGGGATAAAATTCAGATCCCCTTGAGTGTGGATGACAAGCCCTTTATATTTTACTGTCAGAACACTCTTCACAGTTGCCCCAAACAAGGCATTCTTTACCCGGTCTTCCAGTATAGCTCTTGTAACATACATGGGCATGAAAATTTTGCATCTGCTTTCTTCCATTGACTAGCTGTTTATTCTTTCTGGCTTGTAAACTTGTACAAGGTTTCAGGTGTAGCAAATCCAGGAAACAGCACATACTACCTAAACTTTCAGGACTAAGTTGAAAAGTTTGAAAATTATTTTTCATATCTCTATAGAAAATTTTTGGGTTGTCCTTTACTGTCCTCTTTGCTGTCCATTTTTAAAAGCTTGCTTATGCCAGACAAATGTAGAGAGTGAGAAATTTTGGAACATTAAATGGGATCTCTCCATCAAATCCCTCCCCTCAGGCTCAGGGAATCCTGCAGAAGAATTTAGAAAGAGTGTAAGAGTCAGTAGGGAAAACAGCAAGGAAACAAGGCCTTCTAGACACAGAGGGACTGACATACATATGAATTCAAAGGATCTTGGCAGCATGCACAGGGCCTGTACAGGTCTAAACCAGATGGGGGTCCCATTTCTGAGAGGAGAAGTAGAAAAAAGTACCCACCCCTAACCCAGAAGCTATCTCCAATTGATAAGCACTTGTAATGAAAAAAGTAAATGAAAGATTAGCTCTCTCCAGTGGAGAAATTAGCTTTCTCCAGAAACAAAAATAAATAAAAGCTAGCTTATGTAAGAATAATAGATTCTTTTTCTTACTCTACAGGTAAACTACAATTAAGGGCGGGCCCCATGACCAGCAATAGGTGGCAAAGACAAATGAGTTTAGTGGTATCTTTGGAAGGTCTTTGTCTGTAGTAGTAGATGTTGATGTAGCTTCACCCAGATGTAGATGTTTGTTCAGGGCAGAGGACACTGGAGCCCTGGAGTCCTGGAGCATCTTATCCTCTTTACAATCTACACTTAATCCTTGAACTGGAAGGCTTCAGCCTTTGTACATTCTAGAACATTTAACTGCTAGCTGGGACCTAGAAGGCCTCAGCCTTGGCCTTCTGAGACCTACTGCTGATTAAGCCACTTTCACTAGCTCCTTCTGAACTCTAACTCTTTTGGTTCAACTCGCTCTCTGTTCTGGCATTCTTCTGCTGAGCATTGCTGTGTCTCTGTGTCTCTCCCTGAGATCTCACTGTTCTGTCCTGCCTCTGTAACTCACTGTGTCAACTGACTGCTCTTCATCTCACTCTTCAAACTGCTTCTCAATTCACTCTTTGCTAACTGACTGTGACTCCTCTGTAATTCTCTTTTAATGAGCTGAGAGTCTGCCTTTTCTCATGAGACTTGGGCATGTCCTTACTCTGTTAACTCTTCCTATGATTAGTCACTTTGTCTGCCATTCACTCTGACTCATCTCAGATATCACTTCCTGTGTGGCACTGACTCCTTCTGAGTTCTCCTTTGGGTGTCTGCTTCCACTGTTTTTTCTAGGGATTAAAGGTACGGGCTACCACTGCTTTCTGAATACTGGGATTAAAGGCATGTCTATATTCCATCCAGACCACACAGGCCTCTGAATATAGCCCCTGGAATGTAGACTCTAGCTTTCACACAGGACTATTTCTCTACATTTGTCTCATAATGTTTTCTCAGGGATTTGTTTTAAACCTTACAGGTCCTTTGTGTATATATTACAGCTTCCAGCTTTGTGTTTTTATGGGATTCCTGTGTGTAAAAATGGATGCATCTCTGTGTCTACATGTGATTTTTGCGGTCTTTGGAGGCAGAAGGCTGCTCTGATTGTGGACATTCACCTGGTCCATACTAGCCTGAGACAAAGCAGACAGAGTTTGACCCAACTTTGGACCGTATCACACAAATCTGGACACTGAGCAGACTCTCGGGTATCCTGCAAGCCCCAGGGCACCCCACAGACCTCCCAACATCCCACTGGGACCAGCGCCTCCTGCAGGCACCAAGGCATCCTGCAGGCACCCAGGTATCTCACAGGCACATGAAATGAACTATATTTTTGTGTTTTTTCTAACAAAGGACTAAAGGGTGTGCATTCCATTGGGAGAGAAGGTGGGGAGTATCTTGGAGGAGTTGGAGGAGGGGAAATTGTAATCAGAATATACTGTATGAAAAAAATTCATTTTCAATAAAAGAAAAAATAGGAAAACAGAAACAATAATAAATAAAAACTTGATTATGTAGGAATAATAGATTCTTTTTCTTACTCTACAGATAATTCTCCAGCTACTTTGAATTTTAAAGATGCCCTTGGTGGGAGCCTTACCAAGTAGAGGAGCATCAACAACCTTTAGGATTCCTTGAAGCCTTGCTGCCGTTTCAGAGTTGGTGTTTTTGAGACTGTTATTGCTTATTTGCTATTCTAAAAGTGGAAGTGGGTTTTTCTTTTCCAGCTGTGTGGTTACAGGACTCAGGAAGAACAACAGTGTTTGTAAAGCTACCGTGAGTGCTCACAGAGATAGAATACTGAGCACATATTTTAATTTGTGTGTGTGTATCCATGTGTACATGTTCATGTGACTATGTGCATGTGCAAATGGTGTGTGCATATTTGCATGGAAGACAGGGTTTGATGTTGAGTGTCTTCCTTTTGCTTGCTCCAATTTAAGGTTTGTAATACAGTTTTTTTTTTTCTTTTTTGTGAACCTGGTCCTCAGCAATTTGGCTTAATTTGGTTTAATGATAAAGATTAGTGATAGTGGATGGTTAGAATTTGCCTGATAATTCATGGACACAAGTTACAATATCAATAACAATATTGTATTGTATTGTTACAAAACAGTATTGCAACATAGAAGTTACAGGTATGCCATATTCTTGTAGTTCACTGTAAGTTTCTACCTGGTTTTACCAAGTAACATCTTTAATAAATGTGAACGGGTTCTGTTTGAACTACTACAGCCTATCTAAGTTGCCTGAGCCAAGGAATGTTTTCTGGTCACTAGTGGTGAACTGTACAGATGATCTGACCAAAGTAACCAATAGTGATCACTTTAAGATGATCATTGGGTGACCACTGGGTAACTAATGGCTGTTGTAATTGGATAACCCTTGTAAAGTGATAAAAGGAAAGTTTATACAGCCACCGAAGGCAGGTGGTACACAGGTATCTCAGGAATGAACATTGGGACAGTTTCTCTATTGGTGGATGCTTTGGGCTGATAATAATTTAGCCAACTCCAGCAATCTCTCACTGTTTTTCATCTATGACCATGTCTCCAAAAATTACCTTTTCAGTCTTGGAATCTTAACTTGGTATATGAAAAAAATAATAAAACTTAATTTTTCAGTCTTGCAAATCTTCCCTGAATTATGCTTAGGTAACAGTTCTTGAAATGTTAGAGCCAAACACCTGGATGCCTTTCTGCCTTTGCTCACACTGATGCCAATTCCTTAAGGCATAGAGTGAATATTTTGCAGTTTATGGGACCCCAGAAAGGGTCACAGAATTCTGTGAGCATGAGATGGAAGTGGAGGGAGGAAGACAGAGGATCAGTTGAAAATAATCTCTCCCCCTGAACTACTACGTTTCTGTCATCACTACACCAAACTCACTGTCAGGCATTTTCTCACAACCCCATAGAAAAGGTACTGCTTTGTAATCTAGTAAATGAGCAAAGGAAGTCCCTAAAATTTAAGAAATGGGTACAACACTGGTAATTAGGAGAACAGGCATTCAAACCTCAATCTTTCTACCTTCCAAATCAATTTGCTTAATCGTCAGTGACTACTGCCAGACTAGAGAGACACATTTTGAGGAAATAATGCGTCTCACTTCATTTGTCTGATTCTAACACTGAGTTAAGAGAGGAGAGCATGCAACTGGTATTGTGAGGTGAATATTTCCTCTGCTTTAGACCTGGGCTATGTTCTACCCGTGCACAAATTACTGGAATGTAAAAAGGTTGGATCTCCTTTTGTGAGTTGGTACATAGGCATCAGCTTTTCTTTTATTTACTGGGGGTGTCTCTTGTGGAATCCCCAGGGACCAGCAGGCGCCCAGTCTGCATCCAGCACTGTCCTGCCTTAGGAGGCTGTTATGGAACAGCAAGCCATTGTTTCCCTCCATTCCATGGGTAACCATCTCTGCTTTCACCTGGGTCTCCTTCTAGTAAACTCTATTCTTCACCTTTCTCTGGATGGCTACTCTGGCCCAATGCCATCTCCACAAGGAAACAAGAAGCCTTCCTTTCTGGGATAAGAGACTTCACATTCCCTTTTGTAGCTCCTTTAGTAGATAAAGATTTTTGGCTTGTCTTCAAGGATGTTGTAGCTGAATTATCCACCTCTGTGCTTTCTTCCATTTGCTTTTATGACATTTCTTCCACTCTTCATTATTCCTTGTAACTTTTGTTGATGACAAAAGATACCCTCCATTTACACTTGAAAAAGGGTAGCGGGTGCTGTTACAAAGCCAGAACAATACCCATGAAGCTCAGCTTCGGTCCCACTTACTCAATTGAATCCTCATTTAATATTTCAATAAAGACTTCTTTTAGTACCTGATGCTGGATCTTTGACATTTATGATGCATCCTTTACATTCATTTCCACGTTTAAATTCTAATATCTTCCCTGTCACCCCAGAGCAGCTTAATACACTGCAGGGAGCACTTTCCCTTGATGATGAAAGTATTTGTAAGGTAAGTGGGCTTTCAATTTAAGTATAAGCAAGGGACTCATCAAGAAAAGTGCTCAATGTCCCAGTACCTGATTTCTCACTTCTGAGACATTGCTATGTGTGCCTCGATTCAGAATATGGTTCTTTGATAATTTCAGGGGACTATGGAAGAATTAAGCCATTTATGCTAGGTTGCTGAAAAAAAAATCAATTAAGAACACCTGTAGGGGCCTCAAATGGTGACAGTACCATGAGAAGTCAGATGACCTAAAACACAGCTAGGTTTACAGTTTAAAACCTAGAAAGAAGAATTTTTTTGTTCAAGAGTGATTTACCCTAAGAAAGCATGTTGAGATTTTTATATAAATGGCTAACATCAGCTTATCAATTCACAAATAGAATGTAATTATTATCTGTTCTGGAATACATAAGTGGCAAGAGCCAACACATGAATTCTCATGATTCCTCTATGTGAAGGGTGCATGTGAAACTAAACTGTAACCAGAAGTGGGCATGGTGAGCATGGAGTTTGCATAAAGAAGGTCACATATACTCCAGCATTCAGCTTATTATCTGACGCAGTGGTGGCTCCCCACTCAGGTTATGGCTCCAGGATTATTAGGGTATGTGAAATTTTCAGAAGCATAGGACAAGCAAGGTCTAGTAGTGCAGGAGTTTATTCTAGTTACTTAGGAGATTGAAGCAGGAGACTCACCAAATTCAATGCCAGCCTAGACAATCTAGCAAAACTGTCTGAAATCAATAGCTAAAAACAAACCTGTTGTTATAGTTCAATGTTACAGGGCATGTCTAATGAACAAGGCCCTACATTCAGATCCCAGAATTATATGGGATACAATACGATTACTATTGCTTCTGGTGAATATGATGATAATTATTACAAATATTATTGTTATTTATTAAGGTGTTTACAATGGTGTCATCTTTCTCAAAGTCCACTGGACAAGACTCTCTTGAATGGTGTTTGCAATCACACCACCAAAACGAAAGTTACCTGCTTATCTTTGTTTGGAGATACAAAGATGATTGATTTCTTTTTTAGAGTGGCTTTTGCATCCAAATTCTTGTTCTGGTGCATTTAAGTTTAAACTTTTTAACTTTAGACACCCAGTGGTCACACACATTCCTTCATGTAGAATCTTGTTATTTTCTTTGCAAACATTGAGAAGTTCCTGTTATTTTTATACTACATTCTATGTGGTCCCCTGACCCAAAGAAGTAAGTTAGTGAGTAAAAAGAGATTTATTTCTCTCTGTATAAGTATATACATATTTTTTTTCATGGAAATAAGTAGTTGTACATCATAACCAGAGGGGAGGGGCTGTTTTACCCTATGGTAGCCCAGAATGATCTTTATGAAGTAGAAACACGATGGTGCCAGCACCTTTCAGAGAATTCCTTTACTGTTTCTTGTAAGCTCTAAGCTGTAAGAACTTTTTCCAAGGCAGCAGGAGATCTGACCTTTGCATGGCTTACTCTCCAGTCTTGCCCATCTCTGCCTTCTCCACAGTCATACGCCAGGTCTCCCGTGTGTGGCTCTCACATTTTCTCTATGTGTGGAAGACACGCCTTATCCCTTCTTTGTCAATTAGACCTCCTCCTTTGGCTCTGACCTGTACTGTGCTTTCTCTGTGAGCCTTCCCTGATCTTTCCACTGGGTTCCATTCATCAAGAACTTTTATAGAGTTCTCCATTTATGTGATCACAACTCACATCCTGCATTAAAAAAAAACAACAAAAACTGATTTTTTGGTGTTACAGCTTTTAGGATAAAGCTCAAATTTAGCTCAGTGGTTAGTCAACCAGTCATCTTAGGCTTGTCCTCTCAGAATCACTCCTTCCACGGTGGCCATTCATTGCAGCCGTTTTGTTTTATTCCCAACCATCCATGCCTTCCTAATCGAGCCCATACGCCAGAAACATACCTCAGCCTTTCAGTTTTTCATTTAAATGTGTATGGTGATTAGAATTAAATGTTTTTTACTGATCACTATAGATGACAACTGAGAGGTGTGGTATTTAAAAGGTGAATTTAATTAAAATTTTTAGGCTACTTTAGAAATTTCTTGTGAGTTTAACTTCTATAGAGTTATTACTTATTGTCAAACAGAGTGCTTTTCTCATCAGCGTCTTTATTAAGTTGAACAAAGAGGAGAGAGAGAGAATCTTTTTGGAAGTGTTAGGTCCTAGTTGATACCATATCTTGGGGTAATTGAGAGAAAAAATTGTGAATCTGCGTGTTTACTCTAAATAGATCCAGGGCTTTTCAGTAGAGTTAACATATAACATAATTTTATTGTTTACATTGACATTTCAAGAAATGTTTTCCTGAAGGAGAATTCATTTTCAGGATTTATAAATTCATGAGCTTTCATAAAAGTCTTTGTTTCTGGTTCTGTTGCTACTGTTATTTTTTCCTAGCTGTTCCATCCTTCTCCAGCAGCTGGTAAGAGGAGTGACGTTTCCCTACCTCATTACAATCGCTCCTCCCATCCTGGGTATCATTTCTCTCTTTTCTGATGCCCAACTTCTCAGAAATACCTAGATTCACCTTGGCTCACTTCCTCCCTATCTCTATTACTTAGTACGTATTCTCCTCTAAGAGCTAATAATATACCACAGGGAAGAATTAACTGAGATGATATTTGTAAAATATATCACATGGTTCCTGGTACAGATCTTAATGAAAATGATGAAATATCTCCATTTCCAGATTATTTCTCATTTTGTAGGCTATAATGTTTCTTTCACCATGTATCCTCAGCCAAACTCTGCCTATGGGTACCCACAGCCTCTTGGTCTTTTCATTCTTCCCTTGTGTGAGAAGTCATCAGCTTGCCCTGTTGTTGAACTATCTCTTTCCTTCAATAGAGAGTCGCTGCCTAATTGTCACTAGCCCTCTTGTGACCATAGGGATAAAAGAGGTGCTTCCCACAGTGGCTGGCATGAAGGTGTAGTGATTTAGCATCTTCAGGTCTCCTCTGAGAGTACATACCCCGCTGTAGGAACTCAACCAGCACTAGCTGTGTCATCACTTTAGGACATTATTGTTAGTGCCCAGAACTAGGCTTTACACAGAGCTAGAGCTCAATGTGTACTAAATGAGCTAGAGCAGGGAAGAGGGAAGTACACTTGCTTTTCTTCTCATTACATTCTGCAGATCACCATAGAAATAAACGCCAGTGCAATTACCTCTGCTATCTCCATGTTCCATTTTATGGTGGCATTCCGTTTTCTTACTTGGAGCCATCTCTGTGCATGAAATTCTGAAGGTACTAACCTTCTTCCCTCAGCTTCGGAGTGAGCCAGCTGTCAGTATCTGGTCGCTCAGTGTTTTTCATTCCATACTCATTATGACACTGGGCTAACAGGACAGGATGGGCAATGAGTGAACTTCCATCAATCTGAGTCAGACTTGGGCTTTTGTTAGCACTCCTGAAAAACAAACAAACAAACAAACAAACTGATGTGATTATTTGCTTAGGATTGTTGATTTATTCAGATATAAATCTCTAACTGCTGGTGGTCATGCTTGCTCTAACGAAGGAAGAACCTACTTGAGAGCAGAGCCAAGAAAAAGGGTCAGGCACTAAATGACATCTCTTGAGCCTGGACATAGCTAGTCCTGAATCCAGTGCTACTCCCAAAACTTTCTCATCTGCGTGAGAGTATAAATGTGGTTCAAGAAATCCCAGGGATTTGGTATCCTCCTATGTACTCCCAAGGCTAAAATAAAAAAATTCACGATAATTAGATCTTATGTACGTATTTTTGGTGTCATTTTCTGAGAACAATAGAGTTTGAGGAGATAAATTATGAGTGTCACGTGAGTTATGCATTTAGGTGTAGATATGAGAATACAACTATTTAATGTTAAGACAGACATGAAGACATTTATAAAAATATCAAAAAAAAACAGCTGTCTTCTGATTTTTTGCTTGAAGTGTATAGTTATATTTTATATAAAAGTTTAAAGCAATTCTTAGAATTAATTTCTAATGTGGTAGTTATAACTCAAATTAAAAAAACTCTTTGGAGTAGGTTCTTAAGAATGTAAAGGGATTCTACAGTCAAAATATTTATTAAGCTTTGAATTATTCAAACTAATAAATTCTTTACATACATACACACAGAGGTCATATTCAGTTGGATTTTTCTCACTGTCAAATGAAGGAATCTTAATACCATGTTTAATATCCTAGGAAAAAATTATTAGATTAAGAAGTTAAGGTGCCCATTTTGTCAATAATAAGTTCTTGTAGAAAACATGAAACTGATCTTTTGCTAGAATTTGAGTGTTGAGTGAACTCCAAAGCCCATGAGTTATAGACTGGGTTGATAATCTTAGATGATGAGAACTTTAGAAACTGAGTCTCTCATGAGAGCTTCTTAGGTCATTGAGTATACCCCTAAAAGGAGACTATGAACCCATACTTCTAGTTTTTTTTTTTTTTTTTTTTGCTTCATGGTTCAAGATATGCCCACTCATTCCAGCATGAATTCCCGCCATTAATATTTGTCATTTTCATTAGAGGCCATGGGACCATCCATCTTGAACTTACAATCTTAGACACCATTTTATAAATGAGCCTTGAGTCTTCATAAATAGTCTATGTTAGATATCACATTGTAGTAACAGGAATGTGAGTGATATGCCTCTTCTGTCATAATGTAAAATGAGAAGGATAGTAGTGAGTGAAAGAAATCAGATGGTAGAGTGTGCCGCAATATGACTTAGAAATGCTCTTACTCCATGCAAATGAATGTATGAAATCTGCCTGTGATGATAAGGTGGTGTTAGGGTCTGTCTGGATATCTTTGAGATCATTGGCTATGGTTTTAGGTTGGCAAGACAAAATAAGTTTTAGATTAAAGGGATACAGTTCTTTGAGCTTTCTAATAAATTAAAATTTAGCCAGATGTGGTGGCATACACCTTTGATCCCAGCAAAGACAAAGGCAGGAGGATCTCTGAGAGTTTGAGTCTACTCTAAAGTTGCATGCCAGTCTGGACTGCACAATGAGATCCCATTTCTAAAATAAGCAAACAACAAAACAAACACAAAAAAAGACAAAAATAAAACACACAAAAAAAGACTTTATAGCCTTAACTCATATAATCCAAGTTTGTAATTTGACTTTTTTCTTTTTGCTGAAAATAGATTCCCTGCTTCCCATATATCCCAATTATAGCTTCCCATTCCTTTACTCCTCTTAGTCCTCTCCACCTCCTCTCTCATCTGGATCCATCCCCTTTTTGTCTCTTATTAGAAAACAAAAAGACATCTAAGGGATAATAATAAAATAAAATAAAACAAAGCACATTGAAATAGGACAACAAACAAACAGAAGAAGAGCTCAGAAACGGCAAAGAAACAGCAGTAGATACAGAGACCTACTTGTTTACTCAGGAATCCCATAAATACATGAACCCAGAAGCCATAATATATACAGGAAGGGTCTGTAAGGTAATATATATATATATATATATATATATATATATATATATATATATATATATATATATATATATATTTAAAAACTATAAAAGTTTAAAAAGAAGAAAGAAAAGAAAAAAGAGAACGGCCCAACAAAACATTCTGAGACAAGAAACATCCAAAGATACTGTCGAATTTGGTTTCTGTTGGCCACCTACAATGGGGCATGCAGCTTATCTGTAAGAGTAGTTTGTTTCCCTAGTTAGACTCCCTTTCAGAATACTAAATTTTCATTTTCAAGTTTATCAATTGGAGATTGCTCCTGGGTTAGGGACCAGGGCATGTGTCTACCTCTTTCATCTCTGGGA
Organism: Cricetomys ansorgei; assembly: GCA_026225945.1. NCBI lineage: Eukaryota > Metazoa > Chordata > Mammalia > Rodentia > Nesomyidae > Cricetomys > Cricetomys ansorgei. Next base: position 11,461,161 of record JAMJFZ010003875.1, on the reverse strand, counting down.
CCCCAACTGTTGCAGACCCCTGCAGGACCTGTGCAGGCTGCCTCAGTCTCTGTGATTTCATATGTGTGTTAGTCCTGTTGTGCTTGGTGTGTCTTATTTCCTTAGTGTCCCCCATCCCCTCTGGCTCGTATACTCTTTCTGCCTCCTCCTCTGCAGAATTCCCTGATCCCTGAGGGGAAGAATTTGGTAGAGATATCTCATTTAGGGTTGAGTGTCTGAGGTCTCTCACTCTCTGCACATTGTCTGGCTGTGGGTTTCTGTATTTGTTCCCATTTGTTGCAGGAGAGCATCTCTGATGATGGCTGAGCAAGGCACTGATCTATGAGTATAGCAGAATGTCATTAGTAGTTAGTCTATTGCTACATTCCTTTGGAAGAAAGTGATATTTGGTTTTATCACAAGCCAGGGCTATCTAGTCTCAAGTTCTTAGTCACCCAAGTGTCGGGTATGGGTTCCATCTCATGGAGTAGGCGTTAAGTCGAATCAGATATTGATTGGTTACTCCCACAAGTTTGTGCCACAGTTGCACTATCATATCTTGCATGTTGAACACCTTTGTAGATAGAAGGGTTTGTCAATTGGTTAGTGTTTACATTTCTCTTTTGTTGGCACATAGAGTACCTTCTGGTACCAAAAACATGCCCACAGGGGTGAAAACTGTAGGTAGGCACCAGTTTGACAACTCCTTGTTCAATTAGTTCTATAGATGTCTTTAGCAATAGGGCCTTACCATTAGTTTGTGGAGAGCAATCTATATCCTTGGCAGCAGCTTGAGTTGTTTGGGGTTTCCTATGGGATTCCTTTGGCCAGCAACTCAACTAGATGTAACCCAATCCCAGTACTGGAAGCTTCATTTAGTGACAAGAAATGTCCAGTTGGGACTCTGTCTCCCCTGTTAATTTGGCAATTTCATTTAGATTGCATATATATATATATATATATATATATATATATATATATATATATATATATATATGGAAGCTTCTACTCTATTCAGTTTTCATTCTACTCCTCAAGTGGCTATTAATTTTAGCTATCTCTTCCCATATTCCTTCTACTTGTAATTTGTCTTTTTTTAAACATTATTTTCAGTTTCATATTTCACATTTGATGATCAGGTACAATATTAATATTGATATTTGGGCAGGACTAATCTACTTCTATATAAGCCAATTTGGGGAAAAGTACTTTTTAAAAATAAAAACAAACTCTTTTAGTCTTAAATTACAAACAAAGATAAGGATGCATGGATGTGTTTGTTCCAGAAACATTTTAGCAGAATGTCATAATGACATGTCATGGTGGCAGGTAAAGGAAGAGTCTTCCTGATGAGGTGACATTGTGAGCTGAGCTCTGTCATGGAAAATGAAGCAAAGAAATTTACTGGCAGAACAAAGAGCAAAAGTAAGCGGTTGTAAAGTGTCAAAGAGTTGAGAATTGCAACTGTAGAAGGGTGGGGCAGGGGATTAAGCATAAAGATAGAGAAGCAGGCAGGAGACAGATCAGCAAGACATTATATAGTCATTGGAAGATTCTAGCAAAGTGTGAGGGGAGAGAGATGTGCATACATGTAGGAAGTATATCACCTTGACTTATCAGTCTAGAGAAACCAGACCACTTGTAACTTCAAAGCTTATGTGTATATCTCCTCATTGACAGCTCTTCCATCTCCACCAATTAAATCCAGTCGGAACTGTAGAGAAGCCCTCACATACCACAGAGCCTTGATGGTACCAAGAGCTCTTTGGTAAAATGCAGTCAGGTACTAGAACCCAGAACTCCTGGTTTTATACCTCACTCATTCATCACTTTATTACTGTGGTTTTGCACAAAATCTAACATCTCTAAGACTGTTGTTTCTTTACAGGTGATAATGACATCTACCTCCAAAAATTGCTGGGAAAGTCAGAGGAGATGGTATCTGTAAGGGCATTATGCATGAGAGATGGTCCATGAATATCAGTTCACCCCTGCATTGAAAAGCTACATGGCAGTGTTTAGGAGCATGGCTGTCAATTAGAGAGGTTTGAATTGGTGTGCCATTCTGCTATATCCTTCCTGGGTAACTATGGGTATCATTTCACCTCTTTGTAGGACTGCTAGGAAGATTTAAAGAGATTGTTTACTGTAAACACTGGGGACAGTGCCTGACAAATTACAAACACTCAGTACATACTGTCCATTAAAAAAAAAAAGCAATACGTAGAACGGTGCTTTGTGAAACACATGTAGCATGTTCTGTTTGTACCATATGTCAGAAAAACTGCTAAGACAGTGGGTAAATTCAGGTTTGGGGAATGGACTGCTGGGAAAGTTCAGAGATGGGAGGAGCAGAGAACTGGTGCAGATCTCCATGAAGATGCCAGGCGTCTGAGAACAGTCCCTGAAGGCACACACAAGAAGCAAAGTGGGTTGAGGAGGTTGATGGTGACAAACATTGCCTTCTTCCTAATTTTGGTGCATGAATACCACAAAATGAATATCCTAAGCTATAAACAATGAGAGAAAACTTCTTAAAAATACAACTGACTTTCAGTGAGTCATATTTTCCTCTTGATGGTATTTGGAGAGATCTAGGGTCCAGACGTGATTGCTCCCACAGAATGCATGTGTCTCTATGTCTGCTGGTGTGGAGGCAAGCTTGCCAGCCCCACTCAAAGAGGGGGTGGACATCCAGGCTGGTTGCCCTTGATTAGTTTACAAATCACAAACCCTTTACTGCCACCCCCATAACAAAGAATTGCAACTGGCCTGAAACCTTTGAAGGAGAAACCAGTAAAATGCCAATCAAGAAGGCTTCAGCCTCAGTATTGATCACCAACAAAATGATGGCTCTCTTTCTTGGTATAAGATAACACTCTAAACTAAGCCCCTGAGTTATAGAATACATCCAAGTGGATGACACATGTCAGTCCCTGCCCTAGAGATTGTCACCCTAGACACGCAATTCAGTTTACTGGAGTTATATTTGGTTATAGAAAGGTGGAAAAAAATCTAAAGGCAGTAGTCACGGAAAGTAATAGAGTCCTGAAAGTCATAACTTTCTCAAAGAAATCTCTCTATATAACTCTGTTCTTTTCACTGTTGATATAATAGTGCCCCTTGGAGTTGTGCAGAGAGTGAACTATGTGGTCATTTTGGCTAGCATTAGGGTCTGCAAACTGAAAAATAATCCCAATTCCAAAATACAAACATGAGTAATTGAACCATTATTATGTGGTAAATAATTTATTACAGGTGATATCAGTTTACTAAGTCCCTTAAATTGTTTGTGCCCCCTGAGTTTCCTTATCTTGCTTCCAACTCAATAGCAAGGTCTGTCTGCTTGAATTTTCAAGAATAAAGTGAACATCCCTAATGCAAAAATCCTGATTGGTCTAAAACCCAAAAGTGTTTTAGATAACTGACGTGGGAAATAAAGTGGAAAATTCTGCATGTGACCTCATGTATTGATATGCTTTAAAATGCATGCTAAAATTACTGCATACAATTACTTTTGGCTCTGCATAGACCCTTCTATGAACATAAATGAGTTTCATGTTCAGACTTAGGCACCATCCCCAAGGTATCTTATCATATGTATGTATTTTCTAAAATCCTAAAAAAAAAATTCTAGACCTTAAGCATTTTGGGTTTTAAGCATTTAACATAAGGAATTCTCAGCCCTTCAGTGTGAGCCCGACCATTGCTCACCTTCTGCTCTGCTTCTGCCTTAGGCCCAAACCTCATCCTCCCTCACCTGGAAGGACTCACTCAGTTCTACCACCTGTTTCTTTTCCTTGCTAGAAGGCTATGGGAAAAACGCAAGCCAATTGATGCCACTTGCCTACTTAGGATCCTCCAGGGCCCTTTTCTCACCTCAAATAAGATGCAGCCTTGTTTGGGGTCCCTGCATGGTCTGGGCCCCTCTGCCCACCTGTCTCATGCCTGTTCCCCATCCTCCTGCTTAGCAGTCAGTCACATTGGCCATTTGGCTGTACCTGGAAATCCTCAGATCTTTTTCCTACTTGGGTGTCTTTGATTTGCTGTTCTCTCTTACTAGACCCCCCCCCCCCAGCCCTGGAGTAAATTCTTTCTTCTCTTTTCTTTTGATAAAATGCCTCTTTGTCACTGAATGTTTTCCATTACTGGCACATCTGGAATGTCTTTCTTAATGAAACTCAGTTATTCATTATTCTTTTACTGTGTTCAGTTACATGCTATAATCTTTTGTTTTGTTTTTCAAGACAGGGTTTCTCTGTTGTAACCCTGACTGTCCTGGAACTCAAGTCTATAGACCATGCTGGCCTCAAACCCACAGAGATCTGCCTGGCTCTGCCTCCCAAGTGCTGAAATTAAAGGAGTGAGCCACCACCACCGCCCGGCACATGCCATAATCTTAAATATGGTTTATTTGTAGTTTACTTATTCTCTACCATGATAATGCAAACTTCAAGGCTGGGGCTTTCTCTTATTCACTATTTTTCTCCCTTTTTTACAATAGTTTGTAGCAAATAGTAGGCACTCAATAAATTTTTTTTTAAATAAATGCTCAGTAAACTGAATCTTAAGGGCTCTCAAAGTGTTGAGAATATTGTTAGAAATATGAAGTATTGGTTTCTACCTCAGATCTACACTGAAAATGGGCAGCAGCAATCAGTGTTTCCAAAAGTTTTCCTGGGATTCTGAAATACAGTCCAGTGTGACCTCCACTGCTACAAAACCAACATGTCTTTGTTTATGTGTTTAAATATATATATATATATATATATATATATATATATATATATATATATATGAGTTACATTTTTGAGACAGGGTCTCATGTATCCCAAGTAGGCCTTAAACTTGCTCTTTAGCCAAGGAGAGCCTTCAGGTCCTGATATACTTGCTTCCACTTCCCCAGTGCTGGGATTACAGGCTTGTGCCATCAAGACTATTTTATGAAGTGCTAAGGATCAAAGCCAGGACCCTGTGCATGGCAAACAAGCACTTTATCAACTGAGCTGTGCTAGCCATAAAGTTACATGTTTGAAAGGTAACATAATTCAGACAACTCAGGCAGATCTAACATTCATTGTTTAATATCCCCTTGTAAGAACTCAGACAATAGGATTAACAATAACATTCACACTTACATTGTTGCCCATTACTCATTAGGCGCTGAACTTAATCTTTACAGTAATTGTTATCAGTGGGAATTCGTGCTTGTTTTGTTTATGTTTACTCGTTTAGGCTCAGAAGGGTGAGGAATACATCTAGGATCACCCAGGAAACAAGACACAGACTGTTCTGCTTGCTTTCTTGTTTCTTTCTTTTTTTCAAGGAAATCTAACTAAGGACAGATCACTGATGTGGCAGCAGATATGCAAGGAAAACACAGTTGGCATTTTCTGAAACAAATGCCAAGTTTCCACATTTGGCAATGATGAACAGTGGTCCTGACATGAAGGGTACTCTCAAAAAACGGAAGTAGACACTCTTTCCGCTTAGTGGCTTCCATCCAGGGAAACTGGCCAAACTGATGGGAGTGAATCCCATTTTCTTCTACCTGGTAAACCAAGGCTGTGCGGACTCTGGCTATGGACTGGGAAAATCCTGGCATGTGTACCAGGAAGTCTGACTAATTGTGAGCTCCACAGATCACATGGGCTTCACAGCCTTCATGGAAGGGGAACTGACATTTGATGGTGGTGGAGAAGATGAAGATGGAAAAAAAGTAAATATATATTTCTGAAGTCGAGTCACAGTTGTTCTTGGAACTGCACACCCTGAATAGTTACAAAACCTCACAGAGCAAACTCCTAAATTATGCTACAGCATTTTGCTCAATTTAATCACAATTATTGATGGGAGATTTCATCAACTGGCTTTATGGTTCTTTCTTATTCTTGTATCTGTTCTGCAGTTTATAACAAAATCATTTAATTCCATGTATTTGTGTAACACATATGCTTTCAAGCTGTATTGTAGACAAAATCAGTCATGATTTAGTTTTCACTCAAAGTTGATATGTTCACAAGTGTTCCTTTATGCTCATTGTTTCCCAGAGAACCAAAGCATTGCTGTTGAGGTTTGCTTTGTGAAGGTTGTTAGCTTAGACATTAAGAGTTAAATGCCACAGAGTGGGTAGATTTGTAAAAAGCAAAATCAATCTGTTTTGTGTTACCTGAGAAGAGGGATGATGTGTGAATTGTGTGTACCTAGTCCTAGCACACAGTAGACATCTAGTAAATCTATAAGAAATGAGTGTTCGGAGGAAGAATGCATAATAGAAACCCAACAAATTTCCTTAATAAATGAAAAAGGAAAGAAAAACAAGGTTTTGGTGTGCATGTCTGTAATCCCAGCACTGTGGAGGCGGAGGCAAGAAGATCAAGAATTCAAGGTCAGCCTTGACTACAGTGAGTTTGAAGTCAGCCTTTGCTACATGTATGTCTCAACACACACACACACACACACACACACACACACACACACAAACACAAAAGAAGGAAGCAACCTAATGGATCTGTTGCCATATGAATGTTTCTTGACTGAGAAAGTGGTGCCAAGAGGCTCAGTAAATGTCCATGAAGCTCAGATAGATGACTGGCACATATTAGGCAGTTAAGAAGTGAAGAAACAAATAGGAATCACACATTATTTGCATAAGTGACATTTACCAAATTTAATGGAAAGATGTAGGGATACTTACCCCAAACAGTCTTTTGCTGGGGTTGTCCCTTTTTGATCAGATCTATGTCTTCTGCAGCATCAACAGAAACTATTTATAATGTAACTTTTTCTTTGTCTCAGTGCTTCCTGGGGGCATACAGGCATTCATTTGCCCAAATACACGTTAAGACAAGTATGCAGTCCAGGCTTCGAACATATTCACTCCTTAGAGCCATAAGAAAGCCACATAACCTTCCAGTGGCTCTTCTTGCACACAGATCCTCTGTGGTAGCCCCTGTGAAAGAGTTCTCTTGCACACTGGTGTCATGAACACGTGATGACATGGATTGTTCTAGTCATCTTACTTAATTTCATACATACAAAAGTCGTGTAAGGAACTTTGTTCAGTACTTATCAAAGACTTTTGGGACAAAGCTTTCTGGACAGCAGTACATCATGCCCATGGCTGGCATTTCTTCGAAAGGCAAGGTGCTAGTTTCTGCTGTTTTTGGTCAGAAGACTAGTTATTATTGGGGATCTTTTCCCATTCTTTTAAGCTAAATTCTCTTAGCAGTCATAATCCTTTACACCTCTTAAACTCATTGCATGCCGGTTTCTTCTGTACAAATTGTTAGTAATAAAACTTATTCCATAGAGTTGTTGTAAAAGTTAAGAATTCTTAGAAAGATTTAGCACACCTCACTCTCAGCTAATTTGCTTTCTTAGGACAGAACTGAAGCCTAGGAAACCCCCTCCAAGATGCTGGGGTCCTTAAAACATGTGAGTTTGAGAGGAGAGAAAGAAAGGCAGTAGGGATCTTTGCATTCTTGCGCTGTTTCAGCCTATGCAACATACTTACCAAATAGTTTGGGCTTCCACGTCAGATAGCCAGTGACATACTCTGTCAGCTGCCACTAAAGAACAAGAGAGAACTTCCATTTTATAAGTGGAAAGGAAGGCAGAAGACCCAGGGGTTCCTAATCCCAGGACTGGTGCTGACTTCCTTATCAGATCTGCCCCTGATTTACTTCTTAAAACAAACTATTCTCACCTTGTAGCTACAGCCCCAAGTCCCATGAGATAGACTTACAAAGGATTCAAATCAGCACTTATTTTTCAGTTGAAAATGAAGCCTGTATCTTTGAATAACTGTCCAAGGCTATGCAGTTAAAATTGCTTTGGCTAAAAGGTCGGTTTTCTTTGTTCATCATTCAACCCAATTTGTAGAACATCTGTTATATTTTAATTTCTTTCAGTATTATTCACATGTGAGAGAACCCTTTGCTTGGGATAAATCTATAAGAAACTAAAGAATGAAGATTTCCATAATGCTTCAAAATTCTTTTCCAAGGTTTTATTCCATTTTACTCCTCTTAAGGAGCTAAAAATGATTTAGGAAACCATAAATCTTTAACTAATCGACTAACCACAACACTTCATAGTGTTAGTCGTTAGGCCCAAAGCTACCTTTATTTGGTACATTTGATTTTTCGGTGGGCTCTCCACCTCTTCCTCCTTTTTCTTGTCTCTTCCTTAGAGAAGACAGGTACAAATGTCCATACCACAAAGCTGGTGGGATCGTCTCCTGAGGCAATATAGTCACAACTCAGGCTTATAAGCAACTTAGTAGAAGAAGAAATTTAGTCCACTGGTTCTTTCTCTGTTCCCAAGTCCCCTTCAGTGTTTCATCCAGATACTGTGGGCTTCTTAGAATAACTTTATTCCTAGTGTTTCTCCTCTGGTCAAAGTGAAACTAGCTCCTACACCCTCCAGTCCAGTCCTGCCTGTGTTTAGGTATGAGTTTTTTTTTTTTTTTTTTTTTTTTTTTTTTTTTTAATTATAACCTATGTCCCTTGAGTTAAGCAGGGCAGGGGGCAGGGGATAGGGGACAGGGGGAAAGGGGGCCAGGAGCAAAGGGGCGTTATTTCCATTCTTCTGACAAAACAAAACCCCTTGTGTTCCAAAGAAGCTATGTGACTTGTCCAAGGTCATACAGCTTCTGGGGTCTGAACTGGCATTCAAACCCAGATTTACTTGCTCGTCTTGGCTGCCTGGTGCTGAATCTTTTGTTTAACCTTTCCTAGCATGGAGAATTGTATTTTTACATAAGACCACTTTAGTCACCAATCAATTGATGGCAAAAATACTATTTAGGGAGGTCACTCCACCTTAGTGTCTGCTTCCAAGGCCTGCAAGCATGTGGGAGGCAGAGGGAGAAGCTTGGAATAACATTGGGCCTCCTCACGGTGAGAGTTGAGGAGGTGGGAGACATTGGGGGAAGCGAAGCGTAAAGGGAGGATGAGCGTTTGCAAGCAGCCCTGTATAAACACAACCCTGACGGAGGGAAGGTTGCCTGCAAGGACACACTTGAGGTTTCCTTGAGTTTTCAAGGGGAAGGGCTGAGTCACTGGAAAAACCGCCACTTTCCCTCCCCCAGCATGCAGACAACAGAAGTGTGGCTTTAAAACAATGCGGGTGATGCTCTGGACTTCTGAGCCACATGCACAACGGCAGGACGACGTCCCTGTATTTCCCCTCGCCCTTTGTATTTTCATGTTCAAGACTCCAAATTACGATGTTTGTCCAGGAGCCAGACACCCAGTCCTTAGCTTGTAGGCTACCTTCCTCTTACCTAATTCTTACGTCAAATTTCACCTGAAAATCACACAAGATACAACATAAAATTAGCTTGAAGGTTTTTTTTTTTTTTTTTTTTTTTTTAAATATCTTAAATAAGAAGAGATAGCAGGGTGAGTTAATCCAGAGCCTTCACTCACACCAGCAGCTCCCCTCCATCTTTCTCTATTGCTTCCTTTAGAAGGTTAATCTTTAGAGTTATATGATTATGGTCTTACCAAACTGCCACAGTCTAGGCTTCACATTCTTTGGTGGATGTGCCCAATGCAGAAAGGGAGGGATCTTTCTTCTCCCCCCCCATTTCTCTCTCTCTGTCTCTCTCTCTCTCTGTGCGCACATGCACATGTGCACATGTGTACATGTTCTTGTGAGCGCACATGCATGCGTGAATTCATCTCTGTGCACTGATAGGAGCCAGAGGTCAATGGCGGCTGGTGTGTCTTCCTCAATTGCATTCCATCTTACTTTTTGAGACAGGTTCTCCCACTGAACCCTGAGCTCACCAGTGTGTCTAGGAAGGCTGGCCAGCAAGCTACAGGGACCCTCTTTTCTCTTCCTCTCTACCTCTCCAGTGCTAGGATACAGGTGTGTGCTGCCACACCTCCTTTTCACGTGGGTGATGGGTTCTGAACCCATGCTTGTATGTTCATCATCCAAGTCAACTTCTTAGTTCCCATTTGTTTGTTTCTTTTTAATCAGAAAATGAGGCATCAGGATTTTTTCTTGTTGTTGTTGAAATATCTTGCCCTTAGTACAAGCAATCTATACTAACAGGAATGGAATTATTGCCAATATCTTAGATTTTTCCAAAAAGGTGGAGCCGGTGTCATGTTGTACCTTTGTAACATTGCACACATTAGAGAATGAATGCGATTTTTATAACATGGCTAGATCGTCAAGGCATCCTTGTCTATAACTATTTGAATGCATGAAGAGGAGTTACAGTTAGAAGACTCAAGTTTCGTTCAAATTTTGACTTAGTTGTAATGCTATACATCACACAGTCCTCATCTCTGAAGCTGTCATCACTATTTAGTGTTTATCTGTAAAATGGGTCTGCTACATTTTTGTTAGTTGAGGTAATTAATGCAATGGTACAATTAAACCTCTCACTGCTGCAGTATCCAGTTGTGTCAACATTCAGTCAATGTAGTGATGACACTCAATAATAGTGAATGACATCTTCCCAGATACTTATTTTGAAAGCAATCTTCAAACTGGCTTCATACAATGATATTGAATTAAGGGGTTAGCCACTAAACAGTTTCTACTAGATGTATAATTTGACGACAGGTTGCTATAGCTAAGATTTTTTAAATTCCTACTCAGAAAAACCTACCCAAACTATGGCAAGCAAATTACAGATTTTATTTTAGAGACACAGGAAGACCACACAGAACTCTAGAGCAAAGATAGAGCCAGGCAGCATGTGTCTGTTGTGTCTGCTGCCCTGTCATGGCTCCCTGCTGTTTCTCTCCTAACAACTGCTCTGCACCTTTTGAAGATTAAGACTGGTCTTTTGCTAGTTGGCATACGTGATGTGTCCACAACTACAGGGCTTTGTGCTCCTCATCCTTGACCTGAAAATTTGAATCACTAAATATGAATTCTAAGGATTCTCAGGAGTTCTTCCTGTAGGAAAAAAGGGCCAGAGGGGCTTCTCCAACTTCAGTAGAACAAGTATGGCATCTAGGAAAGAATATGACAACACTGCTAGAAAGGGATTCATTAGCCAGGTGGTGGTGATGCATGCCTTTAATTTCAGCACTCAGGAGGCAGAGACACGTAGGTCTCTGTGTGTTCGAGGCCAGCCTGGTCTACAGAGTGAGTTTCAGGACATCGAGAGTTACAACATAGAAACCCTGTTTTGGGCGGGGGGCGGGGTGGAAAGAAAAAAGAAAGATGGGAAAGAAAGGGATTCATGAGCTTTCTGGATGTCTATCAATAAGGTATTATTAGCACTTAAGGTTGCTACTTTTTGTCCAATGGTTATTTATTGGTTATCCAAGGTGGATATCCCATTTGGCAGTCAGAAATTCTGCTAAGAAATAGGGATGGGAAATCCTCAGGGAAAATGTCTCTTCCATGTTTCTTCTCAGGTAGAACTATTCCCTGTATTTAGATGTTTTCCTTAGTGAAGAAGGCCTGGTGTCCATCCTGGGTAGGAGGATGGGACCTTTGCTGTGCTGAGGACCCATTGACTACAAGTCAGAAGAGGTGTTTTGCCAAAGCAAAAGAAGAAAAAATAAAACCCACAAAAGGAGAAGATTGGGGGTCTTTAACATTTTGGCCACTGAAGTCGTGCTATCCACCAGGACCCGAAACACTGCCATCTACTCACTTGGCCACCACTGAACCAGAAATGGTGAACATAAGTCATTGTTGGGTTTTTAGGCTTTTAAAAAATAGAAGAAAAAGAAATGTGGCTAGAATGTGGCCTGTCTGAGTTTCCAGATATGTCTATTTATATGAGAAGATAAAAGCCCCAAGGCATGCCATTGTAAATGTCACTCTAGGGGTCCCCCAAATCTCAAGGCTATTAGTCCCTAGAGAGCAGAGGAATATATTTTTGCTTAACTTTATCATTTTTATGATTATAAATATAGTAGATTTTTATTCTGAAAGAAAGAGAAACTTTATAGAAATAAATGTCCTTTCTAAGTTGATTCCATAGAATAACCAGTTGCCAGTCATATTCTGATACTTTTTTTTTCTCTACCTTATGTAAATATAGGTCTAATCATGCTTTTCCTACAAATAATTGTTTCTACTTAAGTAGACTAATGAAGAAATGTAGCCCTGGAGTTTTCTTTACTGTAACCAAGTCTCCATGACATTTCCCATCAGCACCTGCAACTCCTACTCTTTAAGATTTTAGTTTTCTAATGTGTGGGTGCACCTTAGGGTATGGATTCAGGAAGAGTGGAAAGTATTTAATGATCATATTTATCCTTGTGCAACTCCTCTTCTTGCATCCCACACCTCTGGTTTTATTGAGCGAAGGTGATTCTCGGATTAAAGGTCAGAAGTGGTTTCTCTACAAGTAGCAGTTTGGTTGCTTTAAAATTAGCTGGTGGTAGGAATTTACTGCAATGCTCCATTGCATGATTATTTAGTCCCAAATTAAAGAATTCACCCTGCATCAGTATGTTAAATAATACTGACTTCTCACAGACTTACAGAAATCTGAGAAGGGTCTTGGTGCTTCGTGGCTTTGGAGAGAATCAGAAAGCAGGGCTGGGAGCTCTTCTGTAGTTTCTGTACTGCCTTTCAATGTTTGCCCTTGTTTGGTTTCCATGGGAATTGTGTGTGTGTGTGTGTGTGTGTGTGTTATGTATGAGTGTATGCCTGAGAAATAAGAGCAAGACAAGCACGAACTCAAAAGAGCAAATGCCTATTCATGTCTATCTGTGCAAAGTCCAAGGAGGTCAGGTAGAACTTTAGGGTCACCAGACATTTCGAGAAGTGACCCTAATAAATTAAGATAAAACAGAAGACAAAGTTTGAATGCTGTTTCTGTGGCATCTATGAATCTGGAAAATTGATCCCATTATCAGTGTGATGATGCCTCTGATGAATTAAATGCCTCTGGGCCCCCTTGTGACAGACACTGTGGCTTCTACATAAGAAACCTTCAATTATATCAGAATATCCTGGAAAGAAATTTCTGATAAATCTTATATATTGTTTAAGCTACAAATAGTGAAGAAAGAGCTGTAATTTAATGTGAATGCAGGTTTCCAGGGCTGTGGTGTTGGGAAGCACAACTAGTGAGTAAGGGTCGGTGAGGACATTCCGGGCTTTTTGTTACAGCTTTCAAACACTGTAGTCTGCAGAGAGAGAAGTGATGCTTCGAAGGGCATCCTATCTTGAAGAAGCTTTTATTCTTTGAGTACTAATTTAAGCACAGTGTGGTTTCCAGAGTATCAATACAAATTTAGTGTGTACTCTACCCTACTCGAGACACAGTTGTGGATCTGTAAATGCCAACTTGCTCTATGCCGCAGAGTGCTCAGTGCAGAAAGATCTGTTGGCATTACAGTTTGGGTTTCTGCTAGGGACAGAGATAAGGTTTGCTAGTTACCAAAAAGGTCACTGCCCTTCGTCATAATAAGTACAATTGTTTACACTAAATCAACTTTTTTAAAATTTTTGTTTTAAGTTTTTTATTCTTTGACAGTTTTATACGCATTTCCTACCACCTCACCTTCCAGTAAACCCCTTCATCCCAACAACGTTTAACTATTTCTGTGGTGTGTGTGTGTGTGTGTGTGTGTGTGGTGTATGTGTGCGAAATACCTACTGAGTTTAGTTAGGATGAATTTCATGACTATGGGTGGGAGGTTATTTGCTAGAATGTACCAGTATCTACTCTGCTGGAAAAAAAAGTCTCCCTCACCTCCAGAAACTGCCAGTAGTGCCTCAGGGTAAATTGCTTTTTCATGTATAAAGCTCCTTCAATTTTTGATTTTGTGTGCTCTTCTTCAGAAACACCTGAGATTTAGGCATGAATTATGCCTCCTGGGCGAAAATGAATTCAGAAACTGTAGGAAGGTACCCTGATGGTTAGTAACATAGACTTTGGGGTCAGGCAGAACTAGGTTCAAATCCAAGTTTCACCCTTAATTACTTGGGATTATGGGCATGTTATAGAATTCTGCTGCCCTTCAGTTCCTTTCACTTTAGAACTAAGATGGTTTTGTTTTTTTTTCAAGACAGGGTTTCTCTGTTGTAACTCTGGCTGTCCTGGAACTCACTCTGTAGACCATGCTGGCCTTGAACTGAACTCACAGAGATTCACCTATCTCTGCCTCCCGAATGGAATGCTGGGATTAAAGGCATGCACCACCACTGCCTGGCAAGATGGTCATTTTTACTCTGTAGGAATTTAGGAATTACTGTGGGATTGAGTAAAATAAAGCACAGTAAGCACAGAGTAAATGGTTGGTGGGGAAGGCTTGGTAAATGTGGAAATTGCATAATATGCTCAAGTACACAGAAATTCACAAAACAGAGCTACAGTTTGAGACTCTAAGGGGAATATATATATATATTTTTAAATCACCGTACACAGCATGGCCCAAGCTTTTCTTAGGGAAGTTAATTTGTTTCCCATTGGAACAATCTGGACTCACTGGAAGCTGCTCATTTGAGCTACTATAAGAAAGAAAGAATATTAAAGAAGCTGACATGTTCTGAACACCTACTGAGGGTCAAGTACCTTTACAATGTTATTATCTCCTTATGTTCCTTAAAAAATTGTGTGTGTGTGTGTTTGCTTTGAATGCATATATGTACACATGTGTGTTAAAGTGTACTTGCCTCTTTATCACTCTTTTTCTTTTTTGAGACAGATTCTCTCACAGAATCTAGAAGTACCTGTTTAGCCAGCTCCTGGGATCCATCTGTCTCTGCATCTCCAGTGCTGGGGTTACAGACACAATCCACCAGGCCTTTTTTTTTTTTTTTTTTAGTCGGTGCTGGGGATCTGAACCTAGATCCTAGTGTTTGCATGCATGGCAAGCTCTTTGCCATCTTCATGCTCCCTCTCTTTATGTTCTCAATCATTGCTAAGAAAATGAACAGCAGGTGCAGAAAGTAGGTAATTTGCCCAAGGTCATACATATTATATGAAGTAGGGAAGAAGAACCATAGCCATGTTTCTGTCGCTTCAAATGAAGGCCATGAGAAAGGCCCAAGAGATAAATTTGGGTTGAGAAGGTGTGGGCTGTATTTGATTTGCCTGCCTGCTTGAGACTCCTTCTTCAGTCTGACTCCCTGAACTATTTTGGGGCTACCATGTCATTTCAGCCCCACTCAAAGAGCCCTGCAGAATGTACAAGGGAAAAAAGAAACCCAAGAAAATCTATTATTGGCACTAGCCCTTGATTCGCTATTATGACGTCCATTCTGCGAAGTGTTTATACCCTTATAAGGTTCCCAGCATCAATTTAACTGTGTTATCTCCCAGTAGATGATACAAAATGCAATCTCAGTAACAGAAGGCAGAGAGAGGTGGGAGAGATTTTTGGCTGGAGACTGAGAGAGAAATTTAAAAGGGCCTACTATGCTGAGTCACTCGGGCGAAGCAGCTTACGACGACGACCACATTCAGATTTGAGCCAAGATGCAGCAGCGAGTCGGTTATCGGCTAGGACGGTGGAGATGCTCCTCATTGGGAACACAAGAAACTGCTGCCAAAAAACCAAGGGGAAAAATGCCAACATCCTGAACATTCTAAGTTCATCAGTTATATTTTTATACAGTTAAATCAAGTACAAAAACAGAAAAAAAGAAACTCATGTTTCCACCAGTTTTCCTTGCGCCTCCCCCAACATAGGCTTACCAGCCGGATGCCTTGGCTCTTCTCACTTTGTCCGCGTAATAATCGACCCAGACTTGCCCAGTATTATTCATAGACCAGGCTCGGGGATCAGAGTATCACATACCCTATCAAAGTATCACATAGTTTTCCTCGAAAAGTCACCACAGGCTGAGTACATTTCCATTTTTGAAAGGATGATTCTGATGCTCAATGGTGCTGGGTTGTTTCTGAGTTAAGAGTAATGAATCACACACTTTCTGACCCCAGATACTGAACTACTAACTGATAATACACTATTATTGTACTGATACTAAGAGGGACAAGATATCTTCTAGTTTACAGGTACCCAAACCTCACTTATTATCCAAATAACTTGCTGAACTTAAAACTAAACCAGTGCAAGAGAAAAAAGCAAAACAATTGACAAACAGTAAACAGTGTGTATGCACCCCAATTTTGGAAAACTCGAGCTGGACTTTGGATATTAAAACCCATTGAGATGCCCCTTCCTCATTCCAGATGGAATCTCACTTATCCTACATATTCAAAAATAGCAGCTTAGAATATGGCATTGCTGGCACACCAGAGCTGAGTCTGGCACTCATACCATATTCCCATGCCTATCAGCTGATTAATGAACCATGTCATTATAGCAGTAAATTAGGCAATGATCTTTGGTTTATGGGTCGGGAAGTGATGTCTGGGATATTAGTGAGGGCCAGACTCGTCAGAGAAAGTTCTTAGGAGGTGGTAGGACTACATTCAGCAGTAGTCATCCAGCTCGCCAGACTCTTCTCAGCAAGTAGGATTTGAACAGTTGGGGAATCACGAATCAAATCCAGGGTATTTTCAGAAAGTGAGAGAATTGCTAAAAGTATACACGAGAATGAGATTGCTGTGTCAGGACATGAAAATATTCCAGTGGGAAGAGTCCACCAGATCAAGATGAGGAAGTGCTAGATGAACTCCCAGGGAAAATGAATCCGATCAACACAGAATTTAAACAGACTCCCTGGATTGAGCAGTGGCCATTTTGTAAGCTGTCCAGAGTGTTGAGCTCCTCTCCACATTTGGAATTTTCTTGGTGTGTCTTTGGAAATGAAGGAAACTGGTTGGATAGTTAATCTCCTAACCTCTGGAAGCTGGACACAGACATGATGTACTATGTGATAATCCCTCCGAGGTAACACATTTGATCAGCTGACTTTTAGAATTTACATGGATAAAGAAAGCTAAGGCTCAGCAGGGCAGAAATGACTGAGCAAGGGTGGGGCTTGATGTCTGACCAGACTGTTTCTGGTATGTTATTTATTTGTTTATCTATTGTTCATTTGCTTATTCATTCTTTCATTCATTCATTCATTCATCCGTCCATTTATTTATCTATGTATCTATGTAGGTATATATTTACGTGTGTGTGTGTATGTATGTAACTATCTGTCTACATATGCATGTATGTATCTGTCTGTATATGTATGTATATATGTATCTGTGTATGTATGTATGTATCTGTCTGTGTATGTGTGTCTGTATGTATGTATCTGTCTGTATATGTATGTATGTATGTATCTGTGTATGTATGTATGTATCTGTCTGTGTATGTGTGTATGTATGTATGTATCTGTCTGTATATGTATGTATGTATGTATCTGTGTATGTATGCATGTATCTGTCTGTGTATGTGTGTATGTATGTATGTATCTGTCTGTATATGTATGTATGTATGTATCTGTGTATGTATGGATTTATCTGTCTGTGTATGTGTGTATGTATGTATGTATCTGTCTGTATATGTATGTATGTACGTATCTGTGTATGTATGTATGTATCTGTCTGTATATGTATGTATATATGTATCTGTGTATGTATGTATGTATCTGTCTGTGTATGTATGTATGTATGTATCTGTCTGTGTATGTATGTATGTACGTATCTGTCTGTGTATGTGTGTATGTATGTATGTATCTGTCTGTATATGTATGTATGTACGTATCTGTGTATGTATGTATGTATCTGTCTGTATATGTATGTATATATGTATCTGTGTATGTATGTATGTATCTGTCTGTGTATGTATGTATGTATGTATCTGTCTGTGTATGTATGTATGTACGTATCTGTCTGTGTATGTATGTATGTATGTATGTATCTGTGTATGTATGCATGTATCTGTCTGTGTATGTGTGTATGTATGTATGTATCTGTCTGTGTATGTGTGTATGTATGTATGTATCTGTCTGTATATGTATGTATGTACGTATCTGTGTATGTATGTATGTATCTGTCTGTATATGTATGTATGTACGTATCTGTGTATGTATGTATGTATCTGTCTGTGTATGTGTGTATGTATGTATGTATCTGTCTGTATATGTATGTATGTATGTATCTGTGTATGTATGTATGTATCTGTCTGTATATGTATGTATATATGTATCTGTGTATGTATGTATGTATCTGTCTGTGTATGTATGTATGTATGTATCTGTCTGTGTATGTATGTATGTACGTATCTGTCTGTGTATGTGTGTATGTATGTATGTATCTGTCTGTATATGTATGCATGTACGTATCTGTGTATGTATGTATGTATCTGTCTGTATATGTATGTATATATGTATCTGTGTATGTATGTATGTATCTGTCTGTGTATGTGTGTATGTATGTATGCATGTATGTATGTATGTATCTTTCTATCTATTTATTTCTCTATCTATATATCTATCTATCTTTATTGTAGGCATGCCCACCTAGGTTCTCAGGCACTCCCCTTGTCTAAACAAGTTTTTTTTTTTTTAATCTTTCCCCTTGCTAATGCACAAGGTGCAGTAGGTCCAGCTGCTTAATTCCTGCTCAGATTTTTTTCCTTGCTGCTTTGTTCATCCTAGTTTATAGTTTTTGCCATCAAGAACCTTGACCTGTGTGCCTTCCATTACCAAAACCTATTGCTTTCCTGCTATAATTTCTCCACAGAGCTGTTTGTCTTGCTCTTTTCCTAATAAGAGGCACTTTCAAATGTGTCTTGCTAATTAGTTTTCATTTGTGAGGTGGTTATAAGCAGGCCTCTGGTTTTCTAGGCATGAAGAAAGAGAAACAAACGGTGAGAGCATGCGAGTCCAGGTCCACACTTTGATGCTGAGTTGTGTGACTTTGAGTGAATTTTACTAACTTCTACTTTTCATTTAGCTGACTTTGAAAGAGAAACAAGGGCTATCCCTCAGGATTGCTGGGAGGAGGGAATGCATGGTAAAAAAAAAATCTTGGCTTTAGAAAACATACCTTAAATAGAAGTCATTTTCATTGTTGTAACTTTAGCTCCCAGAAAATCCTACATATTTTAATTCTTTTTAAATTCATTTATTGTATTTCAAAGGAATACAATTTATAAATTTATAGCCCAACAAAATCTCTACGTCCTACAAATCATCTAAGCCAACATGTGAAAATACTGGATGCTTTTCAATCAAATTGTTTTTCAACCCAGTTCTGTCAGTACTCATTTCGTTGTCCCTAACAGAGTATTTCATCTGAGTTATGGCTGCTTTACAGAATCAGTAGGCTAAAGGCATCTCTTCTGAGAAAGACTACCCAATATTGACTCAAATGGGTTGGGCATTTCCCCTAAAACACATCTGAGAATGGAAAGGGAAGTTATGTCTTTTAATTGGAACCTCCTGAGACCTGACCTTCCACAACAATGAAGCCACCACTCGGAACAAAACATTCACCAGCCATGCCAGCTCCAGCCTCCACCCTGGATGAAACGCCAAGGACTAACAGGCAGATGAGTTTGACTTCTTCCCTTGATGCTAACTGGAAAGAAGTGCTTTCTGGGCACAAGGGCTTCTGCCTTGGAAATGATTTTGCCAGGCTGGTGTGATCGATGGTGGTCATTTTCATTTCCAGTCCCAAGGACTCATGCTAAAATTTCCCAAGAAAAATGGGAGATATTGCCTTTTTCCTCTTGTTCTCTTTGTCCAGAACAGGAATCAGTTGGTTTTCCTGAGGTTCTTGTTTATAGCTCACTCCTTCTTGCTCTTTCTTCCCATGGCTTTTCCATGTTATTCTTGCTGCAGCCTCTCTCAGTACATTCTGTGAGCTTAAAATACATTTTTATCTGTATTTATACCTGTTTTTACTCCCTTCTCCCGATTCCCTGCATGACATCTCAGAAGAAAAGATGTCATTCTCTCTAGGGCTGACCTCTAGAGAAAGGTCTGGACCCATCTTTCCAACATATTCTATCTTTATCTCTTTTTCGTTCTCCATTTCCCAATCTTCATTATTTCTGCTTATTTTGACTCTATATCTCTAAGCTGTCAGCAAACTATAAATTTCCCTTTTTCTTTAAAAAATAATTACTTAAAAATCATCTATTTCCTTTTAGATATCATTTTCCTGTCTTTTATAGTTAAGCAACTAGAAAGAATTATATCCACTCCTTTAGGTAATTCATCTTATGCTATTTACCTTTGGCTCCTGCTTCTACCACTCTGCTGAAACTTCTTTTCCACAGCCATCACTGACCTGAAAACTTAATCACTTGTTTCCCAGGACTCTTCTTTTCTCCTTGAAGCTTTCTCCAGCCTCACTCCCTCTGTTGTTCCTTGGTATTTCTCTTGGTTTCTTCGATTTTATGCCATTCCTATGCAACAGGTATACCTTTTGTCTTTTCTGTTTTTCATTACTTCACACTGATGTGGTCTATCATGTGACAGTAATCAGGAGTCCATCCTACCACAGCTTTTATACAGAATGTGCTGTTTTACAGGTGAAGAAACTAAACTAAAGAATGTTAACCTGCTCAAATTTCACATAGCTATTACAGGACAAAGTCCAAAGTTGAACTCATTCGATTTTCCACTGTCAGAGCCCAAATATCACAAACTGGTTCCTTTCATAGAAGCTTCATCTGCTGGTTGCATACTCTACCTTGGTGGTCATCTTCTCCCCACTATAGAGAAACCTCACATGTTCTCGTATCCTTAGGCTAAAGAACCTTCAGAAACAGTAACTCTAATAGTTATATAGTGGGGTCTTCAAACCAATGGGGTCTTATCAATGTAACTATCATCCTTCAGTGAAGATATCTCCAGGTGCTCTTATCCTTTTTATACAGGGACACTCCTTGTGGGACCTAATGCTATTTACTTGTGTGATCTGACCAGGGATTAAAAACAGGATCATGACCCTGAAAAACTAAACAACAGTTTTTGCCAATTATTGGTTACTTACCATGCCAAGCCTCATGCTATATCTTTAAAAACATTTATTTCTGCTTTAAAATAGACATTTTAATTAATTATTTGAAAATTTCATATATTATATTTTGATTATATTCACCCCCAATGTCTCTCCTTAACTCCTTCCATATCCATTCTCATCCACTACATTCTAAAATTTTTGTGTCATCTCTTTCTTTCCTTTTTTAAAGTTAATAACCCATCAGCACCAGTTCTTTTCTGTCCATATACATCTGGGTATGGGACCATCCACTGGAATGTGTTTGACCTAACTGGAGTCACATATGTAAAGCCACTAACTCTCCATAGTTCCTTACAAAGCCCTTTTCTTCCACGCTAGAATGCTGACCTGACTGGTTCTTGTACAGGTCTTATACAGGAACACACAGTTGCTGTGAGTTTATCAGGGTAGTGTTCCTGAGGTGCCCAGAAGACATTGTTTTGCTCTGGTTCTCCCCAACCTCCGGCTCTGGCAATCTTTCTGTTACCTCTTCTGTGATGATTCCTGAGACGCGGGGAGGCTGTGTGGTGTAGATGCCTCATTTGTGGCTGAGCAATCACAGGCACTCATCCTCTGAACTTTGACCAGTTGTGAGTTTCTGTGTTAACCACCATCTACTGCACAAAGAAACTTCTCTGATGAAGTCTGAGAGTTTTATTCCATCTCAGGACTGGTCCCCATGCTACATCTTTCATGTACACTAAGCTTTTCAAATCTCCAGGAGTATCCTGGAGATAGAAAAAGTGACTGTGTATTCCCAAGGAATGAGAAGGATAGACCAAGCAGCAGCTGTCTGCTATCTTGGAAATTCCTTACCATTCTGAGCTTTAAAAATGGCAGTAGATTTTTCTTTCTACTCAGTAAAGCTCTCTGTTTGGCTTAATATAAAAATAGGTTGCAAGTAATTTGCCATTGAGTAAAACAGAAACACTGGGAACATGCCCTGTGTTTATGCCATGGCCTCCCATACTCCCAAGCATACTGCCAAATACTCCTAGGAATTTGCCAGCCTAATCTGAAAGTGTAGCCATACATTATCTCTACTACTTACAACATCGAGGCTAGGGAAGCATATTTTGGCACAGCTCAAAATATAGGCTCAGAAACATCTTGTCCAAATTCTCCAAGAATAAGTTGAATCTAAACCCACCCAGATCCTTCCCACTAAATTCTCAACTACCTTCAGAGATGATGTGTGTTAATGTACATCTGAGAATCTATTGTCAATCTTCTGTCAGAGGATTCAGTTTCTGAATCTTTCTGAGCCAGTTTCATTCACAAATGCAAACAGTGTTCTGTTAGCTCAGCCCAAGCTCATGTGTGGCACGACTAGCTACTTTACAGCCTGGAAGCATCTTCCAGGACCTGGTACAGGACTCTGTGCCATAAGAAAAATCAATGTTTGAACCCACAAGCTAAACTTGATGTGCCTCTGCTTTCTTCTCTCCCTGCTATCCTTTATGGCAGGGTAACCCAGAGTTTCAGAGCTGAATTTGGTGAACAAAGCTGCTTCTTACTCACATCACAAGTACTAATATCTAAATTATGACAAGCTTTCTAGAGGTCATCTTAGATGACATAGCGACTAGGTAACAGGGTTATTGAAATATAATGAAAGATGAATGTGTGTTAGACTCTAAACTTTGTGTCTCAAGCTAAATGACATTGAAATGCACTATTCATTTTTCTCAGTGTGGTCAGTGATCATGCACACTTGGTGGATCTAAGGATGTCAGAGGATGGGAGGGGCTAGAAATCCAGCCCCTGAATTCCTGTCTGTATTTTCTTGAAAGAACCACAGAGTGAAATTTTATTCCTGAAAGTCTGGTTGGTGTTCTTGGCTCACTGTGAACCTTCTTTTCTTTAGAGCCCTTCCCAAGGCTGCTCCCTGCTCTTCTGCTTTCCCATTTCCTAGTTCTTTCCTTGTTGCCAGAACCATCTCAGGTCTCCACTAACATGCTATGATCACAGCTCCCACCCTGCCATCAAAAGCAGAGCTAGAGGAATGTAGAGCATGATATCTGGGCATAAATTAACAAGGGACATCAGGCAAGGAAAAAAAAAAGATGAGGTAGAGATGGGAGGAGGAGAGGACAGGATGCCTGATCATCAGATGAGCCAGACAAACCACTACAGCTGGTCTGTAACATCAAGGTCAAGGTAGGACTTGGTTTCCATGCGTTTACTCAGAATTCCTTTCTTTCCTAATGAGAAAACAGAAACTGGTTTAAAGCAAGGATCATATCCGTTTGCATGATTCAGAGAAGGTTGTATGGAAACATTCTCTTTCCCTACAGAGAATGCATAGAAACAAAGAAGACAGATGTGCTGGCATCTTGGGTAGTGTAGTTTTTATAGCCATGGGCACAGCCACAGAACGCCCCCACCCCCCGGCCCCCCACCCCTGACGAACCAAAGAAACCTTGGAACTGAGTCAACCTTGATGCTGGTTGTTAACTATTTGTTTTCGTAGGTCAGACAATAAACACATCCAGGGTAATACTGTAAGCCTGTTCTCCCACTGCTCTCATTTCTAGCAGCACAGAGCCCAGCACTGAGCATCTTGACTTCCTGTTATCCCTTGGCAATGCACCAGCTGTACTGGATTACCTTGGAGTCTGGCCTTGACCTTGGGCCTTAGATATTTCCACAGTACCAATGTGTTCCCTGCTGATTGAGAGTTCAGATGGGTAGACCTCAGGGAAAGGACTCCTCGTGGAGAAATAGGATCAAGTCATGGTTTGGCATCAGGCTCTAATGTTAAACTTGCTGGCTCTAAAATCCCACTTCACACATGTAGCTGCTGAATTATCTATCTTTGGCAAGTAAGCTACTTTTTCTAGTCTTCAGCTCTCTCACTTATCAAAATGGTAATAGTAACTAATGCCAGTTGGAGTTCTGGTGGTGGTCAAATAAAATAGTGCATGAATAGTCAGTGCCCAGTAACTGTTAGCCATTGCTAATGTGTAATTAATGAATAACATACCTTTCCAATTAGAATAATGTGAAAATACTAAATATGTTTAAAGCCCACACAATAACACACATATATAAATAAAAACTAACTGGACTTAAGGCTGCTCTGATGTTTCCTTCACTCAGCATTCTTATCTGCAAAATGAGGGCTCACTAAGCCCCTTTAGTAACATACTTTATGCCCCCAATTTTCATCAGCACTGACAGCCAATAGGAATGATATTTGAGAATTAATGCTAGTTATACAGACTGCCAGTAATAAGTACTTCTTACAATATTTTCTTCTCTCTCCTTTAACAAAACAATGTGGTGTTAGTTAGTTTTCCGTTGCTGTGACAAAGTTCTTGAGGAAATCAACTTAAAAGTGGAAAGGGTTTGGAGCTTTTCCTTTGAGAGGTTTCAGCCATGGTCATCTGGCTCACTGCTTTTGAGTTTGTGTTGGGGCTGCAGGTAATGGAGGGAACACGGAGCCCAGCAAAGCAGTTCTTCTCACTGTGGCTGGGAATCTGGAAGAAGTCTAGATCCCCCTATTATGCTTATAGGTACAGGTACCCCAAGTATTTAACCTCCTTTTACTAGGTTATACCTCCTAATGGCTCCATTATCTCTGAGTAGTACCAGAGGCTGGCAACCAAGCCTTTAGCACATGGCTTTGTGGACACATTTCAGATACAAACTTAGCAATTATGCCTACAGAGGGTCTGATCTTGAAGTGTGAAAGACACAAGGACATTTACCTCATGACAGACACAATTTTGAAAGTGTGTGTGTGTGTTAATTAGAAATCCAACAGAGAGGTAGGAAATGAAAATGGCTTTATTCATATGACCAGAAAGTTAAATGTGACAGAGTTGTAACTAATTTGCAGATAGTGTAAGCCCCAGAGGTGAGGTTTCAGAAAATAGATTGATACATGCTATTTTACTGTGCCCCTTCCTCCCTGGCTATTCAAATTCTCAAGTAAACCTTGCTCATGGGCACATAGGGAATTTCTTAATAAGCTGATGTAGTATATTAGCCTGTTTACTTCATTAAAACTGTCAGAGGAGCCAAGGCAAAGGATGCTCGGTAGTGTGGGAAGTGTGATCTTGTTTGCTGTGCTCTAACTGAGAGTCCACGCTGTGGCCTGTCACTTAGTCTTATATCAGACATTATTCCTATTAGAGGTTCTGGCCAGCTTGCTGCCTTTCCTTGTCACTGGAGGTACCGTGGACATGCTCACAGTAGGTAAAATTGCTATCAGATGTTCTCCTGGCCAGTGAGAAAGGGAGGGACTCAAGATCTACTATGAGTGGGGAGCCACACACTAGGCCCCTGTGAACTTGTATTTTCTTATTAATCCCCATCTATCCTATGGGACAGGTGTCTGGTCCTTATAAGTTCAGAACGTTATAAGAATGTTCAGAGAAGTTAATCAAAGTTTAGGCTACTAAGAGGTAAGCAAGGCTGGTGTTTGGATTCAGATACACCTAATTCCACACAAAGAGCCTTTGCTCTTTCTAGAGAAAACATCACTCTAAGTCAGAGCATAGACCCTCCTGTAGATTACCCACAACTACTTATCTGTTTTTTTATTTCCAGTGTCTCCTTTATATTATCCTGGAAATTTATTATTGAAAAGCCTTTTGTTAAAAAAAACGTATTTGGTATGGATCATGTGACTTGCTCCATGTCAGATCCCAGAAAATTAAATTTCAGTTATGATAAAGTTATGATTCAATGAATATTGCATAGACTACCAAAGAAACACTCCTAGGGCAGAGACGGCTCAGCAGGTAAGGCACTTGTCACCAGGACTGAGATCAATCCTTGGAAACTACATGGTGGAAGGAGAGAACTGACTTCCTCAAGTTATCCTCTGACCTCGATGCTCATACTGTAGCATGTGTACACACACACACACACACACACACACACACACATTCACAAATTCATAAATACACATATTCACAAATATTCACAAATGTAAAAGATTTAAAGAGAAACACTTTCCAAGGGAAGTATATTGTAAAATGTAAATATGTATGCCAAGACATACACAGTCACCCCAAGACAGACATGACTGTTCCTTACCCAGGAGCGCAAAGGCAGCTGTAGTCTTCTTCTCTAATCTGTGTTAGAAGCAGTCACTAATTAATCTGGAATTTCCTTGTAATCCTCATTTTTCAAGGAAACTATTTTGACTTGAAAAAACAACAAAATTTTCTGTGAAGATGCTGTATTTTAGAAAAGTCTTTAAAGATAAGAAGAATTTATTGGCTAGGTGATAATTTCTTTTTAAATTTCATGTGTATATGTGTGGTGTGGGTACATGCACATGAGTTCTTATGTACGTGAGTTCATGAGTATGTGCATTTATGTATGTACACATATATGTGGAGGTCCACTGTTGACATTCCTCCCTTGGGTTGGGCGCCTTGTCTGCTCATTTTTCCTTCCAGACATTCCCTTTTTCTTAAAAGGATCCTCATCCTGCATCTGGAGCAGAGGCTTTGCTAAATCCCCCGTATTTCCTCTAATAACACCGCCAATTCTTTTCCTAATTCCCCGTGTATTTTCTCTAATAATCTGCCAATTGCTTAACCTTTTCCAAAGAGGAAGAAAAATTGGGTTTTTTCAATTCTCCCTTTGGCTCTGTTTTCCCTCTCAGCACCGCCCCCCTCCATTTTCTCCTGTAACTCTTCTAGTTGCCTAGCCATTTCCTCAATCATTTTTGAGAAGAAATATAAACAAAAGAGAAAGGAAAAAAAAGAGTACACCAGGAACAAATTAGGCTTTGTTCCTGTAGTCACAATCTCCATAAACAACTTTCTAGCTTCTTGAACTAAAATATTTGCACCTTCATCTTCTGTCTTTCCCTCCATGATATTTGAATTCAGATTTCCCATTTTTCTTTTCTATCCCCTTTTTTCCTGAGCCCCATGTTGGTCCACCACTTGTAGCAGAACAGTACAATCATTTACCCTCAATTTAGGAAAGGAGAAAGGAAAGATAGAAATCTTCACTGCCTTTACAAGCAGCCTTAATACAGAAAGAGAGAAATGTAGAAATCTTCACAGCCTCTTTTTAGGCTGTCCTAAGCTCAAGTCTCTCCAGCCTTTGAATTATCTCACTAAGGACAGCAAGCCAACCAACAAACCACCAGCCAACACTCACCCCGGCTCTCAGGGATTCAGACCTTTTATGCCCTAAGCCAAAAGTTCCCATAAACCCATGTGGCACGCAATCCCAAAGACAAGCTACAGGTGACAGAACTACTGTACGCAACCTAATTATAGCCACCTGCACCAAGCATTCCAATTCCAACTATACCACAGCTGGGGTGGGAACACAACCCTCTAATGACTAGTCAGTTAAACCAAAAAGCTTTTCTTAGCCTAAAAATTCCAAGTGTTCCTCTACAGCCCTGTGAAAAGGTTGTTCAATCCCCAAAGGGGTTGTGATCCACACACAGGTTGAGAGCCACTGATCTTAAGTGATCAGCATGAGGAAAGTAAGGGGACTAGAGAGGAAAATGAAGAATGATGAACAGTCACTGTCCTGGTTGTGTGTGTGTGTGTTCCTGTTAAAATGTTTGTTGTTTTTTTGTTTGTTTGTTTTTCAGTCATGCACGTGTATGTTTAGGCATAACGGTTCTGGACAAGAAAGCCTGAGAGGGAGAAGGAAGTCAGAGGAGGTGGAGTCATGCACAGTGTGAGTTTTCAAGACTATAGATAAGAGAAACTCAGTGTACACAACAAAACAGTACAAACGGGGTGGGTGAGTGGGATGGAGGGAAAGAAAGAAGAAAGGGATGGAAGAAGAGACAGTAATAATGGAGGGAGAAAATGAAAGAAGCAAAGCAGGCAAGCATTTAATAATCATGTCTTGGCATTATTAAAGTCTCTGATATTATAATGAATAAACAGATGATAAATCACTAGCCTCTGCACATTTTAGAGATTACTTGGATAGTATAATAATAAATGAGTGAGAAACAGCACTGATTAGGGTTAATTAAGACAAAGAGAAGTGAAAAAAGAAAGTGAAGTATGTTGACACTGCAAAAGAGGGGCTTGGCAGAACCACATGGGTAGTCAGGAGGTTTCACTGTGGAGAGGATACTGGGCTGAAATCTGAATGACAGAAGGATCAGCCAGGCAAGGGTGTGGGGAGTCAAGGACCCTAAGGAAGGAACTCTATGTGACAGGAAGGGGGTGTGGATGATGCCAGAGAAGAAACATCTCTTTGGCAGCTATTTGGAGATTCCATTGAAATTACTTAGGAGGCTATCTTAATACTCCACACTGAAGCTGGCAGTGGCATGAGCTCATATGCTGGCCACAAAGGCATTGAGGAACACTAAGATTCAGCTTGTATGTTGGAAGCTGACATAAGTGGACTTGATCCAAATTAAATTTGGGATGGTAAGGAAATAAGGGTGAACTGTAAGTTTGAGGGTTGAAAACTGGGTTGATGAGAAAAGAAATGTAATACTATCTCTGTGGCATTTTTTTTTTCTAGAGGAAATCAACACTTTAATTACATTAGGAAAGAGTGCAATCCTACCATCCTGGACTTTATGGTTCATCAGAGCTCAGCAACTACTGCACTGATGTTCACACACAAAAAATGAAAACATTTATAAAAATTCCATTCTTTAACACTACAGAGGAAGGGAGCATGGTTACAGTATTTCTGAAGAGCCATTTGGCAAGCTGTATCAAGAGCCATAAAATTGTTCACACTCCATTGACTGAGAATTTCCAATTCTAGGAACAGATCCTAAGGCAATGCTCAGAGAGAGGCATAATGGCTGTGAACATATGTTAATGTCAACATTGCTTATAATATGATAACAAATGGGAACATCCTAAATGTCTGACAATAGACAATTACTTAAAACTGTGATACAGTCATGTCATACTTCATCAGACAACTATTATAGAAATAAGGCTATCGTAGGATAATTAACCACTTGATAAAGCTGCAAAAGCACAATATAAAAGCATAAAATATATTATCTTATTTCAGAAAACAAGCTTTTAAGGATGGCAGAGAGGAAACACATGACTATAGCTGCTGGGTTTACGTACCACATACTCTGGGAATCTGCAATCTGATAAGTTGTTTGGATGTGTGTAAGTCCCCCAAACATAGATTCAACTAATAAACAATCTTAAATCCTTCCTGCTTCCTGTGTAGGTGTGTATTTTACAGATTATAGGAGTTATGGAGCAGAAGAGAAAGGAAATATGTGAGCCTTTAGGTAGAACAAGAAGGATTTTTCCTACATAGAGTGGACAGTGAAGAAGCCAGGGTACTGGATGGGATGGGTGAAAAAAGGAGAAAGAACACCAGGATGTGGGAGCAGCCAGCATCACAGCAAGAAAAAGGTGAGACAGTAAATGGTGGTCTGGTCCTGGGGTTTTGTTGTAGATTCTTTCTTCCATGTCCCTTGATAAATCTTTAGTGCATTATTAGTTCTTCATTAATAAAAGTCAGTACCTATCTGTATACCTATCTGTTTATCACAGGTATGGTAAACGCTAGTTCTTGGGGAGTAGAGGCAGGAAAATCAGGAGTTTAAAGTTATTCTTTGAGACACAGCGAGGCTAGCCTGGATTACAAGAGACCCTGTAAAACAAAACAAAACAAACAAACAAAAGAAAAAAGCAAAACAAAATGAGTGCTAGCTGTTACTTGGTCCTTCCCAGAACTGCCTCTGCTAAGAATATCTTGGCTTTCTTTTGGGGGAACATCTATTCCTCTTTTTCAGTTCCTGAGGTTTAAGTGAACTTGGTTCACCTGCCAACCCCTCAAACAGAGGAGTGAGTACACAACTCAGACCAGGCTAGTGAGGGCAATTCCCCCTCTGAGTCAACAGGACCAGAGATAGGTCTGTAAGTCAACAGAATGGATGGTAGATGTGACAGTTTTGATCCAAATGTCTTCTAGCTGCTCATGTTTTGAGTGCTTGCTTCTGGTTCAAGGTAATGTTTGTGGGAATGTGGACCTTTTAGGAGGTGGAGCTGGGTAACAGCTTTAAGACACTAGAGTCAAGTCTTTGAAGGCTGTACTCCAGCCCCTGGTTCTTGGAAGCTCTCTGCTTCCTGGTCTGCTGTGTATATGGAGCCTCAGCCAGATTGCTCCTGTTGCCCTGAACCAGGCCTTTCCAATGATGAACTGAAATCTTCTGAAGTTGTGAGACAAAAGTCAACTTTCCCCCACTAAGCTGAACCATCAGCCATTCTGTCACATAGTTGTAAAAATACAATGGTGTTTTCTCTTAAGACTATTGAAAGATAGATTCTTGTCCTCCCTGGATTTATAAGGAAAAATACAAACTTAAAGTGCCCCCCCCCATCCCTGACATACACTGCAAGAAGAGAGCTTGCCTATGAATGGAGTCAATTGGGAGACAGAGCTAAGATACATACTGATACTGGAGTTTAGTCATGAAGGAGCTATATTATCCTTGGACATTTACTGTAGTAAAGTGTATTGTGTGAGGATGGTGATGGCGAGAGGGATGTTCTTAAAAATGCATATTGTGAACCCATTCAGATTTACAGACATGTAGAGAGCTAATGCAATATGAGCCTGAGTAGTCATCATCCAAACCGAGAAATAAAACATCACTGATCAAGATACTGTCTTTAGTTCTGGATCACAGCTTGTTTCCCCTTTTTCAATTCAGGGTTTATTTTTCTATTTTATTTGTTAAGATGCATATGTATGAGGCCAGGGAGATGGATCAAAAGGTAAAGACGCTTGTGTCCTAGTGATGTAATTCTGGCAAGTTCCTTGGAAGACACATAAAGGTAGAAGGAGAGAACTGACTCCACAAAATTGTCCTCTGACCTCCACACATGTGCACAAACACTAACAAAAAATGAAAAAAAAAAGATATCAGCTATGTTGAGATCTATATTTTCAAATTACATATGCAGGGGACTGAAGATATGGTTCAACACTTAAGAGCACTGGTTGCTCTTCCTAGAGGACTTGTTTTCAACTCTTAGCAATCACTTGGAAGCTCACAATCATTTATAAATCCAGTTCCAAGGGATCTGAAACCCACTTCTGCCTTTTATGGGCACCAGGCATGCACATACATGCAGATATACATGCAGGTATACATATATGTGGGCAAATTACTCATGCACATGAAAATTATGCATTCAATGGAATTAGTATGTGCATTATCTTACAACTTCCTTCCAGTGATACTCTTATCAAAGTTTTTTTTCTTCCAGTGTATCGTTTTAGTTCATTCATTTTCTTAGTTGTATAGTATCACATGTCACTGTGTTTCCACATTACTGTTTAAAAATCCCATGTCATATGGATAGGTAATAAGCCTGGGACACTGAAATTTTCTGTGATCTAGTAAGTTAATCTTTTGCCTAATCCAGTTTTATCTGAATATTCAATTACTTGAAGGGCTTTGATAAATACAAAAATGTGTGTACCCATTTAAAGTCCAAAATATAGAATAAGGGATATAATCATATAGCTTATAATTATACACAATGGGAAAAACACATCAAAATGCTTGGTAGTGGCACGGCAGGTGACTGCTAAAATTTTGTTCCAATGCTTTCTGTCTTCTGTATTAAATATGTGCTATTACTATCACAAAAATAAGCTTTTATAAATAACTATCAGGAGGCAGTTGCTTCAAATTAACTTCTCCTGGGCAAAAATAGCACAAATTCATTAGTGCAGAGCAAGAAAGAGGAGTCAAACACACCCAACATGAAAATACTATTTAGATACCGCTCCAAAGATCTCTTTCACATGCCACAGAGCTCCCTGATGGCAACAGCCCTTATTTACAAGGATGAACTTGAGCCTTGGAGATGGGCCCTCTTTGCTCAGAAGGGCTTTCTAGTTGTTCCTGGTTATGTTTTCTATTGGAATCAGGTGCAGGACAACTGTTTGGGAGTAGCAAACTAATATTCTTTGCTTTATTTCCCTCTCAGTATCATAGGTTCATCCTTACAAGTGGGTATCTTCTTAGCCCTCTGCTGGAACCTAACCTCATGAGTCACTCCGTTTAACAGCACTTAATTAAGGAAAAAATAACAAGAAAATACTATCAGTCTTTATATAGGTGCCATGGAAAATGGTGTGGAATGGAAGAGGCAATGAGAACTTGTTACCTAAATTAGGAATAAAGCAGTTTGGATTTAGAAACCCACTACAAAGGGAGAGTTTTGAAAGTGATGTAATCCAACCTCATTTTATACATGTCAGAAGTGACTTATGTCCAAGGTCATGCATATAACCATGAAAGATCTTGTCTTTGACTACATTTTTTTGTCCATTATTTTAACTAAAGAACAGCAGTAAATCTATTGCTTTTATAACCAGCTGTGATGAAATCACCACTGTTCAAATAAATGATTCAGGCTGTTTCCCCTCCCCTCTCTATCTATATCTCAGTTTGTCTACCTGTTTTTCAGCTCTAGCTCCATCTCTGCCATCTCTATTGAAAGACAACAGGTGCCAATCTGGAGCTCTTCAGGATTGGTAGATGGTAAGAATATCCCCTGTGGTTTGGGATAAGAGAAGGTGAGTCTGTTGGCTGATGTTTAGTGGTGCCAGTATGAATCTCCTTAAAACAAGAACAGGCTCCTTTCTAAAGGGAAGTAGAGTGGGAGTGGAACTGGGGAAGACAGGAAGTGAGCAGGGACTGGAAGGAATGGAGAGAGGAGAAACTGCAGTCTAGATGACAGAAAAATAAATAAAAAAATAAAAAACAAGAATGCAATAGTAAATACAAATATTAAAATTAAGACACACGTCTTACTTAGGGCTCCTATTGCTCTGATAAAACACTGTCACCAGAAGCAACTTGGGGAGGAAAGGGTTTATGACAACTCTCAAGTCACATTCTATCACTGAGGGAACTCAGGGCAGGAACCCAAGGCAAGAACTTGAAGACAGGAACTGAAGCAGAAGCCATGGAGGAACATTGCTTATAGGCTTGTGCCTTGTGACTTGTTCAGCCTGCTTTCATATAGCACTCAAGGCCATCAGTCCAGGGAAGATACCACACATAGTGATCTGAGCCCTCTCACATCAATCATTCATTAAGACAATGCTCCCACGGACTTGCCTACTGTCAATCTGAGGGAGGTATTTTTCTATTTTCTTTTCTTTTTTCCCCCAAGACAGAGTCTACCTATTATAACTCTGGCTGTCCTGGAGCGCACTCTGTAAACAAGGCTGGCCTCAGACTCACAGAGATCCATCTGTCTTTGTCTCCTGAGTGCTAGGTTTAAAAGCATGTGCCATCACCACCCAGCTGGGGGGAATTTTCATAATCATTGTTCCTCTTCCCAAATAATTCTATCTTGTATCAAGTTGACAAAAAAACCAAATAGGACACTCTAGAAATATCGTATTGTGGGAAGTGCCTCTCTCTCACCAGCAGGTAGGAAAAAGTTAGGTAGACGTCATTGTTTAATGAAAAATATTGCTGACAATGAAAGATGTTTCTAAACAGAGTCATGTAGGCATACATACTTAAATAATCTCTTGAATTGCTATATGCTTGGAAAAGGGGCATTAAGACTCAATACGATAACTCTGGATCCTAGGAAAGAAATGTTCACTTGCTTTACTTAGGAGTCAGTGGGACAGGTGCATTCTCTCTCTCTCTCTCTATCTATCTATCTATCTATCTGCCTAATTCCATGTATGTGTGTATGTTAATGTGGTTGGTTTTGGTGAACTTTACACAAACCTAGAATATGGGAAAAGGAAACTTAATTGAGATTGTGCCTCCTTAAGATGGGCCTATAGACAAGTCTGTGAGGCATTTTTAAATTAATTATTGATGTGGGAAGGGCCAGCACATGATGAGTGGTACCAACCTTAGCTGGTGGTCTTGGTTTGTATAAGAAAGCAGACTGAGTAAGCCACAAGGAGCAAGCCAGTGAGCAATGTTCCTCTGTAGCTTCTGCTTCAGTTCCTACTTTCAAGTACCTATCTTGAGCTCCTGCCCTGACTTCCTTCAATGATAGACTATAAACTATAAGAAGAAATAAACCATCTGCTCCGTAAGTTACTACCAGTCATGGTGTCACAGCAATAGAAAACCTAAATAAGACATGTGTGTGTATGTAGGTGAGTGTATGTGTGTGGATGTGTGTGTGTGTGTGTGTGTGTGTGTGTGTGTGTGTGTGTGTGTGTATGTGTAGGCCAGAAATCAATTCTGAGTATGTTCCTCAGTTTCTGACTACCTTATTTTTTGAGATGGAATCTTACCCTCAACTTGGAGCTTGCCAGTTTGTTAGGCAGGATATCTACCTGTCTCTGTCTACTTCCCTCACTGCCCAGTGCTGAGGTTGGATATGTTATACACAAATCTCAGCTCCTCATTTTTGTGTGGCAAACTTAACCACCTGAACTATCTTTATATCCCTGTGTGCTATCTTTATCGCAGAAAACAGAAACAGAAAATTAAAAAATAAGCTTTTTATATACATCATCAAAGAATAAAAATATGCTCAGAATTTTCCTTAAGATTAGTGGAATATCCATTTCTTTTTCCTCCTTCGTTAAGGCAGTTTTTTTGTCCTCTTATACATAAATTGGTAGAAATTAAAGTTTGTATAGATTTTTTAAAGGGGTCACTTTAAATGATATTGCCACAAGATTTAGAAATAGATCTATAGACATAGAAAATTTCTAATGTGCAAATGCACTTACCCCCTATACTATTTTCTCAGAAGCACCAATGTTCATTTATCCACTTAGGCAAAATTTTAAATGAGTCACTGAGAACATAAATGGTGGGGAAAGGATTGCTAGGATTGTAAAGCAGAAGCTAAAGCAAATATTTAAACTGTGAAATGGAGCTGGGCTGCTTCACAGATGCACTCATAGGAACAAGGACAAGCCAACTGGGAGCAGGTGGCTGGAGCAACAATGGGCTCAGGGAGGATGTAAGTAGTGACAAAGGACACAGAAAAGGAAGAGGAGGGGATCAAAATGAGTGAATTAAGAAACATTTGATTCTTAGCCATGTTCTGTTGAAGTGTTTCCAAGAAACTAAGTTTCATTTTTAAAGATGCTTGCTACTTGTTGTAAAGGACTCTGAATTCAGAATCTGTGTGTGATGATTATTGAGCAATTACCAGGTTTAGGGACTCCATTCTTCCTTAAACTACTTCTTTCCAGTGATGGTCTTCGTTATTACATGAAACCACAGCCATATTGCCTGCCTTACCTCTACTAACAGTTTTCTTACCTTCCTTACTACCCATAGAGCCAGCTTCTTAAAGACTTCCATAGTCAAGCCAGCCAACTGTGTTTCCTGTTCCCCAGAGATCTCATAGCAACAAGTGATCACTAGTCTCAGGCATTTGTTATTTAGCATGTGGCTTGGTCATTTCTAGACATATCTTTTGTATCTATATTCTAAATCACCAGTATTGGTAAATTCCTGGGAGAGAGGAGTTGTTTTACAACAACTGTTATACAGGTTAAAAAGAAAAAAAAAATCATGTAATTTGTAATCAGGTGGTTGGAAATACCAATATGATGGCGATTTTTTTTTGAAAAAAAAATTTATGTCTATATGTGTCAAGTATACAAATACAGGTCAGAGGACAATTTGCCGGAGTTGGTCCTTCCTTTTTACTACTTGGGTCCTGGGGATTGAATCAGGTCACTAGGGTTAGATGCAACTGTCTTTACCATATTAATGATCTGGAGATTATTCTTAACTATGATTCTATGTGACACCCTTTTTTTTCTATCCAAAGTGTTATTATAATAATGACATACTCTTTTGTAACTCAATGGCTATCTCTGCCAAATTGTATCATGTCCCAGTGCTTGTCACATCATTAATGGATACCCATTGCCTAACAGAAAAGCAAATTATAATAAAATTATGCATAATTCATTATATGAGTTTTTGAACACAAACGCACACTAGAAGATACTATGCAAGAGACTGACATTTGCATGTGCACAAAGAACCTCCAAGAATCTTACACATGCAAACTGATGCAAATGTCAATCTCAAAAGTCATCTTTCATCATGTAAATTCTTTTATCAGAAAACAACTTTCAGTAGAATTATTTTTTAAACATTACAAAAGAATTGTGATTTATGTGATAATTGAATTTCTAGAAATCCATTATTTATTAAAACATGTAGAAAATGAAGCTGGATTCTAGTCATAGATAAATATAAATAGATTCCTTTTTCACATGGATGAATAATGGGCAGAGTATTTGAAGGTCTTATGGAACATGGACAGCTTCTCACCAGAGACGATGATCCTACATTTTAAGGCATGTAACAGCCCTGCCCTTTGTTTGCCAAATGCTGGCATTGCTTCCACTAATCATTGTGACAGCCCCAAATATCACCATTGCTTTCTGGAATATTTCCCCAAGAGCTGAATTTTTCGAAAACTATTGGTATTAAGCATAAATTTTTACCATCCTACTTCTTTACTTTATACCTATAAAAAAGAGTCAATTGAGAAGCATTTGTGGCTTCTAGATATTCTGGGTGTGGGGCCATCCACTGGAACATAATCAACTTATTAGGAATCCACTCTTAAAGAAAACTGACCTTTTCTACCCTAGAGGCCATCTACTGTTCATAGCTCCTCAGTTGGGGCTGAGGACTCATGCAACCTTTCCCAGTATGTCTTAGTTTTCTTGTTCATTGTTGTGGTATACATCATGACCAAAAGCAACCAGGGGAAGAAAGTTTGTTTTACTTACACTTCTTAACCACAATCCATCATGAAGGGAAGTATCTTAGGAAGGGTTACTATCGATATAATGAAACACTATGACCAAAAGTAACTTGGGGAGGAAAGGATTTATTTCATGCACAGTTCCATATAACAGTTCATCAGCAGAAGCAGTGAGAGTAGGATGTCAAGTAGGGCAAGAGCCTGGAGGCAGGAACCATAGCAAAGGCCATGGAGGAATGTTGCTTATTGCCTTGCTCCCCATGGCTTTCATAGCCTATTTTTTTTATACTACCTAAGACAACGTACCCAGGATGGCACCACCCTTGTGGTCTGGACCCTACCCCATCAATCATTAATCAAGAAAATGCACCACAGATTTGCCTACAGGCAATCTGATGAAGTCATTTTTTTTTTCAATTGACATTCTGCTTCTGAGATTAATCTGGTTTGTGTCAAGCATGTGACTACCATTCCAACAGAAAACAAAACAAAACAAATAAACAAATCTCCCCTATTAAAAAAAATTGTCCTGGGAAACAGTCTATGATAAAACATTGACTGGGTTGATCTTGTGAAGGCAGCCATAGCTGCTATTAGTTCATAAATGCAGAAGACATGTTTCACTGTGGCCCTCCCCAGACTCTAGCTTTTACAGTCTCTCATCCCTCTGTTCCACATGGTCCCTGAGCTGTGTAGGATATGCAGTATAGAAGAGCACGGTCTTTATGAGATAGGAGAGACTGGAATGAGTAAGACCAGTATATTAATTGGATTTATAAAGTATACAAAAATTCAGGAGGAGATGAACAAAGGGGAAAGCAATACTTCCGAATCATTCAAGGGCAAATGTGGCAAGATTTGTGTAGAGCCAGAACTCCTAGGGAAAACAATCAACAGGAAGCCAAATGTTGTGATAGAGAGCTGTGGAGGGTTTTAAAACCCAGGCAACAGTTGTGAAAGGAGTGAAATAAATAGTGAATGGCAGAGCAGTACATATAGAAAAGTTCATTTGCCCAAGGGATGGGCAGTTGTCTCCTCCCCAGAGTATGCTGTGTTCATGTCTCCCCTCCAAGGAAGTCTACTGGAGGTATAAATATCCCAAATCCTTTCACAGCCAGATGTGGCCTTTCAGAACCTGTCAAAACCAGATAGCCTACTACCACAGTGGGTAAGGCAGGCAAGACCATATCCTTGCTCTGTCTTGACCCTGAGCTGAGTAGAGTGGTACAAACTGCTACCATCGGTTTTTAAGGAGTGGGGAAATGAGTGGCAGAACCACTGCAGTGCCCCAGGGTTAGGAATCAGAATGGCTCATGGGGAATGACTGTGGACTACAGAGTTAAATAAAGTAGTATCTCCTATCCAGATTCAGTAGATTGATTGATAGAACAACTGACAGAAATTATGGGACCTCTTTATTGGATCTTACTAATGTGTTGTTTATTACTGTCATAGCTACTGAATCCTGAGACCGTCTGGCACTCACTTGGAATGGACAGTGGTAGGCCTTCAGAGAACCTCCTCAACCTTTCATAAAAAGGTTTTCATTATATAATGTCAACCCTCAAGTGCCTTACATATTTGGAAAAGAATCTGAAAGAGAAATAAAAAAATCAAATAAAGAGTTAAAATAGAGCATCCTGTATAAGTAGAAAAGGGGTCACAATGTTATTGGGTGAATATTGCACTTTTATAACAACTCTTCTAAGACTCAAAGAACACCGCAGAAGAAGAAGTAGAAGAAAATCTAAGCTAGAGGAAAGGTTGGAGTGTCATATAGTTATTTCCTCTGTACTGGAACATTCCCTCCAGAAGGGAAGAGGTAGGCTTGTAAGAAGCAGGAAGTTCATCAAACTTACAAGGCTTAAGAGTTCAGAAAGTTACAAGATTCATGGAGACCCTCCCAAAGGTTATACAAGTAACAAATTACTGCTAGATGTATTCGTTACTTGTCTCATTGCTGCAGCAAAATACACACAAAAAACAAACAAACAAACAAAAAAAACCTCACAGCTTAAGAATGGTTTATTTTGGTTTGCAGTCTATCATGGCAGGGAATATCTTGTGGCAAGAGCAGAAAGCAGGTAGCCACTTCACCTATAGCTAGGAAGCAGAGAGCAATGGATGCTCCTGCTCAGCTAGCTGTCTCAATTTAATGCAGTCTGGGACTTCAGCCCAAGTAATAATGCTGCCTGCATTTATGGTAGGTCTTCCCATCTCAATGAACATAATCTCAATCACTCTTCATAGTTATGCTCAGGGACTTGTTTTCATGATAACTCTGGATCTCATTAAGTTTTCTAACAAGATTAACCACAGTACAGACTCTAAGTTGAGCAGAGATCTCCAAGGATATAGCTTTCAAGAGTTGACACTAAATCTGGAACATGTCTATTTTGATGTAGCTTGTTTGAGTCACTCATGATCCTACAAGTGATTCCAATCAACTCACTGGTTCTCCTAGTTAGACTGGGTTGGTATTGTTTTGTTTAATTATTTTTATTTTGTTGGATTGTCATCAGTATTCTATCTGTAGTCAACAGGCATTTGTTCTGATTTCCTTTTGAAAAGTTATACAACATATGTGTATCATAAGTCAGAGTTAGTTCACAAGATTACTGTGAAAACCAATCCAGAAGAGCAAGATTTGGTCCTTTTAAGGATCTTCAGAGGAGTGCTGTGGGCTAAAGGAGGTTTGGAAATGTCTCCTGGTTGGGCAATTCACAGTGCTATCCATCCTAACTCAGATTTGGAAAGTATGAACAGTTTTCTAGAGAAAGAATTGTTTGATCTGAGTCCTGCAGAGTTGGTTAACTCTAGAAGAGTGAAGGGAGGAGCCAGAGGGTGGAGGCCTTAAAGAACCAGGAAGGTAGGATGTTGTGAGAAGACAGCAGCAAAATATTCTCCAAGGAGTGGTAAGAACATAGGGGAATTTTAAAATGTGTGATGAAAGAGAGGTGGAAGAAGTAAGGTTTAACTAGTGATGAAGGGAATTATACACTGTGTGGAAAAGGCAAACTGTACATTGTATTCTGAAAATAAATGCTGTAATTTCTGGCATGCCAGTAAGATATGTAAGATGAAATGTGTGCAATCATGTCATGTATCTAGAAATTCACCATATAGTACTCCAAGAGTGAGTTTATGGCTTAAACCCCTTGAACATTGTTTGCTATGCCTGTCTTTGAAAAACAAAACCCTACAGAACACAGGACAATGACGTGGTGATAATGCTGATGATAATGAAGACAATATTTCCCAGGCACTTGTTATACAGAAGACCACACAGTCTAAGAATTTTACGCACAGCAAATCATTGACTCTTTTCAAAAGCTCTACAAAGCAAGTACTATTTTCTGTTTGTCAGATGGAATAAGCTGAATCACACATAGGATAGAGTTCCTTGACTGTGCTCAATGTAGCATGTCTCAACCATGAGACTATGCATGTCAGTGCTTAAAACTCTTTGAGGTGCTAGAGAGATGGCTTGGGTATTAAGAGCAGTTGATGCTCTTGCATAGGACCAAGATTTGATTCCCAGCGTCCATATGGTGGCTCAGAATTATCTGCAATTCCAGAGTCATGGGATCTGACATCTACTTCTGGCTTTCATGGCACACACATACACATGAAGACACTTACACACACACCTAAATAAATCAAACTTTAAAACTCTGCTTTGTGTCCTTGTCATCAGATCAGGTGTGTGAGTGTGTGAGTGTGTGTGTGTGTGTGTGTGTGTGTGTGCGCGCGCGTGCATGCTCACACACATGTATGGCTAACATCAAGTAGTCCTAGGTGGATAGAAGTGAGAGCTGACTAGTGTGCACTAAGGATTGCTTTGCTAGGGAGAACAGCCTGAAAGCAGGGGGCCTGGTTGAGAGAGATCAATATGTCAATGTGAATGTTTTATTAAAACCTTAGCCTTGGTTTCTGGCCCAATAAAGTGTTTTGTTTAGAGCCTAATCAGAGCTATTGCTGCCACCCACATTCTGTAGCTGACAATAGACTCAAGTCAGTGTGGGTCATTGATTTCAGCTTTCTCCCCCCTTTTATTTCCCACCATGAATCTTACATTAAATGCCTGGAATATGATGCATCCTATAAAAGGCCTTGGGGATGGCAAGATGAATAAAATACAATCTTTGTCCTTGGGGAATCAGGCCGTCATATTTGTTTTCTTCTTTCTTCTAGCATGCTGCATAGCTCTCTGTATTTTCTTTTGAGAAAAAAAGGAGGGATATTGTTAATTAGATTTGGCCCAGGTACCAGGGGAACAGCCTGGGATGATGTAAAGCATATGATACTGGAAATTAGGAGACTAAGCCTCTGGTCTGGATTTTGTATCTGTGAAGCCACAGAACTGATAGCTTTACTTAGACAGGGAGTGTGGGAAGGGCATCAGATTTGGAGATGACATTCTATTATATTATTGATTGGCTGGTTGATTGTCTCTGCCTCTGAGCATCATGCAGAATGTCTCAGCAGTGGCTTAACCCTAAGGGGGAAGCTGTGTTCCAGTGCCCAGCCATGTTTTCCCACTATTACTGTCAAACTCCCAGAGGTCCTGGGAGGTTGCAGAATCAACTAGAGAAATCAGGAGGTCAGCAATCACACCTCAGGGAGATTTCTAGTCTGTAACTTTCTAGAAGTGGGATCTTAGAGCCTGTGATAAGGGAAACTCCCAAATAACCATGATCTAAATGAAATCAAAATGTCTTTACCAAAACTGTGCTTCCTCAGCCAGGCAGTGTTGGTGTATTCCTTTAACCCATCCCAGCACCTGGAGATAGAAGCAGGTGGATCTCTGTGAGTTCAAGGCCAGCCTGGTCTCTAGAGTGAGTTCCAGGACAGCCAGAGTTACTACAGAGAAACTCTGTCTCAAAAATCAACAAATAAATGTGTTTCCTCAAAATGGACCACTGAGGACAGTTGTAGTAGTCCATCCAGGGATACTGGGGACACTGATTCCATCTATCTTGTTATTCTACATTCTCTAACATGGAGCTTCTGTTTTATTGTTCAACTTGATTTTCCCAGAATCAGTAATCACAAGAATAATCCCTAATGGAGAGGAAGACTGAAAGAAAGAACTTATGCCCTCCATTTAAAAATGTTAACTGCTGTATTAGGATTTTGGAGGCTGAGAGGACATATTCATATCAACACACCCTGCAAATTACACGTACTCAAGGATGAGAATAAGTATAATTGTGAATGTGAAGTATCAGATGGTAGGCATCAGTTTCTCACCCAAGTTTTTCTGATTTTATATATGTTAGGTGACATGTAGGAATGAAGCCAACCAGTGCCAGACTGACGAATGTAGCCCTTGCTGTTGCTGCTCCCTCCCCTCACATGCTTCATGTCTACAATTGTGTTGGCAAAGAGAGCATGAAAAAAACAAAAACTCCTTAGTGAATTACCTTTCAATGAAATCTATTTTGTAGCAATTTTCTAAGTAACTTTTAAGTAAAGGGAAGTAAAGTTGAGTGGGGACTCCTTCAACAATCAGAAACTCTTCACCCTTGGTATAGGCTAGATAGGTAAAACCAAACCATTAAAACAATGGAGAGCTCTAGCTATGAGCCAAGCCAATGTTGGGCTCTTTCCAACCAGGACCTAGCTGTTACTGATCATTTCCAGATAAGGCCCTCCTAGATTGTGCAGAGGAGACAGAGAGTGCTGGAGAGCAGGGCTCTACTCTACTGAGTAGACATCCATTCCCTAAGCATCCTTGCCTCTTCCGCAGAGGATGTGTTCTCATCCCCAAAGACCACAGGCACTTTAGTGAAACCACATTTAGGTTTCAGAAAGACATGTTTCTCTGAAAATCCTTCCTCTAAGTTCCTGTGAACAGACTAAGCCATGAGAGTGAGGAGAGTAGGGGCCTCAGAGTTGAGTGAGTAAAGTACTTGCTGAGGGAGCATGAAGGACTGTGCTAGAATCCCCGATATCCTTGTGAAAGCTGGACTGATAGACAGCACAAGCAACTGTAAGGCCAGGGCTCCAGTGGTCAGATAGGAGGTAGAGACAAGAGGATACAGCCTGGGGTCTGCAGTGACAAAACAGCAAATAGACCCTGCATCAAATATGAAAGCAGGTATGGACTGACAGGGAAGATTGTCCTCTATCTTCTGCATTCGCGATGTGGCATGACACGTGCATAGCTCCATTCACCCAATGTGTGTGTGTGTGTATGTGTGTGTGTGTGTGTGTGTGTGTGTGTAGCAATAGACTGAATAACAGCTCTTGGAAGGTACCATTTCCTAATTGGCTATTCCAGAACAATGTGTAAATGTTACCTAATGGAAAGAAAGGATTTAGATGCAATTAAGATGAGGAGATTACGCTGTTGAACAACAGACATCCTCGAGAATCTGTAGGCACAAATGTCCTTCCAAGAGAAAATCATATAGAGAAAAAAGCTCTGTGGAAATGGAGATAGAGTTTGGAATAAGCCAAGAAATATTATCAGCCACCAGCATTGCCACTGGAAAAGGCAAGGAACTGATTCTTCCCTGCAGCTTTGAGGAGGAAGGATAACCCCAGTGACCATTCATACTGATACTAATCTGTGACTTCTGGCCTGTAGACTTGTTATTTCTGTTGTTTAAGGCATTTTGTTTTTGGCATTGTGTTACAGCATAAAGCAGAAGCTAATACAGATATGGTGCTGGGAAGCAGGGGGCTGTTGTAATAAATACATAAAAATATGAAACTGACTTTGGAATTGAGTAATGGGGAGCAGCCAAAAGAATTTTCAGGGGCGTGATAGTAATAACCAGATTTTCTGAAGCACTCCTACTGGCAAATATGTAGAAATCAATGGCAATTATGGTGAAGGGTGAGAAAGAAGAATACGGCAGAGAAAGGCTGTCATACATACATTCACCTCAGAGAGTGTAGATATCACCACAGAAGAATATTAATAGAAACAACAATATGTATGGTGCTTTTATGCATGGGTATGGTTTGAAAACAAAGCACAAACTATTGGGAAAGAGTGGAAAAGCAGCTCTGTACAGTGGCAGGAAACTCACATGTACAGTGTCCTGTAGTCGTATAGAAACTGACCACATAAGAAATGAACTCAGATATTTGCTTGAAGAGATTTCCAAGACAGGTTTGAATTTGTGGCGGAATGTCTACTGGATACTCATGCTAAGATGTTCTAAGAAGAAAGGAAAAGGCTGACAAAAATTGTTAAGTAAAATGAAGCAGGACTGGGATCCTAGAAAGTTTTAGTCTACTCCAGATTATAAAAAGATGCTAAGATCAGGAGCTTCACTGTTCAGAAAGCGCTCTGGAGACAATTTCAAGAGGGTGGCTAGACAATTGTTCTGCTAGCACTAAGGAGAGCACAGAGGAGATTATTCAGGGAAGAATTCTGAGGATACCTCTTAATAGTATGAGTCTATGTGGCTTACACTGGAGACACAAAGGCTTTTGATAATGATATAGCCACAAAAATAGCTACCAATTTAGACAAAAAGAGAGGGACAGATAGGATGATAAGAGAGAAGGCTATTGAACTTCCAATTTTTCTTTTTTAATTGAGACTTTTATATAAAGAACTTGAACTTGAAAATTAAAAAGAAAAAAAAAGAAAGAAAAACTAACTAGACCCAGAGCCCATATATAACAACAAACTTCTATACAGTTGGAATAGCCATTCTGAAGCTGTGGAGCTTCACATTAGATTCCACACTTCCATTGCTTTTGTGCACTTTTCTACCACTTGAAAATGAAAGCTCTATGACAGAGTTGAAACTAGAAAAACTGTCTTGATATTGTCTGTCATGACTCAAGTGTCCTTTATTCATCCCCTAATATTCACCATTTCTGGTTCTCCTTTCTACTTGTTGCACTGTACTCACAGGTATATTTGTTTACAAATATCTGTATATAGTATAGGCTCTGATATGCATATGAAGAAGAGCATGCATGTTTTTCTCTCTCTGAGATTGTGTGAATTTTATTAATGTTATGCATTCTAAGCTTTTTTATTTTTCTACAAATTTTGTGATTTCTATTTTCTTTAGAGTGGAATAGTATTCTATTTTATATACATACTAAGCTTTCATTGCCCCTTCATCCATTTACAGAATACTAAATTGGCTTCATTTCTTTGCTTTAGTGAATTCGACAGCAATAAACATGGTGTGCAAATATCTCTATGGTAGGGTATGGATTTTCCTGGGGATATGTCCAGGAGTGAAAAAGCAGAGTCATATGGTCCAAATTTTCTATAGGCAGGACACGAGCTGATAAAAGCCCTTAGCTGAAAGCTGTGATGTCCGTATCTGGGGCCAACATCCTTATCTTATGAAAATGTTACCTTGCGAAAGTATCAAGATTGTTGGACAACAGGGCCTTCCAGTGTGGAGATGAATATTGTCATAAATTAGAGGCATGCCTGTGAG
This sequence comes from Cricetomys ansorgei, assembly GCA_026225945.1. Classification (NCBI taxonomy): domain Eukaryota; kingdom Metazoa; phylum Chordata; class Mammalia; order Rodentia; family Nesomyidae; genus Cricetomys; species Cricetomys ansorgei. The sequence goes on along the minus strand of JAMJFZ010003875.1, from coordinate 11,416,201 downwards.
GGATTATCTAGGTTAGGTTAGCTGTTGGACACATCTGGGAGGGATTATCTAGATTCGATTGATTGAGATGGGACGATTGATCCTAAAAGCATTCTCTGGGTTGGGTCCTAGACCACATACAAAAGAGGAAGCTCCCTGAGCTAAGTACTCTGTAGTCTTTCCTCCCTGACTCTGGATAGAGTGTGATCAGCCTCTGTACCGTCCCTGCCGTGATGGGCTGTACCCTGGAACTCTGAGACAAAATAAACTCTTCTTTCCTTAAATTGTCTTTGCCAGCTGTTTTGTCATATCAACAAGATAAATAATTAATAAATCCAGCAATTCAAAGGATGAAATCTGAGTTCTAGGATATCTACCTAAGAGCACATAGAGATTTAGATCTATGATTTCCCTGAAAATATTATCATGCTGGGATGACCAATTCTCACATTACATTCATTTTCACAAAGAGCTGCCTGCAGTACTCTTAACTTAATTCAAACTCTAGACCTAATTTTACCAGTGACAAATAATTTCTAATGTTTCTCCTGCTGTTGCCTTTGAAATAGGTAGTATTGATTGGGTTCTTTCAGATGCTAATTGACCAATTCTAGAATGCAGATTCTAAATCTAAAGATTCTCTTTAGAGACCTTCATTTATTTTACCTATTTGATTAATTACACAGTATGTGTTATTATGTTTATGCTGATGTATTTCAAAGTATTCTATGCTTAGAATACTAATTTTGAATTTCTTCCCACTCTGGTTCTTTAGTTTTCTCATCCATAACTGATCAATGAGGTGCCTGCTTCATTACAATCATTGGCAGCAGAACAGTGCCTGACATGGCTCTGGCCAAACCAGAGACAAGAATTTGTAAGTGGTTTATTAAGGAAGTGCTCCCGAGGGAGAAGCACTGAAGGAAGGGGAGAAGCAGGACATGGAAGAGGAAGTAGCTCAGAAAGGGTGTAACCTCAGGAGGAGCTCCAAATCAGACAGACTTAGTGTGATTTTGTAGGAGCATTCTACACCCCAAACCAAGCCTCAGTTCAATCTGAGGCAAAGCGAGACTGTCATAACTTGAGGGTAGTTTAGTTCATCAGACACTGGAAGATCACAGTTCAGATGAAGAACACACGGAAATGGCAAAAAGACTCTGAGATTGTAAGAGTAGTAGCTATTTACTTGTGTCACATTCAGAGTTCTTCCTGGCTGAGTGCTATCAAAGGACTCATCTCTAATGAGGTTATCACAGAAATTAGAATTAAGCTCTTAGAAAAATGCACAACAATGTGACAGTAGTTTGGTGCCTGATCAATTTAATACTAATATAAATTGGCTTTATTTTATTTTGCTTTTCTAGTAGTTTTCTGAATTTAGGGCCACAGAACACATAAAAATGCTGCTATTACTAAAATGGAAAACAATCCACCAACTCCCCAACTCAGACTGAAATCTAAGCTACATTATGTGGTACCAATGACTAGAAATTTAATGCAACTATAGTGTTTAGAAGTATGTAATTTTAAGAGGTGATCTAGATTAGAGAAGGTGGTCAGGTTGAATACTGAATGAATACTGATGGCTTTGCAAGAAGAGAAATATCAAAATAGATACACACGTGGATTTCTTCTCTCTTGTCATTGGGCTCCATGGTCCTTGGATTCTGCCAGCAAGAAAATCATCACCAGAAGAACCCCCTATGCCTGGTGGCTCTGAATCTGTGAGCCAAATAAATGTCTTTTCTGTACAATGTAATCTGCCTCTGGTATTTCATTATAGTAATGGAAAATGAGCTAATACACTATTTATGAAATGTCTACTTAGTTTCTGTTAGGGATCAAATTACAAATCAGCTAGAAAACTTTGGTTGATTTTATATTTTAGTGGAAGATCAAGATTATAAATATCCAAATACAATTAAATATTAGATGGGGTAGAACAACAATCATTAGATTATGGAAAAAAGTAAGGGAAAAAATAAGTGACAGGAAAGGAGGACTTTTAGGGTGGTTTTATTTATTGTCCATTAATACAAACTTGATGGTTTACTGAAATGAACTCCCAGATTCTGCGAGTAAAGTTACAGACAGGGCTTGTCTGGCCCAGGGTTTCAGATCTTATTAAGTTATAATCAAGGTGTTGAATGTATTGCATTCCCTGTTGAAGGCTCAAATAATGAACAATCTAATTTTCTTTCATGGTGCATGACATTGCATCCAGGGCTTGCACATGCTAGTGCTTTACTGCCTTCACTTTTTGGAGACTGAGTTTCATGCTAGCTTTGAACTTACTATGTGGCCCAAGTTGGTCTTAAAATCAAGATTCTCCTGCTTTCTCCTCCAAGATCTGCCACCATATCTGACATAGGACAACACACATCTAAGGTCATTTGAGTTGTTTTGTAGAACAAAGACATTTAGTTACTTGTGGCTGTTGATCAAAGGTCACCCTTATTTTCAAAGGCTACTCTTGTAATAGGTGTTTTTATTTATTTATTTAATAGGTGTTTTATGGGTTTTTATTCCTTCAAAGTCAGCAAGAGAGAGCATCTTTATAATGACTCTGATAGCAAGAGAGTCTTAAATATAACATACCCAGGAAGTGATCTCCCATCACCTCTCCTGACACAGGTCCTGCTCATATTCTATGGTAAGGATTATAAAAAACAGTAAATGGAAAGTGGGTGTCCTGAGAGTCATGTTAGAGGTGCCCATCATAGGGATTAAAGAAGGTGTAAGTGAGGTAATATATGAGCAATGACCTCAATGAAGAAACAGAAAGCTGGGAAGATAGCTGGTAGATTGAGCAATTGAGCAGTGTAAACTTAAAGGTCTGGAGGTCAAACTTAATTGGTGATTCTTTGATCAAGGATAGCTTGAGCAAAGGGAAAAGTTACAAGAAATGAGCTCAGAGGGACACTGGGGAGCCAGACTATGTGGGGCTTTATAGATTTGTCTGAGAATGTCAGCTTTCACTGAGATGGAACTATTGAAGGGTTCTGAACTGAGGGCGAACATGATCTGATATAATCTGTCTGCCTCTGGTATTAAAGAGAGAGAGAAATTAGGACTTTATCTAGTAATAGACACAAGCACACTGGCTTCTTAGATCAGGGTAGTGAAAGTATTACTTGAAATACTCAGATGGTGGATACCCTTAGAAGGGAACATTGATAAGGTTTGCAGGGTGGTTAGATATATGACAAAGAAAACGAGCAGAGCCAAAAATGACTTCAGAGCTTTTGGCTTAAGCAAGTCAAGAGATGAAGTCAGTGTAACTGAGGCCAGGAAAATGGTGACAGGGATGGTATTACGGAGGCATCCTACGAGGAAGTGAAGGAGTTGGATTTGGGACACGTTATTTTGGTTTTCTTATGCTGATGCTGATGAATAAAACACTGACTCTGTGAATCAGAAATTCATAGGTGAGGTCAGGGTGAGCAACAAAACTCAGCAGTCATCAACACAGTGATGGCATAAACCACGAGATGTGATGGGTGACCTGATGGAGAAATCTGAGAACTGAGTCTCCAAACAGAAAGAAGAAGAAGAACACACCCCCTACCCCATGCAGGATACAGGAAAGGAGTGACCTGTCCATGTGGCATTGGGAGAAGCTAGAAGAATGGTGCCTTGGAAGTCTAGAAGTTGAGGGATCATGAAGGAGCGAGCCAAACTTATAGTTTCAATAAGAAAGACAAGGAAGCAGAATTGATTTTTGGGTTTTTTGTTTTGCTTATTTGGTTTTGGTGTTTTGAGACAGGGTTTCTCTGTTGTAACTCTGGCTGTCCTGGAACTCACTCTGGAAACCAGGCTGGCCTCGAACTCACAGAGATCTGCCTGTTTTTGCCTCCCAAGTGCTGGGATTAAAGGCATGTGGCACCACCACCCGGCTTTTGATTATTGGTTTTAACCACATGGAGACTGTTGGTGACCTTGACACTGGCTGTGGTCAGCACAGAACCTGATGGTGTAGGTCTGATGGAAAGTGGAGGGGAGGAGCTGGCATAGAAAATGCATACAGCTTTTTGGAGACGTTATCCTGTAAATAAGAATTAGAAGAATAGGTGATGATTGGAGAAGCCTGTCATAAGGTCACTGGGGCTGGTAAAGCACTTACTTTGCAAGTGTAAGGACCTGAGTTCAGATCTCCAGCATCCGTATTAAAAAAACTGGCATGATGATACCCCCCCTGCAATCCCAGTGCTGGGAAGGTGGAGAAAGAAGGATCCCAGACTGGCCAGACAGTCTTGCCAACTCATGAGGTTCAGGTTAGTGAGAGACCCTGTCTCAAAACATAAGGTGTAGAATGATGGGGGAAGATGAGGGGTTGACCTCGGTCTCCTTACTCATCTACTCGCAAGTGCACGTGTAGAAACATGGACAGATATTGGCGGGTACTGGGCCACACTTGTGTGCTGATGAGCATGACCAGTTGAAATAAGAAAAGCTAAAAACTCAGAGATGAACGAGAACAATTAGAGAGTAAGCATACTAATGGAGTAGTAGTATTTCATTAGGTTGAGGGGGTGATCTAAGATTCCTTCGGTAAGATCTCAAAATGGTCCTTGGTAAATGATAACATCAGAAAAGTGTGTCTTTGACTATTATTTTACAGCATCCCATGACCGAGAAAAGGGTAAATGCAATCTTCAAATTCAGAAAATTGAGATTCGGATGAGGGTCAAGGTAAGTAGTCATGACTGGTGTGAAATGTACAGGCCAGGAGCTGAGATCTCCCAGGTGGTTCCTGTTTGATTTGTCTAACTTGGAGAAGTAAGAGCTTCTGGGGTCAAATGCAGCCTTGGGGGAAGCGAAATGGTCTCTCCCCATCGGAGCCTCATCACAAAAGTAAACCCATGAATTATTTCAAGCCTTCATTCTCTCTCCTACAAAAGAGGTTCTATTATTTTGATTTGGAGTTAATTCCTTAAAAAATTAATTGATCAATCAATTAATCAGTCAAGTGCATCCATGCATGTGTGTGTGTGTGCTTGAGTGCAGGAGCCACAGGGGAATGTAGAAGTCAGAGGACAGCTTGGGGATGTTGAGTTTTCTGTTGTTTTTTTTTATTTTTAGAGACAGGGTTTCTCCATTGTAACACTGGCTGTCCTGAAACTCACTCTGTAGACCAGGCTGGCCCTGAAGAGCTCTGCCTGCCTCTGTCTCCGAAGTGCTGGGATTAAAGGCTCTCACCACCACTGCCCTGCAGGATGTTGGGGTTCTTAACTCAGGTCATCAGGCTTGACAGCATGACCTTTACCTGTTCACCAGGCTTGCCAGCTCTGGAAGTTATGCCTAAGAAAGCAGCAAGGCTAGGCTGGAGAAAGTTGTGGATATAGTACAGTCTCTTTGCAAGTGAAAATTGGAGGTGTCTCAAATAGCAGAGAAGTGGGAATTCCAAAGACTCCCTGGGATTAGAAAAACAAATACTGTACTATATACAATAGGTCCTTGAGTCAGAAGGGAGGGGAAAGGGAGAAGGCAGAGCAGAACAAGGGGATCAGGAGTCAAACAGCAATTAAGGGAACAAAGGTCAACAGATAATTATTACAGGCGGTTAGGGAGGGAATTAGAACTAGAGAGGTGCTAATTACATGAGCCATTTAGACAAGGGCGGGGCTTTTCTGAGAACAACAAAATGAGGGTTGATTACCTGCTAAAAATACAGGCAGGCCCGCTGAGCCAGGCTTACAAATCTGGCTCTGTCCCAGGCAGAGAGAAGTACTTTGCTAGTTTAGCTACTCTAAATTCTGTGGAAGTGGCCTGCCTACAGCTTTTTCCAAGTTCTGTGGATTATGGGTCTATGAATTATACCAGTTACAAAGGGAGCAGGAGAACAGAGTGGAGTTTGAAGATACTGAGTAGGAATATGGACATCTGGCAATCTATGTAATCTTTCTAGGACAGCGGTTCTCAGTGACCTCTTGGGAGTTGAACAACTCTTTGACAGAGGTTACCTAAGACCATATCTGCATAGCAGATAATTACATTATAATTCATAAGACGAGCAAAATTACAGCTATGAAGTAGCAACAAAAATAATTTTATGGTTTGGGGAGGTCACCACAACGTGAGGAACTCTATTAAAGGGTCGCAGCGTTAGGAAGTTTGAGAACCACTGTTCTAGGGTCTTGGTGGGTCCTATAGAAGGATGCTGATGAACCAGAGGGAGTGAAGTCCTAGCTCCATTTGTTCCTGATTAAGTTGCCCATAGCTACAGAAGGAGGGACACTTCCTTTTTTATTTTATTTTATTTTATTTTAATGCAATCAGTTTGTAGATTACTTTAGCTTTGCAACGAACGCAGGAATGTTGTCTAGCTTTTCCAGTGGCTGTCACAGTATCCACTGTTTCTCCTGTCACTTTGTGAGATCACCATTTCCTACGGGGGACTGTGGGGGTAATAAGAAGTTGCAGCAGAGACAGTATATTCTGCTTGTCCAGTCAGCATCTCATCAAACCTATGTACTATGCTCTATGGGACATTTGCACCACTTTCTGAATATGGATAGTTTCTGTTATGAAGGGTGACATAGGTTATCAAGTACTAATGTCTCTGTGTTTCAGTAGCTATTTCTACCCTTTATGTGACTTTTTCTTCTCTATTAGTTTTCCATTGTTGATCAACAAACTGACCACAAGACTTAATGATTTCAAGTAGCAATGAGGTGACACTCAAGATATCATCTGAAGCTGCAGTCATATGGGGGTATGATGGAACTAGAATGAGGTGGTCTACTCACAGGGCTAAGTTTATATTTGGTGTTGGTTGAGGAGGTCTCCCCTCCCCTCCATGTAGCCCTTCAGCCATGTACACTTATGATAGGGAGACTGGTTTCTTCTTGAAAGTGCCATACAAAGTCTAAGAAAGATGCACCTGTGTGGGATTCTTTGCATTTTATCTCGTATTGCACCTCACATCTCAAGCACTAAAACTTTCTCAATATTAAATCAGTCCTACATTTCATTCTCAATTCACAAGGATGGGAATACTCCTGTCTTATAAATTTTTATTTGATTTGTTCTTTAAGCAATACGTAAACATTGCTTAAATTCATTCATTGACTTATCAATCCCAAATATTTGTTGGGTCCATACTATATGTTAGATACTGTTTCTAAACTCCTGATAAATGACAAATGACATTCAGCGAGTTGTTCAAGGCTCCCAGTCACAGAGAGGACAAGAAGAACCTAGGAGGCGAGGCATCATTGAACATTTATTTGATCAACAGCTGAATGAGGGCACACATATGAGTGAAATTCCTACTTTCAAGAAATTGAATGTCTAATGGAAGACTCTTATGATAAATCTACACATAGAAATAATAATTGGATTAAATACACACACAAACACACACACACACACATACACATTTATTCCAGAAGTATACAAAACATTTGTATTATGTGTTTAACTTGCTTTCATTTAGCAAGCAACTATACTATTGCATTTTTGAGGGTAAATGAGAGTGTTTGAAAGATGTATTTCCAATAGCAGAGGTATATTGTAAATTTAGCAGTAACTTTCCAAAGGGCAAGGAGGTGTGGTTTGGGAAAGTAGTGAATAGGAGAAATGTGGTTCCAAATGTAAATTGAGTATATGTTGCTTTCCTGGAAATATTTAAATGAGAAAACATGAATTTATAATTGAACAATGTAACACATAAACACTTAGCCAGCTTGTCTTCGCCTTTGCCAGCAGGGGCACATCTGTAGCTGGAGTCAAAGCAGGATGTCAGGAGGCCTTTCTGAGAATAGAGGCATGATCTTCTGGTTTGGGGAGGAGAACATGAATAAGTAGCATAATTTACATACTATGTCCAAACACTATGTGTACGTACAAGACTGTACTCAGTGTGTATGTACTCTGCAACAATAACCTAAACATGTTGGAGTCTGAATATAATTATATTGACATTTGGAACAATTGTGTCTAGATATGCTTATTATAGGAAAATTCCTCTCTTAATCAATATCAGAACATTTTTAGGACTTGGGTGGGAAGAAAGCTTGCACATAATGAATGCCACTGAAGCCCTGCCATGGCTCTGTGAGCTGCACATTAAATACTTCCATTTACAGAAGGGAAAATCCAAGATACTAACTTTATGTAATCTGCTCCAAAGTCAGATTATTTTGTGATTTTTGTATGAAGTACAGCCATGCTCTATTTTTCTCAGCCATAGCTGTAATTTACTTAAATTCAACCTATATTTTACTTTAAAGACATCAACACTAATTTCTTACATATCTTAATTGAGAAACCTCCTCTGTGGCCAGAGCTGCCCCTGGTTTTAAGGAAGAAATGGAAATAAAATCTTCGTGTCAGTTCTTAACTTATGAACAGTTGAGAGTATGTCCAAAGGAAATGAAGCAAAAAAGTTGATTTGTTTAATCATTGTTTGGACTAATAAGGAGGTACTAATAGAAAGTGTGATCAAGGCTTAGAAGCACTAAGAGTCTATTGGATTAGACATAGAAGAAAGAGGAGGGGGAATGAGAGGTATAAAGAATGAGACAAAAACATATAGAGACAAAGGGAGGATTGCTGCCCAGTGCTGACCTATAGATTGGCAGAGTCCATGTCTGCTCAGATGCAGAACAAATAGTTCTTCTAATCACCACTCATTCCTCTGTCACTGGAAGATAGCAGCGTCTTCAGTGTCATCAAATTTGGGGTACTTACAGGAAATTTTCTTTTTTATTGTATAGTTACTTTTCTATTGGTATGAGGAGACAATACGGCCAAGGCAACTTATAGAAAACAGACTTTATTGGGACTTACAGTTCCAAAGGACTAGGGAGTATAGCACGGCATGGTGCTGCAGCAGTAGCTGAGAACTTATACGTTCATTCACAAGTAGGGGCAGAGGAAATTAACTGGGAACAGCAGGGGTCTGAAACCTCAACCCCTCCCCCCAGTGGCATACCTCCTCCAATAATGCCAACTCTCTTAATCTTTCCCCTACAGTTCCACCAGCTAAAGACCAAGTATTCAAATATATAAGCCTATGGGGGTCATTCTCATTCAAACCACCACAGAAGTATACCTAAGAAGTTGTTCACTAGTGAAGTCTATTCAAAAGCATGAGGAAATAATTCACAGGAGAAGGAGAGATTCGCACTAGGGTCAGTGATAGGAGATAGAAGGATAAGCTTCCAGTTAAAGATCAAAGTGGAGCTTGTGAGACTCCATGAGCTCTATGATTAGAACCTTCAGCTATAGTAGAGCAATCTTTGCTTTTCTAGAAAACACTCTCTCTCTGTCTCTCTCTTTCTCTGTCTCTCTCTCTCTGTTCTCTCTCTCTCTCTCTCTCTCTCTCTCTCTCTCTCTCTCACACACACACACACACACACACACACACACAGAGCTTCCTTAATGAAGTACATTTGTTTCAGCTGGAAGTTTTAAGAAGGCACTTTCTGTTCGACTCTAATTAACTAGTTTAGAGAATGCAGAAATTCATTGCCAGGCCACTGCCTTCACTCAGGCCCAGTTTTATTTTCAGGGACAACCATTCCATTCCTTTATAGAGCCTTTTGTGAAAGTTCCCCATACCTCAGAATGAGAGGGGGAATGGGCCCAGCAGATGTGACTCCAGATGATAGGCAGGTCTCAGACTCATGGCCCAATGTATCGAAGATGTTCCTTTTATTCAACAAGTATTTACAGAGACTCTCTATAACAGATCATGTGTTAATAATATAACAGTGAAAAAGACAGTCCTTTGCCCTTGCAGACCTTAGCCTGTGCTGTGTAAAAGAGAGAAAAATCATAGAAAAGTATGGACTAAGGACCTGCAGTCTAGGTTGTGGCTTTATTTTTAAGTCAACTGATTATTTCCATGCTCCTTTGATGAAGACTAGTAATAATATTACAACACCTTGTCAGCCTCCTATGGTGGCTGTTTGCTCTGTTTTATTCAGGTTCTGTCCAGATACTGGCAATGAATCAAGAAAGTGCCCACCCGAATGGTCAAGCACTTCAGAATGCTGTTCTTTGGTGTTGTCTTTAAAGATGTGATTACCAAATAGTTACTTCCTGTCTTAGTTTGCTTTCTATTACTGTGATAAAGACCATGACCAAAAGTGACTTGTGGAGGAAAGGGCTAATTCCGTCTCTTGGCTTACCATCCCTCCTGAAGGGAAGTCAGGGCAAGAACCTAGAGGCTAGAACAGAAGGAAAGGTCCAGAGAAATATGCTTTTGTCATTCTCTCCAGAGCTTACTCAGCTTTTCTTATAGAACGTAGGCCCACCTACCCAGGGGTAGCACCACCTACAGTGAGCTGGGCCCTCCCACATCAATCATTAATCAAGAAAATGCCCCACAGACTTGGGCTACATGCCCATTTGATGAAGGTAATTCCTGAACTGACTCCCTGTCTTCCCAGATTACTCAACCTTGTGTCCTGTTGACCCAAACTCACCAGTACACTTGCTGTGTAAAAAGCAAAGAAAGTAGGGGTACATAGGTATACTGGAACATGACTCCCAAATGAGATGCTCAAATCCTAACACAAAGCCATGTGAAGTTGATCTTATTTGGGAAACAATTCTCTTTGTAGACTAAATTAAGAATTATGAGATAAGATTTAGGGTAGGCTCTAAATCCAATGAGTAGTGTTCTTATAAGAGAAGGGAAAAGTCCCTTTGAGTAGCCGTGTGGACATGCCTAAAAGCTGAGCTTTTGGTATCAAAAGCTGCCTGTGATCAGAAGCTAGGAGAGGAGTAGGGAACACTGTTCAGAAGGACCATCATGGTGGCAACTTGATTTCAGACTTTGGGCTTCTTGGACTGTGAGAGAGTTGGTTCTATTGTCTAAAGACACCGTGTATTTAGACTAGGAAGCTAATTAGAGTGTTAATATGTCTTTGTTACTGTCCCATTCACCTGGTAGGAACCAGGTTTTGTGATGAAGGGGTTTCTAACTGTTACATAGAGGGAAAAGACAGAATATTTTGTTCAGTCCCAGAATCTAAAACAGTCAAATCTAGGTAGATGCATTTCCTCCCTCCGTCTCAGCTCTTGGACAAGATTTGGACCTCAGACCCAAGGATCTCCTATCTTTTAGATATGCTAAAATATAGGCCAAACACAGATATTAACAATCCAGAGACAACATATCCAAATCAGATTTTGAAACATTAGGATATTTGGTATTCCAAAAAGAATTAAAATAACCATCATGACAAAAATCATAAGTTCTTTCACTTCCTTGTATGTATTATACATTCACAAATGCCCTAATTTGAAGTTATTATTTACTTTCCCAATGAACAAATCAACAGAGATGTCAAATGAATAGATAAACTTCTACATATGTAAATGAAATAATCAAATACATGCATATTCTATCTAATTTCTTAGTAATACTTATATATTGTAATTATATAAAACTTACCCACTTAAAATTTTCTTTTATAGATCACAAGCCTCTCTTTAAATTCTCCAGGAGTCTTTTTGACATTACCTTTGTTATCATTAGAGACAATTTTTAGTCAAATAAATAAGTTTTTTAGTTCTTAAGATTCAAAAAGTTCATTTCTGGATGAGTTGTTAGACAGCAATTGCTGAATCCACCTGCAACACTAACTAGAAGCATTCTGCGCATACAGAAAGCCATTCCCAAAATATCTAGAAACTTGAGTTGTTCATTGTTTGATTGGTTTTGTGTCATTTTGAAACAGGATCTCTGTATGTAGGTAATTGAAATTGGCCTTGAGCTCATGATCTTGGGGCCTCAGCCTCTCAACTGCTGTGATTCTAGGCATATTTCTCAACACCCAGCTTGAGTTTTTCATAAACACACACACACACACACACACACATACACACACACACACACACACAGCTTCCCTAGAGTTAATATGTAGTGTTTCACATATTAAAATGGGCTTTTAAAAATCTTGTTTACAGGTGTAGATGTTGGGATACATACTTGTAATCTCAGCATTTGGAACATTTCAAAACTAGGAGGTTCTTGAGTTCAAAGCCAGCCTGAGCTTTGTAGTATGACCTTGTCTTAAGAAAATACTCTTGTTTATAGTATATGAAATCTAAAATTCATAATCATTTTTTCATAGCCACAATAACTAGTAGAATTATGTTAAATTTCTTTGTCTCTTTGTAAATCAATTTTGTCAAATAGTTTTTGTAATTATCCCATGTCAACACTAATTGATGTGGCTCTAGATTAAGGTATCTCTATCCATAATGTACTTTTTTGTCCAAATTGAAGAATTTGAGACAATGGTCTAAAATATAAATATAAAATATAAATAAATATAAGTATAAAATAAAATATAAATATAAAATAAAGCATTTTGGAAGATTTTAAAAACATATAGAGACTCCCACTATTCTAATGTATTTCTTTGGTGCTCCTGGGTATTGAACCAAGAGCTGTGCCTAAGCATGTATGCACCATTGAGCTATATTCACAGAAATACTCTAATTGTTTTTGTTAGATTTTTTTTTTGTGGTGGAAAGATACGATCAAATGATTAAAATAATAATTTAACTGAATAATACAGACAATCTGATTGTTTTTAGTATCTGGGGTCTCAAATATCTTACTTTAATCTTGATTTTATTAAAAAGTTACATTGACACAGTATTTCCTCAATTGAGAATTTAAATTAGCACTCAACGAGACTGGATGGAGGCGGCATCTGAAATTGTAAGGTCTTTGAGTCTTTGTATTATGCTATCCTAGGTGCAAGGTGAGTAGGTATAAGAAGGCCTACAGAGAAAAGCTGTGGGTAGGGGAGCCTAACCAGCAAGGGGATGAAGAGGGGAGAAAGCATATCATGCCAATTCCAGGAGCTTTAGTGCTAGACTCTCTGTTGGTAATCTCCAAGGGCCACGGGCATATTTTAGCCCCTGTCCTTGTACGGTTCATAGAATTCACTGCTCTCTTCTCATAATATAACATTAAGACAGCATGAGTCCAAATCTAACACCTTTCAGTATGGTGTTACTCCAGTATGGTTGTCTCCAGTTAAGTTTCTTTTCTTCCAAGGCCTTATTTCTCTAGCTGATAAATGAAGACATTCGTGTTCTTCTCAGGCAGTGTTAAGATCAAGTAACTGGGGTGCATGGGAGTGGTTTAGTATTATGAATTGCCTTGTAAAATATTCACGAATAATTCAATTACTCTAATTATTAGAGATGAGTTATGAGGTGTCTCCCCCATGCCTAAAAAGCAAGCTCATGAGACAATAGTGCTGCTTTTACAAGCTCTGGATCATGGGACTTAGTCTCTGCCAGGTCTCACATATTGCTCTGTCTAGTGAATAAGAATGATGTCCACCACAATGCAAGTCTTTAGATTCAACAGAATTCTGGCAAGAATAATCTGCCCAAACTGAATTGAACCCATGTAGCAGGAAGTTCTTTCCATATCAATGCTTCTTGATTCCTACTCCATTTTTTTGTTTCTTCTAGTAGCATCTCTGAGTTGCTGCTATATACTCCATCAAGGGAAGTTTCTACATAACAAACATTCTCTGTGATTTAACTCAGTCAAAATCTACCTGACTTTAAGACCTTCCTTTAGGTTGGTAATGTGAGCAGTGTTACTGTATGATTTCAGATGCTATGGCTGTATTTTCGTTGTTGTTAAAATAAATAAATAAATAAATAAATAAATAAATAAATAAATAAATAAATAAAAACTTGCCTTTTTCCTGATTACACAAGCTATTAAGAAAATGTTTAAAAAATTCTCTAAATCATTAAGAAAATCAAAACTAAAACTTCATGTTCCATATATATATATATGGAACTAAATATAATGGGAACATATTATATATATTCACTTAATTCTTCCCCTTTCCATATTATATTATGAATATTTTCTTATTGCTGTTTTTCTAAAAATACTCTTTTAGTATAGGCACAATAATTCTTTATTTGACTTTTTCATCACATAGCTCACTAGCTCATATTTCAATAATAAATTTACATTGACCATCTCTGTATCTTGAGTATAAATCTTACTTCCTTAAAACACACACATATATAGAATTAGATGTACTTATTCACACACATATAATATCACCTTTAAGAGAGAGGGCTTGGGGTAGAGATAATGAACATAATTTCAGGATTTAGATACAATGGTGGACCTTGTGTTATAAATTTGATTTATTTTCTGTTACTAATTTTTTGATAGTAACACTCTGAATTACTCTCCTGGAACAATCAGTACCATGTTCTCAGTCAATGTACTAGTGTGATAATAACTCTATCTTATAACTTATGACCTCAGACACACCTAGCAGAACATCTTATTTTTACAGTCATTGTTATTTTAGGGATGAACATGTGAACAAGGACTGGATATATACATTTGATAACAGCCAAGGATGGCACTTTTGCTTCAGCATAGGCACAGGGATATCGTCCTTACTGCATGTGGAAATGGGAGAAGTAGAAGCTCATTGTTACTATGGAGTCTTCCGCCCCCTCCCCCAACCTCACTCCTGACCTTGGAGGCCTGAGAAGGAGCAACAAAAACGGAGCCCAAGGGAGAAATGGGCAATGAAACGAGTTCCTTCCACACTGTTAAGTCTCCTGAATCAAGTTCTTTCTAAAGCTATCACCCTTCATGAGTTTTTCAGTAATGTGAACCACTATATTTTACATTCCTCTACCCTTTTGTTTAGTTCTTTTTGGGTTTTTTTTGGTCTCAAGGCACTTTAATGAAATTAAAAATTCTGCTTGATAGGTGCATTGTGGAGGCCTTTGGGAAGAAAGATCCTACAACCCAAAGAATGATTCTAAAACTATCCGTCTTTGGATACTTAGCAAAGGAGATAGATTGAGAGGTACCCTCAAATCAGTAAGACACATTGTTATTGTCTTATTTTTGTTGTTGTTAGTACCTTTCCCACTGTTCTAGGACAAGGCCTGAACCCAGTGAGGAACAGAAGCCTTCTCCTTTTTCTAATAATGGCCCAAGAAGAAGTTGGCACCTATCCCAGACTGAGCTGATAGAGGAATTGGTTCAACAGTGAGGAGGTAGATGTACAGATGGCATCTTCTTTACTTATTAAGGTCAAAACTTGTGGTCTTGAAGGCCCACAGGAAAAGTAAATGCACAGGAATGTGACCAAAGCAAAACGGAGAAGACCACAAGTATCTTAGTCTTAGAAAATGATGTTATTGGTCCAGCTAGCTCCAGAATTCTTGTCACTGTTTGTTGGCTCAGATCCACTCTCCATACCAATCAAAGGCTGACAGTGCTATGGAGATTGCTAATCGAGGCATCCATCTAAATAATTAAAACTTCAAATTCCTTGCAAATGTTGTAAGCTACTATTTGTGTATGGGTTGAAAATGAAGGCTCTTGACTACCACACTGAAAATACACAGAATGACAGGGAATCAAGGGTGACTCTCTAAATATTATGAATGAAGGCATATTTTCTTGTGATTTGGAGTTCAAAGCAGACTTACTAGGAGAAAACAAAACAAAACAAAACAAAACCCCTGACCACTTTGAGCTCTGATATCATATACATACAAGTAACAGTAAATGGACTAAGCAAGTCGTATTTACATATTTAAATGTTTAAAAAAAGTGACAATAAGAATCTAAGGAAAAGAAGGCATCAATTTGAGAGGGAGTGAGTGAGTGATGAAAGCATTAGAGAGGCTGGAGGGATATGATTATCCCTCTCATATACTCAATATACTCAAGTACATGAGTATTTTTGGCGGGGGGAAATAATAGAATTATATTTTAATTAAAATTTTAAATGAAACAAACAAAATTTTAAAAGATCCAGTTTTTTACTATGTGCCACACCAGTTTTATACTAAATCAGAGCAGGAAAGAGAAAAATGAGGGTTCTTGTTCCTCCTGATAGGGCAGCAAGCTTTGGATTCTCTGAAAGCATTTTGGAGAACATATAGCTAATTCTTTGATTTACAGGCCAAGGAAGACTTACTCAAAGAAATATGGTAAAGGACACAGAGAAGATAATGAGGTGAAAGGGTGGACAGAGAGAACATTGACTCACAAAGGAACATACACCCAGACAGGCAAGCAAATCTGAGGACCTCCAAGCATTTCACGAAGTTAGATTAAAACCTTCATGAGTGAGGGGTTGGTAATAGACATCGGTGTCAAGCTTGAAAGGATCTTGTAAGCTGTTTAGACATGTGGATATTTACCTTGAGGGTAGTCAGCATTTAAACAGAAATGTGTCTCTTTTACATTAGAGTTTTAAATTTCACATCAGAAAGAAAGCCAAGATTTATAGGCTTCTTGTTTTACCCAGACTAGGAGTCATTTACAGGGGAGAGGTAGCTAAGGGAGAGATGAGAGTATGAAGCTGCAGAGATGTTTTGGTGTTTCTGCCCATCTGTCTCATGGCTTCTCCTTTCTACTTGGTGCTTTGTTTTAGAAAAGTAAGCATCATTCTTCCTTCCAGATCTCCAGGTCACTGTTAAGAATCCTCAGTTGATACTGAGACATTCAAAAATACCATGCCAGCACAGATAAAGATTAAGGGAGCTTCCAAGAGAGTTGCATTTAAGCTCAAATGGAAGATTCATTCATGGATTTTCATCCATCAATGGAGAACCAACCATGAAAAGCCAGGGAAAGCCCTTTTGGTAGTTGTCACTCTATTTGCATTGGATCTTATATGGGAGAGGAATCTATAAAGCTGATGTCATAGCTAATCTTTCCATTTGACAGATGAGGAAATTGCAGTTCTGGGTGGCTTGTCCAGATTTACAAAGCCAATTTGTAGTAAAGGTTGATCCAGAATTTGATATAATTCCTTTCAATAAGATATAATATACTATAAAGGAAATGGTGGGGATGGTCTTTACTTTGAATGATAAATATTCACTCACTCAATTGGCGACATTCAAAAATTTAATGTTTTCTAGGTGGATGATTAGTGATAAAGTCAGCGTTTGTTAATTTAACAGGTACAATTTATGTGGAAAGTAGATAACAATAATAGAACATTTTAGTTTTCCCAGGAATTCCTTCCTTTGAGAAATGGTTTAGGATTCAATTTATTATTGTGTATACAGGCCTCCTAAAGTGCGAGCCTACTGGTTTCTCTATAACCCCACTGAACCCAGAGAGGGCATGTGGTCCAGCAGTGCCTTGTGGCCTTAGAGATTATTGTGAAAATGCCATGTGATTCAAGGCTAGACTTATGTCTAAGAATACACAGAAGCAATTAGTAGAGACAACTGTGCTCTCCCCATCTGGGATGTTGGTCTGTCAAGCAGTATAATCCTGGAAAGGATAGTGACTCCATTTCTTATCCTAGGGTCACAGAAGGGTCATTGGTCAAATATCTGCACAGAAGAAGGTGGGATTGAGAAATTAAGAGATGGAGACAAAAGGAGCCCCCGGAAGTAGCAAGGGGACATGTGGGTCTGGAAATGCCTTTCAAGTGAGATAGGAAGGTTATTTAGCTTTAGGTTTGTTTGGTTTTCTGTCCCAACTGATGTATCCACAATTACAAATGTGAAAATCATTAGGAAGAAAATGATGATGAGACTAGGAAGGGGCAGCAGCAGTGAAGGTGTGAGCATGTCTGCAGTTGGTTTTCATTTCATTCAGAGCCTGGGCTACAGCATTGCACAACTAGGGGTGTCCACACAGAGGCAGCCCACTACCCCTACTCTGATGGTGTCACTGAATGGGTGCCCTCAGTTGCTACAGTGCTGTTATCTGACATTTTCAAGGGAAACATAAACAAACATCTGCTCACCTCAGATAGGGTGCCAGGAACAAATCCAAAAACCATTCCACCCAAGACTAGTTGGTGAATTGGTGAGTTTACAAGGGTTGATTAGCAGACCATGGGTGATTCAAAGGCTGTTAAATCACCAAAAGGCCCATCCCAGCATCAGAGATGATTTGTGAAAAGTGTAACCTTGGAGCTCCCTGCCCAATGTGCTGCCTACTCCACAGAAAAGTCTTTTCTTCCTCAGTAATTATTTATCACTTATGCAACCTTGGGAAGGAGCCATATGAGTCTTGTAACCGTCTGAGTGTCCTAAGTTTTGTAAGTTTTATGAGTTTCCTGAGTCTTGTGATCTTCTCTTCTCCTTCCAGGAATGTGTGTGTGTGTGTGTGCGCACACGTGAGTGTGTGTTTGTACATACATGTGCATGTGGACGATAGAGACTTATCACAGATGTCATTGCTCAGGAGACATCCACTATTTATTTATTTGTTTGTTAATTCATTCATCCATTTATTTATTGTGATATGGTATCTCATTAGCCCAGGGATATACCTGTTTCCATTCCTCAATGTTGAGATTAGAAGCACATAGCAGCATGCTTATCCTTTTTTAACCTGGGCCCTGGGGCTTGAACTCAAGTCCTCATGCTTGTGTGGCAAGCTCCTTATCAACTGGGCTATCTCCCTAGCCTTGGGATGTCTCAATACTAAGGAAATGGCTACACAATAAGTGCCTAGTTTCTGACGTCGACAGAATTGCTTTGGGGGAGATTTTGCCATTCTCCCCTAGACTAGGGAGATATGATTCAGCCTAAAGCCACTAACAAGTAACAAGCTCATAGACAAAGGATGGCCTGGGTTCTGGGAATTGTGATAATGAGGCTGCTAAGGGCCTCTGGGCTGAGCCAGCTGCTAAGGACACAGGCCCTGGCCAGCTCCTACCTCGTGTGGGCTTTGCTGGAAACAGTAGAAGCTCATTAGGGACAAATGGTTTTAAAAATAGTGCCACCTTCTTTAATCAGTCAGTGGGCTAGTGCTTAGACCCCTCTCAATAGGAATGTGGTTGGAGAGGAGGAGGCTGGAGGAGGCTATGAAGAACATGGTAAGACAGCTGTAGCCAGCTGCCACTAGCTATAATTCTGGTCATACCATCACCCACCTCCAAGGGCATAGTGCTTGAAGGTCTAATTAGAGCCCCCTATAGTACAATGGATTCCTTAGGAAACATTGCCAACTACTGCCCCCTCCAGCCTCACAGAACTAGGAGACTTTATTAGGTTTGGGCTTACGTTAGGGCACTGCAAATCTGGCTGGAAGTAAGAGCAGAGAGCAGCATCTCAGCCACACAGGCCTGGCCTTGCCAATAGCTCTGTGCTTGTGCTTCTGGACTCTCTGATGGGAATGCTGAGAATGGATGAGAGGAAGGTCCAGACTTCCTCCCCACACAGACACTGCTTATTGGAAGGATGTTGGCGCAAATCACACTGCTGGCTCTTCCATGCTTCCCCTCAGCTCAATTAAGGCAGCAATCGGGATTTCTTAATTGCTGCTCCTGCTCGATCTCCTGCCCCTCCTCCTCTCTTTGTCCACTGCGGTAGAGTACCAGGAGACCAGTTTGTCCTTTGGGAATGGCCGGGGAGGGAAAGGGAAGTGACTCGAGGAGGCTGAAAGACCGTAACACCTGGAAGAGTCTTGCAGAAACAGTTCTGTAGTCAGAATGCTATTTGGCCAACCTCACACCCATGGCTGAGTGAGGCCTGCCTCCACAGCCAGGGTGACACATGGCCCAGGACTTCCATCTATCTTTATCTGGCTTCTCTGTTGTATGTCTGGTTTCCCCAAACCCACATCTTTCTTGATAGCTGTCTTATTTTAATCCTGGTGTCATTGTGAGATGAGATGGGGTATAAATATTAAAAGGAAAATTGAAATTATTTGTGTGAAAAGAAAAACCATGCAAGTAATGTGATAGTAAGGGACTGTGAGTGTGTGTGTGTGTTTGATTTGATATAGTCAAAGCCTTATGAACTTTCTGTGTTTCTCTCTCTTCTGTTGCCTTGGCTATTCCCACATCGCCTACTTTGTTCAATGCCATAGTGACTTTATTTTGACATTTAGTATATTACCTGCAAGGCTCCCTTTCTTAAATGACATTGGTAAACCCAGAAACTCCTTGTTTCAAGGCAAATACCTACTGAGGCCAATAGTCGGTTTAACTCACTTCTTGGATATATCCAGTTGGTTCAGACATTCCTTATAGGTGATTAAATTGGCAGTCCTCATGTGCCTGTGAGATGTGGACAGAGTGTGAAGACACATGTTATGACCCCAAAGTATACTCCAAAATGGTTAATTCCAAATCATGCTTTCTCTGAACTTAGCTTTGGAGTCTGTCTCCTTTGTAGATAGTTTATTCATCATCTTTCTGAAAGACCAGTTGAATTTGTAAGTATCAAGACAGGTCATGCTGCCCATAGTTTAGAAATTCAGTTGGGTTACTAGCCCCTCAAAATACTAACTGGGCATTGTATGGAGCAGTTTGTGGGCCTGTACAGCTGTCAGAGATTAAATTAACTGGCTAAAAAAGGCTGGAAAGTGGAATAGTTATATGTCTCATTCAACAATTGGACCATGATCTCTAAAAGAAAAGCCTGTGAACCACAACTGTGTCTAGTATGTAATCTAAGATTTTCTAGTAATGGACATATTTTAACAAGTAAAATGGAACAAATATCAGTATTTTTAATGACATATTGTATTAAATTCACTACAACAAAATATCATTTCACCATGAACCAAGGGTGTGTGTGTGTGTGTGTGTGTGTGTGTGTGTGTGTGTGTGTGTGATGTTAAGGAGTTGGCTTCTAGCCTGTGTGGGTATTTGACAGTGATTGGATCATAAGGATTCTGGCTTTATTAGTGGATGAGTTCATGGATGGACTCAGAATCTGATGGCGTTATTGAGAGTGTTAGAAATTTCATAGGAGGTTGGAGGATTTAGACTCCTGCAGGTTAGCATCTGAAGGGTATTCAGCCCGTCTGCTCTGTTTTTCTCTGCTTCCTGGCCTCCATGCCCCTGTGTGGTGATCTTTGTTTCTCTATATTCTTTCCAGCATGATGTTTTGCCTCTCCACAGGTCCAGAACCATGGAACCATCCCACACAAACTAAAATAAACCCTCTGTTCTTTGAGTTGTTTTTCTCAGGTGATTTTTAGAGCAACACAAAGACTAACACCAAATCTTCAAAATTTAGTGCATATTTAATGTCCATAGTTAGCTACATTTCAAGTGTAAGTACGATGTAGACCAGCACAGATTTGAAGAGTTAGGAAAACCTAGACATCATCAAAGCATACTGCAGGAACTATCAACACTAACATTTGCCTTTATCCCATACATACACACATTATTTGTGCAAGGTACAGTTCATCCATGTAACAAATTAGAAGCTGTGTATTTTGTCCCTGCTTTGTGTATGAAAGAAACGAAGGTCAGTGAAATGAAGTCGTTTGCATAACAAATGACCAAGACAAGTCAGAATTGGGGCTTGACTCTTTCAGCTTTGTTTGATTCCAAATCCTCAGACTTCCCCTCAGCCAGAATTCCTTAAGATCCATACACTCTACAGTAGAAAGATTTAGGGTCAAAGATGTTGGAAGAGTGTTTTGTACAACAGCTCAATTTTGGAGATTCACTACATAAATTAGCATGATAAAGTCTCTGAGGAGTTCTGTAGTTAAACACGTAGCTTGTGCCTGTTTGTCCATGGAATATTTATTAAGTTGTAAGGAACCAGTGTTTCCTGTATCTGATGTGAGATGCACAGTGCCAGTGGGATTCTGCTTTGTGAACCAAGTCTCCAGGTAACAAAAGAGGGCCGTTTGCAAATAATGACAGGATTTTTGAATATCAGGCTCAGACATTCAAAGAAGGCATTGTCTGGTGGCTTCAGCCTAGCAATAGCGTTGTTCCCATTAGAGTTCTGTAGTGTCAGATTAAAATCAGAGAGTGTGACCTGTAAGACTCATCTCTGAATGCACCCTGAATGTACCCAAGAATCCAGATAACTACTGCTTCCTATATCTCACACAATGGTGGTTTATGTTCATAATGTTAACTGAGGACCTTTAAGAGTTTAGGACAACTTTTGATCCAAAGCAGAAAGATTCACTCAGGCACTGTAGTTTTAGCATAAGAGTGATATGATCTATTTTCAGTTTTTGAGGCTTATTGGCATGTGTACAAGAAAATTAGCGCTTAGACTTGTTGAGTCCTAAACATGGTTAAAAGACTTCACAAATATCATCATCACCATCGATATTTTAAGGTGAGGAAACTGAGTCACAGAGAGGTTAAGTAACATACTAGAGGCCACTCAGCTGGAAACCAACATAACTACCCTTCAACTCATGGGACCACTAAGCCTGCATGTTCAGCCGCCACTAGTTGATCCTTAGTGGATAAACCACCTAGAATAGTCCACGTTAGAGCCCAGTTGGACAAGTGCGCTAAGTTTGTTTCTGTATGTGCAGAGAGACAAAAAAAACTTAGAATCAGAATGCAGATTAGGATGGGTTAGAGATTAGGAGAGCAGTAATAATGGGCCTTGCTTTCATATAGTATATATCATTAAAAGAGCTCATATACGCCATCATAGCTGATGCTCATAATAATCTATTTGGGTTAGGAACTGGTATTGATAATGGTGGCCAAGGGGGAGGGGATGCTGCCTATTTGATGTAAATTTTCAATCCCTTCTACCATATAACTATTGCATTCAGAAATCAGCTTCATGCCCCTTCCAATCTCCTTTCTTTGACTTCACTCTTCTAGATACATTTTTTTCCCCTTCTGGTGATGACTGGCATTGAACTCAGGACACTGCACATTTGAAAGAAGCACTCTAAGCATTGAACTAATAGCCCTGGCCTAGACACACTTTACAAGCTTTGCGTTCCATGTTCCTCTTTCATACCCTATAGTAGATTCTGTAAGTTCTCAGTCCAGACACCACCCAGGCTGCACTCCACGCATTTCGAAGGCCCCAGTGAGACTGACCAATGTTGTGTGGCAAGAAGCCAACACTCTTATTTCCTGAGGTTGGATGGCTGGGAGGCCTCCTCCGGGTGTCTCGGCCCGTTTCCCAGCACACAGCTGCTGTGCTAGAGGCTGGGTAAGTGTTTCAGCATTCGACTGGGAAACCACACAAGCAAGGGTTGGAGGATGGAAAAGCTCCTCCTGAGTCAGTGTCAGGAAAGAAGGATGCAAACCATGACAAGAGTGAACCTGGTGACAATCCACCAGGATAGTACCTGGACAGTCCCATCCAGGTAACACCAGAAGACCTCAAGGATTAGCTGAGGATGCATGGAGAAAATCTATTTGGGGTGCACTGGTATTACCCTTTTTGTCCCTGTTGTTGCTGTTGTTGTTGTTTTTAATTTTCTGGTTCCTTCACTGAGACATCACACAGAGAAAGTGCTCTTTTGAGTGGACCTGGCTGTCACTCTGGAAAACTGGAGGACATCCTTTATTTTCTCCCTTGCTCCCTCCTAATACAACCAACAGTTGTACAAGTTAGTTACACTTTTTGGATTTTGCCACACAAGACACACATCTGGGGACTCACTTGGGGGATCTACAGAATGTCCAAGTGACCCAGACCCTGTGGAAAAATCTCTCATTTGGACAGCTACAGGAGGTGGAAGCAAGGACTTCTCTTTGGCATCTCACAGTTTAAGGAAGAAATTTGATAAAATGACTCTCCAAAAGAAGTAAGGGGAAAATTACAGCACAGTGAACCCAATTCTGTGACAAAGTTGATTCCTTCATTAAAACATGGAGATAAGGACATTAGCTATCATTTATTCAGTGATATTTGCCAAACACCACATCCTCCATTTATGCTATGAATTCAATGAAGATTCCATCACATTACCTACCTGCCCCCTCTCGTGTGTGCGTGTGTGTGTGTGTGTGTGTGTGTGTGTGTGTGTGTGTGTGTCTGTGTGTCTGTGTGTGTGTGTTGCTGAGAATTGAACATAGGTCCTTGCATGTGGTAAGTGCTTGCTCACCAAGCCACATGTCCAACTCATAATATTATTTAACTCTCATAATATTTTTTATCAAGTTAAATATTTTCTCCTAGTGAGGAAACTAAAGTAGAATTACTCCTTAAACTTTACCAGTTTCCCTCAGTTGGTCAGTATTACAAGCAGGATTTGATACATGACTTTTTTTTTTCAGATTCCACACTCTTGTTCTTGACCTTTCACTCACTCACTCATTCAACAAACATTTATTGAGCACCTGCTATGTGATAGGCACTCTTCCAGTGCAAGTAATTTAAGAGTGGACATACAGGACTTACATTCTGACAGAGAGATGGAAAAAGATCATGACCTTGCAAAATTGTCATATCCTAGGTGTTGAAAGTGCAGAGTGCAAATTTAAGCAAGATAAAGAGTATAGAGAATAATGGCTGAGCTATTGGGATTGTCTTAGAGTTTCAGAGGTTATAAAACACAAAACCAACTTGAGGTGGAAAGGGTTTATTTTATCTTACAGCTTATACACCACCATCCTGTGAAGTCAGGGCAGAAACTAAAGGCAGGAACTTGAAGGCAGAAACTGAAGCAGTGATCATGGAGGGGTGCTGCTTACTGTCTTGCTCTCTATGGCTTTCTCAATCTACTTTCTTATGGAACCCAGGACCACCAACACAGGGATGGCACCACCCACAGTGAGTTGGGCCCTCTAATATAAATAATCAATCAAGAAAATACCCCTTAGGCTTGCCCACCGGCCAATCACATGGGGGTATTTTCTCAATTGACATTCTTTCTTCTCAAGTGACTCTAGCACATGTCAAGTTGACATAAATCTAGTAAACACAGGAGTCCTGTTCATAAAGTCCTTCCCTGACCCAATGAGCGCAAGTGTATCCTCTGCTTTCTCCTCTGTCAGATTCAGGATATCAGCTCTTAGTTGAGGTCCTTGATCTATTTGGAGTTGAGACAAGTCTGGGGTGAGAAATATGGATCTAATTTTATTATTTTACATGGAGCTATCCAATTTGGCCTGCATCATGTGTTGAAGATGCTCTAACTTTTCTAGCATGTGTATTTGACCTCTGTCCAAAACTTGGTGTTTGTAGGTTTATAGGGTTATTAAATTCTGTTCTATTGATTAACCTGTCTGTTTTATGCTACTACTGTACTTTTTAATTACTATAGCTCTGTAGTATAGTTTAAAATCAAGAATGATCATATTTCTACCAGTTTATTGTTTCAGAATAGTTTTAGCTATCTTGGTTTCTCTCTCTCTCTCTTTCTCTGTGTTTACATATGATGTTTAAGATTATATTCTCAATTTCTTTGAAGAATTGTGTTGGAATTTTGATGAATATTGTGTCAAATGTGTATATTCTTTTGGTAGGATGGTTATTTCACACTAATTCTACCAATCCGCGAGTAAGGGATGCCATTTCATTTCCTGATGTCTTGAATTTCTTTCTTCAGTGTCCTAAAGTTTTTATTATACAAGCCTTTCACTTCTAGGTTTCTTCTAAGATATCTTACTTGCTTATTTTTGAGGGTATGGTGACTGGCATTGTTTTCCTTATTTGTTTTCAAGAATAGTCCTCATAGTAATTCTGCAGCTTGTGTGTAGGAAAATTAGTTATAGTTTGAGTGAATTTTGTATGCTACTACTTTTATGAATATATTTATCATCTTTTTCCTGGTGGAGTTTTTAGGGTCTATAAATTCATATAATCTACAACTAAGGATACTTTTCTTCCTTCCTTTCTCTCTTTCTTTCTTTCTCTCTTTCTTTTTTTCTCTCTCTCTTTCTCTCTCTCTTTCTTTCTTTCTTTCTTTCTTTCTTTCTTTCTTTCTTTCTTTCTTCTTTCTCTTTCTCGTTTGTATTCCCTTGTTCAATTTCATTTATCTTACTGATGTACATATGAATTCAAGCACTTTGTTGAACAGAAATGGAGAGAGTGGACATCTTTGTCTTATTACTAACTTTAGTGATAATGCTTTGAGTTTCTCCCTGTTTAGAATGTTTTCTGTCAGCTTGTTGTAAAATTTTATTTATTATGTTGAGATATGTCCCTCGTATTCCTAGTCTCCCCAGAACTTTTATCATCAATGTTGAATTTTGTCAAAGGTCTTCTCTGAATCTAATGAGATGACCATGTGGCTTCTGGCCTTGAGTCTGTAATGTGGTGGATTATATTTATTGGTTTACATGTATCTAACCATTTCTGTCTCTGAGATGAAGCTGACTTGGTCATGGTATATAATCTTTTTCATGTGTTCTTGAATTCAGTTTTCAATTGTTTGAGATTTTTTAACATCTATGTTCATAAGAGATATTGGCCATTAAGTTTCATTTTTGTTTGAGTCTTGGCCTGGTTTTGGTATTGGGATAATACTGGTTTCATAAACAGAATTTAGAAAGTTTCCCCTAGTTATTATTTTGTGGAATAACTTAAAGGAATGTTATTAAGTCTTCTTTGAGGGTCTAACAGAATGCCCCACTGAATCCATGTGAACCACAGGAGTGACCTGACAATACATGCCAACTAGTGCAATAGTGGAAGCAACCAACTACCTTTTAATTATATTTAAGCTCTGCTCCATGAGACAAAGCCCACACATGACACTGACAATGAAGCCAAAAACCTGTAACTAAACAGTTCATGGGTCCTTAGGGAAAACCTACTTCTTTTACTCTGCCAAATGGACACAGCAGTAAAATGACTACTAATGATTTGTTATACCAACAGGTCAGTCCATCAATCAACCCTCATCAGAGAAGCTTTTTCTTACAAGAGATGCACTTGACACAGAAACCCACAATTGCTTAAAATGCAGAGAACAAGAGAGTTTGCATTGTTCATTCCTTCACAGGATGTCTGCTATCACATCCTCTTCCTCAAAGCTCAGGGATCTATGAGGAAGAGAAGGCAGAGAGAATGTAAGAGCCAGAGGTGGTAGATAACTTTAGGGAATCTGCGTTTTCCCAACACAATAGGATAGATGCACGTATGAAGTTACAGGGATTGTACAGCATGCACGAGACTCGTACAAAGTCAGGCCACACAAAAGTCCAGTACGGAGGAGGAGAGGTGGCCATGAAGACCCATCCTCTATCTGAAGAGATAGTGGCATTTGATTGCTTCTGGGAGAGGGAAGTCAATTTTCTTCAATGAAGTGACACCTGGTATATTGACTACACTCCAGGGCAGGCACTATGCCCATAAGTAGTTTCTCAACACAGACTAGCTCTAATTTTTTTAAAAAAGAAATAAACAGGCAATTAGACTGACAGACAGATAGACAGTATAGAAAGTTGATGGGGTAGGGAGGTGAGAGAGGATGTTGAGGGAGTTGGGGAAGAATCTGGGAGAAGCTGGAGGAGGGGGATAAATATGATCAAAATAAACTATATGAAATTCTCAAAGAATAAATCAAAAACATTATTTAAAAAAGGAGGCCAGAGAATGTTACACAGATTTTAGCTAAAAGGCCAAGAAACAATAAGAATATAGGGAACACTAAGGGTGAGAGGAGAAATTTGTCATTTTATAGTGGTTAGTAAGTACAGTCATTCCCTCACAAGGAAACCTCTAAACTAAGACTTTAGGGAGTAATCCACCTAGGTGAGAAGTATTGCAGTCTAGGGGATAAAATTAAGGCACTCGGGTGAGAGATGCTGGAGGAGCAGCAGAGAGACTAGTGACTAGAGAGAGGCAAACGTCTGCAGAGAGTAAGGGAGAGCCACAAGATCAGTCTTGTAAACCATGCTGTGCAGGGAGAGAGGTGGGAGGTCCAGGGAGGGCTCTGATCAAAGGAAGGACTTGGGTTAATGACATTCTGAATGTGAGGGTTAGTGTTGGGCCCAGAAGCAACATACCCCATATTCACATGCAAATCTAACATCCAGACTTTGGCTTGGATCTTTGGATTTGGGGACCATTTGGCTTTGTAGAGAAGTTATTAGAATCAAGGAAGAGAAAGTCAAAATTAGCATAAAATATTTTATGAGGAAATGTGTCAAAATAGGGTAAAGACAGGTAAAAAGGGACAGAAGTCAACATGAAGTTCATATCTAAGGCAATCTGAAGAGAAAGATAAATATGATGGAATTTAGTTAAATCTACATACAAGTTAAGTTAAATCTGTATACAATATAGAGACATAATTATGTAATTGAATAAATAAAGGAGGAAGAATGAGCTGGCCTTCCTTACAGAGCAACTCAAACTAATTAATACAGAATAAGGGGCTGGGGATATACCTCCGTGGGTAAAGTGTTTTTTGTCCTAACATGAGGACGTGAGTTCAGATCCTCTGCATTCACGTAAAAACTAGATGCAGCAGCATTCAACTGAAGCCCCAACACTGGCAGGGCAGATGGGTGGATCCCTGAGGAGTGCTGGCCAATCAGTCTAGTCAAAATGGCAAGCTCCAGATTTAGTGAGAGAACCTGTCTCGAAAAAAAAGGTGGAAGGGAATAGAGGAAGGCATCTGACTTTGACCCCTGGTCTCCACACATGAATGCATGACTGATAGCGTGTGCGTGCACACACACACACACACACACACACACACACACACACACACACACACGAAACTAAACTGAGAAATGTCGAATTAAATACAAAGTCACCATTGGAAAACAAATAGGAAAAAATATTGCTACAGCTTCAAAGTATATCCTCCAAAATACTGGCGAGTTACAAAGGAAAAACTGAGAAACTGATAGAAAAGAAATGTGGAATGTGCCATTCTAGATGAAATAATAAAGGTTTACATCAATAGCATGCATCAGCACTCGGTACCTTGCCTGCATGTGGTACCTTGAGAACACTAGACCCTTCACTTCTGCAGTATACTTACTAAAACAACCTTATCTGAAACTGAGAAGACAGTTTAGTCAGTAAAGTCCTTGACGTAAAGCATGGATCCCAAGCATACACAAGCAGGAGTTATGGCCAATGATATGCTACCTATATGACTGTTCTGCGTTTAGTTATTATAGACGAAAACCAAGTTATCTCCACAGTGGGTAAAGTACGTATCTGAACTCAATATATTGTTTGTGGGACTTTTCTCAAAGTCATTATCATAAAGTAAAAAGTTAAAACATTAAAGGACAGAAAAACTCCAAGGCAAAGGAAATGGCCCCATTTCAATGAATAGACAACACGTAAGAAGATGTAAGTCAAGCAAGCCATTAGGAGATAGTTTGGCCCAGGGCATAAAAGGGGAAGAGGTGAGAAGTGAGTTGATTCTGGAAAGTTTTGACAATTGAGCTATTAATATTTTCTGGTTGAATAATTTTGGGAGGAAAAATAAGATTAAGGATGACTTTTAATGTGTCTGATCCAAGTAGCTATATGTTTGACAGAATGCATCTACAAAGCACTCCACATCCGTTATTCCTAACACTCTAAGTAAGTTCTATAATGGCCCTTGTTTTAACTTTGTTTGTTTGTTTTGAGGCAGGGTTTCTCTGTTGTAACTCTGGCTGTCCTGGAACTCACTCTACAGAGACCAGGCTGGCCTCAAACTCACAGAGATCTGCCTGCTTCTGCCACTAAAGTTCTAGGATTGATAAAGGTGTGTGCCACCACCACCCAGCTCCCTGTTTTAACTTTAACATCATTAATAATATTTTACAAGTATTCTTATTGGGCACTCTATCTTTTCAATTCCATCTCATCTTCACTTGTTTGCTAAGTGCTCTTGTTACACCTATTTAACAGATAAGAAATGGAGACAGAGGCTAAGTAGCTATACCATGTTGCCAGCTGGTGAGTAATAGATTTTTGCATAGAAATATAGAGAGCCTGACTCTGGGGACCGACACAGTTAACTGGTGCACTCTGCTGCCTAATTTTAGAGTTGAGGAAATCGACATTTAGGAGGTTGGATAATCTGCCACGACTCACACTGTTCCAATGTGGCAAAGCCAAGTTTTGGTGCCAGCTCTGATTCCAAAGTCCAAGCTCTTCATCCCTCTGCTCTGCTGTTGCAACAAGAATATTAGAATGGAGAGTGTTAGGATCCCCTGGAACCACATGCATGAAGCCAGGGCTGTTGGTGAAACACTACTTAGGGATAAATCCATGTAACACAATACCACTGTAGGCCTGAGACTTGACTGGTGTTCTCGTTTCATATTTGTACAATGGCTAAGGCTGTTCCATGGCACTGAACGATGAAGAGGGGATTTTGTTACCAAGCTCAGGGTAGCAACATAGCTCCATATGCTGGAACCACATGTGCCTAGGAATCCTGCTATGCCCATCAGCCTCTCTGGTAAGAAGCCAGCTGGAGAGGAAAGAAAAATCATGCACTCATTTTAATGGGCCAAAAGGTCCTTGTTTTTACCTTTCTACTTTATTAAAGGTACATCTCACCCACTGTTGTTCCCAAATCATGTAGAAATATCTTAGGTCTCTGAAAAATAGAGTTTTATTACAATAAATAAGAGGTAATTCCAAAATAATTAGCCCCGTGAACTCTGGAAGTAATTGACCCTGGGTGCTGAAAGAGCACACCGTTTTGCTTGCAAAGTTATTTTATGTCTTTTCTAGTCTGTTTTATAATAGGCATATGAATTTCATAATTATCTAAATTATTGCTGATATGTCAGTTACTTAAAAGAAAAATTTGGTTGTGAAATCTGAGCTAAGACTCTCTAGGTATAAGCCCTGGGTGTAGCACCTCCTCTCTGTGTGATCTTGAGCATAGTATCTGTTTAAATCAGAGCCATGATCTGTTGAAGGGGTCAGTGAGTGCATCTACTTTACGGATATCTCACTGGGATAAAGGAAGACAATATGTGCAAAGAATTTAGTAATAACTTTTGACTATTTTGTGAGGATAAAGATACTAGACTTCTCTTTTTCCTTTTTTGTTTTTGTTTGTTTTGTTTTGTTTTGTTTTGTTTGTTTGTTTTTTGAGACAAGATTTCTCTTTTGTAACTTTGGCTGTCCTGGAACTTACTCTGTAGACCAGGCTGGCTTTGAACTCACAGAGATCCTTCTGCCTTTGCCTCTGCCTCTGCCTCCTGAGTGTTGGGATTAAAGGCACTTGCTACTACTCTCTGGCAGATGCTAAACTTTCCAATGAGTCCATTTTCTTTCTCTCTTGTTGTCCATTCTGGATACTGAACTCACATTGTTGGCCAACAAAAGTACTCCTGGGTAAAGAGGAACTCCATCAGTGAAGGATTATGGATTCGAAGTTTTCTCCAGAAAAATGTGATCATTTTGGTTTTATGGTTCTTACCATATCAGTCCAACAAAGACTGGTGTTTTTTTTGTTTTTCCCATTCTCAAGGGGATACATGTTCAGAGTCTCCAGTAAATTGGACTTTCAAAGGTAAATGTAAATTCTAATGTTAATTTATTTAGAGTAAATTATTCAAAGAGTCATATGTCAGCAAACCTCATTTTGTGGCACTATATTAATGTCTTCCTTAAATACAGCTCGCCCTTTCTAAAAGCTGTTTTATGGGTCCAGGAAATCTGTCTATTACAAAGAAGTGCTTATTGTAAAGGATGTTTTAGTTCTTGGGTTCAATTAGGGAGAGAGCCAGGGTCAATGGGAGCCCTATGTGTGAACAACTTTAATAGCTGAGATGTAGTAGGGAAGTGGGAAGCCCACTAAAGCGCACAAGTTTTTTACCCGGCAGGAAGTGACTTGAAGAAAGATAAATGAGTTTTATTCACATTTCGCCAGCCTTCAGGGATCTTAGTGACAATGTCTGACCAGTGCATTGTAGTAAAAGAGAGAGAAAGTTCAGAATGGAGGCTTCTGGGTCCTAGAACCTCACAAGTTCTGGACAGTTCTCACAAGTCTGGAGTTCCCTCCTCGCTGAATGTGGAAGAGCAGTATCTGTCTTCCCTATATAACGGTTTATGAATGGCACCACACAATGAGCTGTGAAAGAATTAAAGACACAAAGGCTAGAAATGCAGAGCAGTGTATGCTATTACTGTATTTATGATTATTAACCACGGTTTTTATTATCACCAGATCTCAGGTGCACAGGATCAAGTTACTTTCACTTCTTAACTCTCAGATCTTTCATTAAGAAATGAGTATTTGACACTCACTCAGCTCTGTTTACTTCTACTACGTGTTAGAGCAATAAAGAGAAACTCTGATATGGTCCCTGCTTACTGAATATCAGACACAGATGGACGTGCTGGCTCATCTCTGTACCACCAGGACTTAGCCATGTTCCTGCTTCTCCTGGTAGGGAGCTCAGTTGATTGGGCAAATGAAGGAAGAGCAGCGGAGAGCAACCACTCCACCCTTTGATCTTAGCATAATAGAAACAATTCTGAGCCCCTAGTGTGGCTCCCCAGGTAAAGACAGTTCCTTTATGCACCACAGCTTGCTCTTGGTCTCCAAGGCAAGCCTTAACTCTCTGCAAAATTTATTTGTAATTAACATTTATTATCTTCCAAGATGTTGGCAAAGTTCCTTTATCCTCTAATCTTCATTATGTGATGTGTGCACTGCAGCATTATTATGCTTATTTGCATATGGGGAATCTAAGGTCACGGCTGTGATAGAGCTGGCCTCAGATCCCAGAGCTGCTGAGATGCATTCTAGACAGTCTCATGTTTGTTCCAAGGCTCACATCCTGTTCACAGTCGTATTGAGTGTGGTGGGTGGGGGGGGCACTTAAACTTTACCTAGATGGCATTATCCAGCACCTTACATGTGCTTATTAGCTTCTTGACAAATACCTGTTGAAGAACAAAGCATTTAAAAAACGATGGCCTCTAGCATACTTCCTCCCCTATCAGCACTCCCCTCCCTCAGCAGCAGAAAAGGGCTCACTAGAATTGAACCCCAATGGAGGCCCCTCCTAGAAGCCTCAACCAGTCCCCTCCCAAACAGATTCTTGATGTTCAGAGCTAAAAAGATTTATAGCAGCTCTCAGCTGCTGACGATGTTTCCCTATTGATCTTGCTTTCGGAGCTCTGCTCAGGGGACAGGGAGTGACCAAAATGCTAAATTTTTACCAGGCTCATTGCAAAATCAGCCAGACAGTCTAAGCCTCCTTTGGGACCCAGAGCTGAAAGCAGAGAGCCACTGAGTCACACACTTCCTCCTGATGCACAGCGGGCAAACCGCTCTCCCTCCCTTCACTCAGGGATTCAAAGCCAGTTTCTAAATTTAATCCATGGTCTCTGCGTGAAGGTTTCACTCTCTCCCCTCTGTTGACACACTGGGTCCATCACAGCCTTACTGTCCCATTCCCATCCCAACACAAATGTTCCTCTCAGGCTGCTAACCTGGATTGGCTTCCTTGCTGGTCTATAAATGAGCTGAGACCTGGCTGTGTAATTCCTGTACCTAGAACAGGGTTTGATGTTGAAAACATTGGGATAAAGTCAGGCACACAGGTCAGTGTTTTCAGCGGGGGCTGAGACTGTGAAAAGATGTTGCCAGGTAATTTCTACACATCAAATTTTACTTTTAAGATTCTTAAAGGCATGAACATGGCATGTTTTGTGTTTAGATAGAACATGGAGAAGAACTGTATTAGAGATGGTAAAATATATGTGCAAATATCACCCCTCCTATTTATCATATCCATGACAGACATCATTAATTGCTCAGCACATATGATTTCATTGAGTATCTAGATAGACATGACCAGTTTAGGGTGTGTACAATCTAGCTAGGAGCAGTGCACAACATTGTGCTTTGCACCATAGATGATACCATGGTTTCTTGTAGTTGGGAAAAAAATTCTTTTATGCGTATGCAAATTATCACTATAGTTTCCTATAATTTGTCACCATAATTTATTAATTTATTTAAAAACATTCATTAAGCATCTATTATATACCAGGAACTATAGAACATATACATACATAGTGTGTTCTCTCTTTCTCTTTCTCTCTAGATATATAATATTGTAGCTTTTGCCTTCATGAAATATATATATATATATATATGATGTACTCTTCAGAACATTTCTTATCTAATAGAAGACATGGGTACATACAGATATAAACAGTTGATTTACAATGAGGTAAAGTGTCTGACAGAAATATAGAAAAGGCTCAGAAAGCCTAGGAACTATCCAGAGAAAGAGTGATGTGGTGTTTTATGATTATGGTATAATAATCATCATAAACTGGTAGCCTAAAACAATAGAAGTTAATTTTCTTGCTGTTCTCAAGACTAAAAGTACAAAATGTTGTCTGGAGTTAAAGTCAGTGTCAGTCAAGGCCATGATTGTCTTAAAGGATTCCAGGGAGAATCAGGTATTGCCTCATTCAGCTTCTTGTGGCTGCCAGCATTTCTTGGTGTGTGGCCTCATCTCTCTCTAATCTTAAACCCCAGATCTTTAAGTCTTTCTCTGCTCTGTTTTCCAACTCCCTTCTCTGTGTGGCATATTTCTTCTCTCTCCCCACATGAAGCACATGCTTGCATTCCATGCTCCTCTAGCTATTCTAGGAGAGTCTTTCCATCATGGGATTCTTAATCACAACTATTTAAAATAATATTTATAGATTCCAGTGGTTTGGATGTGGATGTATCTGGCAGAATCCAGCACTTAAGCCAGTGCTTGGTTCATTGTATACACTCAACAGATGTTGCATGAATGCATAAAGTTGAAACTAACCTGGGAATACAACAGTAAGTGGGTGGAGAGTCACACTCTACTTATATGGATAGTCCATGGGGAAAGAATCACAGGGCAATGGCATAATCTGGAGAAGGAAGCAGGAGGACCAAGAATTGGAGAAATTGGATTCATCAAACAGAAGATAGGAAGCAATACTACAACAATGCTGGGCAACAGCAAAGATGCTAAAGAGAAGAAAGTCAAAACTAGCATAGGATGAACCTCTGCAAAACCACAGGTCACCAATGGTCTACTAGAGCCACTGTCTTGATCTTTTGCTGCAGCTAAGTGCCAGGGTGTCACTCAGTTCTATGGTGTCTTCTCCATTCCTCTTCCTACACTTTCCTTTTACCCTCTGTTTTCTTTGTCAGTGTCTGGACATTTTTCTGGTCTTCTTTAAATAGGTCTTCTTGACTCTGCTTTCCTATGGCCTTGCCTCCTTCTACAGAGCCCAGGTGACCAGTTAGAGATGGGGAGTAGTAATGGAGCACAAGGAGAGAGTGAGGAGTCTAGAATTAGAGTTGCATCAGGACAGAGGATTCTGTGTGTAGATTGCGTGCTTTTTCCCTTCATTGTTGAATGTTCACAGTCCACTACAGGGCCAGGCACATACTCGAAACTCAGAAAATATTAGGTAATAGAATGATAGCATGGAGCCAGAGTTTTACATTAGAGCTCTGCTTATGTCATCACCAGACCTAAGGTTAATAAGGCAGATCATTCAGAATTTGCCTGAGGCAGAGGCGTTTTACAAACTATGTTGGATGTTTGCTTAAAATACATTTTTAAACCATTTTTAAATTTGTAATTTTCCAAAGCATACACAAAGAAACCCATGATGACAGTGACATACAACAAAACACCAATGTTTCAACTTACCTTCTACAAATTGACTTCAAGCTCTGTAAGTGCTCTGATCTAAAAATTTAACATGAAACTATACCAACAAAACCATCATCTATTCACCCGATTGTGGTTCAAGGGGGATTTCAGCTGAAAGCAGTTCATCTTCTGGAGAAGAATTTCATATATGGTCACACATTTGCAAAGAAGACAAATGCCTTTCCTTGTTAGAAAGAATACAGATGTTCTACCTAAGAGAACCTAAGAGAAAGAGAGAACTTATGAATGGTTAAAATTTAATACTTTTGCTTGAATATTCAACTGCAATTGCAAAATGTGCAGCACCAAGTCAGGATCAGCCTTTAGCTCTTACACAGTGGAAAGTTGACCTATAAATGGCTAATTAGTAGAATTCCTCCCTCCTCCTACCTTCTTCCCTTCCTCTCTTCCCCCTTTCCTCCCTCCTTCTTTCCTTCGATTGTTCTCTTCATTATAGTATCCCCTTTTGTGCTAGATTTTTATTTTTTAAACCTTTTATTAGCATATATTGATTACATGTAATAGCTGTCTTTATGGTGACCTTTTCATGTGTACATATCACATATTTTTGCTACATTCACCTCTATTACCCTGTCCCTCTTTCCCTCCCACTTCTACTGTCTTCTTTCTCTTCTCACTTAGTCTGTCTTCTAGTTTTGTGTATGTATTTATTTACTTACTTACTTACTTACTTTTTGTAGATACATAATAGTGTACACACACAGACACACAAGCACACACATATGACATGAAAGCAGAAAGGAGACTGAGCGAGGAAAGGAGACTAACAGGAGAGTAAAAGGATATGGATAGGAGTGAGTATGGTCCAAATGCATCACATATTTGGAAAAAAATTGCTGCAATTACCTTTTTATCTAAAGTAAGTAAATAGAGAACTATAAAAAAACCCAATATCCAGATGATCACTGCTCTTTGCCACATGTCTAGTACACCTTCAGTGTTTTGATCTTCTCCTGCATCCTTGGTGTAGCTTTCTTATCCTGACATAAATGACACCTTTCTGTCTGGTGGCTGCCCCAAAGCTTTTCTTGTCTGCCTTTCTTGGGACTCAGGTTTCACACCCACAGATAGAAATCTTCAAAGAGAGATTGACCAACACAGTAAAGTCACCAGTGCAGGCTTTGCAAAATGAAGTAAGTCTTTGATCCCTCTCTGATCGCCCCTTAGAATGAAATGAAGTCTTTGAAGTGAGGATCAGAATGCACAGACGTGGCAAAACAGGACCAGGAATGTTGCTATATCTTGGTTGTTTTGTGAAGGGAGGAGTAGGATCAGGCTGTTAAAATCAGCATTAAGAACCAGATGATAACTGAAGCTGAAAGATACTCTTGCCATCCTGGCTGTATGACCAGCGTGGCAACCCCAAACCATTACACATTCTGCCCCTAAGAACTTTCCAGAATGTAATCCAGATGCCATATAAATCAATATCCAGAGCCACTTTACACACTCCACAAATATGCAATATCATCCCTTCTAGAATTACACCTTGAAACATACTATGTTTGCCACTGGTGCCATGTAACACAAGTGCAAATGCCAGCATGATCTGAAACCAGTTCAGCAATGTGAAAGACACATGATTCACACCACCAGAGGAGGGAATACAAAAATGTCTACAAGGCAGGATGATTATGGGTTGCTCGAGGACCTGGAAAGAAGCCTCCAGAAACATTCAGTGCTCACTGTGTTCTCTCTCTTAGTCAGCTACATGTACTGCAGGCCAGTTGAAGGTTCAGAGGAGGACAATTCCAGCCTCCAGCAGGAAGTGTGAGTACCCTGTGGCCAATTCTACCACTTCAAGTTGCCAGCAGGTGGCAGAAATTCAAAAATGATTTTTAAATTCTGCTTTCGTCTTAAAGAAGGTGCAAGTGTGTCAAACCTTGTCCTCGGTCATCTTGCCACACCTGTATGACATTAGAGTCAGTGAGAGAATGGTTTGTGAGGGTTATGGATAACCAGCTTGGATTTACAATGCTTTCAAGTCATTTCACAAATTTCCCTGGAAGATGTGGTGCATGATGTTTGGCCTACTGTATGATTTTTAACATTCTTCATGAGAAACTGTTCTGATTTGTATGGATTTTACCGTCTTGCTAACTCTTTGGAACTGAGTATTTTCATTGTCTGTCTACTCTCATCATCCTTGTATTTTGAATTATTATAGTTCATATTTTTCCAAAGAAGATGTGCGTAATGGTTTCTGAGCATCATTCACTATCTGTTTAGCCTACAAAGACAGATGCCTAATAGGGGTGAAGACTTTTTAACACTAGAAACACATTTTTAGCATGATTTCAATGAGCAGAGTGAAATGGAAACAAGAATTGGAGGATATGCAGAAAAAACAGTACAGGCCATGGAAAGGGAAAAATATGAAACAATTTCAACTGAAACCTACAAGTAATGACCTTTAAGCTCTCGGGAAGGGCTATTCAAAAGCAACAGAGATCTTATAACACAGGAAGCACAGTATTAGCACTTCCTTTTCTAAAGGGTCTAGAAGAAAAAGAAAAACCAAGTGTCCGTTTGTCATTGTTTTTGAAAAAGAGATCAAATACAACCCAGGGGTCTTTGGAGGGAAGAACAGCAGGTTCTGTGTCAACTTGCAAATTCTTCAGGAAAGACAGCTAGAGAAACTCAAATAATCTTGATTACTAAGGATTAATTTCTGGGATAATCAAGGAATCAATTCAGATCTTTAAAAACAAAATTAAAAAAAAAAGAACATTATTAGCTTCTTGATCCTCCTCCCAGTACAGAGAGGAAAGACCCAGTGGAATTTCATTTCAAACAGATATTGAGTTCCCTTAACCAACTATGATAAAATAGCCGCCACAGCAATCTCCTACTTGGTGAGTTCCAACTAATCAAATCAATTGGTTACTGTAGTGTTCTCTAGATTTGGGTTACACTCTCTTGTTCTCCTCCCAATCCTTCTGAACACACTTTCTTTCTTAATGACCCATTGAATTTAATTAGGATTGCTTGCAGGAGAGTGATTGTGGGATTCTTTACTGTAGCATGAGCAACTACATGAGTTGCATGTAGAGAGCATGAGTAGCTACACCAGGAAAGAAAATGGTCTCCCTACACACAACAGCCTTTAACTGTCAATAACTCCTCAGCTTGGTGTGGCCTCATGAGCCCACCTCCCATGACAGAGTTTTGATGAGCTTAATCTTGTGTAAGTCTTATCATTTTTATAGTCCTTCAAATTCAAACTCACTTACCTTGCAAAGTGAGCTCTATCTTCTCTCTGCTGTCCTTTATTTGAGTGATAGTAAGATTTTACATTTGGGTTTATAAATCATTTCATTTATTTATTTATTTATTTATTTATTTATTTATTTATTTATTATTTTTATTTTTATTTTTTCTGAGACAAGGTTTCTCTGTTGTAACTTTGGCTGTCTGAGAACACACTATGTAGACCAGGCTGGCCTCAAAGTCACAGAGATCCTCCTGCCTCTGCCTCCCGAGTGCTGGCTGGGATTAACTGTGTGTACCACCACTGCCTGGTTATAAATTACTTTATAATTTTCCTGTTCTCTGACAGACAACTTAGAGTAGAAACTTTACCTGCTGTATCCTTCCCCCTGTTCAGGACCATTTTTCTTCACATCAGTACAAGTACATATTCATTAAAAATTTGTGAAAAAGGAAACAATGTGTGTTAGTCGTTTTTTTCCCATTACTGTGACAAAATGCCTGACACAGTCGGTTTACAGAAGGACATGTTCATTCTGTCCCACGCTTTTAGCAGTTTCAGGCCAACTTCAGCTGGATTCATTCTTTTGACCCTAAAGCATGACTTGGGGGAGAGACTGCTCTCTTTTTGGTGGTCATGAAGGAGAGAGAGTGAGGGAGAATGCAGGGAGAGGGAGGGAGAGAGGGAAGAAGACGAAGTAGAATAGGAAAGAGTAGAAGAGGAGGAGAAAGAGAAGGAAGAGGAGGAAAAAAAGGTGACAAATGACTAGGAAAAGATAGTCTTCAGACACATTCACACAATGACCATCTACCTCCAGTTAGGCCCTACTTCCTAAACGTATTACCACCCTGACAATAGCACCTTCAGCTGGGACTCAAGCCTGAACACTCGAGCACATGAAGTGTATTTTAGATAAGAATATAAATACTATAAGATGAGTCTGGGGTATTTACCACATTCTCAGTTTCTTCAAGGGTGCAAACATTCTATGGCAACATTGTAAGTTACATTAACATAGTCACTGTAAAACACTTAGGCTGCCTCCCCTTAACACCTTTTCCTTCACTTAGCTTGATCTGTTTACAAATCTCCCTCTCCCTCTCCCTCTCTCCCACCCTCTCTCTCAGTGTGTGTATGCATGTGTGTGTGTGTGTGTGTGTGTGTGTGTCTACATCCCTCTCTCTCCTGATTCCTCTCTCTCACTTTCTCATGTTTTTATTCCTTCTCATTCCTTGGTAATCAATAAATCATAAACTCAAGGAACTTCCTGGGTTGTTGCTAGCAAGTCCTTGAGGCCCCAATGATAGAAGATGATTTAGCAGAGGAGGAAAGTAAAGCTGTTTTCCGGTTACTATGAGATCTAAGAACATAGAATCATGTTACTCTGAGATCTTGAAATATGATATCTCCCTCCTATCTCTTCTTTTCCCTTCATAGATTTTTATTTTCAAGCATTTTTCTTCTGATTTTCGTCCTACTCATCCAAGGCTGTTCTGAGCCACATCTTACTATCTTATAAAGACTAGAAGAAAATTTTCTTATCCTTGAGATTTCTATTAAAGTCACTAGACATGCTCTGTGGGTATGGCATGTCTGATGTGATTAGCTCTGTATCAATCTAAGATACAACATTCTGATTGGGTAGTCTATGACACCTCTACCCTCCTCAGTGTTTTTCTGGTTGGAAATAATGATGTAATTACTTGGAGAAAGAGATAAATAGCCAGGCATGGAAGAAGTATTTCTCTTTGTTCTTACAACCATATTTCTAAATAATATTCTAATGGTTTTATTTCCAATTCCCTTTTTTCTATTTAGATATTACTTGCTGACTCAATAATATAAAAAATGAAGATTATGACTTTTCCCCAACCTAACCCTTTGGCATACATCATCTCTTATCCCTTAACTCAATTTTTCACATATTGCTACACTACAAATTTTAGTTACACAAATGTCCAGTGGTTACTTAAATATTAATAAAATGTTGTCTGTTATGATAATATGTCTTAACATGTTTAACAAGTACCAGAGAAAATACAAACAAATGAAAAACAAAACAAAAAAAAAACTTTTCAATTGTTGCAAAACAAGATTAGTAGTATAGTTCACTCATCTCATGCCTTTACCTTTCTGCCTCTTTGATCCATTTAAGATTCTACAAGTTGCAGAGAATTAATTACCCAGGTTCTTATTATCCACAGAAGTGCAAAATGATTATTTATGGTGGGATGCTATGGAGGCAGAATTCTACAGTGACCTTATTCTATGTGATTTTTCCTGGAAGACATAAGCAAATGTCTATAAGATAAGGTAAGGATGGCAGGTTTTAGAAATGGTCTACTCAAGTCCAGCTTGGTGAAAATATGAGGGTTACTTATAGGAGCAAGCACTGCTTTTCTGAACATCCACCTAGTAAGCAATAACTCATGAGAGCTGCATTATTGGAGTTCTCTTTCCATCTTGCACCCAGTTCCACTAAAGAGTCTCCTGCCCAGCAATTGTTACTATTTTTATAACTATTTGGAAGCACCTTGACAATCTCTTAACTTTCTGAACTTCCTGAGTCTTCTAAGTTTCCTTAGCTTCTTGAGTTTTATGAGCCTTCTCTTTCCCTCCAGGAGAAGATGCTTCAATTCAGAGGGAATAGCTACAGAACACTCCAAAAACACTTCCTCTGTTTTTTTATGTGTTTTTTTATGTCCCATATTCTCCAATGTTCTCTGATTCTAGGAGGTTGCATTATAGATGGCTAACATTTTTAAAAGATTTTGTTTGAGCACTGGACTACAGTGTCATGGCAGTCACTTATAATTAGCAGGTTGGCCAGTTGTGAGTCGTTTTCAGTAAACACTGTCCACTTCAAACCAAAATAAAACAAACAAACACCTCCCCTTCAAGACAAGTTACCCTTTGTGATAAAGATGTACAGCAGTGATATTCTGTGGGGGCAAACATAAATGTTTAGAAGTCAATTAGACAGGCAACCACATCTATTAAACAACAAAGTAGTAATTGCTTCCCCCACAGAGGTCAAAGACATCTTCAGCCATAGGTTTTTGTTTCATGATACCAAGTATTGTTTCTCACCTATGGATAGGGTCTTAAATCCAATTGGAAAATAGTTGGTTGCAAACACGACAGTTGTGCCACTATTTCACCATTTATTTATCTTGGAAGTGTAGCATGTGGGATCTATATCTAAAAAATGACTATCAGAAACAGTTCTATTCCAATGACTTTAGAGTCTACTACCACTATGAAAGCCAGTTGTTATGGTGACAGAATCCAGCTCATCCATCCTGAGGATAAGGTGTCTTCAGTAATAAAATCTTATCATTTAGTTCTTACATACAGACAACAACAATAATAATGATCCATATTGAGTTGTGAGTCACTGTACACATCTCCACCCCTGACAGTTGTTATGTGGATGGCTTGTGCTGGTAGACTTGACTCAGGTCTAAGTAGGAGTAGGGCCATGTTCTATTTTGTCATAGCTACTACTGGATCTTGTTCCCTAGTTCTGAAGGCTATAGGCAACAATCTTCATCCCCAAATTGCTTCTTGTAGGGAAGGAATGTACAAAGCATATTTGGAGAGTTAACTACCCACTCCTAGGACAAGCTTCAGCTTCTCCCTACATTATTGCATCATTTATGTCATCTGTGAATTGTTACTCAGGCTTTAAAGCCTTCTAATTAGCACAACTGGGATTCTATTGCATTATTTTTATTGGAAATAAATTATTTTCATACAATTCATTCTGATCAGACTTTCCCCTCCCCAGGCTCCTCCTAGATCCTCCACAGCTCTCCACACATTCAACTCCATGCCTACTTCTTTCTTTCTTTAGAAAACAAACACGAAAGTGAAAACCAGAATAAAAAAGAAAAGAAAAAACAAAGAGAAGGCACACAACTGGAAACCACAATACACCAGAGAAAGGCCAGCAAAGCAGAAAAAAAAGCTCAAACAAAGCAATATGAGATAAAATGTCTACAAAAATACCATTGAATTCATTTTGTACAATAGGTTTTTTTTGTTTTTAAATGAGCACTTTTCCTAGCTTGTCACAGTTTTTCAACTTTGTATTCAAGTGACCTGGACAGAGTTCTGTGGTGGATTTTTTTGCTTTATTTTGATTGGTTTTATCTTTTTATGAACATGATTTGCATGTAAGTCTCCATTACTCAGATCTGTCAGAGCCTCTTCTACTTTGTAAAGACTCATGTCCCAACACGAGGCTCAGCAAAGCCATTAAAACTCCATACTGTTGTGAGGATCTCAGGTGAATTGACTTCCTTTTAAACTAGTGCTAGGTGGTCCAATAAACTGGATATCACATACAGCCTATTTAATGCACAATCCCATCAATAATGGTGGCTTTTACTCCATTGTTTTCTAGTCTTTGACATTTCTGGGCACTTTGCTGGTACTAATCAAGAAGCCCTAATGGCTCATTTGAACCATCCCATCTGATACTGATTTCCTTCATATTGCCTTAGGTTATGCAGTATTTATATCAAGAAGGCTACGTAGTAATATGATTGCATTTCACTGCTTCCATCACACTCAGACTGATCCCACATATCACATAGCAACGTAATCCAGGCTGTGGGAGACATCTTTAGTCATTGTTTAAAAGTCTTTGCCAAGGCAAGAAAATCTGATGGACTTACTCTCTAATTATCACACTTTTCTATACTAGGAATCTTTTAAGCCCTCCGTCTTCATACTGAATTATGGACTGTCCCTTTCTCTCTAATAGAAGTCAGGGCTGAGGAGTACCACCTATCATTTTTACACCTCTTCTTCATTATCTAATTCTTCCCATGGAAGAATTTTACAGTTGGAAATGGACATCCTCTAAAGTGCTTCCACTTGGATCATGGTTAAGTCATCTCTCATCTTCATCACTGTGTATGGTGCCACCCAACTTTTCCCACTCATTCCCATAGAGTCTCTCAAACCCATCTGTTTCTTCT
The DNA here is from genome assembly GCA_026225945.1 of Cricetomys ansorgei. Taxonomy (NCBI): domain Eukaryota; kingdom Metazoa; phylum Chordata; class Mammalia; order Rodentia; family Nesomyidae; genus Cricetomys; species Cricetomys ansorgei. The sequence continues at coordinate 11,372,702 of JAMJFZ010003875.1, read as the reverse complement.
TGGTCTCCATGCCACTACTGATTTCCTGGGTTTTGTGATGTCATCTCACCTAACATTTTCATATATGCTCTTTCTCAACTTGTTCATTTTACAAACAGGAGCTTGAATGATCAAGTTTTAAGATGAAAATTGGACATGGTGGCAGGCATCTGTAATTCCAGCACTCAGGAAGTGAAGGCAAGAGGAACAAAAATTCAAAGTCATCCTAGGCTATATAGTTCAGGCCATACTAGACTGGAATACAAAAAGCCCATGTATAAATGAAAGAAAAAAGAAATAAAAACAAAAAATGATTTAAAAAAAAGGAAGGAAAAAGTGTTGAGAAACAGATGGGTTTGAGAGACTCTATGGGAATGAGTGGAAAAAGTTGGGTGAGAGAACCAATTCCTGAATGTCGTCTTCTAATCTCAACACACACATTGTAGCACATGTGTTTCAGAACTCAAATCACACATACATGTGTGTGCATGCACACACACACACACATATACACACACCACAGAAATTATAAATTAAATTAATTTTTTTTCAATCAGGAAAAGTCGTGGATGGGACCCTAGACCTAACATATGACACCTGAGATAGTCCTATGGCCTCCCTCAACATACACACACATATATACTTACACACACTTGTCCTCTCAGAGGGGGTAAAGTTTATAGGCTGCAGGAGACTGGACTGGGGGTGGGATGAGGAGCTTGCACATATGAGGCTACAGGGAAGCCTTCATCCCCACTAACTCTAGGCTTTCCAGGTGCTCCCTACTGGGAGAAGAGCACCCACACCCCTGTGACTCCTCACCTGGGCTCTGTAAGAAAGCCCAATAAAGTCATCGGTTTCCCAGAGTCAGCATCGGTAGAATCATGCCTCAGTTCCTTGCTGGGAACACAGAAGAAGGATATGCCACTTATGTCCTTGACTCACTTAGAATTCAGCTAAAAATCACCTTCTGCAAAGCCTTTTTTTGATTACTGCACTATAAATGAAAGTACCCCCGCCCATCTTTATTTCCTTTCCTTTACAATAACTATGAACACTCTGAAGAACTGCATTTGTTTTCTACTTGGCTGCAAACTCCATAAATACGAGTACTGTGTCTTGTTTACCACCATCTGCATGGTTTGACATCTATTGATGAGACTCATCTATTGAATGGATGATAATTTGTTTGGAGATTTAGTAACCCAAATCTAATCCTGGACCCTTTACTTCACTAATTGTGAAAAATTGAGCAAGTTGCTCAACATTTTCCTTACTTTGCTAATTATAAAATGAGTGTACCAGGAAGCTACTGTGAAACTTTAAAGGAGAGACTCTATTGGGAACTGTTGACATCACCTGGCACAAAGTAAGGGCTACATGATTTTATACGTCAATCATATCAACAAGAGGAGCTTCTAAGCGTGTACAAACTTGGAGAAATGTCAAACAAAGGAAAGTTATCATTTCTACATGAGGTCACAGAGTTACTTATTGACTGAAAATAATCTTCTAACCTTTTTCTTTTCCAGAATTATACTACACAGATAATGAATACAGAGGACAGTACTGTTGTCTATCTAGCCCATTTTTCTCTTTCTCTGACTAATAGCATGCTTCCCATCCAAGCCCTTCATCAGGGACTCATTCTTACCTCGGCCTAACTGTATGCCTCCCTGGAAGACCCATTTCCAGCTCAGTAAGATTCAATAAGCAAATTCTACTCTATTGGCAGTGATAGACTAGGCACTGGGCATATATGTCAATTAAGGAGAGAGGTTGGAAGGGGGTTGAACGGAGCTGGAGAACGTTTCTTTTTATAAGAGCCCCTTGTCTGCTTGAATCCTGGCTGGGGCATGCACCTATGCAGCTGTTTTGTGACTACATGTGGAAATAGATTTACAAAGAAGTTGTTACAAACAGAGATGGCTCTGCAAAGGCATCTCTGAATTACTATTATTCCATGCCTAACAGTCACTGCTATGGTTTGGACATGGATTGTTCCCGTGGAAACTCATTTCTACTTCTAGCTCCTGGCAGTAGGAGGCAATTTCCCCTAACATTTAGGTCTAAGTCAAGACATAATGTGATATGTAGCATCTCAACCAAATCCCAATGGCTAGTTAGTTGTTCAGAGGCCATATGGCCCCGAGGGCTAAGGTCCTCAGACTGCCCTTTCAGCTTTGAGATAACATAATGGCATTTAGTCATTTATTAGACAAAAATTACTTGATGGGGTGGGGGTGTAGTTTGAAAACATTTTTGCCAGTAAACAGAACTTCACATTTGAGTTTTTGTAAGTGGATGGAGTGATGTTAACTCACCACTCCCAGCAGCAGGATGGTGCCACAATGGCTCCAGTGAATAGGCTCTTGTTTCCACAACATTATTCTTCCACTGTCTTGCCAGTTGGAAAACATCATGTGTTTTTCCTCCCGAGATAGGGGATCAATTCATTTCTCAAGTGTACCACAAAAACATCCATTGCCCTGGATCTTTAGTTCTATATTGGATGATTTCTGTGACTCAGTCCTAAACCCAGAAATCTTAGGAAACTCTAAAAGGAACGTAGGATTAACAGGCTCACCTGAACGGGAGAACCAAATGCCTGATCCTATCAAGCCTGAGGGCAATGGAGTTAGTGGCAGGCTGAATATTTGTGATCCAACAGCATTCCTCATGTATTTGTCTCACGCTATTCTGAGGCCTGTGTTAGGCCTAGGGAATAATAGAGGAAAGCACAGTGGCATTGCTGTTTATGGTGATCTAGCTTGCAAAGTTAACATCTGAGGCAAATTGCCTGTAGTCAAAAGCATTCTTGAAGAAGGCCTTAAATAATGGATGTAAAACAGTGTACATACAGTTTGCTGTGTACAGCCCTGTACATATATATGCATGATAGGCAATGTATTTAGTGCTGTAGAAAGAAGTATCTAAGAAAGATGTCAAGGATGCTTGAAAAAAACATCTATCTTGGTTATGATAACACTCATTGAGGCAAGAAGCCTACATCATGAAAGACCAGAGAAAACTGGGCCCACAAAGTACAACTGTGTGTTCATGGAATTAGATTTAGAAAGAAGCTTCTACACACAAAGATGGATCTGTACAGGTATCACAGAATTGCTATTTTTCCATGGCTAATAGTCATGTGTCCCAACTTGGTATTTCTTAAATGAATTCTTAAATGAAATGATTCTTAAATGAATCCCCTATAGTTAACTATGCTTACAGTTTTGATACTGGTGGGGTGTGATTCAGGATTCTTTATTATGTTTTAAATATAGATAATTAGGCGAAAGTCCAGGAAGCCTGTTCAAAGTCATAGTAATCATGGAAGCAAAGCTTTAGCACTTCACTATGACTACAGTGGATTTGCAGACCCAACCAGGAGGCTGTGTGTTTGTGCTAGAGCTTCACATACATGCCCAGGTGTGTCCCGGTGTAAGAAAGATGATGCTTTTTATTGGACACCTTGAAAGAAAACCAATATTTGTATCATAAAATGATTAAATGACTACTCTGATGCCAAATCAGAGCTGCAATATGTCAAATATGTGGGCAAGAAGGAAAGGCTTAGAAAATATCACTCTTTATATTCATTTTCTTCGCATGCCTTTTTTCTCCTTCTGTTCCTACTCTCTTCCTTGCTCCTCTTTTTTCTTCAGTTCTTTATTCACAGAGTTGTTGCAAGAGTTTGATTTTTATAAATTTTCTCTGTGAATTTCAAAATATACTATTTATTTTTTTCTGATCAAGTAGCTGAAATTTAGGACCTTGTACATATTGGGCGCTCATTGTCCCACTGAGCCAAGGTTCCAATATGATAGATTTGTATTATTTTAATAGGCATGCATGTGCACAGTTTATAAATTCAATTTCACAAGTCATCAAATTGAGTAGTTAAGAGTTGTGAATGTGGACTTTGTACATGGCTTCTGAAAGCCTGAAGACTGACTGGGTTTGGAAAGAGGTTAGATAAAATTCTATTTCATTGAGTATTGGTGGATTGGGTCATAACCACTGGACTCTTGAGGGAGGCATTATGGGAGGAGAAAAGGAGGCTAAATCTGGTGGAGTACTCAGTTCTGCTGAATTTACCTTGGATGAGACAAATTAATTTCATCAAAAATGGGATCCATTTATCTGATGCTTGTAAGTAAGTTGTAGTAAGGTCATCAAACTCTTTCTTGTTCTTACTCCACTGAACTGATAATGAGTCAGGGGAGAGAAGATACATTAGAGTCTATTGTCATTTGTGTATCTCTAATATTTAATATAGAACAATAAATTATACTTGACTTTGTACTTTAGCTTTAGTACCTAATTTTGTACTTGTGTTTCTTCTCTGTCTCTATTTGTTCAATAAGAACTGGAGAAGAAGAGTTATAGAATGGACTTTTTAAAAACTTCCTTCAACCTTTTGTCTTACCTGGGATTGGATGGGCAATTGCGAGAGCTCCTCCAGTGAATGTTCGTACACATCATTTACCCAGCAAGCAGGTATGTTTCAAAACATACACCACAGCAATGTCCAAAAGAACCCAGATGTGAGCCACATGCATGAACTCAAATATGCTAGTATCCATGATAATAAAAAACAGAAGAAAATGTAAAAGTAATTTCAATAAAATATTTATACAGTGCATTATGTCTCTGTAATACTATCAACATGCAATGTAAGGCAGTGTGTAAGCAATGTAGAAGCAATGATTGGTGTATTTAGTATTCTGTTTTTCATACTAAGCCATTCAAATGCACTACATATTAGTATTTACAATGTATCTCAGTTAGGGATGTCCACTTTTCAAGTGCTGATACCAATATATGACTATTGGTACCCAGAATGGACAGGGCAAACATTATTAACCAAGAGAATCCTTGCTATAACCTGTTTCTTACTGCAGGATATTTTCCCTCTGCTGTACATTATTTATATGCAAATTCTATGAAAGGAGAGATTTAGGTTATATCTCCAGCACCTAGAATAGTGCTTATCATGCAGAAAAGGACTCTGCAAATACTGTTGGGCATATAGCTTATCTATGAGTGAAAGAACATAGACAATGATCCATAAGAAGCTGGGAAGGATATCACATGTTTGTAATTGCAGTGCTTGGGAAGCGGAGAACGAAGGATCAGGAGTTTAAGATCATCTTCAGACACTTAGAGTTTGCTGAGGTCAGTCTTGATTATGTAAGACTTTGTCTCCAAAAGAGAAAAAAAGGTTGTGGCAGACTTGCTATTTCCCTGATGGACCTAATATGGGCATCCAGCTCCTGTCTCAAGATATATGGGCTTGGAGTTCCCACTGTCTATAAGGCATTCCCCTGAAAATCCAAAGAGTTTGCTTCTTCAATTCCAGGTTTCTTGACCATCTCATTTAACATGGGACCTCTAGACTCCTAAGCAACTCTAATTTACTTTTCCCATGTTACAATTTAAAATATAGTTACTTACATCACTATCTATTATTCACTATTAGTTTTTATACTTCATAAGGCCAATAGTCGTATTAATAGTGGTCTGTTTTCACTCACTGGTTATGTCTGCTACTTACAAAAAATGTATGGGCATTAGTGGACATTCAATAAATATTAGAATAAATGGAGATTTAGAAAAAAACACTGGTTTTGAGGAAGCCTAGCTCCCATTTTAGCCATGCTGAGACTATCTATATGGCTCTAAATCAATACAAAATACTAGGAAAAATTATGACAAGCAGGCACTACCATTGACTAAGAACTAATTTCATGTCAAGCTCTGGTTTGTAATTATATATCATTTAATCCTCACGGTGGGTATGCTTATCAGTTTTCTTAAGAAGGCTGAATTTTACCACTTGCAAAATGAATAAACTGAAGCTAAATAATTCCCAAGGTCTCTTTCTTGCTCAAAATTTCCAGGATAACTATGTGTTTCTGTTGGTACAGATCCATTTATTTACCCACCATGACTCCAATAAAGGAAGGAGAATCTCAAAGCCTCAAAGTTCATTCATAAATGGGTCCTTCACCCTACAGTTAGGTAAAATGTCTTCCACATCTTTGAATCCTGGGATGCTCACCTAGGTTGCCAGATCTTGGGTAAGGTCTGTGGAGATCAGAGAGCCCATAACACATGCCTTACACTTGTAAATAACTTCAAGTATGAAGCCGTGTGGAGCAAAAACATTGTGTTTTCCAAGAAATTCCATGGCTAGTTACTTTTAGGGAACTGGAGTTTAATGTTCATTATTGTTATTTCTATTAGGAATGGGATTTGGAGCTGTTGTCATCAATGCTCTTTGCCTTCAACCCAATAGTATTTCTTTAGCAACTTGTCATAAGAAAATTGGGTTCAAGAAAAGAATCACTAGACTGTCCTTATACCTCCAAGTATACACTTGAGGATTGGGAAGGACCAAAGTGATAACCTGAGACAACTCTCTGATTTTGCAGAGCAGAAGGCTCAGAGAAGGTAAATTATACACCAAGTACACCCAATCAACATCCAACTGAGTTCTAAATACAAACAACAATTTATTTAATTCCAAGCCAATACAGTTTCCATTATATAGCAATTCCTCATAGTTAGTTTGAGGAACAGGCTCCTGTTTCAGACTTTATTTAACACATTTCTTCCCTCATAACAAATGTGGTATAAGAAAACTAGATGTATAACATATTCTCATGCTGTATTATTTACTTATCATGTTGCTGTGCTCAAATACCCAACAAAGGCAACTCCAATAGGAAAAATTTCTTTTGACTCACAGTTCCAGGGTACAGTCCATTATGATGGCAAAGTCTTGGGGCTGGAGCTTTCATCAGCTGGTTACACTTCATCCTCAGTCAAAAGCAGGGAGTTGAGTGCTGTTGCACAGTTGGTTCACTTTATCCTTTTAATTCAGTATGGTCCCATGGCTAGCACATTTAGGTAGGTATTTCCATTTCATTAAATATAATCTAGATGATCAGAGATCTGTATCCCATGGTGATTCTAAATACTATCAAGTTGACATGATTAACCACTGCACATGGCATATTCAAAATTCAATAAAAATAAAATAAGATTTTGCACACAAATAAATGAATATTACCATAGGGGTAATTGCATTGCCAGAAATTGTAAATGACACAAATATGCAAAAGAGTATAAGCAACAGACTGAGTTGGAAGTGTTTCTTTGCATTTGAGACAGCATAATGACAATGAATAGCTTTGTTTAAGCCCATTTACATATTTTTAATGTTTCAGGCATTGTGTGCTAAGTTTTAAGCTAAAACTCAGATGCAGCAATGTATATGCTTGCCTCTACATTTGCTGGGTGTTGAACCTGGGCTAGTGGTGCATTTAGCTTACTTATAAAACAGATTACCATGACACCTTCCTAACAATATTATTTTTAAGGACCAGGCATTGAGTTTTATACCACTTACCAAGCTCCATTATGAGCCCTCAGTGAGTACACTCTCATCTCATTTAGGTTTTACTGAAATACATTGACAATGGCTCTGAGATGTTTATTTCATTCACTGTCACTGGCACAATTGTGTAAAGGATAAAGCAACAGTGTCTGGAACATTCCAGAAGCTCAATAAATATTTATTTAATGAATCAATTCCTTGAGCTATGTGCCTATATTGTTCTCAATTTTCAGACTGAAAAACTCAGCTTTTGTATTTGTTCTCAGATTGAATGACTCAGATACGTGCTTTGGTAGCATATTAAAATGTACGCTAAACATATTCATTACCTTGCTGTGCTGATAGTCTCATGTAGTATGTAAAGCCAAAGCTCCTGAAAATGCATACATGCAGCCTTTGGAAAATAAGAGTAAAAAGTCTAAGAAGAAATCATCAAAGTCAGGCATGGTCACTTATGCATGTAATCTTAGCACTTAGAAGGCTGAGGAGGGAGTATTGCCACGAGTTTGAGATCAGTCTGGACCACACAGTCAGTTCAAGGTTACCCTGGACTACATAGCAAGACAATGTCTTATCCTACCCATCATATAAAGTACAACTATATTCAGCTACTCGAGAATCCAAGGCTAGAGCTCAGGAGTTCAAGGCAATTCTAGACAGTCCTATCTCAAGGAGATAAAAGTACTTGAAATGCTTAAGAGTCTCCTTTATCAGTAGGAACATCTGAGTAACTTTTAAGCATGATGCCTTCATTTTTATATAAAAATAAACCATGGTCAATTTTGTTTAAAGGACAAAGTATCTTATCATGAGACAATAGAGCTGGCTCAAAATCTGTGTCAATTAATTTTAATTACTATAATAATTATCATATTTCCAAATATGGCTACTCTTACCATTTTAAAGTATAGATTACTGGAGACATACTTGATATCTGGTTGGGATATGTCAGTGTGCTGGAATAAACTGTATACCATGTAGAACAATGGAGTGCTAGGCCTCAGACAATACATTAAAGAATTTAGCAAGATGAGCATGGCATATGTGTTGTACATGACAGCCTGGAGGGACACCCTGCATTAGGATGGGTTGGATAAGCACTGAAACTACCTTAGAGTTACCCAAAACCATTAGATAGTTACTCTGACCCTTGATATCACTCACCAGGGCACAATGAGTGGGAGGAAATCTAATCCAGGCTGGTAAACTCTGAGTGGCCTCCAAGCACCCTCAGCTCAGGTAGGAAAGGCTAGATGGTACATTTGCCTGACCCCAGGGATATTGATAGGATCCTTTGCAGGGGAAGAGAAAAATTTGATCTGGGATTTGCCTGTGACTGTCACAAGGGATGGTGTGCATTCATGAATAATCCAGAGGGAATTCAGAACCCCAGAGTGGCTGCTGCTCTGAAGTCGGCTGCCTTGGCTGACAGAGAAGTCAGGCTGGTGGCAGTGACCCGTGGGGTCAGCTCAGCCCAGCACAAACTTCCCTGCCCCTGTTCTGCATCATTTCAGCTCTGTATCAACAGAAAAAAAAAAACCTGGCAAATACTGAGATCATGGTAGAGATGGGGAGAGTAAGAGAGAGTAGTAAAAGAGACCGGAAGGACTCAGCTCAGATCTGTGGGATGCAGGGTCTTACTTGACCTGACAACAATTCATACGGTAGTGGGGAAGTCAGTATCAATCAGGTCAACCTCAGTTACTGGAGACGGTCAGTGTGGCCTCAATGCATACCTTATGCTGCCACTAATTAATGGAAAGCAGGAAGTGAAAGGAAATGGTGCTTGTGTTTAAAATCAGGATGTGTCAAGATAAGGATGGCACAGAGGACAGGAGTCATTGATTTTTTGTCATTGTATGGCAGTTGTACTCACAAGGCTATGTCTACATGTGTAGATGTACTTAGGGACTGAATGGAAATGAGTCCTGACACAGAGGAATCACTGGATATGTCCAAAACTCAAGAAAGCAACATTGTGCAGAAAAATGTTCAGGCCCAGAGAGAACCATTTTCAGAATGTGTGTCTTTGAACAGTTTCTATCACTTAGCTAGGCTTCAGGTGTATTGCCTGTCAAGTAAGGTTGACAATTATACCAATAGCAAGTACTTTTGAGTGCCAAGACATGCCAGGATCATAATTTTATAGCACAATGTATAAAAGTCATGCCAATAGATTCAATTTATTTGACTAGCTAGTTCTGCAAATCTGACAAAATCAATTTTTCTGTGTTCTTATTCATTCTCATGTTGAGTGAAACTAGTAGAAGCACCCGATGGGAAATGAAGGAAGGCTTTGTGAATATGAGTGAGAACTGAGAGGATGCCATATGATAATGTATGTGTAAAGCTACACTGAGTGCTTGGCACAGAAAATCATTCAAAAGATATTAGCTATGATTATCAGTTAACAAGAGTGAGCAAATGGAAAAACATGGAAACTAACAATCTACTAGTTGTTCTCGCTTAACGCGTAGTGCTCCAGCCCCTCACATACCTTCTTTTTCCAGCTGCATAAATGACTCTTCAAAATCTCTCACCTAACTTGACCCTTAGCCAGAAATCTGTTATTCTAGACTAGCTATAACTGGAAAGTCAATATAAGGTCGATGTGTCCAGAAGATCTGAGAAGTGGGTCCTTGGTCCCGGAATATGCTGGGTGCCAGAAGATCCTCTTCAGGATTCGCACTAATCCCTGCTGCTGTGATCCACCACTTGGAATGTACAAAGATCTCAATGAACAGATAGTATGGAAATTTCAGGCTCATTTGTTGGCTTTCTTTCTCTTCCTCTTGATTTTGTCACAGCTCACGTGTGCCATGTAACTCTGTAAAACATGGAGCTTTCTTATGCCAGGTACAGCAGTTCATGTTAAGCAGGCATGCTGCAGTATGTCAAACAGGTTCACATGCCCTGAGCCCCCTAGAATAATGTGCTACCCAAGAAAAGGGAGCTCTATGTGTCCTGTTTATTTTTCTTCTTCTGGCTCCTAGAAGAAGGCTTAACTTGTGATCGACACTCAGCTCACTTGGTATGCAAGTATGTTGTGAGTCTCATTGGAGCTCAGTGACATTAGAAGGGCATCTGTTATTCTTACCATCCACATCTCTAGCAATGAGAAAGAAGGCTCAGTAGAAAAGAAGATAATCTTAGCCTCTAAGTCCATCCTTTTTCTAATAAACCATTCTTAACTGCATGCTATTTCCCCAACTGTGTTTGAAGTTTTTCAGCAGAGAATCTCAGAGATTCTCTACTGTGGAATCTACTGTGGATTGAAAAAAAATGTTCTGCAAATATTACTTTTATAATCATCAAGAATATTTTGAGTTGGTATTAAAGAACAATTTTTGTTATCAGCTCAATGAGACACACAGGACATATACAGGACAACAGCATTAGCTCTGAATGAACCCACATCATTCAATGTGATACCCACGGTCTACTCTGTCCATTTCTTACCTAGCTTTCCTCATTCAATGGCCTCTTCAAGCTACCAAGCTCTAGATCTGTTCTCCTATTTTCTGTCCATTCTCTTCTGTTTGTACATTCCTCCATGAATGATCTGCAAAAATGAATTTCAACTTCAACAAGTGAGGGAGAACCAAGCATTCAGGCTCCAAAGATAAGATGGTTGTAACATAAAGATCACTTCTACAACTTCACAGTTTCTGTTTTTGCCATGAAATTAAACACGTATCATGAGACATGTACCTCAAGTAGTAGTTTCTTAATCTCATTTAGAGGAATTTGAATATATTGTCTTTGTCCTGGATTCACTTCCTTCTTTAGGAAAGGAGTATTCTCTGACAGTATTTTACAGAGGAGATGGCCCCTATCTTGAAATAAATAGCTATCACAGGATTCTTGGTTTTAGTTTTTTGTTTTTGTTTCTGAATTTTGTTTGTTTGTTTTGCTTTGTTTTACTTTTTTTTAATTAGTGACTACAGTCAAGCTATTCATCATCCTTGACAAAACCCTTCATAATGGATTATCAAATTGTGTCACCAGGCTAATCTTGCATCTCGCTCACCTCTCCTTAGCCTAATGTCCAGTAATAATTAATTTCTTCATCGTTCCATAGATGTGGCCTTACTATCATTATTAATCATCACTTTAATTATGCTTTTCTATGTTGATGCCATTGCCTGTGGTGTACAGAACACCCCCACAAACACTCTGATGAGTGCTTTCTGCCCCTTCCAGGACCTGTCACTTTCTTTGTCATCTTTCCACAAAAACCCTTTAACTCTTCTTACTTTAACTCTATTATTCTGCTTCTCTGGCTATCTCCAAGTAAGACTTGAGTCATTCTTTTTGGGGTGTCTCTAGAAGCATCCTTTATAATGTCTGAGCTGGCATTCAATAAATACTTGCTGGAGAAATGCATGGGCACAAGACAGCAGTGTTTAGGTAGTTACCTTGATGGATAGAATGCAGAGTGAACAAGGAAAGAAACGGGGGGGAGAGCTCATTTTACTGGAAGTCAAAAGGATTAGCACTTGCATCATGCAGTATAGCTGACCACTCCCAGAAGAGAGACATCCAAATGTAAGATGCAGAACATTAAATATTGAAAGCAAAAGTTAAATATTAAATTTTAATATGAAACATTAATGCCAACAATCAAAACCAGCCAAAAGGGGGACAAAATTAGGACCAGGCCATGGCCAAAAAGGAGAGACTCATGGACTAGGCTGAAAGCTGACTGTGAACTAGGCTTTCCCAGCAGGGCTCACTGGTAACAGTCACACCCATCAGATTTCCCGGGAGAAGCAAAGGAGGGGGAAAAAGCCTTTTATAACCCACAGCCATAAAACTCAAGTCTTTCCTACAAAACAAGGCACAGTAAAGTGTTTCAGGACCGCCAAGGCTTCAGAACGGTATGGTACACTGGAACAAAAATAGAGGCAGCAGAGAGGAAAATATGAGATTGCTGAACCCTTGAGGCACGAGTCCTATCTTTGTTTGCACTGTGTACTATGGGGCCTGTGTGCAGCCAACTTGGGCAGAATGAAAGAAGAGCCATGAAAGGGGCAAAAACAATGAGCTTGTTCCTGCTGCTGCCAGTGGTTGTCTGTCTGAATGAGAAATAGCCAGAAGAGCAGAACTGAAACTAGAGCACAAAGTCTGAACTTGTCTGAGCTCAAAACATAGCCCAGCTGAGAATACAGGAGCACTTAGGTCTACCAGGAGTGTTCAGGGTCAATGACCTAACCAGCCATAGAGGGCTCCAGTCAAACATAAAGTCTCATAAATTGTATTTTCCATCAGAGAGCCCATGGGGTCAGCCGGAAAAATTGCCCTGAGGTTAGATGTCAAACGTGTCTGGTTAACTTATTCTTGCACCTAGATTCAAATTTTTCTCTAATACCTTTGGATTTTTTTTTATTTTAATTTTTTTTCTTATTCTAAAATGAAAGCTGGGGCTGGAGATCAGATTCTTCTGTGGCAACTGTGGTGAGGTATTAAAAATCAAAATCTGTGCTCAGTGTAAGAAAATTACTTCATGGCTTTGGTGCTGAAGAGTTATGTTTGAACACATGGCTATTTGCCTTGGTTTAACCCATGGAGGTGATCGGAGAAGTGAAGGATTCTGAAAGGCAGACCTCATCACAGCAAGTGTCACATCACCAGTCACCTAGGTTATAGGAAATTTAAGAGGTTACTGAATAAAGCCTCAGTCTCTGCCATGTGGTCCTTACACCTTAGAAGGAACCTGAGAGTGTACAGTCCATCAGACAGAGAAACACACTGACAGAGCCCCCTGTTCTCTGAGATCCTTTTTAGTTTCTGGGGAAACATGGATACAGTGGTAATGAAGTGAGGCTAATTCAGCTAGAAGGATAATCTTCACAAGAAATTAGCAAGCGTAAAGGGGGAAATGAGCACAGATTGGTGGATTAATTTTAACCATATGGAAGGATTAACTGATCGGTGCTATCGAGTAACCCTATCACATGAAAGTCAATCAGGAGACAGCTTGGGGGGAAATTGGGTCTTCTGAAAGGAAACAAAGTAAGAAAGTGGGAGTCGGAGAGAAAGAGCAGAGTCCAAATTATGCGATGTGTTCTTTCCTCAGGGCTTCTCTGTTCCTTCTATTTTGGGTGTTTTCTTTTCTTCCAAACCCTTTTGAGCATATTTATCCGGCCTCCTACCTCTGTCTCCAAAGTTTGTCTTTTTCTGGCATAGATATGTGACACTGACAGAGGTCAGGCTTAGAAGTTAAGATTGCCTGATGAGTTTCAGAAGAGAACAAGGAATTCCAAAATGGTCATGGTTTGCTGTTCTTCATGTATGCAGCATCACCTCTGTCTATATGTGTGGTGAATATTGACCATAGATGGATTCTCTGATTAAACAGTGCATTTCTTGCAAGTAAGACTGAGTGCATATTGTCATGGGAAAATAGGAGTTATCGTCATACTTTATCAGTGACACTGAGCTATTTTTTGATGCCTCATGAAATGCAGGATTAAAAGATTAACAAGCCAGGAACAGAGCCCAGTTTTCATACTGAGTCACTGGATGACTCTCAGGTGAGGTACTCAATACTCCCAGGCTTCAGTGTCCGTATCTAGGATGTATGAGACCAGATCGGTGATTCAGACGACAATCAACAGGTCCTCCGTGGCTCATGGAAACGTAACGAAAGGTCTCAATTAAAGTAAAGGCAAATTTGAACACTCACTCCTTTTAGCAAAAGAAGCTTCATTCCAAAATCATCTCACTTACACTTTGGGCCTTTGAGTGATAAACTGTATTTAAACCTCAGTTCATGCTTCAGTAAATTGAAACCTCACTACACTATAATAAATGGCAACTAATACTTAACAAATTTCCCCTTACCTGTCTTCATCGCATACAGAGAATCTATTTCCAAATATGAGGGAATTGTAGTGAACTCTTCAGGAACTTCTTCTTGATTTGTCATTAGTGACTGAACGGGAAGTCTTTTTGATTATTGGACCAGTGATAGTGAAATCTAGACTGTTAAATGCAAGGGCTGTTGTGAATGACATCACAGACTGAGTGGTTTAAACAATAGAGAGATTTATTGCAGAGGTTCTCAATCTTCCTAATGCTTCAACCTTTTAATACAACCCATCATGTTGTGGTGATCCCAAACTGTAGCATTATTTTTGTTAATGCTTCATAACTGTCATTTTGCTACTGTTAGGAATCACAATGTAAATATCTGATATGAAGATGGTCTTTGGTGACCCCTGGTGAAATGGTCCTTTGACACCTGAAGGGGTCACAATACCCTGGTTAAGAATGGCTGGTACTAGAGGCTGGAAGTTCAAGATGAAAATGTCAACAAAACTGGCCTACTCTGGTTTCTTTTTGGTCAACAAAAGGCTTGTAATCTACTTTCCCCTTCTTGTTTCCCACATGTTCTTTCCCTGAAGAGGGTCTGTGAGATCTTTGTCATAATTTCCTCTTCTACTCTTAAGTCACTAGTTCTACAGGATAAAAAGCCCCCATGACCTCATGTAACCTTCCTAACGTCTTTAAAGGCCTCATCTCCACTGCAGACATATTTTGGGCTTCTTCATTTGGGAGAGGAATATCACAATTCAGTTCATAACACCTGGTAGTCATAGAGACCACCCAGAGGGCTCTTTGCTTCTTAAATTGCTTTAATACTTTTGAAATAGTAATACATGCACTTTTCACAGATGAAATGATTCAGAATGGACATATTCTTCTAGTTTTCCTTCTCATGAATAACTACTATCAATTTTTCTTATCCCTCTTTTCAGAATAGTTTATGAATATTCAAGCCAATAGTGTATCTTTCCCTAATATTGTATATACTGAAGAGATTTATGACAAAACTCTTCCTGGCTCAAATCCAGATTAGTTAAATTAGAAAAAAGTATGGGGCCTCCCAGATGTCTGCAAGGATAGGTAGATTTGAGAAACTGCTCTGGGGTTCTTGCTGCTAACACTGTGCGGTCTAAGGAGAAAAATCAGCATGGGCTAAGCAGTGTTAGAAATACTGGATCTCAGGCTTATTGATAACTTATTGATGGGAATCTACATTAAACCCTCTCATGTAATTTGAATGAGGACAAATTTTGAGAAGCTACATAACTTGCCTTTTTACTGGAATTTCTGTTGGGTCTATAAATTGGTGAGGAAAGGACTATATTGAACAGGTCTGGCCAGAAAAGAAATGGACTGAATTTTTATGGTAGCCTGTCATGGCCAGTAAGCCTGGTGACTTCATGTCCATTAAGAAGAATAAGGGACAACCTCCAAAGCTGACTTGTGTGTCTTTTTTCTGTAAATGCTAAATGCCTAATTTGGAGCTGGAAGTTACTAAAAAGCTCTGCTAGCTCCTGTGACTCTAGTTCTGTGACTGGACAATTGTTTGATAGAGATTAAATGTGTGTCTACTGTGAGCTGGAGAAGGGCTCCTGTAAACCACAGCGAACACATTGCTGAATTGGCAGGGTGGCATTTCTTTGGCCTGGTATAATAAATTACCAAAGCCATCATCCGTGGCAAATAACCTAGCTGGGCTGCCTCGCAGGCTCAGGAGGGAGAGAAAAAAGAAGGGGAGTGTCATTTAGTCAATTAGCCACGGAAACAGCATTCCTTCCTGGAGGGTAGATTTTCCTCTCTTCAGCGCCACTAACTCAAATGTCAAACAAGTTGTAACTGCCATGGATAACAGGCTAACTACAGCATTTGCTTTCTGTAATAGAGAGAAACAACTGGGCCATTTCAGTGTTACTGTTGGGGCTCTGGGATTTGGAATAGGGCCAGGTGAGCTGTTTGTTAGCAAATTCTTTACTGTCTCCCTGCTTCTACACCAGTGCTGCTCTTAGGAGTCCCAGTGTTGTTTGCAAAGCCAGCACTGGAGGAGAAGGGTTAGTTTTACATGAAGTGACTGTGGTTAGATGTTGGCCTTAATTAAATTAGACTACATTTCCAGCATCTCTAAACTCACCCCAAAAAGCTAATGAGGATTTGGATTCCACCCAACCCAGGAGTGAACTGAGATGCCCTTCATGGTCTCATAATGCCAGGTGTTCACCTCAAAGAGGCATTTATGAGAGACTCCAGTTTTGGCAATTCCTTTTGGCAATAGCAAATGATTTAAGGGAAGTGACCACCTGGGGGTAATGCTAGGTGCCAAGAGTTTCTATGAGTTGCTTAAGATCACTTGGCGTGAAGATGACTGGGATCACAAAATCTCTGATCAGGAGCTCCCAGAAAGCAGGGCAGGCACCACAGTTTGTGGACTGTCTTAATGTGGGGTCTGGCAGGCTCTTTGGAGGGGAGATATAGAGGAAAGTCTGAGTACTGGTAATGACAATGATGTTGAAGGTAGATTCTGAGCAGACTCTACCACGTCCTCTGCCCTCCAGAGCACATCTGCCTCTTCATAGGATGTTATGAGAGGTGGACAATCTGATCTTGGAACAGACACATTTCCAAGTAGTTCTCATTTTCCTTCATTAGGATGACTGGGGAAGAAGGATGGTAGGTAGTGGACACTGAACTTCTACCTACAGGGACTCTTTGGCCTTAGGGAAATGTTGATGTCCAGAGACCAGGAGGGTATAGTAACTAAGGAAGCCAGGAATAGGAGGACATGTTTGGTGAGTAGGAATTGATTCCCATGAGTAGATCTGAAAGGCAGAGGCAGAATTCTAAGAGAAAAGGACAATGTTAAAAACAATACAGACTTAAACAGTTAAAAAAAATATTGAGTTGAGTTAGAAAAGAACATGGATAGAAATCAAGAGTGGGAACAGAGAAGCTGAGGAGATGGCTCAGTGAGGAAAGTACTTGCCAAGAAATGCGTGGACCTGAGTGTGAACCTCTAGAACCTACGGAAAGGCAGGAGTGGTAGCACGTGTCTGTGTTCCTATGGTGAGATAGGAGGCAAAGATAGAAAACACTGTAGAAGGTTCTAGGTTAGCTCATCTGGCATATGCATCAGTTAGCAACAAGTGGAAGGTAAAGATCAGCACTGCACTAAAGCTTGGTCCCCTGAGTCATACAGGGACACAGGTACCTGCTCTTACACATGAGCACACACATATCACACACACACATACTGGTGTCTGTTTTCTCCTGGCTTCCAGCTGTTTCGGGCATAGTTTCTATTAGCTTGTTTAAAGGACTAAAGGAGGGGTGAACAGTCTTGGGCATAAATGACAAATGCCTTACTTCTTCCTGCCATTAACTCAGCTAAACAGTGCACAGAAGACTGTGGTTATAATTAGGTCCTTTTCCACAGCTCTGGTCATTATATACCAATAATCCATTAATTGCATAGTTAGGCATGTGGACAATGGCTTGCCAAAACCTGGTCCAAACCACTCCTTCTAGCAGAAACCAGCAGGAGATTCATAAATGGTGACCTTCATTGGGAGTTTGTTCTCAGTTTCCTCACTTCAGCAATCAACTAAATGAATAAGTATCAACAATATAGCGTGTGCTGTGTTTCAGGTCTCATTCTAGGTACCAGAGAGATATTTACTCATTTAGTTACCCCTGCAGCATTGCCCGATGGGCACCGAGATGATCTCTAATGAGGCAGGCGAGGTACACAGAGATGAAGAAACTCTCAAGGCCATATCCTAGTGACAGATAATAGAAATCTGGCACACTCCTATACAGAAGTGCATCTTGAGCTTGCCTTTTCACCATCAGCCAAATCTGTAGTATTTGTTCCTGAATTGGTCTGGGAGCTGGCAAAATACCTATACAGCAGATGCTTCATAAAAGCCCCCCACATGTCCATATGGAGGATATTATAGGGCTAAGGCCAGGCCTTCTCAGCCAAGGTTCTTGTGGAGCTTATGGGTAAGTTTTCAGGAAATATTTTGTTCAAGAAGTGTTAATGCTGCTTCCAGGAATAGGACTGTAATATTAACTGTAGGTCCATATGATTAATCTGGTTGTACCTAGACTCATACAAAGAAATCCAGTCCAAATCCAGAAGAAATCATTAGTGAATCTTAATTTCTTAGTTGTTTATTCCAAAAAACATTTAATGACATCTATTTTTATAAATCTCACACATATTTTATTTAAACAAAGGTCTTTTGTCTCCCATCCCTAATACGTTCATATCTCAAAACCCTGGCAACTACTTTTCTCTCTCCTAGTTTTGCTTAAAACTCTCCTTGACGCTTAGTCTTTTCTCAAAGAAGCTTCTGGAAATACTCTACTGTAAAGAGATTAGGCAGTGGTGGGTCCTCTTCCCCTCATTTCTATTCTCTAGAAGACCTGAGAAATTTCTAAGATCTTAGAACTCTGTGTCAGGAATGAATGAATGGAGGTCAAAAACCCAATCTCCAGGCAAGTTGTGAGAACTGTTGTGTTCCTTAGCACAGCACTATGTCTCAACCGTCTTACTATACTTTTACCATTCTGCTGTAACTTTCCTCTCCCCCACATCTGCCTTCCCCAGCCAGGTTTCCCTTAGAACCCGGCAAGCTTCTAGCAGCTTCTGGCAACCACAGGCCTTTTAATCTCCTTCCCTTCCTCATAGAAGAAGGCATAGCAGCATGTACTTGCTTCTGCTGGGTCCCATTGGTATTTTCCACTTGAAGAACACTTTGAAAAAATAAAATCCCTCCTTAAACTCTCTAAAGAGTGTGAATAGGGCAGCCAGTCTGATCAAAATCAGAAATGATGGTTCCTATAGGAAGGATCCAGGAAGAGTGGGACTCCAGCTATGTCAGTGAAGAGAGGGACTCGGGCCTGGATTCAGCAAAGGAAACCTGGTAGGAAGGTCATTTGGCATTGCAGGAAGAGCTCCAGTCAGGAGGAAGTGACCAAGTCCCAGCCCTTGTTATGCCACTGATTACTCCAAAGTCACTGGCCTCTGTGAACTCCATCTCCATTTGCATGGCCAATGATTAAACAACTGCAGCTCCAAGGATCTACTCTCCATGCAAGAGCCAATAATTCTAGAAATGTTGCATGTCCGAGCGTCTGAGAAGAAGCATCCTACAATGGAGACGATGAGGCATGTTTTATTTCAGACTCTGGGTCGTCCTGGCAAGTTTAATTTTCTTCTCTAATATTAAACTACAGCATGGTTCACTTTTACTTAAAGATGGAGGTGATAGAGTTCACTTACACATCTGTTAAGCAAGCTCATACAATGCTTCCTGTTTGCCAGGCACTATGCTATTACCTGTAATACAGCAGAGCATACTAGTGGTGGACTTGTCATAATCTTATCATCCCTTTAATTCTTATAACAACTCCCTAAAGTAGACTGAGTATTTATTACCAATATATTATAAACAAAGAAGTTAATACTCAGAGGAGGTGGGTTAGATTTGAATCTAGGGGACTGTTCTCAGAACTCTTCCTCTGCAATATTACCCTGCCAAGTCTGCTTCAGTCCAGGGCTTGGGCTGTGAGCAGGGTGTTCTTTTCCCAAGGATAGTTAGATGCCTGCTGTCCCTGCCTCACTGAGACACAGAGACTTTTACATCTAATCCCTGCTTCTTGTACTCTAGCTTTTGGCTGAGTCCTTTCTTAGGCCTCTAGACTACATTCACAATGTTTATCTCCTCTCTATGGAAACCCACTTATCAGCATTCTGGGATTTTCTTCACTCCATCCAGAAAAACTGCTTGCCTATTTCTTTTCTAACATGTCGGTCAAGCTGGGGACTAGACCCGCAGCCACCTCTGTGGCTTCCTCAGTTTGTGTTTAGGTTAAAGTGCAAACTTACATGCAGATCCACCACACCCAGGACCCTGAGTGCCCACCTCAACTTGGCATCCACCTTGGAGCATAACCCGAGAAAGAAAGGAGTCTATGGAGCTTGACATGCTTTATGTAGTGTTTGTTCACAGTAATCCTGCTGTTGTTCACATTTTATAGAAGTACAAAGAGAAGTTAGACTGACATCAACAGCAATTACAGTTAGAGTTTGAACACAGTTGTGGGGCTCAAATTTCATGCCCGTCATGGGTGTTTCCTTTTCTTTTTTTCTTTCTGTCTTTGTTCACTCTCATTTAGTTTTGTTTGGAGGTTTTTTTGTTTGTTTGCTTCAGTTTTCAGTGTTTTGAGACTAGGTCTCACAGTCGGGCGGCTTTGAAACAGAGCAAATCTCTTGCCTCGGTCCCTTCATTGGTGGCATGAAGCCACCACACTCAAAGCATGGGCATTTCCTTAATTTCAGTTATCTGTTTGGTATTTTCATGATTTGGGAGCCTATATTTTTCTTTTTCTTTCAAATAACCCACTTACAAATTTTTACATCTTATATCATCACAATCCACAAAAGCTATGTAAAATCATAGCTTGACCATTCTCTATACCCACTGCATCCTGCTCTGGGCCTGGGTGCAGCTAGGAGTCACATCTGAACATCTTTTGCTGAATTTAACTGAGAACCTTCATCCCATGCTGCTGCCCCTCTACTCAGAAGCTTTAGGTCAGACCCAGGCAGGAGCAACATCCCTGTTTTTCCTTGTCTTAGTCAGCTCTGAACTCTCCCCAAGACCCAGCTGGGAGCCACATCTGCATGCATTGTTGCCTGGACTGACCCAGGACCATCACTTTCTTGGGACCCACCACCTCAATATCCAGCAGGAGCACTTGTTTAATCTCTGTGAGTCCAACTCATTTTCCTCTTCTTACACTGCCCAATCTCAGGTCCACGGAGGAGGTCAGGCATGCATACATGCTCTTGTTGAATCTGATCATCTTGTGCTGCCCACCCATAATGGCCCTCCAGTTCTAGGCAGGAACCATCTCTGTGAACTCTCTTGACCCATGCATCCCTATCTGTATCTTCCCTTGTTAAGTCTGAACCAGGTCTGCCCTCCATGCTCAGGTGCAACCAGGAGTCCCTTTCATACGATTTTTCAGGGTCTATCTGGCCCATTGGCCCACCCTGACTTTCCATGCTCAGGTACAGTTGGGAGCATCACCCTGGATTTTCCCTTACTTCACACAAATAATCTCACAGGACCCTCAAGACACCTATATCATACTGGTTAGCAGACTCACACCAGTTTCTCCAATAATAATAGACATTGAGAATCTGAAGGACTGACATTCTCATTTCTCCTATTGGACTTGAAATAAACCAAGTCCAGGCAACAGCAAAAACAGAACCAAACTTCCACTCAACATGGGCAGGCTCGTATCATGCAACCAATAAAATAAATAAATAAATGGTTTGCTATGTCAGATGATTTCATAAAATATGCTCAAATTAATTTTTTCATACACTTGTGTGGGTGCAACTACTGCCTCTGGTTTCCTCACCATTCTCCACAGACATGACATGGGTGCCAGGGATGGTGATGGAGAGCCTGATTACTAGAAAGACAAGGGTCAATGGAAAGGAAAGATGGATCCTTTTCTATAGCTATGTAGCTACAAAGCCATCGGACTCTGAGGGCAGAGTCAGTAGGTCACCACTTAAGACAACCAGAGATTAGTTAGTCCTGTCACCCTGAGTCAGCAGCCAGGTGTCTCTAAGCATTCCCCCCTGTTTTCCAGAGCTGTTCTGAGGATTTGGTGTGTCATGTGTTCAAAGAATTCATCATAATGTCTGGCACACAATACAGCACAGAATAAATACTGCCTATTTCTGACAATGCTGCTGACAATTTCTGACAATTTCAGACCTTCCTCCAGGTTGGAGAAGTTGGAAGTGGTAGAGGAGGCAGGATAATTCCTTCTCTTTTACCTAACTTTTTCATCCCCCAAGCCCTACCCCTCCTGCCAGGAATAGGGAGAAAAAAGAAACCAGAGAGGAGAGGCCCGTATAGCTGTTAGCAGCTAGGGATGTAAAATAATCAGAGGGCAGCCGGCAGGTATCGCTTTGCTATGAGTGCCCTGGGAGGCTGTGTCCAAGTGAGAGACTGGGTCGCAATCATGAAACATTAGTACGTTGACACGCGTGGCCTTAGCGGTGTAGGTTTCTCTTGTTACAAGAGAGCTTGACCTCTGCCCTAGTGCCTCAAAGCTGGTCGACAGTGACCCTCAACAGCAGAGCTGGGGCCACCCTTTGTGTATAGGCCCCATTGCTCTAGAGAAACTTTAAACCCTTTGCTTAGTTATGACCTATGGCCCTGGCGATACTTCAGGGGGACCTCCATGCTGAATAAACTTTGGTGCTCCTGCCACATGCTAGATGGGGAGGCTCATTGATGTTAAGGCTGCAGAGAGCTTGGTTTTGGCTTTGCATCCAGCTGCCTAAGAGTACTAAGACTCGGTGCAAAGTCAACTTACTCTCTCAGAGTCAGTTTCTTTATATGTAAATGATAAATAGATCAAGCAGTCAAGGTTAGTATAAAGGTTAAATAAATATTACTTATAATGACCTCAGGTAAAATCTCTAGATAAGATCAGTGGAGAAAGAGAAAAATTATTTTAAAAAGTCAGAGAAGATTGAAAATCTATTTGAATAGTAAGGGAACTATAATAGTAAGTTTAGTTACTTACTATAGTTGAGGTGCTTTTTCTGTTAAAGGGAGTGGGGTAGTATCTCAGGATATCTGTGGCTTTGGGAGGGCATGCATTGAGCTCCTTCCTAGCAAACTTGAATAAGAACTGAGCCTGCAGATGAGATCTCCTTCCCTCTTGGACATACAACTAAAGTTACAAGGATTGGGGGTGATCTTTGGAGAAGTTAGGGAATTGGAGGCTTCTCTCTGGAGGTGAAGGTTTCTCAAGTCTAATCCTTTTGTGGCTATCTGTGCATTGATAAGCTCCTGTTCTTTATCTCAGGCTTGGCCTTCATCAGCCATCTCTATGAGGATCTTCACCTGCTGAAAGGCACGGCCTGTGCAATCTCTTTCTACACTGAACCAGACACAATCTAGGTTAGAAGGTGTGTGTGACTTCCAAATCTTGATAGTAAAAAACATCATGGCTTCGTCCTGGGTCGCTTGAATCATTTGTTCTCAGAAAGTGAGCTACAGTATTGAAGGACACTCAAACGTCCCCGTGGAGAGGCCTGTGTGGAGGGGAGGTAGGACAACAGCTGTGATTGGGCTATCTTGGATGTGAATCCTCTAGTACCAGTCAGGCATAGAGATGACGACAGCCTATATCCTGATTGATGGTGCACAGCAAACGGTCCTTGAGCCCCAGAGAGTCACTCAACATCTGAATTCTAACCCACGGTAACTATGAGAGATTATAAGCTTTTGTTATATTCTTAAAATCACTAAGCTTTGGGATAACTTGTTATCACATATAACTAATATTGGCTATAACTAGAAAATTTCACCTAGGCCTCTGTGTTGAGGGGAGAGATTTACCATTAAGAAGCTACATTTAAAGAATCCTGTATTGCCAAACCTTGGCTCACAAATATTGGAATCTCTTGAGAGAATTTTGAAAATATATATTCTTGGGTCCTGCCCAAGAAAAATTTTGATTCATGAAGCCTGGACCCTATGAATATGCATCTTTAAAACCCCTTAGTAGCTTTTGATGAAAAGACAATTTAGAATCTCAGATAGAATTCTTATTATACATATCAGGGCTGAGATATGAAGTGATCTATTAAGGCAGGAAGGCAAAGCAGGGACAAAGGGAAGAGCAGATCTCAAAGGTAGCATTGAGTTTGAGACTCTTGTCCCACAGTTGTGTGTTTATCGGAAGAATTCTGATATGAGAACAGGAGGGCAACTCAGGGGCGATTTATTTCAGGTGTGGAGACAGAGCATAGCCCGTTTCCTCTGAGGATGCACTGGGTGGGCGGCAGCAGACAGGCAGGCAGGCTCCACTGCCTCTGTGGCTGGGCTAATCACACCATCTCTGCACAAATGCACATAATAGCATCGTAATGAGCCTGCTGTGCTTTTAAAGTTGCACTGAGAGAAGATGGCTGTTTGGTTTAGGATGAACTTCCATCTGCCAGTCCCAACCAAATGCCACAGTACAGTAGCGATTGGGGTTGCCACACCCCTGTTTGTATGTATGAGAGAGTGTATGTATCTAAAGAAGTAGATATGACACCAAGGGTATACCTGGAGGTCCAAATGCATGGTCATGTGCTTATGAAATACGTGAACACACTCATCTGTGTTAGATCCTGTTGCTAGTATTAGATCGTGTTCTGCAGAAAGCCTGCATGGTGTATAGGTACAGGAAGCATCTTTGATGTTATGCATGCTTTTTGTCCATTCTTAGTGCTACGCATGGTGACTCACAAAGGTAATGTTCCATATTTGATGTGAATGAGACCTAACATGGAGCCATCAATCTGGAGACTTAGTAAATATTTTCAGTGTTCCAGTCACAATGAGCATTGAGAGCTCTATGCAGATCAAAGGCCTCCCCTGTGTCATGGTATTTGTGAGAAGAAAGGATGTAGCCAAAGAGGTGTCCTGACAATACTGGAGAAAGGTGCAGGAGACAGATGATCACCTGCCAAGATGAGCTGCCTTCACGTTGCTCTCAGTCCTCTGACTTTGGGTTCTGGCTGCTCTCCATGTGGGCTGCTTTCCAGCTGGGGTTGGGATGGGTTGTTTTAAGGAGAGCTGTGCAGTGTTGGCAACTTGGCTACACATCAGTCTCTGACTTTAATGCCCTAGTTCTTGTAACTAATTGCTGTTGACTCCTGCCACTGCCCCTCTCTCCTGCTTCCTAAAACTTCTGATGTATGTGCTTCTGTGATAGTTATGTATTATGTTGTATTACAAGCATTTGTTAAAGTGCCTGATTCCTCTGTCTCCTTTTCCTCCGCTCTTTGTGGCAGTCACTCTGCCTTCTTGTGATAACCTCAGCACTGAGTCCTGTACCTGGAATATAAGTGATGGTGTCAGAAGTGGAGGAAGAGTTTATGAACTTGCTCCAGTGGCCAACCATTTTCTTGAATCCTAAAGCATTCACATTTAGATATATGTCTTTTGCCTTTACCACATTTTCTTTCTAAAATCCTTACTTACTATTGGAGACCTCAAGTTTTAACACTGGCTACCCAAAATTATCTACCTTTAGTATTGCCAGTTCCAGAAGAGGCAGGCAGAGGTCCTGGCCCTGACTTCTAGACTATGCCAGAATGCAAGGACAAGCCTTTTGTGACCTTGGAGCACTCAACTTTTTGCCTGATGTGAGGCTGCTTCCTGGAGTTTCTAGCCCAAATGGAGCAGCAAGCTCTTGTTCTAATCAAGGATAACAGCAATAGTTATCCTGATTTGAGTTATAAAGTTAACGTGAAGCTAGAGCCAAGTATAATCTCACATGTAAACTGGGGCTTAGAAGAATTTTTTAAAAAGTTACTCAAGGTCACATGACTTATGAAGTCAGAAAGCAGTCCAGTAGGCTTGGAAGGAATGTAGACAATGGTTTAAGACACTGGATCAGAGCTTGGTCACTCATTTGACAATAAAGAAAGCAATAGCTGTCCCTCACTGACTTATGATAACCCCTGACAGTGTTTCAGTCTCTGACAGGACTTGCTTATCAGGCATTCAGGAAGTATATATTGCAATCTACCCTCCTCTGGTTCTGTTTTGAGTTCAGGGATCCTGACAAAGAGAACTCATAGTGATCTCATTTCTGATCAGAGCAGTGTCAGAGCAGTGCTTTCCCCCATCACCTCTTCATCTTCTTGTCTCTAACAGAGGATAATGAGGAAGCTAGTATTCACTATTCTTTAAAAAAATTCCTCACGACATTAGATGTTTTCCCCCACCATGTTAGATCATTGTGAGCATGACAAGAGAGAGCCGTATAGAGAAGCAATTATTCTAAGCAAATGAATCCCACACAGATTCAAAAGGAGTGATTACAATGAGAACAGAGACATACATTATTAGGAAATTAAAGTAGAAATCAAATAAGAATTGGGAACTCCGAGTCTCAAAAATTTAATTGTCATAATTGCCTTAATTAAGAAGGGTTTCTAAAGCACTCCTCCCCTTAGCCATGAGTCCTAGGAAGGCTCTATTTCCAGGACAACAATTGCAGCACTTAGACTTATCATAATGTGAAGGTTGACCCCTGGCAAACCTCCCTGAAAGAAAAGCTACACTGTCTCTTCATTCATTTTCTCATTTGGCAAACACAGAGCATCTTCTACTATTAACCATTTCATAAGCAGCCCAAGGGACTGTCCTCTGGAGGTCAATGAGTTAGGATGAGGTCTCTGGAATCAAGTTGAACTGACCTGTATTACTCAAAAGACTACTTCCTCATGACTTACCAAATCAAGAGGGAGCCCAATGGTAACTGATACATGAAGTTGGGTCATGTCGGAGGAAGGTGGGTCAGGCTGTAGGGAATAGCAAGGGCATAACCCCTGTGAGTCACACCACAGAGAAAGGTATCAGAACAGAATATGAAATTGGGAGAAGGGGAACAGTACCATTTGAATGTGTAAATGAAGACATTCCTCAGGATACCTTTGTGCTTACTGTTTCTGTCATTCTTGCTAGACAGGCTGTGGAGGGTAAGAACTTTTTCCATCTGACTTGCTGGGTGCCCAATGCCTAGCACATAGTGGGGGCTTTGAAACATGACATTTAAAAAGTTAGATCTCAGTTCAAGTTAGGAGGACCTTGATGGCATCCAGACAAGATGGGTACCTCCTATGCCTAACCACATAATAAATGCTCTTTAAAATGCCTCGAGTGAATGAATGTGTGCCACCCTAAATGAATGAATCGTGAGCACTGTTATACATTCTGGAATAGAAAGATGATTAATGTATGGCTCTTGCCCTTGAATAGTTTTGAGATAAATGAGGGACATAGATTTTGGACGAGTTAATGAGAACCAAACCTGCACTGAGATGAGTCATACCATTTATCAAGTGTGAGAGCTGGCATCTCATTTTCATTAATGTAGGTACTGCTGTCAGGATCATTTTTGTGGGTCTAGAGACTTTCTCTTCCCAATTGGAGTGTAAACTCCTGAGGACGGAGGTCGGTAAAATAGTAGACTACCAGTTTGCCTTCGCAGAATGAAGTCATGAATGGAAGGGCAACGGGATGTTCTTGAAGTAGAAGACTTGTCTAAAGGTGCTTTTATATTATATTGCCCTGGTATCTACATGTATATTGTCATGATATCTACATCCACATTTGTCTTCTCACTTGACAAATGCTTTTTCTCTTACATCCCAGACACTTCTAAATTTTCCTTTGGAATGTTTTCAATAAACCTAATGTAAACCCTGTGGCAGATGCTGTATGAGTAGCATGCAACTTTATCTCTACCCTCAAAAGCTTTACTTCAATTGGGGGAATAAAGCCTAGACCCACCAATTTATCTACATATGAAAAGAAAATGCCAGATCTCATAATGAACAAAATATCAATCCACCTCTTCTATGATGTTTCATGATTTTCTATCCTTAAGTACTACTGCTGTAGTTAAAGAGTTGGTTAGACTACAAGTGTAGATTTATGAGGGTAGCCTACCTTTTATCACTCTGATTAAAAATTAAAAACACCAAGGCTCAAGACTGTCTTAAACAACCTCGTGCAGAATGGGCAACAGGGTACAAGAGATGTGTGTGCACTGACACTGTAGGGTGTGAGAGGTAAGCCAGGGAGTGATATCATTTGAGAGATAGCATTTGAAGAGTGTCATGAAGGGTGGGTAGAATTTTATGTGGGTCTAGGGAAAGAATTATGTTAACGTTGGACAAATGTGCCTTATCTTAGGTCAACATCACAGCCTAAGGAGATTAGCCCTGTTTGCACTGAGAAAACTGAGGTTCAGAGAAGTTGATTCATTTGCTCACAAATACTCTGCTTCTAAGTGGCCAGGCTCAGAAGCTGTTTAGATCATTCCCTCTTCACCTAATTCCTCACAGAGGAGGAGCTGGGTTGATAAAGTTGAAACATAAGCTTGAACTCACTGACACCAATGAGGTAAAACATGTATGAGATTGAATTTTTTAAATGTATTCGCTATTGCATTTTGCCTTCATTTGGCCGAATCCTGTAGTTATTTTTACTTCATTTTCAAAGTGAAATCTCTGCAGGGTGAAGAAGCAGTCATGTGACTGACAACTTCAGTTACATCCAAACTCCAGGTCAGCTATTTACAGTTTCTGTCTTCTGAAACATAAAAAGCTTCTTTTAGGGGAAATTAAAAGACAGTAGAAAAACAAATGTAAGGAGAAAATAGTTAGCCCTACCTCCAAAAACTATAAGAAGCATTGCTCTAATTTTCGATAATGTAATCAATCTGACAGAGCTCCTTGTAGATGAGGCCTGGCAATACTTACCTGTAACCTCAGGCACTTTTCTGGCTGAAGTAGGAGCTTAAGGTTGAGGTCAAGTTGGATTACAGTATAAGATCCCACCTCAGAACTAAGAAAGAAAAAGCAAGTACAAAGGAATTCATATTTTTTATAACTCCTATAAAATCACAGACAAATTTAAGCACGTATAAATACAGCAACTTGAAAACACGTTATACGCTTTTTTATCTCACTCATACTGCTGTGGAGAAACTGTTGTAAGGAGAGCATTTACACCTACAAAACTAGCCTCTGAGACTTTCTGGAAATTAGCTTTGATAACAAATATCACACAAATTATGCTGAATGCCCCGCCCCCAAAAGGAAGACCATAGAGTGCAAATAGAATCAAGGTCCAAAAGAGGAATCCATGTTTTTCTTAGTACATATAGGAGTCACTGAATAATTTACCTCGTTACAGGATCCGAGGTAACACTTGAAAGCTTCAATAAATAAACGTAATGGGCTCCCTTTAAAAATGTATTGGTTGGCAATTTATTTACTCATGTATATGTACGTTATGGCATGTGACATGCTGTTCTTCCTCTCTTCAAGGAAAAGTATTCCACAGTAAGCGGTAATAGGTGTTGGTAGCTAAAGTCAGAAACAATCTCTGTTTCATACTTAATGTCTTCATTCTGCACAGTCTTTTGTGTCCATCTTTCCTTCTCTTTTTTATTGTTTCTTTCCCCTTTCTTCCCTCCTTCGTTTCTTCCTTCCTCCCTTCCTCTGTCTCTCCCTCCCATATGTATCCTTCCTTTTTTTCTTTTCATTCTGCACTCAAATTCATTCATTCATGCCTCAGTAAATGCCAATAAATTTGGTCCAGAAAGCTCCCAGTTGCATGAGTAAAAACATGTAGAGGAAGCATGATTATTACTGGAGCTGTAAGTGAGATATATATATATATGTATATGTAATATATATACACATATATATAATATATATCTCACAGTGAGATATGTATGTATATGTATATGTAATATATATACACATATATATGTATATGTTATATATACATATATAATATATATATTATATATTAAGATCATGCAAAATTCATGGCATATCATTAGTATGTTAACAGAACTTTTCTGCAAATTTAATAGAAAATATATAAGCAAAGACTTAAAAATGAATAAATTCACCCAACAACCCAATAGCTCTACTCTGAGTAATTATCCTAAATGATGGAAAGAAAAGTAAATGCCCTCCCCAAATATGGAAGAAGCTTCATGCAAAAAAAAAATGTTCATCATAGCATTATTTATTATGAAAGCAATAATTGTCCTAATTTCGGCTACAACTTAAATTGTTTAAGAAGTAATAATGCCACTATTCAACCCAATTAATTCTAGCTAATGTAGGAGTTGTACAAGTTCTCCAGAAATACTCCCTGAGAGAGTTAAGAAATAATCAAGGTCTCAGGTCAACAAAGAAACAATTATGCCAGAAACCAAGCCAACAAATCATGTTAAGTAATTACCAGGTGACATGAAATAAACAGAGTTATTTTGAGTTGCCTGTATTTTATTTTCCATTGTTGAACACCAGCTATGTGGGGGGCTGCTAGATATTTAGTTTGGGCTTTGGCATATGTGATCTTAAGCTTACCTGGAATTTCAAAAGCTTAATAAAGCTATCTTGAGAAACCTTTTGATCAATGTCATGAAAATGGACCTCTGAGAAGAGAATTGAGGTGCTTAAGATTAGCATGCCTAGGGACTTACAGTTTCTCAGCCAGTCTGTTGCTTGTTCCATGATATCTCAGCTGACTTGATATAGATTTGTGTATTGGCACATAAAGTCTTCAAATCTCAGAGCCAACTACATGGAAAAGTGGAGGAATTGTTTATTCCTAGATTGCTGTGTTCATTTATTTCTCAGTAGGAATAGGCTCTACCCTAGGGGTTCTTGATCTGTGGGTGACTACCACTTCCAGGTCAAATGACTTTCACTAGAGTTGCCTAAGACCATTTGTACATCAGGTGATCTTTAGATTACACTTCACAACAGTAACAAAATTACAGTTTTGAAGTAACAACAAAATTAATTTTCTGGTTGGGAGTCATGACAACATGAGGAAATGTATTAAAGGATCACAGTATTAGGAAGGTTGAGAGTCATTGGCCCACACCATAAGAGAATAGGATAGCAGTCACTAACATTGTGACATCAAAGGCTGTTTACTGTGTCTTGTCTGAAAGGCAGATAAGGACCATACTGCACGTACAATATTAACTGAACTGCATGTTTTGTCCATTTACATCAGGGCAGGCTCAGCTGGATGGAGGATTGTCATATGTTGAATATGTTCCTTGCCTCTGATGCCATTTAACCTAGCCAGGTACTACCACTAAAGAGAAATGATCATGATTATATAGTATATTTATAGTTAAAGTTCATTACAGTTAAAGGCTCCCTAATGTGGGTACTGGGATCTGAATTCTAATTCTGTGGAGGAACAGCATGGTTTCTTAACTGTTGAACCATCTCTCTAGCCCAAGATGAAAGCTTTTAGTCTTTAGTTCTACTCTATCTGTTAAGAACTTTGTGGCATATTGTACATGGTAATGGCAGAACGCCTGACAGAGTAAGCCATTACACTAAGAAGCAGGGGGAGGAAGAGGAGAGGCAAGCAGAAGTGGGAGAGGGAGAGAGATTCTCATAATCTTTTTTGAGGGCATACTAAAGTTGACCCAAGACAGCCTACAAGGCCCCACTTCTTAAAGTTTCCAAAGAAGTTTCCTGCTACCCCTACCTCAGGGAGCAGGACCCAATCACGGTGGATCCTTGGGTTACATTCAAGCCACATTCAACCCAAGAGATAGCAGTCATGAATTCTATCCTTGGGCTCTATGACCCAATTGTTTTTAAAGATCTTTCTTCTAATATCACATTGGGAGTTAGGATTTTACCATGCTTGTGAGGACACAAGCATGTAGCCCACATCATCTCGTAAGCTCTCTCTGCTTGTTAGCTATCAGAGAGGCATCAGAGCACCATGGGTGAGTATAGGTCCAGAATCTAGGAAGTTGAAGATTGCAGAGATATAGATGTACACACAACATCTTTAAAAGAATTAAGAACATAACAAAAATTCCTTCCTTTTATGTAGCCTATCTGACATTCCATTACAGTAATGAACAGGTGATTTACATAATTTCCTTAGTTTAAAAGTTGTTTATCACATAAGGAAATTGGTTTCTCATATATATATGTATATGTACTATATACATAATACATATATGTGTACTATATACATAATACATATATAATTTTATGCATATAAGTATATATATAATTGCATGTATATAATTATATATAATTACATCTAACATATATACATAATATATGTTAGATGTAATTACATATATTTTATTTTTATATTTTTTTCTCTTTTCTTACCTGGCTCCCCACAGCCGTGTCCTGCCCTTCCCCTCTCTCCTTCTCTTGATAGTTCCCCTTTTCCTTTCATGACATAAATATGAATCATTATCCTCTCTTGGTCTCCCTTCTACCCACATTTTAGAAGTTTTCCATCTCACTGTAATCTCCTCAGTACTTTCATGTCCTACATATGTATTTAAATCTAGATTCCACATATGAGAGATAATATGTGGCATTTGTTTTGTTTTAAAGAAAACAAACATTCAAAAGTATTTATTTTCTGTTTTCATTTTCATTAATTGTTAGGCTAGCATCCAAATCATTGAGTTTTGTCACATAATTTTTGTACATTTGTTTCATACTTTGTTCTAATTCATGTCACTTCCTAATGCCCTCGCCCATAACCTCTCCTCCACTCTGGGTGATTCCCTCCCTCCCTTCTCAGAGAATACCTACTTGTGCTTTCATGTGACATATATTCTGGTACTTTCCCTTCCCCTGAGATATTTTCTCCCTCTCATCATTTTCTTTATAGTTTCATAATCTACATGTGCGTAATACATAAATACACACAAATATAATTTAAATACAGTTTTGTGTGTAAGAAAAAACCTGAGGCTATTTGCCTTGCCAGGTTTGTCTCATTACTCTTGACATAATGGTCTTCAGTTCCATCCATTTTTCTGTGAGCATCATGTCTTCACTTTTCTTTGCAGATGAATAAAATCTCATTGTCTATACCACATTTTCTTTATCCATTCATTTGTTCATGGACACATAGGCTGGGTACATGTCTTGATTATTGTGTATGATGCAGCAATAAGCATGAATGTATTGTGGCATCATGTTGAGCTCTATTTTTACATATTCACGTCATCTCCACACTGACTTCCATAGTGGCTGCACAGTTAATATTTCCGCCAGCGGAGCATAAGCCTTCCTCTTTCCCCATAGCCTTGTTGTCATTTGTGTTCTCCATGATAGTTGTTCTGACTGGGGTAAGATGGAATTTCAAAACGGTGTATTTATTTATTCTTTTATTTATTTGGTTTTTCAAGACAGGGTTTCTCTGTTGAAACTCTGGCTGTCCTGGAACTGATTCTGTAGACAAGGCTGGCCTCAAACTCACAGAGATCATTTGCCTCTGCCTCCCAAATGCTGGGATTAAAGGCTTTTCCTACCACTATCAGGCATTATTTATTTATTTTTGAGAGAAATTCCCATTGTGGAGTCCTGGCTGGCCCAGAACTCTTAAGGTAGACCAAACTAGCCTGGAAGGTATGGCTATCAGTCTTTGTCTGTCCACTAAATTCTGTGATAACAGGTGTGCCTTTGCCAGACCCAACTTCTCAAAATAATTTTAATCTGTATTTTCCTGATGGCTACGTATTTTGAACATTTAAGAAATATTTATTAGCCATTTGTCTTCTTCTTTTGAATACTATTCAATCAATTAGTTAATTTAATGATATAATGATTGGGGGATTTGGGTGTATGATATTCAAGTTTTGCAGATTTTTGTAGATTCTAGATTCTATTTCCATGTTTGGTGTATAGCTGCAAACCTTTTCGTCACTCTTTAGGCTTTCTCTTCTTTCTCACGATTGTCTTCTTTACTGTGCAGAAGGTTTTTTATTTCATGTAATCCCATTTGTTAATTACTGGGATTATGTCTTGTGGTATAGGAGTCCTCTTCAGAAAGCCCTTGCCTATGCTTATGCCTTGTAGTGTTTTGTGTGTGTTTTCCTCAAGAACTGAAGAGCATCAGATCTAATGGTCTTTGATCCATTTTAAATTGATTTTTGTTCAGAAAGAGAGAAATGAATGTCTTTCATTCATAGATATTTATTAGAATGCATAGACACCTTTTATTTATGCATTGTGCATGTTTTCTGTAGGCACAAGGGCAGAGCTGAGTAGATGAGACACAGGTCATAAAGTCTATACACTACAAGAAAGTTTATTAGCTGGCCCTTTTAGACCAAAGGTTTCTGACCCATGATTTAAATGGTCACTGAGCTTACAAGGGTAAGGAGGGACTGTAGGTCCTTACCAGGTTTTTCTTCCTGGTTCAAGTATGGAGGGAAATAGGTCAGAAGAGAAGTAAAGAAGAATGATCCTCAGTATAGTTGTATGTACAACATACGATGTCCCAGATATGCAGCTAGCCTTCTCTCTGGCCATGCCATTGTAGCTAAACCTAGAACAAATGGTATAACTACAATATTTTCACCTCTCAACTTTGCAGCAAAACCTGGCCAAGCATAAAAGCAGCAAAGACCTACTCTAATATCCATTATAAATTGCCAATATTAAGGCCAGTTTGAAAAACTTGGGTTAGGGCACATGGGAAAAATTGAGCAGTCAAGTTTGTAAAGATTAATCCAATCATTTCAGAAGTTTTCCATTAAAAGAAGAAATGCAGAAAACAGACACACTTGCATGAACTAGCAGGGTCATTCCACAAAAATTGGCCTTGGGGTATTCCAGTTTTGGATAAGTCAACACTGTATGATGTGCAAGGAATCCAGAGGACTAAGGGGCAGACTATACTATGATATGAGTAAAACTAAAACACTAATATGTGAATTCCCGAAAAACTAGAACTGTCTCAAGTTTGGGGCTATATTACTTTCTGACTCCTCAGAATAGAAATGTTCTTACAACCACGTAAATAACTTGAAGATTGTCTAAAAGGAAGCTGAGTGTGTTGGCATGTACCTGAAATCTCAAGATTTCGTAACCAAAAGCAGAATTGTTACAAATTTGAACCTACTGTCTACATAGTAAGTTCTAGGCCAGCAAGGGTTGCATATTGAGATCAGTCCAAAAGCACATGGAAGAGAAGGAGGGAGAAAGGGGGGCAGTGAATATGGATGGCAGGAGCTCATATTTAGTATTTTGGTATGTTTTATATACTACATCATATTGTTTGCACACATCACCTCATATTTATTTGTCATTTTTCCAGTTTACAGGTGAGGAAACTCAGGATCAGCAACACACACACACACACACACACACACACACACATTTCTCAATCTCACACACTTAATAATAATAATAACAGCTTACTGAGAGTTGTATAGTATAATGGTAAAGAATTCTAGAGTCAAGATCTTATAGATCCAAAGTCAAAAGCAAACAACTCAACTCCAAAGTTGGTGCTTCTGACCATGTCACTAAACAGCATCTGTGTTGTATGTAAACAAATTTATCTCCAGTGTCATATGTGTTTTTGACAAAGTATCCTTCTTGGCTTTGCAGCTTTTCTTGGTCATATTCCATCATGGAATATCCAGAATGACCCTCAACCCTCAGACCTTGCTCCAGGTTGCTTTCTATCACCTCTAGTATGTTTCCTATACCCACACTGGAATCAACGGGCTTTTTTAAGTCTATGAATCTGTATCATTTCTTCAACTCTAGTGACAGACTGGGCATCTTAAAGGCCTTCAACAAGCTCTGAGAAGATCAACTTGGGAGAAAATCTAGGCAGGATCCATGTACAAAACACGGCAATTCACATCTGAGGACAATGTTTAAGACTTGTGTGACAGTTTGTTGGGACTTCCAAACAAAGTACGGGATGATTTAAATTACAGAAATTAATTTTCTCACGGTTCTGGAGCAGAAACAACCAAGATCAAGATAGCAGCAAGGGAGGTTTCTCCTGAGGCACCTCCTCTATAAAATGCAACAGTAGTAATAAATAAAATAAAAAATATAAGCTTTTTTTGTTGTTTGTTTGTTTTTCTGGTTTTTCAAGATAAGGTTTCTCTGTTGTAACTCTGGTTGTCCTGGAACTCACTCTGTAGACCAAGCTGGCCTCGAACTCACAGAGATCTGCCTGCATCTGTCTCCTGAGTGCTGGCAGACATACGCCATCACTGCCCAGTATTCTTATCAAAGAACAAGAATATTATCATTAAAGACAAGGAAACTTAAAAGTGCTGGACCTATACATTTGGACCTATAAATTCTTTTGCTTCCTTAAATTACAGAAAAGATGGAATTGCTTGGAATCCCTGCCCATTAAAAAAAATTTTATTCATTTTTATGTATATAGACATTTTTGCAATTTTTATTAACAATTTTTTTCATAGAGTATATTTTGATCATATTATTTCTCCTTCCCCAACTCCTCGCAGATCCTTCTTACCTCCCTACCACCCAACTTCATGTTATTTCTGTCTCATAAGAAAAATCTAGGAAAACCAATAACACCAAAACCAAAAATCAAAACAATAAACTAAGAAAGAAAGAAAATCAATAAGATAAAAAAATATAACAAAACATGCACAGACTCACACATAGACACACACACACACACACACACACACACACACAGAGTCTGTTTGTGTTGGTTTACTATTCTTGGGTAGGTATATGGGTGTTTTTCATGTGTGTGCACCACATCCATGTCTGGTGCTTCCAGAGGCCTGAAAGGGATGTTGAGTTACAGGCAGTTGTGAGCTGCTGTGTGGATGCTAGGAATCAAAGCTAGGTCTTTGGAAGATTACCCAGTGCTCTTCGTCTCTGAGGTATTTCTTCAGGTGAAAAACTTGGCTATTTAAAAAAAATATCCAATTGAAATGTTTAGATTTATCTTATGTTTATGATTACATGTATATGCATGTACCATAAACACACCTGGAACCCATGGAAGTCAGAATAGTTCATCAGATCACTTTGAACTCTAGTTACATATGGTTAAGAGCTGTCATATGGGTACTGGGAACCTAACTGGGGTCCTCTGCAAGAACGATAAGTGCTCCTAAATGTTATGCCATCTCTCCATCCTTAGCCTGTACAATTTCAAATATTATGTTTTAAAAGGAAAATTAGTAAGCTGGAGAGAAAAAAATAATAAAGAGTCTAAAGTAGATCAAAAGTTGCCCAGTAGAACTTGATGTTAAGACCTTTTTTGCTGAAGAAAACATATACATTCATCATAGGACATGGGAAAATCAAGTTGGTATTGATCAGGAAGCTTCCTCCATGCTGGCTATCTCTCATAGCACTAAAAGGTGTTGTGCAGGATGTTGGAGGAAAGTAATTAAGAGTGTGATTCAGCTGTGAACTTTCTGAACTGCAATAATGACCAACGTGGCAAGATACATTCATAGGTACAAATGTTATGGGAGTTTCTGATTGTATTTAAGAACTGCTTCATTGGAGGAAATACATGTCTAGTATTGTATCTCTGTCCAAGAACTCATTGCTGAGAAGCTCAGAGAACATCCTTCTATTTATTCTGTTAAGTGAGCATAGCCTCAATGTTCCTTCTAAGCTTTTATCTCTATATCCATAGATTAATGCAGTTCTCAGATCTCAACATAAAAGTTTCTGTGTTCAGTGGATGATGGTTAATCCAGAAATTTACAAACTGGTTGAAGCATAGAAAATAAATTTCTGTGGAGTGCTTATCTACAAAAGGGATATCCCTATCTCATTCTGTGCTAGTTTGCTTTTTATTGCTGTGATAAAATACCATGACCAAAAGCAACTTAGGGTGGGAATGGTTTATTGGCTTACACATCCTGATCATAGTCCATAACAGGAAGTCAGAAACTAGAGGCAAAACTGAATAAAGATCATGGAGGAATGCTGCTTACTGGCTTGCTCACCATGACGTGCTCAGCTTACTTTCTTCCACTCCCCAAGACCACTTGCCCAGGGATTGTACTACCTCCAGTGGAGTAGACCCTGCCATACCAATTATTAATCAAGAAAGTACCCAACAGACTTGCATACCATCAATTTAATACAGGCATTTTCTCAATTGAGTTTCCTTGGTCCTGGATGACTCTAGTTATCTTAAGTTGACAAAAAGTTAACCAGAACACACTTCAGTCCCAAAGATCAGGGACCTTTGTGAAATAAAGGGCAAAAATATTGTAAGAGCTAGAGATTCTGGAGGATCAGAGCAAAATAGTATCTTCTGGAAATGATAGGACCACTGTACCCACAGCAGCTAAAGATGTATGTACAAGTTGTAGTTTAGATATAGTCAGACAATATAATTGGCATGGAATGGGAGGTAGTTCCTGAGTCCTCACCCCCTAATTGATGAACTCTGAACAGCTGTTCATTTCTGTGTAGATCCTGCTGGCTCAATCATGCTCCAGTGATCTCCCCTCATCCTGTAGTATATGAACATCTGTAATTGGAGTTTGTGGGTTATTAAAACTTTAAAAGAGGAGATAAAGATATAGGGGTGTGGAAAATTAGGGGTATACCACAGAGGAGTTAAGAAAAGGAATTAGGGGTAAATATGATCAAAATACATAGTGTGGAATTCTCAAAAACTTAATAATGTTTTTATTAAAACAAGAAGATAGGCTCAAAACTTTCAGAAGTCAACATGAGGCTTGAGTAACTGCTGAAAAACATATTTGGCATCAGAAATCATCAGAGATTTGGGCTTCTTTCTTGAGTTAGTAAGTGTTTTATAGGCTCAGGGAGTCTATGCTTTTGAATTACTCTCAAAGGTGATTCTTACCTGTGCCACCTTACTACATTCTGATTCCATTACCTTATGATGTTAACTTCCTCATTTCCCCCAACAAAATGCAGCCTTTATCTCACAGGAATTCATCTGTATTTCTCATACATTGTGTGTCAAATTATCCTTTAATTTTGTTTTAACCTCAATTTAGCAATGTGGATTTAGAGGGTAGAGTCTATTTTATCATCTTGCAAACTCCCACAGCATTTGTGACAGTACCGAGCACAGAGTATCAATATGGTTCTGAGAACATACAGAAAGTAACATTAATAGTATATTCTCCACTTCTCCAACTCTGGCAGGGAAACCTACTCAGAAAGAACCTAATTGCTGTGTGATTTGACATAGCTGGGTAGTCAGGCTGGGATAAGGGTGATTAATTACAAGTAACATGCTGTGCTGCCCTTGAGGCTGGTAGCCTATGTTACAGTCAATTAGCTACCAGACACAATCATTTGTGTTGTTATTTATTACTGGGTATGTCTGAGAAATGAATCCTGTAAGGCAGAGAACAAGCAAGGGGACCCATCACTGTGGGCCTCCAGGCAGAAAACAGAGAATGTGGGATATCACCAGGGGCCATTTTCCTCAAACAAGGCAACTGGAAAAGATCCAAATCCTCCCACCTACAGCTTTCAATACACAAGATGAGAAGTAACTGAACAAATTCTCTTCAACCAAGGGCACAAAGCACCAGGGAAGCCTCTGAGGTAGAAAATATAGACATAGGAGTGGAAGGTGGCTGAGAAAGCAGCATGCACCAAAGAAGAGAGAGATCATGGCTAGCAGCTTCAAATAGATTCACATGACCCTAGTGAATGGGCTGTAGCTGCGAATCAAAAGCAGACTCTGAGTAGTAAATCGCCATTATTGGAAGAATAAAGGAAAGAGGGTAGACCAAGAAGGAGGTAGAGATTTTTCAGGGTAAAGGAAAGGAAGTTTCAGGGAAGAGGGAGAAAAACAGTTTAAACATCACAGACGCTACCCCTCAGATATTCTCCCAGACATTGTGAAAGACAGTGCTGTGTAGTGGAAACAGCATAGATGTTGGGACCAGATTCAACCTGACTTTGAAGATCCTGTTTCTTTCACTAACCTTGGGCTAATTTCTTAGGCCATCTGGAAGTGTTTCTTAATCCATAAAAAGGAGAAAGATACTTATCTCAACGTGGTTTTGAAGATGGATTGAGATAATCATGTCTGTGGAACACTTGGCAGGTTCTCAACAATTGTTTCCTCAGTACATTATGCTACTTAGAACAGACCCACACAATTAGGTTATCCATTCTAGAGATGAGAAATCTGAAACTTACAGAAACATTTGATTTATATATGGTCGTAAGTTTGTAAGTAGTAGAGTCATAACTGAAACTCATGTTTGAGGCTGGGGAATTAGTTCAGTGGTAGAGAACAAGTCTAATATGTATGAGACCTAAGGTTCAATGTTTAGGACCAATGAGAAAAATAGCAACAAAAAAACTCACTTTTATTTGATTCTGAAATTTGTGCTTTTCACTTTACAGTTTGAAGAGAGAGTGAAGCAATGTGGCTTTACTTGGGGGCAATGTGAGTACAGCATTCTGTGCTGAAATGAAATTAATGAGAAGGGTTATGCTTACTCTTGCTAACAAAATAGAATGGTACAGAATGACACTTATCGGCTTTAACTCCCACCACCTCTCTCAGCTCTGTACACCCTCTTTCTGAATCTCCACTTTACCATTGCCTCTGAATTCTGCTACTCTGAGTGTCTGTGATGTAGCATTAAGACTGACTGTCAACTTGACAAGACAAGTTGACAAGTCTCTGGACATGTCTGGGAGGGATTTTTTAATTAGGTTAATTAGTGTGGAAAGGCTCACCCTAATTGTGGGTGGAAATATTTCATGGACAGGGGGCTTGGGCTGAATAAAATGGAGGAGGCAAGAGTACACGTGCATCCTTCTCCCTCTGCTTCCTGACTGAGGATGCGATGTCTCTAGCTATCTCAACTCTCTGTTGCCACTGTGTCTGCAGCAAAATGAACAATGGTGGAGACTATGAGCCAAAATATAACTCTTTGTTCTGTAAGTTGTCATTGTCAGGTATTTTTATCTCAGTAACAAGGCAAGTAACTAATAAGTGGCCTTGATTCCATTGCTTCCTACCACACCTATTACCATTGTTAACATGAGGGTAGTTTGACAATGTTTTGGAAAAACTGTGTGTGAACACAATAATTTCTTGGGTTCAGAGAATAAAGAAACAGCATTGCAATGTCACACTTAGTCTTTTTTTCTCCACAAGGGGTGCTAACACAAGTAGAGACACAGGGAAAATACATGTAAGTAAGAGTGCCCCCACAGGACTCAGAATCACAGCTCTCCCGAGATGCTTAAGCCCTTTGGCAAAGTGTAGTTCTGAAGCTCACTCATTACCATATGCATTTTTGTCCAAATGTCGTTCCATATGAAACCTTTGCCCATGTGAGTTCGAAGCCTGGTAACTGGAATGCTTCTCACCAATGTTCAATTACATTATCACAATAGATATTATGACAGGGGGTTTACTTAGACCTACTGTATAGTCACCCTGAAATATTGATGCCAGTGTAGCTATTTTGCTTGTTAAAATATTACTTTCATTACACTTTTCAGTCTATAAAAGTCAAGTTCCTTACCCAGAAAGCCTAGATAAGATAGTCCCAGAGTCTGTGGAGAGATGATTTAATTTAGCCATGAAGTTTCTTCTTTGTCCATCTGCTTTTACTTAGGGTCAGAATTTCCTGGTACTAATTTCTCCACAAACTATGGAAGCCTTCCATTCAAACGCAGAAATGTGACCTGTTCCCCTTCCTCATTCTATTTTTTTACTTTCTTTCTTTTTACTCTATCCACCTGTTTTCCTTCTCATTAAACTTTCCCATAAGATATAAAGGCAAGAAACACTACCAAACTCATCTATGAAAACAGCACTACCCAATCCCAAGATTAGACAAAGACACAATAAAAATAACAAAACTGTAGACCAGTCTCACCTACGAATAGGATTTTGACTCCATTTGCTATCTGTAACTCTTTTATATTTTTTCATATTCGCTAAATAAAACTTAAATTATATTGTGTAAGAGTAGAGAGATTGGGTACCCTTGCCTCATTTTAGATTTGGGAGAAAGTGATCTAACTTTATCCTCATTTAATATAGAGCCTTTATCAGATTGACACACGGTCCTTCTGTTCATTGTTTCTTTTCAGGATTTTCATCATAAAGGGATGTTGAACTTTGTTCGAGGCCTTTTAAAAATAATCAGCTGAGATGATCATATGAATTTTGCCCTCAAGTGTATTTATGTGCTGAGCCATTTACTAATTTGCATGTGTAGATCCAATCATGGATCTGTAAAATCAAACCAAGTAATTATGATGTTTGATCTTCTTAATTTGAATGCAATAAGCAAGCATCTTATTGAGAATTTTTGTGTCAGGTTCATCAGAAAAAATGGTTTATGCTTTTCACTCTTGTGCCCCTAGCTAGTTTATGCTGACACTGCAGAATAAGATTTGTATCATTTCTTTCCTTTTTCGTTTATGGGGACAGTTTGAAGAATATTGATGTTCTCTTTAAAGGTTTGGAACAGTTTAGCTGTGCATCCATCTGGTCCTGGGATTCACACTGTTGGGAATATTTTTATTACTATTTCAGTCTCCTTGATTATTATACATCTGTCTAAATTGTGTACATATTCTTGATTTTATTTGGTAGGTTAGATGTATCTAGGAGTATATTTATTTTTTTTGTGTTTAAATGTGCATTCCTTTATCTAGATTTGGGGACAATTTGTTACAATTTCATTGAATAATTTCTCTCTGCTTTAGGATTTACCTTAGCTCCCTCTACTCTGGTTTCTTAGGATTGGTCTCTCGATCAATTTCCAGAACTCTTGGATCTTGTAGTCATAGCTCCTACTTCTTAAAGGATATCAAAAAATGTTTGTAATCCCTTGCCTCCACCCTGCTATCCTTTTCCTACTTGTCTAGTCCACTGGTCATACTTCCCACTAGGTACTTCATTTGATTCATCCCATTTTTATTGATAATATATCTATTTATTTTTTCAAACTATTAATTACCTTGTTTAATTTTCATTTTACGTTTCTGATCTTTCTTCATCTACACTCCTGATTTTCTCATTCTTATTGCTATTTTTTCCTCTTCTTTGCTACTTTCTTATAGAAGACCTGGAGTACATCTATCTGTTGGTTTTGATCTCCTTCCAGATCATCCACCATTTTTACCAGCAAATGTTTGCAGTTGTCACTTGACATTTTACCTGTTTCAGCATCTTTGAGTTCAGGAGTTATAATAATGTGGAGGGATCATGTTGCCTTGCTTTTTGATGTTTCTTGTGCTTCTGTTTCCTTATTTGCATATCCATTGGTTTGGATGTTTCTTCTTGTGTGTACATTTGTGTGTGTGTGTGTGTGTGTGTGTGTGTGTGTCTGTGTGTGGATGAGTGTGTATATGTGTGTGTGTGTCTCTGTGTGAATGTGTGAGTATACATATGTGTGTGAGTGTATATATGTATGGGTGCATGTATGTGTGTGAGTATGTGTATGTGTGTGTGTGAGTTCGAATATGTGTGTGAGTGTGTGTATGTGTGAGGGGAAGCTTCCTATCATGCAGCATACTCTTGAAGGCTCAACCGGCAGTTACACTGAGAAAGAAGGAAACAACTTTCTATAGCAGCAACTACATCAAACCAAAGAAGATATAGAAATACATTTAAGTCAATTGCATCCCACAGATATATTTTTAGTGACTAGTACTGAAAGTGAGAAAATTATTTTAGCATGTCTTATGAAGTTTTAAATTATTTAGAGTAAGTGTGGAAATAGTAGATGAATGGAATAAAGGAAGGAGACAGAGAAGGGGAGCTAAAGAGAAGCAGGATTAAATAGATGGCAGGAAAAGGAAAGTAAAAAATAATGTTGTGGAGGGGAGGAGATACAGTTAAGCAATTAGAAAATACAGAACTTAAAACCTGAAACCCAAACACATCTCTCTATAGAAAAAGCGCTTAAAAACAGAATTGGGTATGGATAGGGAATGAATGACAATAAAACCATAAGGATATTTATTTTAAAAACCTAAAAATCTAAAGTCAAAATACTACTAAATATATGGGGGTGAAGGGAGGACCATGTGACAATTATGAAAAAAAAATTAGAAAAAGAAAAATATATTGTCCCCAAATGGGAAAAGTAATGCATGAACATAATTGAATGCATGTATGAAAAGGAATATTAAGTTTAAAAATGAAAAAGTCAGTATAAATTTTCTAAACATATAGGAAACAAATAGCAATGGCTAGGCAGATGACCCAGTGCTTGCTTGGTAAACATTAAGGCCTGAATTCAATCCCCAGAGCTCTTGTAAAAAGGTTGTGAGAGGCAGCATGTGCCTGTAATCTAGCGATGAGAGGGGAAAACAGAAGAATCTTTGAGGCTTGATGACCAGATTGGTGAACTCCAGGTTCAGTGAGAGAGCCTGTTCCAAAAAAGA
This sequence comes from Cricetomys ansorgei, assembly GCA_026225945.1. NCBI lineage: Eukaryota > Metazoa > Chordata > Mammalia > Rodentia > Nesomyidae > Cricetomys > Cricetomys ansorgei. The sequence goes on along the minus strand of JAMJFZ010003875.1, from coordinate 11,328,660 downwards.
AGGTGGAAAACAGATGAGAAAGATACTCAGTATCATCTCTGGTTTCTACATGCATACACACACTACCTGTACACACATTCTAACATGTACATACACGTGCAAAAAAGAGATGAGAGCAGAATTATATCAAAAAAAAAGAAAAGATACGTGTTCAAGTTGCATTTTTCTCTAAGTCCTCAAATATTGGAGACTGCTAGTTATATGTATCAGAGCCAAGGCTCAGTTGAACAACAGACTCATGTTTCATTTGGTTTACACAGTTGGTGAGTCTTTATTGGAGTCTGGTGTCCATTAGAGCTCTCCACACAGCAGCCATTTTTCATCTTTTCCTATCCAGCCTCTATAGGTTGCACTTGACTTTGTAGTTTGTGGACTGGGCAGATTCTCTCACCTGCTTCTCTGAGAATCTCCCGATTTCCCGGGCTGAGGTAGCTAATGTTTTTTTAGCTGGGTGCTGTCTCCTAAGTGCATCGAGGGTGTTGTCACAACCACAGTACTGAACTGGTTCAGGCATAAGGCCCACCTTACGACTTTCTAGGCCTCCTGGGTATAAACAGCTGGGAGCCTGCTGTTGCTGCATGTATCATGAACACCCTTAGAACTTCAGAATTCCTAGACCCAACAGTAGTAAATAGCAAAATGGTGACCCTAGAATTTGACCAACTTGCTGGCCTCAGGCTCAGACCTATCAAAACCTAGAGTAATTCTCAGTTGATGAAACTTATTCTTAACCACAGAAGGTGAAGATGTAATGACCTCCTCTTATGAGCTGTCTAGCCTGGGCCAGGCTCCTGTCACCTGCATCTTTTACCCATTTTGTGCTCAGCCGTCCTGCTCTGCAATCCTGCCTTTATGGGAATTTATGGCAATCCAGTTGAGGCTCCCTATCATGAGATGTTCCCCTACCTCAGGCCCTCAGTTTCCAAACAGATTCTTTTTTAAAATAGCACTCAGCTCCTGCCCTCCAAGTCACATGGAGGGTCAGAATGAGATTTCTCTCAGGCGTTGACCCACCCACAAAAAGAATTTGTACCTCACCAGTACCCAGAATTGAGTTTGAGGTTTGTGAGGACCGTGGGCTTGTCCTAAATGTAGGAACGCATCACATTTGTCTGGCCTACCTGTTGGAAGTGGTTTCTGAGGCCCTTCCTCTACCAGGTAACCATGTGGGTAGGAGCTGTGTTCATCTATCTTCTCTGAAGAGAAAAGCGAGGTATCTTTTCCAGTATCCTTTCAGTTCCTTGTAGACTTCTAATGCTTCTATTTTTCTTTTGAAATGAGATCTCTTGTTTTCCCTTCCTAACTTTGTGCATCACCAGCCACCACAGAGACGACCACTAGCGACTATCTTGCCTGGAAGTCCTGCTTTACTTTGTAGCTTTGACATCAAGAAAATAGTAAGTCACAAAGAAGTTCTCTGGCCGTGTCTATTCAGAAGTTCTGCATACCCTGTGTTTCAGTGTCCATTTTCTTTTCCTGGGTTTTTGAAATTCTTGATTATAATTGTACTGGCTAAATTTTCTATGGTTTGGTTTCTTGAATGTATTCTTCAAAGATTTGATTTGGTTTGCTTACTTTTTTTTAATATATGTCTTTATGGAATATGACTCTACCTTCTCTTCCATCTCTGAAGTCTATTCTCCTGCTTGGGCTTGTCTGTTGGTGATGCTTTCCATTGAGTTATCCATTTGGTTTATCTGATTGATCTTTCATTTCTAAAATTTATATTTACCCTTTCCCCCCACAGAATCTCAAATTTCCACCAAGTCCTCTGGGCATTTATTTATCCTTTCCAGAAGAAGGACTCTGAAATAAATATTTTTTCTAGCAATTCTGATATTTCATTATCTTTCTCTCTAGTACTTAGATATCGTGAGTTTGCGTAGGATTATAGTGGATTGTTCTCTTGTATGTTTTATGCTGTTCTTTGTACAACTATTGGGGTTTATATGAAATACTCTTGAAAATTGAAAATTAATGTTATCTGTAATGCAAAGTAGAAGGTGTCATGTCCTCAGTCAGCGTTCTTTTATTCTCCTGAATTCTCCTTTTAACATCAACCTCAAGAGCCAGTAATACAGCTCAGTGGGTAAATGCACTTGAAACCAAGCCTGACAATCTGAGTTCAATCCCCAGTATCCTTATGGTGGACTGACTCTGGCCAGTTGACCCCTCAATTCCACATGCACACCATGTCATGTGTGTGTGTGTGCGTGTGCGTGTGTGTGTGCGTGTGTGTGTGCGTGTGTGTGTACATGCACATTCATGCACACAGTCTATAATATAATGAAAACTATGAAGGATCAGTCTCCACAGGCTTTTGAGGGTGTTGCTAGTCTCAGTAATTCAAACAAATCGTCAGTATTTACTTCCAGAGAGGACTTTTGTGGCTAAAACCCACTTTCTTCCAGAATTATTCCCAGCTGATTCCCCAGTTGCAAATTACAACCCTGCCTCTGGTGCTTTGGGGACTAGTTGTTCTGTTCAAGACTTTAAGTGACTGAAGGACTGTGCAAGGCCTGCTCACCTGTGTTTACCTTTTTAGGTCCCTTAGGATATTGCAGCAAGTTCTGCCAAAAATCCCTGTCCTGACAATAACAGGGGTTCGGGGAGGGGCCAGTGAGAACCTTCAGCTTCAGACTCTCTTACCACATTTCTGTGGCTGTCCCCACCATCTGTGCTGCTTGGAGTCTGCTGTGTCCATCAGGATGTTGCACCAAATTCCACGAGCACTCTCTGTTCTTTGGGCCCCATGCTTTTCCAGGTAATAGTTGGGAGTGGGAGGGAGGGAGGACAGAGCCTTGCAAATCCCTCTACTTCAGATACCCACACCCCTTTTCTGGCGCTTTGTCTGAATCCTTTTTCTGCACATGCATTTTTATTTGTACAGGATAGAACCCAAGTAGTGAAACACATCAATGTGTTTCATACAGAGTGTGTGAGAGTGCTGTATATATTTGGAGCTTTGCCAAAATGACAGATTAAAAACACTTTTCATTGTAGTCATAATTTGCATTTTTCTTGTTATGAATGACTGAAGATGAATACGCTCAGATATCTGAGACATTTGTATAGACTTTTCTGTGACCTCTTTATGAACTTCACACCTTTCCTGTTAGGTTGTTGGCTTTTAAATTTCTAAAATTTATTTGTAAGATTTCTTCACATGATAGAAAAATTAGCCCTTTGTTTTATGACCTGAAAAATATTTTTCCTGGTTATTCTTTGCTTTATTTTTATTATTTGCTTATTATTATTGTGGTACTGAGGATCCAACACAGAGCTTTGCATATGCTAGAAAATTTTTCTATCACTGAGCTATGTATGTTTAGGCAGTTCTTTTTTTCTTATTGTAGTATTTACACTGTCTTGATATTTTTAACTAATGAAAACTATTATTGTTCAGATTTTTGAATTCTTAAAATTGTAGTTAGACATCTTTTTCTGCCTTAAAATTATAGCAGTTTCCCATCATTCTTTGTAACTCCTGTGTTTTAAATTTTATATTTAGATAGATGCTTGTTTTGTACTGTGGTAAAAAATGGTTTATGTTTTTATTTTCCTCAGATTATTAATGAATTTATTAACAAAAATTATTGAGTGTTTCCTATGAGTTGAGCTACCACCACTTTAATTTTTTTTATTAACTTTCCATTTTTAGTTAGGTTTATTTAAAAGCTTTTAAATTTTACATGGACCATTTTCTAGTCATAGTAAAAAACATAATTTTAATTATTAAGGCTTTTGTGAAGGTTATTCTTAGCTGTCAACTTGACAGTATTTAGAAACACCATGGATGTAAACCTCAGAGCACAACTGTGAGTGATTTCTAGATTGGGTTGATAAAGGTGTGAAGAGCCACTCTATGTGAATGATACCTTTCCATGGGCTGTGGTCCTGGACTGAATATAAAAAAAGAGGAAGCTAGGCAGGACATTTGTTATAATTCTTTCTTCTTGACTGAGGATACAAAGTGACCTTCAGCTCCTGCTGCCACGACAGACTGCACCCTGGTACCCTGAGTCAAAATAAAACTTAATTTCCTTAAGAAGTTTTGCTAGGCATGTTCTCCAACAGCAAGACAAAACAATTAGTAGTTTAATATACGATAATTCTTGTTACCTTGTTATTCGTATTTCTAGGAATTTCAATAGATATGTGTATTTTAATTTTCCAAATAAATTTTAGTACTAGCATATAGAACCCAAAATCAATAAGTTTAAAAGGTCTAGTTGGTATGTTCATGTGATTTTTTTTCACCTTTACCTACAATGAGGTGATGTCTTTTGGGGGCTGTGTTTTCCTTTTGAACAGTACTGTGTGCCTTTTTCATTTGTTCAAGTCTTTTTGAATTCCTCAAAAGGATTTTAAACTTTCATCATACAAGTAGCGTGTATTTATAGACATTTCATCTTTTGTTACTATTATAAATGTTGTGTTTTATGCTGTACTTGGAATTTTGCTTGAAGGTAATCTCATGTAACTTGTGGTCTGTGGGGCCATTGTGGGGAATTCTAGTCAACTTTGAACATTACCTTTTCTCTAAAGATTGTGTGTCCCAGAAAGGTAAGGGGCATTTGACCCAAACCTCCTGAAAATGTAAGGAAGGGTGGAAATAAAATTACACTTTTGCCTTTTAAAAAATGGTGTTGTTTTAGTCCCATTCTGTGTTTCACAGAAGCACTCATAGAATATCTAAACTGGATGACTGCTGATGAATCAAGTGATTAAATCCTTTGAAGTGGAAGATGAGAAAACATATCATAAGAGAAGGAAAAATGTTCTGCTGAGTTGGGTAGAGTCTGGGCTCTGGTTCATTCTGGGATGTGTCCAAGGCTTCATGTAGCTAGATTTCCTTGTGCCACCAGTGTTAGGCAATATCCTTCTCTTCTGGTCAGAATTTCTTCATACTTTTTTAAAGGTTGGAGAGAATGGTCTTGATTCAACAAATACTTTGCTTTTTTCCTGTCCTGGTTGCTATGATACCTCCCACATCTGCACTGTATTTTTGAAAAACTGCAGAGCCCCACCTCCTGAGGTGAAGTGTCTGCTAACATGCCCTCCTACTCCAGCTGGAAACATTTCTTTTTCAGACCCAGAGTATGTTGAGTTCTATTTGTCATCATCCCTGAAGTCTAAGTTTGACTGGGCATGGTTATCATATTTTGGTTAACTAAGATATGATTTCAGTTTACCAGAGATATCCCTTAGTGGTGATGCTGCATACACAGCTTGTCCAATCTTGTGTAAGAAGCACTATCCTGGGGAATCAAAAGGCCTTGCTTTAACTTTCGCTCTGATGGTTATGGACTGCATAAGCTAGTGGTTACCCACACCCTCAAGCCTATTTCTCCCTATACACAATGGAGATGTCATATTAATTTAGGAAATATGAAAATATTGATCAGGAATCTTGGTGGACACCTATACACACAGCATTTGGGAGGTGGAGACAGGATGGTTAGAGTTCAAGCTCACATAGGACATATTTGCTTGGCAACACAGCAAATTTGAGGTCACCATGAGTCACATGGGAACTTGTCTCAAAAAAAAAAAAGGATAAGAAAATCCCAAAAGTGGTAGTATTGTCATTGTAGCTCAAAGATAACCTACTACCAACAATTTCTTATGATTAAGCCTAACAGTAATTGTGGAATTGTAAAGAGTAGAGAATATAGTAGGCATGAAAGACTGCTTTAAGATGCTCCAAATAGTCTACAAATAGAGGGAAATAGTGTATCTCTCTTCAGAATGTTTGCCATATAAAAGTAGGTACTTAACAGTTCAAAGAAATAGATGTGTGGCAGTAGGGTTTCAAACAGATTAAAAGCTAAACATTTTCACAACTTACACAGCAGGCTGAGTAGAGGCCCCTAAACATGCTCATGTCCTAGTCCACAGAGTCGGTGAAGGTTATATTTAGGGAAAAGTGGATATGTCCTGGACTATTAGGCAATAATTGAGACATACAAGAAGACTGACATCAGAGGAGATGGTGATACTACTGATGATACAAGAGCAAGTGATGACCAAGGAAAGGATCACAGGCCAGGGTATACACATGTTCTAGACATTTGTAAAAAGCAAACAAATAAGTGTTCTTTTAATCACATCCCCCCCCCCAAAAAAAACACCATTATGTAGCAGAGTGATGTCAGCCCCTTACCTCTCGGTTTAGATCTCCATAATTATAAGAATAATTATGTGTCTGTTAAATTCCCATGTGTGTGGTGTAAGTTATCATAGCAGAGAAAACCAACATGGTCTGTGACCTGGAGTTTTGCTAAGTAATTAACTAAGGGAAACTTAGCAGTAAACATACAATATACTCCTCACAATAGCACTGGTCAGAGTAGAAAAAGTAGCAAAATCTCAACTGTCCCTTGATGATGATGAGTAGATGAACTTTAAGGAAATGCTATTTAGTAGTCAAAAACATATGAACAATGTTAGTCTAAAAATGTGCATGAAGCTTGACAATATGCTTTTTTTATTTCACAAAGGTATAGAAAACTTGCAAATATAATTTAAATGCTTTCTTATTTTCATTTGAAAATACCATTTGAAATTTACCAGTCTGGTGCTCCACCTACAGTGAACATTTTAGGGTATATTTCTACAAACAAAGGCATTCTCTAGTATATTACATGAAGATCAAAAATCAGAAAGCAACACTAATATCTAACCACCATGGAATGTTCAAATCTTGTTGAAGTTTTGTCAAGTGTTTCAAAATAACTTTCAGAGCAGAAGAGCCGTTTTCGGAATGGCATAGGGCATTTTCTTGTCATGTCTCATTAATTTCCTTCCTTTAGAAAAATTCTTTAATATTTATTTTAATTTTTACGACTTTTATGCTTTTGAAGGCTACCATAGAATATTTCATAGAATGGTGGCCAATGTGAGTTTGTCAGATTCTTTATTATGACTAGATTTGGGTTATATATCTTTGGCAAGAATCTTCCAGAAGTATGGCTATGTTTTTTCATTGCACCATATCAGACACATGATTTGCCCCACAACTGATAACGTTCACTTTGAGTTCCTGATTAAAATGGTATCTGCCAGTTTTCTTCTCTGTTAAGTTACTCCTTTCTTCCCTCGGCAATATAATTTTAAGTAAAAATAGCAAATTCAGAAATTATACACAGCATGATATTGCTTGTGAAGTTGAATATAAGTAAATTTAAGGGCTGTGTATTACAAATTAGTACAGATGAAGAGAAGCACCTAAGAACAAAGTGAGGGGATGATCAGTGTCAAGCTGGTAGGAGAGTTGGGAAGGATATTTGGGCATAATAAGATATTGCACAATGCTTGATGTCTGTGCTGGTGGGTGAGTTTAAAAGCATCCTGCTTCTTAAATGTAAACCTAACCAAGGTAAAAAGAAAAATAAGACTATCATTGATCAATGATAAAAGTAAATCAAGAACTACAGATTATGATTAATCCAATTTTACATGTTTAAGGTCCAAATTTTAAAAACTTACACCATGAAAAGTAGGTAGATACATAGAGAGATAATGGGAAGCAGAAGAGCATCTGAAGCCATTCCAATAACCACGGCCTCAGCCCAATCTCGCTCCTGAGAAACGTATTCAGTGACTTCTGAGAGTTAGGCTCTGCTCCATTCTGCTCCCTGGGCCAGTTCTAACTGGTGTGAGACCAGTGACCAGATTGTACAGACCAACGAAAGCTACCAAAGCTCATTTTGACAGTAAAATATAGGAAAATCATCTTCCTAGGGAAGTTTTGCATCCCTTGAACATTTGTATTTTTCCAAATTCATTTTCATTTTGTAAGAATCCATAAAGGGCTAGGTAGTAGCTCAGAGAGTACATGCTTTCCACCTGTGCAAGGCCATGGCTTCGACACTCTGCACCATAAAACAAAAACAAACAAAACCAGAATGTTCCCAAGCCTCGACCCGTTCTAGTCCCAGTTCTGGCATGCATATGCTTGGCATAGTTGACACAGACAGGCCACTACTGAATAAATTTTAATCCTGATTGCATCTATAATTGCTGACAATTACAGACAATTATATCAGGACAAATTATTTCCTTTCTTTGGGCCTCAAGGTATCCACCTGGGATTACCCATAGTCCTCTTTGCCCCAGAGACTCTGGTTTAGTAGGTCAGGGTAGAGCCTAGCAGCTGTATTTAGAAAGAGCTATTCAGTAGGTATCATTTTACTGTTGGCTTTTCCATTGCGTCTCTACTGTTTACACTAATATTTTAATGCTTTTGTTTCTGAATATTGTGTAATGAGTGCCCATTGAGTTGGGGCTTTTTTTCTAGGCAGTAACCTACCCCAAAGAGATGGACATTTGAGTTTCTTCCCTGTCATATCTCATTAGCTACACTCAATTTGGCTAGAGATTGACAGCTAAATTAAAATAGTTTTCACTTAGTTTTCCCTTAATATTTCAAAGCTGGATAAAGATATTCCAGTCTCAATCTAGCCATTTCATAAAACTCAGAACAATATTTCTTTACTATTAACCTGGAAACCAGAAAATTTCAGAATGTAGTTGTTACATTGAGAGGAAGAGATAGGAGGAGAATGCAAGCTGAGCTCTTGGCTGTTTACATTGGTTCCATCTCCCATGGACATCAGTCACCCTTCTTATCTTTGGGTAGATGAGATGAGGAGATAATAAAGTCTTCTTTATCTAGCCTAAAATGAGTCCTTGGAAATAACTTGCACACAGAAAGCTCTCTCCTGTCCACTCTTCAGCTCAGCTTCCGTCCTGGACTAGGAAAATTCTCTTTGAGCTTAATGGACTACGGACTTGACAGCTGTAGGTACAAACCATCAGCTGATGGGGGGGATCAAAGGAATATTCAAAAATAAGATAAAGTTCCTGGCTTGTCAGAGGGAGACAGACACTATTTAACCCTGACTATCAGACAAATTCATTTGAATATGTGTGGTGAAATATGTGTGGTGAAAAGTTGACCACATTTAAGATGAATTAAAATGAATAAATTTCAAATAAGAAGTAAAATGAACTGGGCAGAGGGATGTTTTATAATTTTTGATACTGTAAATCTCCCTAGTGGAAAATCAAAAGAAACAGGGAGAAGGAGATTGACTCAAAGGGGAAAAAAATAGACTGATATGGAAACAACAAGATATTGTTGATTAAATAAATATTTTTAGAAGGCAATTTCTGTCTTACCTAGACAATCTAAATGAAAAGGAAACAATTGGATGTTTAGTGTTGTTTAAGATGAGAGAAATCCGTTCCATAGGAATCTGTGATATGAACACGCATTGTTGTTACAATTTTAGAGGGACACTTGACAACATATACTAAGCTGTGACTTATGCGTTTGACTGTAGAACTCAATGTCTTCTTGTAGGAATAAGTAACCAAAAGTATTCGTCCTATCGTGGCAATATTAAGAAAACTTAACTGCCCTCACTTGCAGTATTGTTTTATCATCATTTTCATAACACAGAACCCTGTCAATTAAAATTCAAGGATTCTTACTAGTTTCAGATGGGAAGATAGCGACAGAAGGTTAAATAATAACAATACACAAACATAATATAAATATAAATTGAGTTTTTATCAATTAATTCATATTTCTATACACATTTCTTATATTTTCTATATAAGAAACAAAGAAAGGATTCATACAGTGGTATTAAGGAACATCTTTCCTTTCAGTAATAAGATTGTTGTGTTTTTCCCTAATTCTACAATTGCCTTTGCTATATCTTTTTCTATAATGATCTAAAGTCAACGCATAGCTTTCATACACAAATTCCATTTAAGCCATGTAACAGCCCATTGAGTTCAGCAGGGAAAGTATGACCCTTAGACACTTTTACCCATGAGAAGATGGACATCATTAGCAAGAGACAATAGTGGCATTTTGCTTGGAACTGCCACTGAAGACAGTACTCCTTTCTCAGCAGCAGGAACAAATGGCACTGCTGTGGTGCCTAAGTACTTGACAACAGTTTAAGCAATTCAGATACCATATGATATAATGTGGCACATTAAATGTGGGTCTGTGAACACACTAAGAAAATATGATAAGCAAGAATAGGAAAAAAAAAGCCAGTTGCGGTGGTGCATACCTATAGTATCATCTTAGACACAGAGAGAATATCACATGAAATAATCCCAAGAATTCACAAATGAGCTTACATTAAATTTAAAGGCTTCTACATCACAAAGAAAGCAATAGCAAGAATGAAGAGACAACTCATATAGCAGGGACTATCTCTACAAGTATACATAAGACAGGGGATTAATATCTAGAATACATAAAGAACTGCACAAATTAAATAGCAAAACACTATCCAATTAATATAATAAACAGACTAGTTTATACTGAATAGATAGTTCTCAAAAGAAGAAATACAAGTGCCAAGAAATACTTGCAAACTTGTTTAATGTATTTAACCAATAGGAAACAAAAATTAAAACTACTTTAAGATTTCATCTTTCCTTTGTCTGAATGGCTATCATCAAGTGGGAGAAAAAACATAAATTATGATGAAGGCATGGGGAGGAGGAACTATTAGTCACTTTCTGAGAATAGACTCGCATATTCACTATAGAAGTAAATATAGAGGTTCCTCAAAACACTGAACATAGAACTCCATGTGGCCCAGCTATGCCACTGTTTTGTGTACACCTGGACTCTAAGTCAATACACCACAGAGACAAGCACATGAATGCTAATAGCTACACTGTTCATAGTAGCTGGGAAATAGATCCAGCCTAGATGTCCATCAACGGATGAAGAAATAAAGAAAATGTTGTCCAACTGGTCAGAATACAGAGAATACTCTTCATGGGGTACCCAACTCCAGTTGATATACCTACAACATGACTCAGGGAACTTAATGGAGAAAAGATTATAAGAGACAGAGGACCAGGAAATCTGCTATAAGATTGTGTTTCCTAGAAATGACAGGGAAGTTTCACAGATGTAACCTCAACAATATGGCTGCCTAAACAAGACCTGGACAATGACAGTATCAATAGGCATGCTAACATGGACAAGAGAAGTCTCGTGAAGCAAAACTCCTAAACAAAGAACTATAAGCAATTAAGAAGTTCTGAGAGTAGAAGATATAGTTTTCCCCAGGGATTAACTCCCTAATTGATTTTCATGTACCAACTGATCAGTCCTGAAATTACTGAATGGACCAAACAGATTGTATTTATATATGTATATATGTAACAATAACAATTAAGGAAGAAGAGGACACAAATTTTACAGAAAAAAAGTGGGGGCATAGGAGGAACTGGAGAGAGAAAGAGGAAATGATGTAATTATACTTTGATTTAAAAAGTAATAATTTTTAAAGAAAAAATGAGGTTTATATATATTATGGAATTTATACAGCTGTAGAGAAAATTGAAACAATTACATTTGCAGAAAAATGGATGCAACTGGAAATCATTATATTACATGAAATAAGCCAGAATCAAATTGCAACAGTTTTTCTCTACAGCTAGAACCTAGATTTGGAATTTTATAGTTGTGTTTTTGTGTGTGCGTGTGCATGTGTGTGTGCGTGCGTGTGTGTGTTTATATCTTTTTGTGTTTAGATCATAAAACTAAAGAGGGGACCATGAGATGGGAGGAAGAGATCTTTAGCAAGGAGAAATACAGAGAGTAATGAATACATAGAATAAGAAAGTAAGAGTTGCTACTAACTCAGGGAAGAAAGGGAACCAGCTTCAGGTTGGGTATTGAGCTATGGAGGAATGAAGTGGGGAATAAGAACAGATGAGGGTAACATATAATGGCATATGAAAGAAGATTTCATGGTGAAACTCATTACTAACCTACAATTAGACAACAGTAATAGCACAAATATAAAAGTAAGTAAGTGGGAATATAAAGTACTGGGATAGAAGGTGAAATTGGGGTGACCAGTATTTTCTAGTTTGTTCTCAACTAAGAGATTTTCTAAGATTTTCAGTGCTAAAACTGAGAAATATGTTGACAAAATCAGGGCAAGCTGTTCCTGATACAAAGTAGAAATAGAGTTGAGGCAGAGTTCTAAATGTCAGAAAGCCAGCAAGAACACAATGAGTAGAGTAGGAATATGGAAGGAGCCTAGTCCCCTCTTCTGTTGTTTTTGGTTGGTGTTTGATGTATGTACACATTCATGGGTTACAATATGATAACCCAATATATGAATATGATGTATAATGACTCTTATATGTGAGGATACAAAGGCTGATGGTACATATCATTCCAAGAGGGAGGAAGCAATATTTCATACCTGGGCTTCAGACTTCATTGACACCAGAAATTGAAACAGCAATAGAGAGCTATTGAATGTTCCGAGCAACTGATGTTCTGAAATTCTAGGTTTGCAACTTGACTCTGCAGCTAAGTATCCCAGAGCAATTCCCCAACATCTGATGTTTAAAATGAGAATCATCATAATCCTGTTTTAACTGTGGTTACTAATATAATTACCACTAAGCTAGAAATAACAGTGGCCCCAGTAGAGTCTCTGTGCATTTGTACTTTAATGTCTAGGAAATCAAAGTCTTTACATTCCTGTATTCATTCCAGCTACTTGGATCCAACGCACAATTTATACTTACTGTCTCATCTTGGCATAGCCTCTGCTAGAATCTTTCTCTACAGTTTATCCCTTTAAATACCATTTTTTTTGTGAAAACATCACTGTACCTCTTTTCCTCAGAACCTGCCAACTCCAGGGAATATATTTTTATATTGTTAGCAAGGACCTTGTAAGAACAGATTATGTCAACCTGGAGGCACTAGGAAGTTTTCTAGTGATGCTTTTTAGTCCCTCCCACTCATACTCAAGCCTTTTCCACTAGGTCAAAATTAAGAGAAGGAATACGGCCTGGTTTTATCTTCTCTCCTTGTGATTTAGATTTCAGGAGGTCCAGGAATTGGAATGCAACCATAGTTCAGTCAAACTTGAATTTGGTAAGCACTTTTCAAAGAAAGTAAAGAGATAAGAGTCAGGCCTAGAAGTAGAAAAAGGAAGATCATTTCTGAGATGACCTTTGGGAACCTTATCTCATGACTGTTTTTTAATTTTTGGAAATTTTCTTACCTCTGCAGTCAATGCTATTGCCAATGGGAAACAAATAAGAATTAAATAGCCTGTGGATTTTGTGATAGAAGATGACTTGCCTTTAGGACCACATGGGAGAATTCCCAGAGGATTCATGTGAACATTAGTCAGACAAACCCTGACAATACGGAAATGTTAAAGGTGGTAACTGCAGATAGAGAACTGGATGAAATCTTCCTGGCCTTATACAGTGTTGAAATAAATTCCACAGAGTATTAATATGAAGGAGCCTTTCCCTGCCAAGTCTCAGTCTTCATTGTGACAGCAAATTATAAATTGCCAAAGGACTTTCATTCATTCACTCATCAAATATATATTAAGGTCTTAGGTTAGCACTGGAGATCTGGGAATCAACAGTGCACTGCCCTTTCCTTGCCGGATCTCACACTTTAATGAAGAGAACAGATCCAAAAGAAGATCAGAGCATTATCACTCAAAATATCTGAAGGTGTGATGAGTTTAACGGGGGTTGATGAGCTTTTCAGTGCTGTTGTTTTTCTTTCTTCCTCTGAGACACAGTCTTACTCTGCATGGCCAGGAATTCACTATGTAATCCAGACTGCTCTCAAGTTTCCAGAATGTTCCTTATTCATTCTCTGCAGCAATGGGTTTACAGGCACAAGCCACCAACCCAGGTGAGGATGGAGGTTCTAAAGAAAGTTTTCCAGAATGGACACCACTGAACCAAACTTCAAATAGTAGTTTTTCAGTTCAGACGAGAGGAAATACTCTATAAATGGCCTGAGGTGACCTGTGAAAATGGTTCTCTACTCTCTTGTCTGAGAAAACCCTACAAACTCATGCAAATCAAGAGGTTCAAATCATCATGCTTTCTTTAAGAACACTTACAGAACGTCCCAGGCCATCAGAGGTATAAATATCTGAAAATCCACCGAGTATCACTTTAAAGGGGCAATGTGTGCCATTCTGGTAGTACAGTGATGGAGTCAGTAGGTCCATGCAGGCCAAACAGTGGGGCTGGGAGCAATGTTGGTGGCCCTCAAAAGAGTGCTGGATTTCTGCTGCAGATGCGTTAAAATGTACAAAGCCATGCTGAACTTAAGTGTCTGGTGTAGATTTTCTAGGCATTGAACATCCAGGTAGACAAAGTACCAAAGATGTGCTATCAAATTTACAGAGCCCATGGCTGGATTTACCCGTACACAAGCTCCACTTGCCCCATTGAGATGATCCTCACTGAAAAGGAACAGATTTTTCCAAAGCCAGAAGAGAAGAGTTCACAGAGAAAAAAAATTCCCATTAGAAGATGAAGAAACAAAAACTCAAGGCACAGGAATAAATTAAACACACACACACACGTACACACACATGTACACACACACACACACACACACACACACACACACACACACACACACACATACAAAGACCAGAGGAATGATGGTATAGGAAGTATCTTTAATAAGATGCAGAACATGGAATGTCCATAGATCATGCTTAAGATATAAGTAAGGAAGGCAAGAGCAGAGAAACTGGGGTATAGCAAACAGGATCATGGAAATCAAACAAATGACTGCGTACTTAATTCTCTAGATCATGGGGAATTAAAGTGTTTTATACAGAAAAAAGTTCATCTTGAAAACTTGACTCTGAAATACTGTCAATTTACAAGGCAAAACCGGAATTAAGGTCAACCAGGAGGCCCTTGTAACAGTTAAAAACATTGATATCTTAAGTTAAAGCAGTAGTAAAGCAATGACAATGGAGATGAAGAGTGGTAGAATTTGAAGATATGCAATCACATCAATAATCATGATAGCTCATAATCTTATAGCACTTGTTTTAAGTGAGACATTATTCTAATGCTCACAAAACACCTACCTGGTAGGTAGTATAATTATTCTCATTTTACAGGTCATGAGACTAAAGCTAATAGGGCTGAGAACTTTGCCAAAGGCCATTTGCCATCAAGACAAATCATTCTAGGTGGTGGTGTGTCAGGAGGTGGGATGTGATTATACCTGTATTTATACCTGAATGAAAACCTCATTATCTTGCTATGAATTAAGGCCTGATTGGGATCTGAAATTAACTTGCCTCCCCAGTAGAGCTCAGAAAATTGGACTTCTTCCAAAATTGTTCAGGTAGAAATATCCAATCGGGATTTGGAGACTGAAACTTAAGAAAGCTGTCTGAATTAAAGAGAAAGGTTTAAGAGTTACCTGGAAACAGATGGCAACTGAATCCTGACCAATGAAAAAGAACATCTAAGGAAAAGGAGTAGAAGGGAGATTAATAGATGATATAAAACTATATATAAAAAACTATGTATAAAACCAAACTGGAAGGAGTTTATGGACTCCATGGAAGTCAACATTTAAGGTTTTAGTGGAGAAAGAAGTGTCTATACAGAGATGAAGGATTGAGAGGTCAGAAGCCTGATTTAGAGAGGAAAATTCATGGAAGTAAATTTCTGGGTAATGGTAGTGTACACCTTTAACTTCAGCACTTGAGGCAGAGGTAGAGGCAGAGGCAGAAACAGGTGTATCTCTGAGTTCAAGGCCAGTCTGATCTACAGAGTGAGTCCTAAGACAGCCAGGGCAACACAGAAACCCTGTCTTGGAAAAACCAAATCCAAAACCAAAACCAAATCTAAAACCCTAACTCTAACCAAACCATACCAAACAAACAGCAACAACAACAAAAAGCAAAAAAAAAAAAAAAAAAAAAAAAGAACTTTAAGAAGAGACAAAAAAAGACAAAACATGCATATTCTCCCCCATATGTGGATTCTAGCCTTTATGTATTGATCTGTAAAGATAAAAAGGTATAAGCAGGGGTAAAACCTAACCATGCAGAAAGAAAACCAGGAGAAGGCAGTGTTGTAAAAGAGTCCCAGACCTTAATAGGCCTTTAGACCTTAACACAACTGACTCCATGATGGAAGTACCATTCAGGCTGTAAGACTCAATATGTAGCCAGCATCACCTGCCAAAAGTAAACCAAGGGCCTAATCCATCAAAGTTCATACAGTTCTGGGAAAGTCTCAAAATGTGCTAACCTTGCTTTTTAGCTTCTGTAGTTCCATTTCTAACTAACTGTCATTGTTAACCGATGTATGTCAATCCAGAACATGTTCCTTTGTGCTTAAAACCTCACCCTGAGAAAGACTCAGGTCTACACTGGGATCCCAAACACTCAGTGTAGTCGCTGGGCAGCTGATAAAAAACTTTCTGTTGATTTAAACCCATGTCCGAGCAGTCCTCTCTGGTCACTACTCCATAACAGTGTTAGCTGAGAAGGAATATAATAGTTGCTGGAGAATGGACAAAGAGTCACATGGGACATGAAAGAGGAAGAGTCTGGGAGAATGGAAGTTATAAGGGCCTTAAGTCCAATTAGACAGGTCCCCTCTACCCTCAAGATAAAAGTAACACTGCTGTATCACTGTGGATATCTCGTCAGCTCAGTCACTGCTGTAGTTCATAGGTTTCCCAGCTGGGTAGGAGTATAGATTGCTCCTGTCTCTTCGGCAGCTTGCAAGGTTCCTTCAGATATGAGAGCTAGTCCAAAAAGGGGAAGCTTCCAGGTCAGTTCTAGCTTGATTCCTCCCAGACTATGTTTTGAATTCCAGGGAAACACAAACCCCCATGATTAACATAAAAATGAGGGATACATTGTAAGGATGATTCTCTATCCAAATGTGTACAGAGCTAGAATGTTAGACCAGCAAGAAGGATTTGAGAGTCAAAGAGACAGCCACTGAATCGACTACCAAAATGCTGCAGATTGATAAGCTGGAACTTTAAAGACAATCCTGGGAGCAGGTGTGGCATCTTACAAGGAGGTCAGAGGGGGAAGTCACAAGGGTTTCACTGGAAACTGCTGCTGGCCCTTGGACGGCTGCTGGCTCTGCATAGCTGCTGTCTCCATGGGTTTGCTGGTAGGCCCAGGGCACTTATTGTTCAGAAGGGATAGTGGTCAGGAAAATGATCTAGACACTAAGCACAGGCGAAAAAGAACAATCGGGAGCTGCTGATTACCTCTTCACCAGTCGCCTTTCTCCATATCAAACTGTGGTGGCCTACTTAGAGTAATGCCTTATGCTTCACTTCTGTCCTTCAAATTCCATGTCCGTTCCTCTACAGGGAAGAATATTCCAGGAATATGGCTCACAGCCTCACCCGAGTCAACCCAAAACAATCCATTATAGAATCAGGAAAACACAAAAGAAAGAACAACAATAAAAACAAGAGTAGAAGCTCTGCTCTGGCACAGGACCCTTGAGAGTGCTACATAGGCCAATGCCATGGTATAACATACAGCTCAAAAGAGACACTGATGACATGTGATGAGACATGTGTGAAGGGATTAGCTCATGACATGACAGTGAACCCTGACTTCTTGGAGGAGAGGAAAGTGGAGAGGCTATGTGACCACTGATACATTCATAGGAAGATGGTAGCGTGGAAATTAGAAGGACTTCCCTGTAGAGGGGAAAGGAGAGATGAAGCTGGGCAGAGCACAGTCATCAGTGAAAAGAGGAGTGTGGAAAATTTTGTGAGGTCAGAAAAGAGAACGGTGTGCTTAAGAAGGAACATGTAGCTCGAAAGCACATGACTGTAGACTGAGTAATTGAATAAAGACCGAGAGCTTGGTTGCTAAGAGCAACATAGACAAGAAAAAGCACGCTTTCCACTGCTCTGGAATAAGAGCTTTCACAACACAAGGTGTGATTCAGCACAGTACAGCTGTGTCTGCATCACGTCTGTGGCCAGAAGGGACTATGTGCTACTTAATGAACTAAGGAGCAAAACTGGAAATGAGGAGCTAGGAGAAAAAGAACTGCACATCCTCAGAAGCACCGCTCACTTGAGTCTGTAACAATAATTAGATCAATATTTAGAGCAGAGCCTCTCGACCTTAACACAAGTGACAATTTATCCTGGACAGTTCTTACTTGGGGGAGGCAGCCTTACTCCTGTTAGGTTATTTAGTGGCCTCTCTAGCCTTTATTTCATAAACAACAATAGCAGACCCCCACTATAAAACATGAACTTTTCTCTAGGCTTTGCTAAATGTCTCTTGGGCAGCAGAATCACCTTGGTTAAGAACACTAATTTAGAATGAAGTAGCCAATACTTATTTTTTGTGCTAAACTGAACTTCCTTTGTCTGAATAGGGGATTACATGTGTAGTTCAAAGGGTCTCCCTAAGACTGAGGTTGTAACTCAGTGACAGAGTGCCTGCCTAGCACACAGTAGTCCCTGGGTTCAAGCTGCAGTATTTGGAACAGTGGCATGGAAGACACTCCTACGCCTACACATTCCCCACACCATTCTGATGGCCCAATGAAGAAAAAGGAAGCCCCAAGCTTCTCTTTAGGAACATTTCCTCTTTGGCCTATATTGGCTGGGACCCTCTTCTGAGCAATAGCCATCCATTGGGCTGCATGCATAACTTTAATTACCCACTGGCTCCAGCAAGCAACTGTTTCACTTCCCCACAGGCCATAACCCTAAGAAGCAAAGCCTCCAGGCTTCAATGAGTCAGCCCTGACAGGGCCAGAGAAGAACAAAAGCAGGGGAGGGCAGCTGCTCTGGGGGATCCTAGGTACCTGAAGACATTTTCAGTGGTAGGCAGTGAAGATGCATATACACATCTTCTGCAGAACTTCTTCTTTTGTATACCTCTTCTTTTGTTTTGTGGGCTCAGCATGGGGGACAGGAGGGAAGTAGAGGAAATGAAGAAGCCTCTCAAAAACAACAGAAGTGATTTCTTCTTGTGTATTTATAAAGACAAGTTTTTAAAAGAGATTAGTTTGACAGTGAGTCATCCCCAACATTTGATGGATATGATTCAGATGACCTTCCCTGACAGCAGATTCTGAAAACACAGGCTAAAGTTTCCTGATTGTTCCGAAACCCTCAAAGTGTTCTAAAAGGCAATATCATCAGCTTGGTTTTTAATCATCCAGATCTGTGGTAGGGTTGTTCATAGGTTCAAAGCAAATAACCATCCCTGGCTCTGTCCAGCACAATTGATGCTTAGGGTCAGGTGCAAAACACAGGCAGAGGGTGGAATTCAAAGGCTGTCAGTTCTAACCTCCCCTCACAGTCATCAGTATAGTAACCTGACTTTGAATGAGACATTTTACCAACCCATACTTTCATTTGCTTCTAATGTAACAGGACTTACCCTAGACAGTGATAAGGTCCCCACTAGCATTCTTTGATGGTTCAATATCATCCAAGTTTAAGTATCCATTCCCTGAATCCTTAATGTTGTGCTTATTCCTTCTCACAAGAGTACTGTCATTTCCTGTCTGCTATAAGCTGTCTTTATAGTCAAAATCTCTGCTTCATTCACCACTATCTTCCTAAAACCTGGGCCATTATGCATATCAGATATCCAACAGCCAGTCATTTATTTATCTCAGTGTTTTCTACTTGTAGCTTTCAATCTCATTCTTTATTTAACTTTCTCCTCTCTCATTAAATCCAAAATATAAACCTCTGTCCAAGCCTTTGGGTAATCAGTGACCATTTTGGAAGCCCACTAGCTATATACATTTTCCAGTCTTCACTCTAAACTGCCATCCTTTTATGGTCATAGAAATGAACCCCTTCAATGTCCAACTCTGAGAGTCCAATCAACAGAGTACTGACAAGATCTAAAACACTTTATCATGTTGGTTCAGTCCACATCACTCAAGGGTTCCTTCTAATCCATGAATGAGCCCAGCAGGGATTCAAAAGCAGCCCTGGCTCCAGTAGACCCGTATCTACTCTTATGAGGAATCTTGGTTTGAGAATTCCTCAGTGGTCTCCTGAATTCCTCTTGGAACTTGAACTTAGAACCTACCTAAGGATTCCAATTAGCCTCTCTCTTCTTTCCTTTCCTCCTTCCTTCATTTTTCCTTCTTTTTCGCTTTTTCACTTGGAGTCAGGCTCATGGGTTAATGTTTCTCCCCAGGTTCCCTTACCCTTCTATCTCATAGCCATTTCCTCCAACACACTCTTGTCTAGTTTAGCCTTGTCTTGGTATCTGCTTCTTTAAAGACCTAGATAAGCACAGCTGATTTCTATAAGAATATCCTCTATACCCATGGAGTGAGTACATTGCTTGTATTTTCCTTCACTGCTAGCAATTTTGATTAGAAATATATTAATTACATTTTCTTTCCAAGGAATTTGGAATTGAGAGTTGTGTACAATAAGTTAGTCTCTGTGTGTGGCTGCAACTAAAGGAAAGAAATGATAGCCATGGCAGTCATCTTCTGGCCATGATGTATTTGCTTGTATAGATAAAGCCAATCTGAAAGTCATTGTTGCAGTTTGTAGGGTTTGCAGCTAAGTAAGATTGGTGATTACTTTTCTCCTCTTCTCCTAACCAATAGAGATGAGGTTTCCAGGTCAGTACCAGATTGATTTTGCCATGTACACATACTCAGGTATGTGGTGTCTTTAACAACAAGGTCTTACCATATATATATATGTGTGTGTGTGTGTGTGTTAAATATAAATATATATTTGTGCTAAATATATGTGTATGTATATGTGTGTGTTAAATATAAATATATATTTGTGTTAAATATAAATATATTTAACACAAATATATTCTTCCTCCCTTGAAAGCCTTTCCTTGGCCCCTCTGCCCTGGGGCCCTTTACTAATCCCCTGACCTATATGGATATTCTAAGATGCATAGGTAACATCCACAGGTGAGTAAGAACATGTGAAGTTTGTCTTTTGGGGTCTGGGTTACCTCATGCAGAATGCTCATTTCTAGCTCCATCAATTTATTTGTGATTTTTGTAATTTTCTTTTTTTAACAGCTGAATAATACTGCATTGTGTAAATATAATATATTTTAATTACCAATTCATTATTTGATGACTATCTAGGCTATTTCTCTTTTCTAAATATTGTGAATAGAGCATCAATGAACACGGATAAGAAAGTATCTCTATAATAGGATATGGAGTCCTTTGGGTAATTCCCAAGAATGATACAGTTGGATCATCTAGTAGATCTAATTCTAGCTTTTTTAGGAACCTACATTGATCTCTATAGTGGCTGCACCAGTTTGAACTCCCACCACTGGTGAATAATTGTTCCTCTCTCTCCACATCCATGCCAACATTTGTCTTTTTTTTTTTTTTTTAATATATCTTAGCCATTCTGACCAGGCTAAAATAAAATCCCAAAGTGGTTTTTCATTTGTATTTATCTGATGGACAGGGATGTTTAACATTTAAATCTTGGAGACCTAGAGATAATATCACCCAGGCAATTAACAGTATTACCACCCTTTGTTCTATATATATAATCGGAAGCCTAGTTATCTTCAGATTCAGCAAGATACTTAGGACTTTTACAGTACATTTTGGCTTGTGCTGGTTTAAGCTGAGTTCTACTGTTTGCATTTAGAGAAACTTAGACTGACAGTCATCATTCAGACCTAAAGAGGCTCTCACAACAAGAAAAGGCCATTGTGAAATGCAAACTTTCCTAGAAGAGAGTTCCATTATTATGATGGGCATATAATTCATCCCCCAAGCCATTATGCTTCTGAAAGTGAAATGTAGTGATTGTGATATTGCATTGACACTGCAAGGTTAATCCAGGATTTTTCTGGGGAAATTAGGGCCTCTTGTGATCATACTACATCATACTTAGCAGAAGAGTTGGGAACTTGATGGGAGTGCAAGATGAAAAAGGTGCAGGGCTTGGCACCACCTCAGTGGGGAACTTGGGAGGCATTGAGGGAATCAGACAACTGGCCATCAGTATTTTAGTAGCGAACTACAGAAATGATCCTGAAAGTAGAATAATCTTCATCAACATTCTAAAGCAATATGGAAAATTCATTTTTTAAACTTCAATAGCAGGAAATATTGTTCTCTCTCCTTTTTTCTTTTGTTTTTGGGATTTTTTTTGAAACAGGGTTTCTCTGTTGTAACAGGCTGTTCTGGAACTCACTCTCTAGACCAGGCTGGCCTCAAACTCACAGAGATCTGCCTGCCTCTGGACTCCTGAGAGCTGCGATTAAAGGTGTGTGCCACCACTGCCTGGCTTTGTTTTCTCTTCTATGGTCTATTGTAGATGCAGTATTTCAGTACTAAGTGGTGAGTAAGCATGTATAAGTTCTGGGTCAAGATCGTTCAGAAAGTCTACTTGGACCCCTCACTTCTGTGGGAGCTGGAGGCAGACTCTTTAATATCTGTATATCTCGGCTTCCTCATCTTAAAGGTGGTATAATCATAACACTGACGTGAGGGAGGCTATGATGAGCAGAACTTAGAACAGTGCCTAATAATAGAGAGTACTGTGGGTAAATATTAACTTTTGAGGAGTAAAAAAAAAAAAAAAAGACAAAAACCATAAAGCCCAGAGCTCATCTTGTCATTGATAAGAGTGTTGTCAGCTTTCTCAAGTGTTGTCAGATTTCTTGTTGAGATAATTAACTTAAAATGAGGAGGAAAGGTTATTCTGTCTCATAGCTTGCAATTGACTGGATTGATTGTTTGGGCCTCTAAAGAAACACAACATCATTGTGATAGACATGGAAGAACATAATGTTTATCTCACAGATAGGAAGCAAAAACAAAACAAACAAACAAACAGAAAACAAGAATGGGAAGAGCAAAGGAGCAGATGGTTCCTATAATATCCTAGGATATGCCCTCAATGATATAAAACCATACCATAAAGTTGAATCCTTCAAAGATTCCAAGTAAGAATGCACCATAGGATAATAGGCTTTTAAAACATGAATTTTGGAGAGATACCCAGAATCCATTTATAGTAGCTGTGGAGACAAGATCCTATGGGTTAATTCTCCCTACTGTCAGAGGTTACAGGACATAGGAGAAGATGACGGTGGAAGCCAAGAGAAAGGAGCTAGAGAGTCATCCTGTAGATCAGCTCTACTTATATATATCTAGATGTTCATTTATCCAGTATGGGTAGTTATTTCATACGTAACAAGTCCAGGGTAAGAAGTGAAGCTGGAGAAATAGTAAGAAGAGTCTGTACCTTTGGAACCATCATAATAAGGGAAGAAAAACAATTTAAAATTTGGTGTATAAAATTTGTTCCCAAGATCTGGATTCAAATCTTGGCTCCATTCAATAATAAGCTGAGTATCTTGAACCTTGAAATCCTTTCCCTAATACATAAATAATAATAACAGCATCTATTATTAAAAATCTTCATGAGTATAAATGAAAACATCCACATATGATGCCTAACAGATTTTGATACATGATGCACAGGCCGTGGTTAGAGGTCTAGAATAAAATTGCAATAATAAAGGGAAATGATAATAAACCTAGTAAATTTAAAACAGTAATATGAGTTAGAGGACAAGGATAGGCATTAATCTCCTTATTGACAGGAGGAGAAGGTACAGAGAAGTGGGGGCATTGGATCTGTCTTTTACAATGACTAGACGTTTATCAAACGATCAAGGTGGTATGTTGGTACAGGAGTTGGCAGAAACAAAGAGAGAATCAAAGCAAATTGTTCAGGTTCAGAGAAGGGATATTTGGTGGGGCAGAAAATTGATTTTAGAGTTGATATAAGAGGGCTTCTTAGGCTTGGTTGCAAGGGATCCTTTCTTGGCATAATGTAGAATTTACACTTTATCCTCTGGACTAATATTTCTCAGAATCTGAAACACTCACCTCAGAAGTTGTTGAAAAAAGCTGTGTGAATGAGGTCTGTACTTCAGCAGCTTTGTAAAGCAACTGGTTAAATGAAGGAGAATTTTTTACACCCAAACTCCCCAGCAGCTTTAACATACTAAGGAGTCTCTGTCAAAAAAAAAAAAAAAAGAGTATGTTTCCTTAGAAAGTTTGTCCTGTGCCCCCGTTTTTGAGTTGTGAGAGATACTGTTCAGCCAATGCATGCTCAGATCCAGGTCAAAACAGAATGATTACATGTGAATTATGGAGTTTTGTTAACTGCTGTGGGGGGTAGAAAGACTGAAGGCGAGTATTCACACAGAAGACAGCACAATGTGTATATGATTGATGGGGAGAGTCTGAGATAGGCCTTTGTAAAGAGTGGAGCCATGGCTACTTGGCTCTGAACCTCTTCTCTTCTTAGCTAATGAGCTGATGCCTGTACATCCCCATGCCTCAGTATCACCAACTATGATCAAGAATTAGAATATGTTGTAGGGGGCATTGTGAGGATTGGATGTTATCATATTTGTAAAGTATTTAATACAATGCTTGGTACATATTAGCATTGAAGAGCATTTTGCTAATTAAACATAGAGGACAAGTCAGAGCTCTCAGGGGTATTTTTCTAAGGAAGTCAGAAAGGACTGTGTGCTTGGACAACACACATCTCTGCTCTCTTGTCCCCTGCTTGTTTCTTTAGACTTTCTTCTTGCCTATCACCTAGTTTTTTTAACAGAACACAGCAGCCATGTCACTCAAATGACAAACTAGGGTTTTCTTTAGGTGTTCAGCCTGAGAAAATGCAAATAAAATAAATTTGAAAATAATAAACACCTATATTTCCATTATTAAGTACTTACAAGTATAATAGACATATAAAATATAAGTGGTGTACCCACCATGACACTAAGGGAGTCTGCCACAAGAATGTTACTCTTGTTAACTCAGTGGTTGCCACTTCTGTGTGCAGAGAAGGGCAGGATCCTACCAAACTACAGGTAATGCCAAGATTGAAAGGTAGATATTGTCTTTGTCACATGGTTCCTACGTGCCAGCTAGCATGGCATTGCTCAGCTAGAGGAACAGAGGTCTGTGTGTGGAACACATGCTGGGCTGCATTAGTATTACAGAGGCATCTCTGGAAAAACCTTTGAAGGTAGTTCTGCCTATGTGCTAGATTTGTTCAGCACACATTAGATCGTCACTACTATGTAAGCTGAAATTCTTCAAGTACAGGACTGAGACTATGACCTAGGTCTTCCTGTCTCTGGTGACCTTGCTTTTTTCTACTATATAGGCAAGTGGACAAGTGGACCCATCCTTGTGGATAAGTGCTTGTGAGTCATCCACTTGTTAATTCATCACCTTTTAAAAGGTGTCTGCAGCGTGCCAGGAACCTTGACAGGTGCTGGAGAGTAAGTGAAGAAAAGAAATCAGTCACAGTCCCTGTTCTCATGGGTCATCTAGACTCCAGGTAAGGCGATGAATGGGAAACGAAATGATGAGGGCAGAATGGAAAGACTCGGGTGCTCATATGGTACTTCTGTCATCCTTGAACCCACCCAGTAAGCCAGGACCCTGGTTAGGGCCCTGGTAGCTGCAATCAAAACAAATAAAAACCAAGAAGGCTGAAGATGTAGCTCAGTGATAGACAATTTCCTGATATGCATGATGCTCTGGATGCACCCCTACCACTTGGAGTAGATTGTGGAGGAGGACAAGGTGAACTGTCAGAGTATTGGGTCTCCAAGAGCATAGTTTAGCCAAGATATTCACTACTTGCTAGCTATTTGGCCTTGCGAATGTTACTTAAACTTAGTTACCATTTTCTTTTAAATCACTGTGTATGTTTATGTATGCTGTGTGTGTGTATGTACCTCTGAACATATATGAAGGCAGAGGGCAACATTGGGTGAAGGTCCTCACCTTCCACCTTGTTTGGGACAGGGGGTCTCTTGTTCCCTGCTGTGTACATCAGTATGCCAGGTTCTAGAGAGCCTCCCATCTCTACTATCATCGCTGGGATTGCAGACGTGAGCCTGGCTTCATATCTGGCTTCATACAGGTTCTGGAGGTCCTAACTCAGATCTCGCACTTTGAACTGTAGTATTTTACCATCTCCTCAGCCCAATCCCCAGGTTTATTTTAATTTTCAGATTAAATAAGTTAACAGATGTAAACTTTTTGAAAGAAAAATAATATATATTCAATAAATATTTTTCTTAGGAACAATCCCCACAGACCCATTTTAAGCATCAGGGAGTGGTTAATTCTTGAGCTTTTCTTTCCCTTTTCAATGGTTTAGATATTACACTGTTTGAGTCTCCTGATGATCTGGATTTATCATGACTACATTTTGTATGACTCTTTTCATTTATCCTTTACTTATTTGGAGTATTGTGACCAAAACATGCTTCAAATTATTGCTACTTTTCCTATTAAAAGGAAGCTTTTTTTTTTCTCTCCTGTTCCTCTGAATCTGAGACAAAGTTAGTTCTTACTTGATCAATGGAATACAGCAGAAATAGTGTTCTAAGATTCTAATTGGGTAATATGAAACGTTTATCATCTTTGGTATTATACAGTGGTCACTCAGAGAAAGCCAAATACCTTGTCAGAAGCCTGAACTCTGAGGCCACCATACCAGAAAGAGCCCATAAAAGAACCCACAGCAAAGATCAGAGAGTGCACAAAGAGTACTCCTGTTGAGTTCCAGTACATGCCAAGCCTTGGCTCTTGACTCAGCTGATACTCC
The DNA here is from genome assembly GCA_026225945.1 of Cricetomys ansorgei. Taxonomy (NCBI): domain Eukaryota; kingdom Metazoa; phylum Chordata; class Mammalia; order Rodentia; family Nesomyidae; genus Cricetomys; species Cricetomys ansorgei. Next base: position 11,302,148 of record JAMJFZ010003875.1, on the reverse strand, counting down.
ATGTGTATCATGAGAAGTTATCCTTACCAAGCCTAGCCTGTGGCTGATTCAGAGCAAAGGAAATAGATCAGGATTAACATGGTTATTACAGTCTATTTTGTAGCAATAGATAATTAGAAGATGAGTTTTAAACTCAGCAGCGAATTCTTTGGAAGTGTAGAACCTTGTATAAGCATGACATGGATTTCATGGTGAATATGTGAAGCTGGGAAAAGCTGGCCTCAGCAGTTCAGGTGTTTGTTTACCTGTACATTGCTAAAGGAGTAAACAGTACTCCTTCCATTGCTGTAAAGGTTGTTCTGGTTTTCTCTACAACTAAAATATATTCTGGAGAAGGGATGCTGAGGGTAACTTGGAGTCAGAGCTGGTTCACAGAGCCAAGGCTAAAAGAGGAAATGATTCATGTAAGGATATAATTCCACTCAACAAGACTTTATTGAGCATCTATTACACACCAGTCTAGATACTATAGATGTTAATGTGACATCCTTATGGGAAAGAAGATGAGGAGGTAGGACCAATAATTCCATATCATTTTTGCAAAGGTTAAGTCTATGAGGAGTAATTTAGTGACAGATCTCTCACCTAGCATATGAAGGCCATAGACTTGATTCTTAGAATAGAGAATAGGCTGTATATTGTGGCATCAATGGGCTCCAAGAAAAGCCACATTCAACGCTATCTGAAGATGTCAGGGGAAACTTTATGGTGTTTGAATGGAGCATTAAAGAATATACAGATGTTCACCAGGAAGTCGCAGGACAGGTAGATGTAGTATAGTGGCTAATATAGGCAATGAGGAAGTAAAATGCATGCATGTATGCCCAGCTCTATTCCCATTCAACTCCTAGATTAAAACAAGCTATTGATTTTTTTCTGAGTCTCTGATTCATTTTTTTTAAATAACAGAATTAACCATGGGATTATCTGAAAACTAAAAGAGTTAAACCATGTAAAGCACTTAAAGAGGGCTCTAGTGTAGCATAGGCAGGCAGGCAGTGTTGGTGTGTGCAAAGAGAAAGGCAAAAAACAGCATGGTAAAATAAGGGTGATCTAGTTCGCAATGATTGTCATGAAGAATTGATGAGGGAAAAGCGGGCGGATATCGATGATCAGTGGGAGTCGAAGCTAGAAGAGTCAACAGGAATCTGGTCCTTAAAAACCTTGTGTAAAAAGCATAGATTTATATTCTAGGGCAGTTGTGTCTTGTCATACGTTCTTAGGAGGAAATATTAGAATCACTATTTGGACAACAATACTTTTTTTTCTGGAGTAATTCCAATATTATAAATCCTATTGTTTGCCTAACACACACAACCAAACATATCAAAAAGCAAATTCTTCTTGATGGGCCAGGTGAAACTTCAAAGAAAGGAGGCAGAAGACTCCTTCAGAGAATATAACCCAGAAAGTATTTTCAGAAAGTATTAAATACTAAAACCAGGACTATGAGCACCTGGGTCTTAAGACTGAAGATGCTACAGTGGGAAAGAGAAGCCTTTGAAGAATTGCATTTGGGTGAGACTAGGGAGTATTAGACTTGAATTTCAGAAACATTACCATGGCAACAACTGGAAGGAAACATTGGGATTGTGGAAGAGGCTGGCCAATGCTGGAAGAAGACAGATGGATAGGAGGCTATTAGGATGGTCCAGGTAATGGGTTCTTAAAGCCTTCCTTAAGGAAGTAATGCTGGAGATGGGAAGAATTGGTACCATCTTCGTGGCAGAATAGATGGGTGTCTATGAGGAGGTGATAGGGATGTTGAGGTAGAGGGGAGGGAAACAAAACACATGTGGATATTAGATTAAAAGGGTACAAGGCAGGAAGTGGGGTAGAATAATAGAATAAATGAATTGTGTTTGAAAGTGCAATAAAGAAACCTGATATTTTGTATGCTAATTAATAATAATATATTTTTAAAAGATTTCAAGTAGCTGAATACTCTTGGATTCCCGACCCCATTGCAAGAATACTGTGGTAAGTATCTCCCTTTTTTGTCTCTGTGGCTACACTACTCTTAGTCACTCTTTGAGCTCACATTTGTCCAGTTAGTACAGTGAAGCAGGTCCAATTCTAGACGATAAAAGTGATGATTACAAATGTTCTCATCTAACATTATTTCATTGTCAAAAATAAAAAGACCACAAATAACTTTTACCTACTAATATGGACTTTTCAGCTAAGAACCAGAGGCATAGGAAGGCCATTTCTTAAAACCCATAACCAGGCAGATTTCTCCTAGGCTGGCTTTATATCTCAGGTGCAGTCCAAATTGCTGAATCCTGCTCGACTTTTGAACACTGATTTCACTGTGATGTAGAGACTTTGAGTGGGGGAGTGGAGTGAGGGCAACCGAAGCTAACCTGTCTTCACACCCAAAATCCATGGGATTAGAGTCATCATATTGTGACTCCAAAGGCCTCTGACAGGGAAAACCAGAATATAAACCCTCCCGGTGGGAAATAAGCCAGCCATCTTTGAGAACCTCATTCACAAAATGTCTCTGATCTCCAGGAACTTCAGATAGTGTCTTGATGTCTGTGGTTCCCCATGTGTAACACTAAGCACACAGCCTGCTGGCTGAAACTTCCTTATCCTACCAGAGGTGGGAAATGCCCAAGTAGAAGCTTCCTGTCTCCAGTTCTGAGCTCAATAGAAGAGCACAGATCTTGGACATATAGCATTTGGGGAAATACTCTTTTCAAACCTTTCTTTTTGGAGTGAGTAGAGCGAAAGTATAACTAAGCATTGTACCTTCAGTCCATACAAGCCAAAGGTGAAACTGAACACACAGTAGGGATGCTGAATATCTTTTTGTGAGGAGGACAGGGAAGGGGTCCTGGCAGGGTAATGTGATCTAGGCATAGAGTTTAGGGTGGAAGGCCTGGCTTCAGAGGACAAGTATCAAGTTACTGCTTTCATTTTTCAGACTGAAGGACTAAGCAGAAACATCTTGAGGACAAGCCAGTTATTCAGAAAGGCACAGGCAGAGATGGAGATTCTACACACTGACACACCTAGGAGGGAGACTGAGAGGCTGGCTTGGAGTTAGTGAATACAAAAGCTGAAGCAAGAAATCCCAGGAAAACTGTCTAGCCTGAACAGCATGGTGACAAAGGCTTTGAACACGTCCGGCGAGGGAGCTGCTGAAGCGCTGATCTCACACGGACATTGACACTTAATTCTGGATGTTCCCTCACCTTCCTGGATAATCACAGAATTGAAAATCAATTTTAGAGATTAAAAAACTGGGCCCAGGGGGGTAAAACAAATTACTGGAGTTCACATCTCCAGTGAATATCAACCAGGAAGAAATACAGGACATGTCACTCTAAACATCACACCTTTCCCGTTACATCTGATGTTTTACAAGTATCAAAAAAAAAAAAAAAAAAAAAGAATGAGAAGTCTGGGCTCCCTAATTAAAAAATAGAGGCGAACTAATGGCAGAAATCAGTCTGACACTAGGTGCCAGTGACTGGAAATGTGCTGAATCCAGGGAGGTATTAAAAACATGGGTTTCTGAAAAGGCATCACAGGGTGAGTGAGATGGACAGACATTTGCCTACCAGCCAAAGGTTCATCTCTGAAAGGATTCATTATGGCCATATGCTGGGGTAACTATATAATATGAGAGTTCCAGGCCAAACACACACACACACACAGACACACACACACACACACACACACACACACACACACACATCCAGGCTCCTTGTCAAAGGAGCAGGTAAAATCACATAGTACTCAAATACAAATCTTTTCTCTTTCACTTTCCCTCTCAAATCTGTCCTGGTAGTTTTTAATTGCTATTTAATGTGCTATCCTAAGCATGGGAGTTCTTAGCAGTGGGATGCAGGCACAGAGTGTCTTCCAAGGTTTTGTAACTTGTTAGGCATATGAGAAGCTCAAACTGAACAGTACCCCCTCCAGATGCCAGTGTAGTTCCCCCAGCTGAAAGCAAGGAAGTCGTTTTTCCCTCTTCCACAAACCCAAAGCTCCATCACAGTGCATGGAAGACACTCAAGGGGTTGCAAATCCCACACAAGGACAGAGTAGCAGGATCAGGGGGTGGTATAGGCAAGCCCAGTCCAAGCAAGGACAGTGGCTTCTGCCACCTCACCACAGGTTGGATTCTAATGCATCCACACTTAGACTCCTATCAGAAGCAACAGTCATCCATCACTGAGCAGGTCAAGGAAAGGAGGCCAAGCAGGCCCTAGTCCTCGATGACAGGTGGGCGGACATCTAAGAGCCTACCTTGTTCACAAGTAAAGAAGCAGAAGACAATGAAGTAGAGGCGTATAATCTAAAATCTCCAGTATCTGGATTATGCTTTATCATTCTGTCAGCCTTCAGAAAAACACAATGTCAAATATAAAAGTTATTAAAACTTTTAAGATGATGGCCACAGACCTTAAGTGGTCAATAGGAGGGCCCTTGGAGGGCAGGGCCTACATTTCTTACACATTTATAAAACTGGTATCTGGTACAGAGTCTATGCAAGTTGCAGCTGCAATGGTTGTTAATTATAAATACCATGCAGAAATCAAGAATGGACTAAGGCTCCCAAGCCTTCCAGCTTCCCTACAAGCTTGCCAGAAGCCATAGTAGTCTCCTTCAATTGTCACTGGCCCTGCCTCTCATGCTGCAACTTGAATTCTGCTGCTGAGATTGTCATCCCTTCTTCATCAAAACAAGTGTTCCCTTCCTGCCAGTGTTTGTATATTACTTAGTAAGTGCTGGAAAATGAGGCATACAGGGCTTGGAAGATGGTCCAATGTGTGAAGTGCTCAGTGTGTAAGCAAGAGGGCCTGAGTTTAGATTTCCAGGATCTATGTAAAAGCCAAGTATAATGGCCTCACATGTGTAACCTTGGACTTCGAAAGAGGAGACAGGCAGATTCTAGGGGCAAACTGGCCAGGCAGCCTAGCTGAAGAATGATCTCTAGGTTCAATGAAAGACTTTGTATCAAAAATAAAGTGGACAGCGATAGAAGACATCTGACATTGGCTTTCTGGCCTCTACACGTGCACACATGAACATATTCACCCTCACACAAATGTTTATACAAATGCATACAACACATACGCATACAACACACACACACATCATGATATATAGATAAATAGATGATAGATAGATGATAGATAGATAGATAGATGGATGATAGATGATATAAGTAACATGAGAGCTGTTTTTTTCTCTTTCTCCTATATCCTATATTAAATAATATGGCAAAATTCTACTAGCACTAAGATAACTATATAATTAGCACATCTTCTATGTTGCATATGAAAGAAGGCTAACTCATGATGCCAATAGGACAGCAGAAGTAGAGACTGTCTCAGGAAACCCAGGACGTATGATCATCCCCTCAGGATGGAATGTTTAATTGGTATTAAACAGTGACGCATAGTCAAGATTTCCAGTGCCTCTGCCTCCAATCAGCTTTTAAACGTGGAACTTTTTTCTTCCCACTCAAAATGGCCTCCCAAGAGGAGAGTTGGTATTTTCCTGCTCTGTGTTCCTGTTAGATTTCTTAATCTCAGTATCTGTGTATTCTATATTCTTTCTCTGCCAGGAGAAATTCTCCAAATTCTCCAAATTCCCAGGCATGTTTCCTGAGACTCCAACCTTTGCCATGCAAGTGTAGATATGTCTCACTTTTAGATAGTTATTTGAATTAAAACATTTCCTCTGGGAAGAGGAAGGGGTTACTAAATCTCTGAAGATAATAAAACTTCCAAGACTCAGGAAGCTGAGAAACTGAAAGTATTTACAATGTTCTCCTCCAAGGTTGTATAAGCAGTTAATAGTTGCTGAGGAGGAGACTCCCCTTCAGTAGAGCTTCCTACTAGTTGGTCATTCAGCTCTGGGATACAGCTCTTGTGTGTCATCACCCAGGCTGGAATGGGTCTTTAAGGAATGTGGCTACTTCTGAGTCACTCAGGATTCTGTAAATAACTCCAATAAATGCACTGGTTTGCTAAGCCAGACTTGGATGGAATATTTTTATTGGTCTGTCCTTTTTGATCTGTAAGGGTTGAATAGACGATTGTTCGTATCTCCCCAGGAGTGGCCCTATAACTCTCATGTTCTTGCCATGCCTGCACATGGAGTGACTTCTTTCTACTCTCAAACAGCTATGGGAAAGCATGGAATATTCCTTCATGCATACTGCATTTGTTAATGCTGTTTCTAAGGTGCCAGAGGATTGATGTCACTAGCTGGGAAATCTTAATTGCCCTGGAATGGCATACTTCAGAGTTCAGAAAATACTTTGTTAATGATTTCAGTCTGATGATGAAATTCAATGTTCTTAACCTTTGCTATAAAGGAAATTGCCCAGTCCAAACTATTCTTCTGAGAGGGTGAAAGAGTGTGAGTGCCTGTTCTGAAGAGACTATCAATAGAAGAGAAAGTCCCTTTCTATTGCTGTGCCCCAAATCTTTCCCTCAGATGCTTGTCCCTCTTTCCTTCATGGGATGGCTGTCACAGGAAGTCAACTCATTGGCTCTCCCACTTGACATCTGAAATGATTTTTGTCTTTGTATTATTTCTCTTGAACAAGAAACACCTTTTTGAAGAGTTCTATTTATGCCATGAAATGTAAGTATAACCTTTTCGGTTCCTTTTGGGGGAAAAAAGAAATACTTCAAGGAGTTATAACTTCAGTGTTAACCTTAAAAACCTGGGACATCTATGATTTAGAAGGGGGGTGAGGTTTCCAGTCCTACCTTTCAATAGGGTGATAGTAAAAAATTTACTCTTTAACTCTCAGGATCTCCATTATAATGGGATTCTTAACACAAATAAGTAAGTAAAAATGCTTTTAATTATTTTGTAATTTTAAGGCTGACAGTTTATCATTCTAACAATGGTGTTCTTACCATTCGTGCCTCCCTGTATTATCTCCTTTTTCTTTCTTCTTCTAATTCAGCTGTGACATAGAGTAGCAATTCTTTAAGAATTCTGTAGCATCCCAGTTTAGTATTACATGTACTATAATCACTATATATATATTATACATGTATGTATACATATATATTATATATGTATATAATATATTTAATAGATATATCTTATAATCACATAAGTGTCATGGGCTATGTTGCTTCAAAATAGGGATTCTGAAACTCTAATTCTAGAGTCTCAGAATTTGATTATATTTGGTAAGAACTTGAAAGAGGTAATTAAGGTCAAATTAAGTACCTCAGGAGGGTCTTAATCCAGGATGACCAATATCTGAAGATGAAAACATGAACACGCACACACACACACACAGTTGGAGATGCCAAGACAGAATGAGACAGACAGACAAAGACAAAGACAAAGACAAAGAGAGACAGAAAGAAACAGAATCATACAAAGAGAAAAAAGCCATCTACCAGCCAAAGAGAGGTTTCAGAAACCAAACCTTTTAATATTTTGATTTCTAAAATTCAGACCCTGGACTGAGAAAAGTATATTTCTATGTTGAAGCTCTTTGCTCTGTCTGCTTCATTGCACAGCCCCAACAAACTAGTAAAACTCTGATCTTGTATCCATTCAAAATTTACTGAATTTTTAAAATTCATTTTACATTTTTATGCACATATTGTTCAGGTAAACATATACATATGGGCTCATATACATGGAGGCTAAAGGACAACCTTAGATATCTTTCTTAAGTAGTTTTCACTCCCCACTTTTTTTAGAGACAGGAACCCTTATGAGCCTAGAACTCAGCACTTAACCTTGAGTGGCTGGCCAGTGAGCCTCAAGGATCTGCTTGTATCCCCTTCCTTAGCACTGAGATCACAAGCGCACACTGGCACACTCCGCTTTCTCTGGGCATTGAACTTGGTCTTAAGGTCTGTGCAGCAATCGCCTACCGAGCAAGTTATTCCTCCAGCCCTCATGTTCCATTTTAAAAATCAAGTTTATTAAAGCATAACTTTCGTATAACAAAGCACAGATTTTTCAGTTGTGTTATTCAGAACACTATGTTTGAAAGCTGGATTTATCAACGTGAACAAACTACAGCCAAAATGAAAATCCATTTTTGCAACTCAAAACTTCTGCCATGCCCCTTCTCCGTCAGTCTTCACTCTCCAATTATGAGCAGAACTCCTCCTCCTGTTTCAATAGGTAAGTTTTGCCTCCTCTAGAGTTACACATAAATGGAATCATACAGTATATATTTCTTTATGTCTGCTTTCTTAGAAATGTTCTTGATATTCATTTGTATTATGCATATGTCAATGATTTGTTCCTTTTTTTAGCTCAATTGTGCTATGCTGTGTAGAACCATAATTGTTCAATTATTCACTTGTTGGTGAACATTTAGTTTATTTCCAGTTTTATGTTGTTAATAATGATACTGAGAATATTTGTATAGGAATCTTTTTGCATTCCACCATTTGTTATTGTTTTTGGGTAAATGCCTGAGAATATAATTATTCTGTTGTGTGGTAAATGTATTGATCTGGTGTTTTTCAAAAAAAAATAATAATAAGGTTTTACTTTGTCATCAATTTTATTTTTTGAAATTATTTTGTATTTTACTTTTCTACTAGCAATGAATGAGAATTCTGATTATTTTATACCCTTGCTATCTTTATGAATGTGTAATGCAATGTTCTCTCATGTGGTTTTAATTTCAATTTTTCTTAATGACTAATGATGTTGAGCATCTTTTCATGTCATTTCACTACAAAATCACATATAGAATTTGGGGAAATGTCAGGCCAAATATTTCGCTCATCTTTAGAGGGCTATTTATCATTGAGATGTAAGTATTCTTTTTTACATTCTGGATGGGTCTCGTCTGATACATACATGTATTGCAATCTTCATTTCATCCATGGAGAAGACCCATTATCTTTTCTATTTCCTTAACTGTATCTTCCATAAACAAAGGTTTTCATTTTAATTATGACAATATTTATCAATTCTCTTTTAATAATTACTGGTGTTTTTACATTCCAAGTTCCGAAGTTACAAATGTTTCCTCCTCAGTTTTTATCTAAAACCTTTGTTAGTTTAGTGTTGGGGAGATTAAAAGTTATTTAGTGAGCTAAAATTTGCCATGCACTATTTGTGATAAATAAAATGTTTAGTTGATTTGAGTTTATTTTTACTCTGTGGTATAGGTAAGGATTGGATTGAGTTTTTGTTCTTGTTTTTTTGCATGTAGCCATGTGATTATTTTAGCACCATTTGTTGTAAAGGTTGTTCCCAATAAACCTGGGCAACGCCATCACTAATTTAAAGTCTGTCCTCGTGAGGTCTATTTCTAGACTCAATTGTTCCACTGCTTTAGACATCTACTGCTTTGTCAATATATACACTGTCTTGCTTCCTTGCACCTCTACTATAGAGCTTCAGGTTCAGTTTGTTCTTCTTCAAAACTGTTTTAGCTATCTTAACTATCTGCATATTTTCATATAAACTTTTAGAATCAGTTTATCAATCCCCTCAAGACCATCTTGAGGTTTTGATTCAAATTATGTTAAATTTGGGGGAAATAGATTTTTTTTATTTTAAATCAATTTTTAAAATGTATTTATGATAATGTGTATGTATCTGTATGAGTGTATGCCATGTGTGTAAAGGTGCCCACATAGGGTAGAAGGTGTCAGATCCCCTGAGGGTGGAGTTACAGGTTCTTGTGACCAAATGTGGGTACTGGGAACCAAACATGCACTGCCACACCTAGTAAGACTTTATTTTTTAATTGTTTGTTTCCAGTGCTTAGAATTATCACTGAGTTTAACATGTTGACATTGTTCCCTAAAGTCTTACTAAAATTCTTACTTTTAGTTCCTTTATTGTACTTTTTATAAGAATTTTCTGTGCACTTAATCATGTTGAATAAAGAAAATATTACTATTTCTTGTCCAATCTACATATATTTTATTTCTTTTGCTTGCTTTTTCATGCTTGTTTTTTGACACATGCCAGGACTTACAGTACAGAGTTGAATAGAAACAGTGAGAACAATCGCCTAGACTGTGTTCCTGCTGAGTGTGGACGCATTCACTATTTTGATATTAACTTCAATGTTAGTTTAAGATTTTTAACAGGTGTCCTATATCAGGGCACCATGAAAATTCCCTTCCATATCTAGTTGGTTGGTAGCTTTTATGTGACTAGATATTGGGTTTTGTCAATCGCTTTTTTATATATCTATTAAGATAATCAAATTTTGTCTCTAGCTAATCTAAAGAAAACTTGGTTAAATTTTCAAATGTTAACTAAATATACATTTCTCAGATATGTCCTGGTTCTGTTGGTAATTTCAGACTGGTCTTTGGCTACCCCATCAGAGGTATCAGCCACAGCTAAGTAAAATCTCTTCTTCACAAGTGTAAGCACAGTCTTGAGATGGGGGAGGGGCTTTCTTTTGAGCTTCTAGTGTGTAAATGTGGAGAATAGCTGAGGGTTAACTACTGGGGTCACTTTTCAGAGCAACTAGTTTTTGCTAATCTCTCATCCTAATTTTCTGCTCCCAAATCCAGGGCTCAAGGCTGTTTCATAAAGTGAAGGTTTCTCAGAGTTGGAAATACCTTAGGGATCATTTAACATAATCTTCCAGCCAATCCTTTCTCTGTTAAACAGTTACTCATCATTGACTTGAAATAACTTGGGAGAGAAGATCCATAACATCCTGACTTCTCAGGCACAATCAAGTAAAGCAATGGAGCAGGTTAGGAGACTATGGTATAACTGCGATTTCAGTTTTCCTAAAGGCTTCCATCTACTGCTCAACGAGTTTTCATGAAGTTTTTTACAGTAGTCTACAAATACCCATGTATTCTCAGGATTTCTTGAGTTCTTCATGTAATTAAAGGAGGTAATTTTATTTTTATAAGAATCAAAGATATCGGCACACTCTGCTTTGTTTCCATGACCACAGAGAACTTCAGCAGAAAACAACCACATATTTCCAATGCTCATGCTGACGTTCTGTTTGTATTTCTCTATTTGAGGAGCTAGTCACACAGAAGGATTCAGGGTACTCAGGTTGGGATTCCAAGTCAGCAGTCAACTTGTGTGTGTGATTTGGGGGATAACTATTTTATCTTTCTGTGCTTCCCTTTCCCTGTGTGCGCAATCGGAAAATATTAAAGTATTTCATTCATAGTATAGTTATAAAGATTAAGTTAATTAGTATATCATATATAAATGTCTGCTATCAAATATTACTAACTTATTTCTAATTGTTAATAAAGGCAGGCAGACTAAATATAATGTTCCTTAATGATTGTCTATTAAGTATAGACCAAACACTACCATAATTGTATTATACAAAGATTTAATTGATAAATCAAAATGATGATAAAGTTAAACTAGTCACTTATATGACACAATATAGTCATTTATATGAGTTAAATCATTCAATTAAATGACCCCACAAAATAAACAATGGCCATTTTAATTCAGCAAAATGGTATCATTTGTCAAATAAATGTACTGTTTATTAAAGTTTACATTTATAGTTTGCTTATGTTTAATTTTAAATTGGATTTCAATTCAACATCATAAGCACTAGAGCCACATAAAATTTAAGTTTTGCTTCATGTTATGCATATTTAAATAAAGTGCTAGTCAAAGTAATTTCTGAACACTAGGAGTCCATAAGGTAATTTTTCCCCTTTATTTATTCAAATTTAAGAAAGATGATATAGTGAGGTTATGCACTCTCTAATAAAGTATTTTCCTTTGTGGCTATCCTCAGCGACTGAGACTTAAGTCAGATGAATCTGTCCAAAGACAACCATGACAGAGGAAGCAAGCTATTTTGAAGCTTCTGAGTCAGGGAGGTTGAGCCACCACACGTACGGTCCAAGGTATGGAATTAGAAGAGTTCCGGTGTCTCTCTAATGGAGGAAAATAAGGATGGTGACATGGAGGAAGAGATGCAGAACTGACAAACGTTGAGTGATTTCAATGCCAGGCACTCCCCTCTTGGCAATTCTTTTATTTGTGGGCAGGTATCTCTTCACTTTCTAGATGAGGAAAATGGACTTCAGGAAAACTAATAATCCAAGGGTCACAGAGATAGAAAATAGCAGAGGCAGGTCTCCCCACCATGGTATTCCTAGCTACAATGATCATTTCTGCCATAGCTTAGCTTCTGAAAGCCAATGATGAGCTCTGAAAGGCAAACCCATGATCAGAATTCCCTCCCAGGAATTCAATAACATGAGCTTTGTTAGAATGACCAGATTACCAGTATCAGCTTCTGAAGCACAGGAGGAATCAATGGTGAGAGGACTGGGTTATTGAGATGGCAAGTTTTATGTGTCAATTTGACAGGGCTATGGGATTCTTAAATAGCTATAGGTAATCATACATTATTCCTGGGTGTGTCTGTGAAGGCATTTCTGAAATAGATTAATATTCAGAAGGAATAGCTAAGGAGAGTAGATGGACTTTCCCAAGAAAAGTAGATGATAATCATTAGGTCTATTGAGGTTCTGAATAGAACAAAATGTAAAGGAAAGCTGAATTAACTTTGCCTGACTGCTGGAGCAAAGACATCAATCTTATGCTTTTTGCACTCTGGTTCTCAGGCCTTGAGACCCAAGTTGGAATTTACACTATTGGCACTATGGCTTCTAGGCCTTCAGACAGTACCACTATCTTTCCTATGTTTTCAGACTACAGACAGCACATAGTGGATCTTCTTAGTCTCCGTATTCACACAAGACAATAGCATACAATAAATCTCCATGTATAAATGTAGTTATATATACATCTATTCATATATACACTTCTATAGAGGCATCTAGAAGGGGCTGGTTCTCAGCATCCTGACAACTTCTGCTATGGCTCAAAGTCATGAGAGAGTTTCTATCAGAAATAAATTTCTTTGCTGAACCCAACTATGCAAAGGAAGACCCATGGCCATTTATTTTCACAAGTGGGTTCATGACCTCAAATAATTATAGACCCAAATATGCCTGGGAAAAAATAGACTTACCCCATCCTTGGCTAACATCACTTCCTGCTAAGGATGTAGAAGTGTCTGTGTCTTACTGCTGGGAGGATCTCTCTCCCAGAATACAGTAGATGCTGGAAAGAAAGCACAGTGCCCTGCCCCCTCTTTTCCCACCTAAAGTTGTAGATTGTTCTTCTCCACTAAAAAGCTACACACTAAGCTCATTAACCACAAATGCACACTTGGTTAGAGTCAAAGTACCCACCACAAGTATTAAAGGCCCTCAATTTACAGAGCCCAATCCCAAGATACAGTCCCTGGTCTGTTATTGTAAAAATGTTAGCTCTTTTCTTTGCTGCTGTACAATCCCTGTAGGCCTTCTGAGACACTCTGGAGCCTGGTTCCTCCAAGTCTACACCCCTCCAGGTTTCCTCCACTAGACAGAATAAGGAACACTCCATGTTGTCACCCCTGGCCTCACCCTTCTCTCAAGGTCAGTGTGGTTTTTGTGGAGCAGAGTTAATAGAAATATTTTTAAATTGTTGATAACTTACATAAGTTTCTTTCAACTTCCCACCTCATTTTAGGTAACATCATGTAAATTTTTAACAAGTCATAAAAATTGAAAGAATTTTTAACAAACCAGTTTCAGCTTCATATATTTCCAACCTAGTTTCCCCTCTATGACTCACGTATTGTAGATGCTGCATACACAGAAATTATCTTGTGATATGTTCTCTGGCCTGTGCTTTGGCTTCTCCACATTATGTTAGTCAATTAGCAAAGAAGACAAGAAGATGGCTTCCTGGAAGCCATCTCTATACCAGAAGAGCCAATTGTAACTATATAAGGAAGTGACCTCAAACTGCAAGCATGCATACCAACAATATCAGGTAAACATAGTCTTTGGTTCAGCTTCTCTGGACAGCACTCATTGTGCCTGCAGTGGCTTCAGTACTGCTGCAGGTATAGAGATGGCAGAACCAGGATTCTAGAGCTGGGGACAGGAGAATGGTCTTGACTGAATACAGTTGAGTTTAAAATAGTGAAAAGGCAAATATCAAAAAGAATTGCAATATTGCACAGACACACGTCTCCAAGACTTGGTTGATAGAAACGAGGCCCGAAACTTAAGATTCATTATTTTCAACAATCTCTATCTTATATGAGAACATTTTACATTTTCATCATTGTTCACAATATCTTTAAACACACCAGACTCTTTTTTATTTTATTTCTTTACTGGGAAATAATCATGATTATTGATGGAAATTAACAATCATTTAATTTTTATTTTCATAATTAATCCTTGCTGCCAACCCTCCTAGTTTATATTATTGTCTGTGGAAGAAAGCCCTTGTGTTTGTGTCTTCCAATATGAAATGAAGATTTTATATCTCTCTACCCATAGCAATTTCATATTTATGGTATATCTCTTCTGTTTGGTCAGTTATTTTATGGTCTTTACTTTGATACTTACTTTGAAGAACTCCTTATGATTCTCTGACATAAAATCCAAATTTATATCCAAGTCTGTATTTTAAGTACAGTGATCCCAAACAAAGTCTTTAAATTTGGTACAATTTTGAGTAATGACCTTCACATGATATAATTACAAATGGACCAAAACACACTTCTGGCTGTATGGTTTCATGCTCTGCTTCACTCCCTGTGCTGGCTAGTTTTCTGTCTACTTTGTCACAAGTTAAGTTAGAGTAATCTGAAAGAAGGGAACCTCATTTGAGAAATTGCCTCTGTAAGATCTGGTAGGTAGGTAGGTAAGCCTATAGGGCATTTTCTTAATAAGTAATTGATATGAGAGAACCCAGACCATTATGAATGGTTCAACATCTGGGTTGGTAGTCCTGGATGATATAAGAAAGCATGCTGAGCAAGTCATGAGGACTAAGCCAGCAAGCAGTACTTTTCCATGACATTTATATCAGCTTGCCTCCATGTTCCTACCCAGTTTGAGTTCCTGCCTTGCTTCTTTCAATGAACCATGATTCAGGCTATATAAGCTAAATAAACCCTTTCCTCCTAAAGTTGTTTTAGCCATGGTGTTTCATCACAGCAATAGAAACCATAACAGAAAACCAGAAAGGAGCCTTATATGAAGGAAAACACATTGTTTGTCTTTCTGGGTGTGGCTTCTTTCAGTTAATATAAAGATAATATAAAGATTTACAGTTGCACCCACTTTCCTGAAAATATATACAATGATTTAAATGCATTTTTACAGTTTCATAAAATTCTGTTGTATATGTGGACCACATTTTCTTCATTCATTCATGTTAATGGAGATCTAAAGTGGTCTTATCATCTTGTTATTGTGAATAATGCATCAATAAACATAGAGGTACAAGTATCTCTCTGGTGTGTTAACTTAAAGTCCTGAAATATAGACCCCAAAGTGGTATAGCTGGGTTATATGGTAGTTTTTAAGGAACCTCTGTTCCAGTTTCCACTGTGGATGGGCCAGTGGACATTTCCACCAGCAGTATATAGGGTCCTCTTTCCTGACATCCTCACCAGAGTTTGTTGCCATCTTTTTTCTTCTGACTGAAGTGAGATACAATTGCAAACCAGTTTTAGTTTCCATCTCCTGTTGGCTAAGAATGTTGAATACTCTTTCCATTTATTTATTGGCCATTTATATATTTTTTTCTCTTGACAAAGACTTATTTAGTTCATGAGCTTATTTATTGATTGGATTTGGAGTATGGGTGTTTTATTTTTGAAGTTCTCTGTAAATCCAAATATTAATCCCCCAGGTGATGTGGAGTTAGCAATGATTATTTTTCCCTTTGTTGGCTGCCTCCTCTCTCTGGTAATCGTTTTCTTTGCTGTGTAGATGATTTTTTTTTAATATCATGTAATCCCTCTTGTTAATTTTTAGGGTTGTTTACTGTGCTAAAGTGTTTTCTGTATGTTTTCCTTGGGTGGTTTCAAAGTTTCTTACAATAGGGTCCTTGAACGATTTTGAACTTATCTCTATGTAAGAGGAGAAATAATGGTTCTAGTTTCATTTTTCAGTTCTTTGAAAATTTTCTTCAGCACCATTTGTTAAAGAGGCTATCTTTTTTTCAATGTATGCTTTTGACAATTTTGTTTACAAACTGGGGACTTCTGAAGTTTTTTAATCAGTGGAATGCGGTAGGGAACATCAGAGTTCACTGGCCCTTCAGGAAAATACTTTCCTTCTCAAATTCATCACTGAGTGAATTAGCTGAGGTCATCCTTAGAAACAGGATCTTCTCTGGCCATTTATAGTTCTGAATCAGTTTGCTTCCTACTAAGGGAAGTCCCAGCGATGGGGTTGCCCACTGAGCCAAGTGCTCATGGTCCTGCTCAGTCATTGACCTTCAAGGAATGTTGCCCTCTTTGGCTCTCCTTTAGCATACATGCTCCAGTATCCATTATCCATGGCGCCAAGAAGCCTAAGAGTCCCCTGACAGCAGGGGCTAGTGGGATGTGCCCTGGAGGCTGTCTGAAGGCTTGGGCCCATTAACCTCCTATTCCAGCTCATTGTTTTACAAGGTGGTCATTGCCACCTCACCACCCGGTCAGAAGCAAGTAGCAGCTTTATAGCCTACTTACAGAAAATGGCTCAGCACTTAGGCATTTTCTAGTGCCCCAGGGTTCAAAGTGAAATTAATTTCCATTACCTCTCATAATAAATCACCTCACTCTACACATGTATGAAATTCCATTCAGGAGACTCAAGTCATTCTGGGGCCACACAGAAGAGCATACACATTTCAGCTTTCACTTAGTTAATTTCTCTGCTTGAAAGAGCTTTGATGGAACTCTGCAAACAGGTTCCTAGAGAGCCAATGGAGCATGAGATAGCCCTACACTACAACAAACAAAGTAGCTGGCCTGAGGTCTAGGGTTTATGCAGACAAGACACTTGAGTTTTTTCCTGGAACATTGTCAGATGTCCCTCTGTTTGTGGCTTCCTTATCACAAACCCAGATGCACAGGCCGGGTGATAGTGGCTTCTCTGACATTAGAATCTAGTAGTAAATATTCTGAAGCCATTGGGAGGGTATGTGTGGCTAGACATTCTATTCCTTGTCCTTTTATAAAAGAAACTGCCAATGAGCCTTAGTGCTGCATACAGCTTGATAATCAAGTAAGTAAATATCAAGTTATGTTACTATATACAAGGAGATTGAAAGAATAATGAATGTGACTCACATGCAGCAAATCATGTCCAAGGAATTTAAGTGAGAGAGGCCCAGAATCTCCTAGCTGGAAGGGACCTTACAGAGTGTTGTCTTCAGTCACTAAGACACCAAGACACAATGAGAGAGAAAAGCAAAGACAGAAGAGCATAATAGGAACTACTCCTATTGATTGGGCCCTGATCTGTACAAGGTACTGAATTTCAGTATTTTTATCTCTATGATAAACCTATGAGGTAGCATTTCTGCTTTTTTCTTACTTTTATAATCAGGTTTACAGACAATTGAGAAGATGACACAGAGAGTTCCTGTGTTCTTCATACACAGTTTGCCCTGTTATTAATGCTTTATATCATATGGTACCTTTGTCATAATAAATGATTAGGCATTGAATATTGTTATTAACCCAACTCCACATATTATTCAGATTCCATTTGGTTTTACCTGTTGCCCTTTTCCGTTGAAGAACTCAGCTTGACCCCCTCACTGTCTTCAGTTGACATATCTTCCTAAATTTCTCATGACTGCAACAGTGTCTCAGATTGTCCTTGTTTGTGGTGATCTTAACAGCTTTAGTGAGTTCTGGCAATGCATTCTTCAAGATGCCTCTCTGTTAAAATGTAGTTTTTCATGACTAGACTGGGTCATTTTGGGAGGAAATAGTATAAATATTTTTTATCTTCATTTGCAAATGAGAAAAGACAATTATCTTAAGCCATGTCACCAATAATGAGGGGGACAGATTTGAATGAAATCCAGATATTTCTGATTTCAGAGATCAAGTTCTTGGCCATCACATAGCTCTCTTGCAGAAGCTCAGTTAAGACTTAAGAATTCATGGAGATTGATGAACGATATGTCAGTAGATAGGTAGATAGACAGAACCTTGCTATGTATACTCAAATACTATGACATATATAAAGTGAATGTCTTGTAAGCTTTCTGGAATAATAGTCACTGTTAGGTATGCATAGCTCCAAATTTTTTCTATATTTATGCTACACATATAGCATCTCTTGCTGTATATTATCCCAACAGCAGTTTTTAAAATAGGAGCATATTATGCACATTGTTATGCAATATATTTTACTTTGGCACAAAGCATTCCATACAAAATTCACTGTTTCTTTATACATAGATGTCATGTTTCTCATTTTACATTTTGTGCTTTTTCCATTTATGTGATAGGTCTGGAAATTCAGAAATCATTAGAATCACTTGATTGTGTTAGACTACCTAGTTCAGACTCAAAGTCTAGAGATTTTTACCCAAAACTTTTTTATAGAAATTAGATTTTTTTCACATGCACAAGACAATACATGCAAGTGTTGTGCAGTTATTGCCTCTGATAAACATTTAAGAGAGAAGAAGTTCTTCTAACTTAGAAGGTAAAGGAGCTCAGAAAGTTATGAAACCTGAAGTCCCCTCCCCAATGGTGTATAAACACTATGGCTTGTGGGATAAGGAACTGCTCTTCATGGAGCTGCCTTCAAGTTGTGTAGGGAGTCCCAGAGATTTCATAATTTGTCACCAAGTTATCACCCATGTTGGGACAGGCTTTATGGTTTGTAGATACCTTTTAGTCACCTATGATCTTATAAGTGATCTCAATACACAGGTAGATGCACCTATAAATAACCTCAGTAAATTCATTGGCTCACTAAGCTAGACTTGTGTGCAATTATTTCTTTTTTTTAATTGAAAATAATTTTTTCCTACAGTGTTCTATCATTCCAATCTTACCTCCCTCACGTCATCCAAAATCTTCCCCAGTGCCCCACCCATCTAACTCTATGACATCTTTCTCTCTTCTCTTTAGAAAATCAATGAGGAGGGGGGAAGAATAAAACAAAGCAAACAGACAATCAGGGGAAAAATCAGGAGAAACACACACACACACACACACAGAGTCCATAAAAACACAAAATCAAAATCCAGAATAGATAAGCAAAAGACAAGTAAGGTTAAAAAAAAAAGTTCAAACAAAGCATTATAAGATAAGCATCTCCAAAAATACCATTGAGTTTGTTTTGTGTTGGCTATCTATTGTTGGGCATGGGGCCTGCTCTTACGTGTGGTTTGTATACTTAATAGGACTCTATTGGAGAAAACTTAGTTTTCCTTTGAGAGCAGTTATCAATGGGAGAGACCTTCTGGATTAGTCCACTTCCCCTCTCATTTTCTTCACCTTCTCATCTCTCTTTTTTTATTTTAGTTAAGACATATTTATTTTTATTTCATGTGTATGGGTGCTTTCCCTGCATGTATGTGTGTACAACACATGCATGTAGTGCTCAGAGAAACCAGAAGAAGGTGTCAGGTCTCCTGGTACTAGAATTAAAGATGGTTGTTAGCCTCCAGACAGGTGTTAGGAATTGACCCCATGACCTTGGGAGAAGTAAACAGTGCTCTTAACTGCTGATCCATCTTCTGATCTTCACATGTGCACCATGCTGTGTACATACGGATAAATAAATAGATCTAATATCTTCAAAAAGAAACATTTCAGTTAAGTGATTTACATTTTTTCAGTCAACGAACTCACAAAGGGTAGGTGGCCAGGCCCAGTGCTCCAAGTTATTCATTGACTAAAGAATTTATTTCGCTCTTGGTGGGAAGCTCATCCATTAGTATGTTCAAATTTACAACCTCCAGTATTGTGGATTGGTTCAAGGGAAATCCCACAAAATTTTAGGATGAAAATCTTCCCAGTGAATGGTTCAAATGGTTGAAAACTATCGACTTCTATATCTGCCTATGTGTATAGTGAAGAATAGAATTAACCCAAGGAGCCACGTGCTTTACCATGATTCCCTGCTGGAATCACAAGTAAATGAGATGGAGATGGAGCTCTGCTAGAATCACAGGTACAGGTAGGGTTACAGATTGATCATTTGAGCAAAGAGATGGAAACAGAGTATGATCAATACATAGGAAAGGGCACTGGGCAGACAAAAGCAGTGCACAATCACAGGTTCCCTTCACATATCACTGCATTTGTACAACTACAGCATTTTAAAGAAACTTCCATATATAATCACCTCAAAATAAAAATCCACTGATAATCATCAATATTTTCTGTTGTATTTAAATAAAATGTGATAAAATCATTAGAATATTTCTTTCTTAAAGGATATATCTTAATTTCATGTATTCTGTGGTCAGTTGAACATAAAATACTAATTTGTCTTGCCCAGAGGAGGGCTTACCATGCAGAATAACATTTTAAAGACTGCAATGTGTAACAGTACAGAAACACATGTCACTTATTTGAACATTTCTCAAAATTATTTGAGCATGGACTGGTCTTCTTTGCCTCATTGAATTTTCCATCAATCTTTAGAAAGAATTTACTGAGCATGTGATCAACAAAAGTCAGGAAAAAAAAAGTCTATTCCAAAAGGAAAAAAAGAAGAAAGGAAGGAGAGAGTGAAGGAAGAGGGAAGGAAGGAAGGAAGGAAGGAAGGAAGGAAGGAAGGAAGGAAGGAAGGAAGGAAGGAAAAGACAGAAAGAAAGACAGAAAGAAAGAAAGAAAGAAAGAAAGAAAGAAAGAAAGAAAGAAAGGAAGGAAGGAAGGAAGGAAGGAAGGAAGGAAGGAAGGAAGGAAGGAAGGAAGGAAGGAAGGAAGGAAGGAAGAAAGAAAGAAAGAAAGAAAGAAAGAAAGAAAAGAAAGAAAGAAAGAAAGAAAGAAAGAAAGAAAGAAAGGAAGGAAGGAAGGAAGGAAGGAAGGAAGGAAGGAAGGAAGAAAGAAAGAAAGAAAATCAATCCTCAAGGGTTGTGATAGGATCCCTGAAAAGTTTGAAGACAGGGACGGGACGGGGAGGGCGGCGATTTGGAGAAAAGAAGCCAAATCAAACACAGTTCCAGCTATGTTGCTGAGAGACAGAAGAGGAAAACTCCCTCCAAAGAGACTGGAACTGCTTCCTTCAGGACAAACCAACAACCTTCACAAGCCTGGACTCGGGCTGCAGATTTTGGCAAGGCAGTAATTCTCCCACAGAAGGGCCAGCAATGGAAAGCAGTCACATCCTGCCATTCTATAAGATCTGGAGGGCGGAAGCTAAGCACCACCTTGAGAATGAGTTGAAGCCAAGCTACCCCAGAGAGTGTTAGAATAAGGAGCAATCATAAGGCAGAGAAATGGTATTTAATCTTCCATAGCCTTGGACCCAGAGACAGCCTGGAAAGGTAGTTGTGGGGACCAAGAGGGCCATAGTCTGGCCACCCTAAAAGTACATGCAGCAGAGCAGAGGGCTTGTCTCTGTCGCTTACTTGTGTGATTGCTTACTTGGGCATCCTTGAAACAACCTTGAAATTTGATACTGGAGACCAAAGGCAAGGGTAGGTAGGTCAACTGTTCTGCACTTCACTGCTGTAGAGCCTAAAATCTCTGAAGGCCCAGGGATCTTTTTGGCACCCAGAGCTGCATCTCCCCAGCAAGTGTTTCCCATCGCTCCTCCCAAAACATGCTTTTATTTTACCTACCTTCTTACATTTATCTAATTCGTCTCTCCAGCGTTCTCATAGTTGAAGAATCTCTCTTTCACTTTTTCTATGTTCTCTATCTTACCAAGGCCTTGCTCTTTTCTCTTCCCCTACATAGCAGTCTTCTTTCTTACTTTGTCTTTTTTTGTCCATTTGATTTATTTCACTTTGTTTATTGTCCATTTTTCCCTTTCTCTGACTCTTTGCTTTATTTCATCTCCTTCACTATTTATTTACACATTTATCTTAAGAATATTTTAACTTCACAGCACATGTCACACTAGTTTTCTTGTTTTCTGCTTTCTGGCTACTGTTGATGTATTGGTGGGCTTTAACTTATTTTTAGTGTATTTCTATATTGTGTATAATGTGCTACTGTTGCTGTTATAATAGTTTGTTTTTCCACAGTGAGTTGTACTTAGGATGGAGTTCTCGAAAGCAGGCTGCTCAGTAGGAAGTTCCACAAATAAAACTGGAAGAGACATACAAACCAAAGATGTACAAGTCACCTCTCAGAAGTACAAAAACAAACAAACAAAAATAAAACAAACAAAAGCAAAACAACAACAAGAAAAAAACAAAACAAGACTTGCCTTCTCAAAACGATCACATATCAATAGCAAAAGACACTACACAGATATTTGGAGATATTGAACAAAATATAACAATAGACTGTTGCACAACCAATGGTCATTGGAGGAATCTAGAAGAAATTTAAGACTTTTTAGCAAATGGAAACACAATTTACCAGGAATTTTAGGATATAGCTATGGCAGTTCTAAGACGAAAGGCTATGACTGTGATTATTTGCCTTAAAAATTCAGAGAGTTCTCAAATAACCTAATGATGTGACTGAAGGTCTTAGAAAATAATAAGGGAAAACCAAAAGCATCAGATGGCAGGAAAGATTAAATATTGGGCCAGAAATTAAGGGAAAGTAAAAGAAAAATGTCTGCAATCAAAGAGCTGACTCCTTAGAAAACAAGAACGACAAATTCAAAGCTAAACTAATCCAAAGAGTGAGATAGAAGGCACAAATGAACAAAATCAGAGATTAAAGTGGGAGTCCTCAGAAATGTCATTAAGAAATAACTCGAAAACGTGCATTCTAAAAATACTGGGAAAGGTTAAAATTTATAAATTCCTAGGCCTATATGACCTATCACAATTAAATGGAAGTATCCAGCAGCGTAAACAGATCTGTAACAAGCAACTAGGTTGAAACTCAAAGTCAACCTAACACAGAAATGCCTGCACATTTGATACAGCACTCCTCATAATAGTTATAAAACATGATGAATGGAAAGATGAATAAGTGAAGAAAAAAGTATACAAACACACAATGAAATTTTTTGTCAATAAAGAAAAAATGATATCATGATATTAGAATTAGAATGGATGAAATTGAAGATTGTTATGTTAAACAAGACAAGCCAGAACTGGAGTAATAATTATCACATGGCTTTTCTCATGTGCAGAATCTAGACTTAAATTTATCTATCCTATGAGTGTGTGTGTGTGTGTGTGTGTGTGTGTGTGTGAGTGCATGTGTGTGTGTGTATGTGTGTATGTGTATGTGTGTGTGAGTGTGTATATTTGTGTGTGTGTATGTGTATGTGGGGGGGGGTAAAAGGAGAAAGAGAATCATGAAAGGAGGAAGAGATGAAGAAGCAAAAAGAGAGAAGAGTATGATGGAATAAATATGATTTGTAGGCAGAAAGAGTGTTATTTAGCCATGGATGAAGACCAACAAGTGGGGCTCAGGCTGGATGAGGGGTGAACAAAGATAAAATACAATGACATATTTGTATGAAAATGCCCCCAATAAAATGCATCACTTTGTATGCTCTTAAAAATAAATTTTATAAAAAGAAAAATAAGATTCCACAACTAGCTTCATTAGAGCACTCCAACTGTATCAAACAAAAGCATTAATTTCTATAAGTTCCTTCACCATCCTAAAGTTAAATTTACAATGCAGCCTATCTTGCATAGTTTCAAAGAGATCAGTTTGGTACATTTACTGCCTCAAAAAAGGAAGAAAGAGAGAGAGAGAAAGAAAGAGAGACAAAGAGAGAGAGGGAGAGAGAGAGAAAGAAAGATGGAAGAGGAGGGAAATGGAGAGAGGGGGGTGGGAGGGAAGCAAGGAAGGAAGGAAGGAAAGGAAAGGAAAAGAATCTAACTTCTATCTTGATATGTAAATGCTTAGCTATAGCTACTCTGGGGTAGCTATTGAAGCCAGCAGACGGCTGCTGTTAACACTGAGTGTCTAGCACCATGATAGGAACAAAAACAAAAGAAAGGTTTTGTACTGATGATTCAAATATCCAAGTGATTTTTCTCAAATGATCAACTCCCTTGGTAACGTTCAATGCAGGATAACAGGTTGTCTTCTTTATTTACATGGTAGTTGCCTTGCTGAAAAATTCAGTGTATAGTTTGTATTTAGATGTAAAATTGAAATTGGTTTTAAGATCAAATAACTCTAAATAGGTTGATTGATTTGACCCACTTGGCAATTTAATGGTACATTTAAAAGTTATATAGACAAGGAATGATAACTCTGTATGCTGAGAAGCCTACATATCCCAAGACATTAGGGTCCCTGACCCTAGTACTCTGCCCTTTTAAGTAATTTGACCAGCAAAACATCCCGTCTAATTTTCAAAATGCCCCTGCCCATTGTACAGACCCACCTCTGCTGGGAACCATTGAGAAACAAGCTATTTCTTGAATGGCAGCTAAAGCTTGTACTGTAATCAGCCGCAGGTCTCAAAAAGAAATTTGGAAATAGAAATATCCATCACCCCAACAATGTTTCCAAATATTTCACAAGAAGGGAACGGACAGGGAATATTTAGCAATATTTCTTCATAAAGATTTACTTGATGTGTAATCCAATCTCATGCTCCAGAGGAAACTTGGCTTTCTCCATTTTTTCTATACAAATCCCTACTCATGACAGTGAGAAAAATGCACCAAGAAGAAATCAGGAACCAGTATGTATTGCTTGGTTGCAGGTCGCCAAGGCTTTTTAAACAAACCACTTTTCCTCAGGCCACACAAAGCTATGTAACGAAGGCACAGCTTCTCCTTTTAGGGAGAAGGTTACAGAGGTTACCAGGTCTTAAAAAT
Source organism: Cricetomys ansorgei (assembly GCA_026225945.1). NCBI lineage: Eukaryota > Metazoa > Chordata > Mammalia > Rodentia > Nesomyidae > Cricetomys > Cricetomys ansorgei. Next base: position 11,277,404 of record JAMJFZ010003875.1, on the reverse strand, counting down.
CTGGCTGATACCAATCACTGTGATGTGATTGTTACAGCCTGAAAACTCAGAAGCAGGGAGAGAAACAGAAGCCCACCGAGGTTACACCCAGGTTTCAAATATGGATTCCATTATTCAGCACTTAATTGTGGGGAAATCACTTGATTGCTTCACGCCTTTGTTAACTCACCTGTACAATGCAGGTGAACATAGTAGTGGCTAGTTTTAGAGAGTCCTAAATATTTAATGAGTTAGAAACACTTAAACTAGGCCTATCTAATACTGTTTACAATAAGAATTTGTTATTATTATTCACAATTATTAGTCACAGTAGTTATGGTTAATTTCAGCTTCTTTATGCAGTTTCTTAATTTCTTCCTAAGGAAGGTCAGTTTCCAAGGTCGACATTTCCCTCTTCACTTGAGAGAATGATTCAAACACCTCCCACTACATAACATGAGAAGGGACTTTTCTTTCACAGTACTGATGTGACGTCTCTGATCTTCCCCAATACTGCCTCTTAATACCATCTTTTTAGAAAGGTGCTGTCTGTAGAGACATCCATGATGAGCTCCCAGCTTTGCCTCCAACTTGCTAGTGATCTTGGACAGTCCACATCATTTTCCAGGACTCTTTAGATTCTCACAAAGTCTAGCAATTTCTTTTAAAGTTGATTTTAGATTTATTATTTTATTTTATGTGTAGGAGTGTTCTGCCTGCATGTATACATGTGTACCACATATATGCCTGGTGCCCACAGAGTTCAGAAGAGGGCATTGGATCTCCAGTGACAGAGACCTAGAGAGGGTTGAAGAACTCATCTCAGGCCATGCAGCCTCAGAAGTTCATGGATGTATGACTTGAACTGATGTCTTTATATCTTGACCGTTAAGTTCCACTTTAGTGGTTCCGTGTCCTACCCACCCATGGTTATTGAAAGTATCTTTCTTCTCTTCAATTTGACTGTCTAAAACTGAGACTCAGCCATTTGAAAAGCTTGGAGAGCCTATCAACCCATTCCCATTCGATTGCTCAACTTAGCATTTTAGCTGTGAGCACTGTGATTGGAGGGAGGTTTCTAGAAAGAGGTAGACTTCGAGAGCAAGAAGAGGCTAATCAGAGGGACCTGTGAGGGCCTTCCAATGGTTTCCCAAGTCCCTTCTGCAGTAGCCAGCCTTCCTCTATTCTTCCTCTAAGCAACCTCATGATAGCATATGACAGCCAAGCTATGGATGTGTGGTTCCCTAGCACTTTTGGTCTGACAGCTAGTGAACAGAGTCACTACTTGATGATCAGCAACACAGGCTTCTGTGACCATTCACCCTGTAGTCTCTGCTGGCTGAATCACAGGATCAGCCAGACCGCAGTAGTTTCATCTCAGCAAGGTCCCCCAAGTCCAAGTTTACTGTCCAGGTGCCAGACAGAAACAATCTGGGACCTGGCCTTCTCCTCTCTTCTTTCCTCATATCAGTGTCAGGATAGGATGACAGGATTGTTTTTCAGGCCAAGAGCAGGTACTATGAGCAGCAGCTGAAACCCATTTTGTTGAGGGGGCATGTAATGAATTTGCAAAGGCAACTGATTCTTAATGTACCAACAGAGGCTCTGGCTACTTATTCAGGCTTGCTGATCCAGTCAGCAAGCACAGACACAGCACTAGAACACAGCACTGTAGTGGTATGCCCTCAGTCAGGCAAAGGGAAGAGACACCCCAACTCCTGGTAGCCAAAGTAGGCACCTCAGCATTTTATTCAGGTTTCACAGAAGAACAAAACATTCCAAACCTAGAAGTTAAAAGTAATGATTATTTTGTTCCTTCACATGTGTGAATGTCTGTGAGTGTGTGTGTGTGTGTGTGTGTGTGTGTGTGTGTGTGTGTGTGTGCATTCACTGAGCTTAGCAAGACAGTTCACCTCCTGTCTTGCTTGGGTCCCTCATATAGCTGAAGACAAATGCTATCTCATATTGAAGTCATCTTGAGACCCATAGTAACTCCCTTTCTCATCTGATATCTTGGTAGGGACAATCTCAAGACTAGGTCCAGCCAGTACTTGGAGGCAGTTATGATTGTCTCTTCATGGGGTCTCAAGCTCTGTCCCCTTCTACATGGAATTTCTAAATGATCTCTTTGACAGGGGCTTGGAACTTCATCTATGGTTGTCATCAGGCCCAAGAGTAGATATTTCACTCCTTGAAGCTTAGGCACAGAGTGGCGTGATATTCTTTTTGATGAAGCCTATCATTTAATGTCACAGATGTATACCACTTTCAGGGAGAAAAACAACATAGGATACAAGTTCTCATGTATATGTAAATCCTTGTTCTGTAGCTCTACAACAAACAGATAGTTGATCATGTCCCCTTATGCTTGTATACTTTCATCTTATATTGCTACAGTTTGTTGAATGTTTACTACAGGTGGGGCAGTATACGAAATGGGTATGTTGTTGTTATGTGTCCTCACAGAGGCTGAAAGAGCCTAATATTATACCACCACATATGCACATGCACAAATTAAGGTACAGGGAGATAGAATAGACTGTCTTGAGGTATTTAGATGGTAAAGAGTGGAGCTTGGATTATATCTAAGGTCTATGTACCTGTGAGAATCTGCTTGCTTTTTACACACACAGGCATAAGTCCCACATAAGTATCACTCCTTGTTGCTCTGATTCAAAGAAAAGCCAGCAACAGTTGGTCAAGCTGAAGATATTGATATTTTCTCCAGAAATTCAGCTTTTCTCCAGACCTCTCAGGCCTGTCAGCATTTGCTTGTATGTTTTAGATGAGCTCAGACTCTGTTCATTGAGTCTTAATTGGTCATCCTTGCTACAGAGAACATGACTTAGGAATTCAAGATTGACCTTGATCATTGTGGTCAATGGTCTCCCTTAGATTTTCATACATTTTACCCTTCACCTGGGTCCCAGAAGCTACTGACTTTCCCAGAATAGGGACTTACCTCCCTATTTCTGAATTACTGTCTGCCTTGTACCTATCCTTCTCTATTTTACCTAACATGGAAGAGCTCTATCCAAAATTAATTAGCCATAGAAAATCCTGTTTCTGGTCTAGTTTGATCTGTTTATTCATTTGCTTATTCAAACAGTCTGTCAGAAGCTGTTTACTGAGAGCTTTTCAAGTCCAAATTGGCATGTTCTCTGACATGCTTAGAGTGTTAAACTTAAATTTTAAGTAAGCAAACAGGTAAAAATTAGATTGCTTGTAATTGAGAAATAAATAGGGACATATAAGGAGATGCAAACATTCAGAAGACACCAGTCACAAGGAAGAATGTGACATGTGGAGAGCAGGTAGGCAGGCTGTAGAGAAGCAAGATCAGAAATGAAAGTTGCATACCCCAGAGGACACTCCGGAGTCCCTGGGGCTAAACTAGGCCAAAAAAATCTGATTTCAGTTTATGTAGTTTCCGTTGTTTGGATTCTTCTTTTTTTTTGTCTTTCACTAACCTGTGAAAGATTTCCTCTCTATCCACAAAGTTCTCATAATAGTTTTAAAATATATAAAACTGTTGACTTAATAAAGCAAAGGATGATAGAGTAAAGGAAATGGGAAAGAGATGAAGGAAAGAAAGAAAGAAAGAAAGAAAAAGAAAGAAAGAAAGAAAGAAAGAAAGAAAGAAAGAAAGAAAGGGGGAAAGAAGGAGAAGAGTAGAAAGAAAGGAAGGTGGAAAGGGAGAGAGGAAAAGAAGGAAAACACGTTGATAATTTAATCTATCTCATTCCTTCCATTTGTCATCTTTGTTATAAAAACAAGTGTCAGTCCATTATCTGTTGATATAGGGAAATACCTGAGGCTGGGTACCTTCTAAATACAGCAGGTGTATTTAGCTCACAGTTTTGAAGATTGCATACATAAGATTGAATAGTCCCATCTGATTGGGATCTACTGACCTACCCCACCCTACTCCACCCCCTACTTCATCATCAAAGAGAAGCAGAAAGCATTTGAGGTAGGCTTGCTTTATAACAACCTGAACTTAAAAATTCCATCACATTCACAGTGAGACACAACAAACAAATGAACAAAAAAGAACTCTATTGTCAGGTCCAAAGGAAACTCCATTTCCCCAAATGCTGGCAGTTAGACAAAAGCCAGCATTCCTCAGGAACTTGCGAAGCCAGTTCTCCTCTACCAAAAGGAGTCATTTCTCTCATCATTGGCAGAAGGGACAAGTGGCTACCTGTGGTGCTTATTATACACCAAAGCACATGCTGGCCTCCAGGATCCCTCAATATCACAAGTACCTGATACACATTTCGGAGTCCATGCTAACATCCTACCTCTTCTCACCTAAAGTTCTTCAGCTCATGGGCTTCACTTCCCTCAGCTACTCATTCTCCTTGTAACCCTGCTATTTAGGCTATGCTCTCTTTCTTGGTCTGTATCTCTTCATCTTCCTCTCTTAGTTTTCTGTCTATCTATCTGTCTGTCTATCTATCTATCTATCTATCTATCTATCTATCTATCTATCTATCTGCTTTGGCTTCTCTCATGGCCAGGTCCAGTCTCCTGACCATATTCAGTCTACTACTTTCTGTCTCTACTCTGGACTCTTCCGGATGCCCCTTACTGATTTCTCTCTCACATCTACAATAAAAACCTCCCCTTTAACCATATCACCAAGTGAGCATGTCTTAAGTTTATACAGCTATTATGCTAGGACAGCAGTTCTCAGCCTTGGGTCTCTACCCCTTTGGGGTCAAATGACCCTTTCACAGGATCATCTAAGACCATCATGCATATCAGATATTTACATTGTGGTTCATAACAGTAGCAAAATTATAGTTAAGAATTAGCAATGAAAATAATTTTATGGTTGGGGGTTACCACAATATGAAGAACTGTATTAAAGGGTCCCAGCATTAAGAAGGTTGAGAACCGTTGCTCTAGGATAAACATTAATCCCTTTCAAAGGCAGTGCCCCATGACCAAATTAAGTTTCCCTAAGCCCCACTTGTGAGGTGATAAACACCATGACCAAAAGAAACTTAACAAAGATTGGTTTACAGATTACAGTGTATAATCCAGGGAAGTCAAAGCAAGAATTGGAAGCAGGAACCTGGAGGCAGGACCTAAAGCAGAGACCATGGAGGAATGCTGTTTAGTGACTTGTTTCTTCTGGCTTGTTCAGTTACTTTTCTTATACAGACCAAACACACCTGCCCATGGGTAACACTTCCCACAGTAAGCTGGGCTCTCCTATACTAAATAGCAGTCAAGAAAATGCCCTCCCACATATGACCACAGAATAATTTCATGGAAGGAATTCTCAATTGACTAGTTTGTGTCAAGTTCACAAACTAACCAGCACACCACCTACTAAAGGTTCCATCACCTTAACACTGCCTCACTTGGGACAAAGCCTCCAGCATATGAACCTTTAGGCCACAAGCCACATACAGGCCATAGCACCACCCACTACAAACCCTGTGACCTACAATTTTATAGCCTGCCTGTAAGACATACTGGTGCAACAGTGGCACAAATATTACAAGAGTAACCAGCCACTTTCTGATTAGATTTAAGACTCACTCCATTACATAGAAACCATACTCGGCACTGCTAAAGTGGCCAAGAAGTCAAGGCTAGATTAGGTCATGGGATTATGGGAAAATTTAATACTAATATTCTGCTAAAGAAACAGCAACAAAACATGCTGCTACTACCATAGATCAGTGTCTCATTCAGCCCTCATCAGAGAATCTTCTTATAGTAAATGGGAACTAACAAAGAGACACACAACTGGACAATGTACACAGAGTAAGAGACTTTAGAGCAGTCAATCCTAAACAAGATCCTTTCATCAGAGTCTTCCCATCAAGGCTTCAAGGTTCTATGAGAAGGAGGAGGCAAAACAATGGGGAAGAGCCAGAGGACATGGATAATTGTAAGGAAACATTGTCTTCCAGATACAATAGGACTTATGTCCATATGAACTCACAGAGACTGTGGAAGCATGCACAAGTCCTGCACAGGTTCAACTTAATAGAGTCACAGCAGTGAGGGGGGAAAGTAGACAGGGCACCCACTCCTAACCAAGTTATTTGCATTTGATATTCATTGACAAAGGAAAAGTTAGTTTTCTTTGATGGAGTCTCACTGAATATACTAATCACACTTAAGGGATGCCAGAGGTCTAGGAGTAGTTGGCCAACACAAAATGAACTCAATAGTATTTTTATAGATTTTTTTTGTCTTGCTTTGTTTTGTTTGGGTTTTTGTAGTTTCTGACTTATTTGTCTTTTTCTTGTTTATTTTGATGGTCTTTTTTTGGGGGGTTATGTCTTATTTTTTTGTTTTATTTATGTTTGTTTGCTTGTTTGTTAAGAGAGAAAATATAAAGTTAGGTGAGTAGGGAGGAGGGGAGGAAAATAAACGTGACCGAAATTTATTGTATGAAAAAAAAATTCAACAAAAAAAGAGAACCACCTAAATTATGCCTCTTGGCAACCACTCCCTCTTCCCTATAGATGCCACCACTCCCTCCTCCTATAGATGCCACCACTCCCTCCTCCTATAGATGCCACCACTCCCTCCTCCTATAGATGCCACCACTCCCTCCTCCTATAGATGCCACCACTCTCTCCTCCTATAGATGCCACCACTCCCTCCTCCTATAGATGCCACCACTCCATACTCCTATAGATGCCACCACTCCCTCCTCCTATAGAGGCCACCACTCCCTTCTCCTATAGATGCCACCACTTCCTCCTCCTATAGATGCCACCACTCCCTACTCCTATAGATGCCACCACTCCCTACTCCTATAGATGCCACCACTCCCTACTCCTATAGATGCCACCACTCCCTACTCCTATAGATGCCACCACTCCCTCCTCCTATAGAGGCCACCACTCCCTCCTCCTATAGATGCCACCACTCCCTTCTCCTATAGATGCCACCACTTCCTCCTCCTATAGATGCCACCACTCCCTACTCCTATAGATGCCACCACTCCCTACTCCTATAGATGCCACCACTCCCTCCTCCTATAGAGGCCACCACTCCCTCCTCCTATAGATCCCATAAAGAATCCAGGCCCTGGACTTCTCACTCATTCAGCTTTCCACTGCCTCTTTGGCAATACATCCAAAACATGAACTTTTGCTTTGCTTTTGACAATTTTTCTGTTTTTTTGCTACTTTTCTTCATGTGTGTATGTTTTCTATTCATTGAATGATACACCAAGAATCTGGAAATGCTTAGTCCAAACAGAATCCAGGCAATGATCTCCCTCTATAGGTCTTTCCTATAGTACCTTGACTTTTTTTTTTTTACTTTCTATTTTGTCAAAGATAGAATGAGAAAAGAAAAGAATATAATTCTGGTCAATTTAAGTTTGGTTCACAGGATGCATGAAGAGCTACTTCAAATTCAGGACCTATGTGGTTTTTGCACCATTTATGGATTTCAAAACATAATTGCCACTTTTTCCATGCTCAAACCCTCAGAGAAATGTAGGTAAAAATACAAAAACAAACTCAATATATACCTACTGAAAAAGTTTTCTCCAAGTGCTGAAGATACAGAGATAAACATGATAGATGTAATGTACGCACTGATCAGCAAAACATGATAAATATAAAAAGTGGGAGAAGCTCACGATCCTATAGAGCGGCAGAGAGGCATGGGATGAAGGCATATCCCTTACTGTGAGTCAGTTACAGTAAGATAGACTATTCTGCGGTGTCAAATATCAGATATCCCAGATATCAGTAGCTTAAAACAACACAAGATTGTTTCTCATTCGTATTTCAGGTCTACTGAAGGTTGTGTGGGACCCAGGCTGCGAATTGGAGGTGATTAACAGGCAGGTGATCTGCATTATCTACTGACCAGACCAAATCAAGCTCTCCCACCCAGGACCAGAGATGACTAGTAGTCTAAATGACCCTTACATTATCTGTACAGGAGAGGCTCTCCCAAGTTCCCCCAACCAGGACCAGAGATGGCTAATAGCCCAAATGACCATTACACAGTCCGTACGACTAAAACCACTCCAGATTCTTTCTTTTCATTCTCACCTCTTCAGAGTTTATCTGCCTGCCACAACACCTGCAGTGAGCCCTCAATGGATTATTTTATTACTTTTAGATGTATTTATTCTATGTGTATGCATGTTTTGCCTCTGTGTGTATATATGTACCACATGTGTATTTAGTGATCTGGAAGATCGGAAGAAGGCATCAGATTCCCTGGAACTGGAGTTACAGATGGTTTGAGGCAACATGTGGGTGCTGGAATTCAAACCTGGGTCCTCTGCAAGATCAACAAGTATTCTCATCCACTGAGTCACCATCTCTCCAGCCTTGACACATCTTATGTGAAAGACACAGCCATTCACTAATCAGGTTAATGACAACTCCATGCATTCTTCCACTCAGTCATGCCTGAGATGTGTTTCTTCCAGGTACATTTTATCCTAGGGACACTTAATTATCTTTCCAGTATTTCTTTTATCTGTTCATCACAGTAATAGAGTAGCTAAGAAACACTTTCCTAGAAAATTTCCCAATTATCACCCTGTGGTCTTATGAAGATAATTTGTTCAAGACAGAACTTGAGGGAAAAGGTTTTAATGTCCATTAGCCACAAAGAAATGCTTTGAAAGTACAAAGGTAGGTATGAGGAGACCAGATTCTGGGCGGACAATCACCTCCAGTACCTGCCAACCAAGCCCCTTTCAGATGTGGAATTAATCTTCTAAACTTCTTAACTGACTCAAGATGATCTCACCATCTATGTACAATTTCTACAGACCGATGTCAGCCAAACTCGAAGTTTCAGAAAGTGTTCTTTTTCACTAGGCAATTTCTATGTGGGCATCCTTAACTTTTCATCAAATACTTACTGAGCACACAAAGTATACAGAGCTAGGTATCATAAGTAAGGTGGTAAACAGAATCGACTGCCTGCCCACAAGAAGTTGAAAGTCCAGTGAAGGAGACAGGTGATGAACAAGTAAATACACTATTCACTATATAGTGTTCAACACCATTTGCATAAGATAAAATGTACAGTGATTCTGAGGACTTTTAAGGGAAGCTTGCCAAAATAATAGCACTCAACAGAAACAATGAAGGATATTTGGAATAAGGAAAGATGAAGCAAGAACAAAAAAGACTTGAGTTGGAATCATCCTAGGACTCTCCCTAGAACCAGAGGGCAGAGGGATGGGGAGCAATATAGCAAGAGAAACTAGGAAAGAAACAAGAAACATCTAAGAGATGAGAGGAAGAGAAGAGCTCTTTGGGTGAGGGACAATGATATTCAGCACTGCAATGCTGAGTGGTCAATTCTGATTATATTTTGAAAGATAAATTGGGATTTTTAAATTGAGTTTTATGTAGATATTATGCAAAGGAAATAATAATGTCAAAATGGCTTCAAGGATTATTTCTTGAACAACTGGAAGAAAGAAATTATGTTTTACTGAATTGGGAAAAGTCAAGAACTAGATTGATTGACTTCCTTACTTACTCATTTTTAATACTACTGGGAGTTGAACAAAGAACATCATGTGGGCTAGGCAAGCATTCTACCATTGAACTATATTCCCAGCATAAGAGCTAGGGTTTTTAAATAGTAAATTTAAACTCCTTGTCAGTATTTAAGTCAAAATATTATTAGATAGAAGTTAGATATGTGAATATGGGCTTCAAGGAAGAAAACAGACTATAAAATCCTGTGTAGATAAAAATTATTTAACTCACATGTGAAGTAGTTTCATAATTAGTAGTTTCAATATTTCATATTTCATGTTTATAATGACCCTCACCACTGTAAAGAGTTTATGGGAAAGAAACAGAAGATTATAGGGTCTCTAGTAGATCTTTATTAAAAATGCTTCCAATGCTGTTTATCTGGGAAGCAACTAGTTAGAAAATACATTTGCTGTGGAATGCTAACCCCTAGGAGAAATGAGATAGTGGCCATTTAAACGTCTTAAGGGTATCAGATGCTAAGGTGTAGTAACTTGCAATCAATACCTGTAATTTGATGAATAGGTAACTAAATCCACCCACCTGAATCCAGTCCCCCCTTTTTCATGATAGATTAAATTAAAAACAAAAGCAAATTTTTAACCTACCAATTCAGGTGAAGCACAAAATTTGATCTTGAAATACCTTAAAATATGACAAAAAGAAGACACTTTGAGGGTTCAGAGGGAAAGTGGCCTAATTATTAAGCCAGGGCCAGAGCTAGCAAGAACAATGACATTCTCACACATTGAGCAATGCTCAGTTCACTTCCCCTGGGGAGTCATGGCTCCTAGAACTGAAGCCCAGTCCTCTGCCTCCCAGATGGCGCACCTACTAGCATATCTTTGACATGTGTTGACATTTTGTAGACAACTCCAAGATTTCAACAATATCCTCCAGTCAAACTCCCCCCCAAAAGAATAATTTTTAAATTAATATCCATTTGGAGGGAAATTGCTGTGTTTCTAAAAAAAAAAAATTACTTTCTCGAAATATATATGTTTTATTCACTCACTGTAAATAAGACTACATCAAGTGCCTATGTTGAGATAGAAACCAGAATTATAGTAGGAAAACAATGCAAAATCCCTGTCCTTACAATGTTTACATCCTAATGGGGAAATACAGATCAATCATTCTTCGGCTCTTGTCTGAAAAGAATTAAAAATTGAACATCAAAAGCAATAATTCTATTTGCTGTAAAGAATTTAATGTACCAATATATATAATGGACCTAAATTAATTTCCAGACTCTAAAACTGTCAAAGACTTTTATTTCGTAGTCTCAAGTACTGTTTTAACAGCATCAGTCAATTATAACAACTGTTGTGGTTCAAATGTAAAATGTCTCCCACAGAATTATATGTATGAACATTTAGTGTATAGCTGATAGTATTGTTTTAGAAGGTTATTGAACCTTTAGGATATACATCCTTGCTATAGGAAGTTGACTGCTGATACCCAGTCCTTGAGGCTTTAAGCCATCCTTCTTCCTCCCTCTCTTTGCTTCTAATCTACCACAACAGATGCTATGACCTAAAAGAAACCACCATACCAAGGTTGGAGCCCCTGTCACCATGCCTTTCATGTCATGAAACTCTGAACAAAAATAAAACTTTCTTGCTCGGTTGCTTCTTGTAAGCCTTTAATTGAGGCAAGGATCAAGGAAAAAAATAACTAACATACCAACCTACTCCATCTCTGGGGACAGTCACTCAGATGGGAGGATCCTTCAGAAGATCTGATCTTTGGATTAAAGAAGCATGGGATCTAATGTTTTCCTTGTGTAACATTTGTGCAGCCACTTTGGTTCAATCCCTACAACAACCCTGTTTGGGTAGGTGTTTTTGTTTGTTTGTTTGATCTCATCATATAGAAAACAAACAGGAGGGGCAATGATCCCTCCAAAGTGGGAAAATTAAAACAGGCAAATTAAAAGCTCTTACATTAAGAGAGAAGATCTACATAAAAGCCTCTTTGAGGCTAGGAATGTAGCTCAGTAGAGACCTTTGCTAACATGCTTGAAGCCCCAGCACACCATAAAACTGGACATGACACCACATGCTTATAATCACAGCACACTGGAGGTGAAGGTAAGAAAAGCATAAGTTCAAGCTCAGTCTCAGTTTCATAGCAAGTTCAAGACTAGCTAGAGCTATATGAGATCTTGTCTCTAATAAATAAATAAATTAAAAAGAAAAGCTTCATAGATATGCAAACTTCTCAACATTAATGAATGTCAAACTGAGAAATAAAAGACTTTCTGACTTTAAACCCAGATCTTTAACCAGCCCCTCAGCATGACTGGAATTAACAACTCATGAATCCTACATATGAGACATTCTACAACAGTCTTGATAGAGGTAGCCATCTTTTTTTTTGTTGTGCTTTGTGCTCAGGGCATTTGATTTCCATGAACTGCCTTGCCAGGCACCCGTGCACATTGGAATTTAGTTGAGGTTAGCCAACGGCAATATTCACAGGAAGCAATGAAAGCTAGAGTGAAGGGGGTGGGGGAGATACATTTAAGCATTTTCCAGTTACCATTTTATCATATCATGGGTTAGCCATGGCCAATATTTTCTTTTTTTCTGTTAAAGCCATGGATAGTGTATTATTTACCCTTTTAGTTGCTATGATAAAAATCCTGACAAAGATAATAAGAAAAGAAGAATATAAATGTTGGCTTGCCATTTTATAGGGTTCTGTCTATCACAATAGAGAGGGCATGGTAGAGCACAGCAGTTTGTGTCACAGAGGGTCAGGGAGCAGAGACACGGGGAATGCTGGTGAACAATTCATTTTCTAATTTTATCCATCCCCACATTTATTTTACCTGTGCACCCCGAGGCTATGGAATGGTGCCACCCACGTTCGAGGAATGTCTTTCCCCTCAATTAATCCTTTCTAATGCCCTTATAGACACAGCAAAGACATGCCTCAGTTTCCTAGGGGACTCTACATGCAGTCAGGTCAACAATGAAGCAATGGCAGATGGCCCCCTGCCTGGGTTTACAACCCTAAGTTCAAGTCATCACTCCGTTCTTGCTTCTTCAACCCTATAGTTGATAATGGCTCCAGGGCCAGGCTCTTAATAGGAACAAGGTGTTTCACTGTTTCATCTTGTCCACACATTCATAATAATCTCTTCATCACATCTTCCTGAAGTAACTTCATCAGAGGGGCCATCTGTTTTGTATTGAGACCCTGATTACTATAGCTTGAGAAATGGAACTAAAGAACTAGGCAGGCAAAATTATTTCCTTTAAAGAAAAATTAACTTATATGACACACTCCAACTCTACATGGAGACTACTGCATATATTCAGTGCAGAAAAAGCTGTGCAATTTCTCTTCTTATCTTTCCCTAAAGATGTAATTTATCTCCCATTCTCCTCCAGAATTATCAGAAAGACAAAGTCACTTTAGCCATACTGAATACTTCTGCTTTCAGTTTGATAATTCTTCATCTGAAGGTTTGAAATATTCAACAAAACTCAAGACCAGAACAGATGTTAACATTTTAGTATTAAGCTTTAATATAATCCCTTTTGGCAACACTAATGAGGCCTGATTACTGTAAGGTTTAGAGTAAAATAAAAGAATGTTGGCTTTATTTTAGAGTGATGGAACGTATTGAAGTAGCATACTATTATCTCAAAGGAGGCCACCAGAAAGAGACTCAAACAGAAGTTCGTAAGATGGTATTTATTATCACTGGTCTCCCTGTTCAACCATCTTAAAAATTGGTCTGCTCAGAAAGCCAATTAAAGCCACCTACATTCTCCTTTATTGACCAGAATAATTATAGTTTTAAAAAGCAGTTCAGATGTAAAAAGGAAAAGTTTCCTTCAGAAATACTACACTAAAATTTCTCTTTATTACAGATGCAAAAATCAAAGCCTCACACTGACCTAGTCCCTGAGACAATTAGAACATCTGCTCCACCACACCTTGCCTTGCTGCCACTGTCCCAGACCAACAGCCTTTTGAGAAGTGGCTCAGCTCTTGGTACCACTCCTCCTCCATCCTCCGTGTCCTAGCTGTCATGTTTCTTCTCTGTCAGTTTTTTGTATGGCATCACACAATCTATGGAATACAGCAAAGAGATACAAACAAGGCTTGTCTGCCCTTGTGGGTATCTCTAGACTCTCTCACCACCCCAAGACCTATGCTTTCTGCACCCTGAGTACCCTACCCTTTCCTGTTCTTCTCAGAATGCAGCCTAGTCTTTTTCTTCCAGAGCTCTGTTCCTGCTGTCCTGCTTATGAAAGTCAATTCCAGCACTTTCTCATGCACTATTTTACCTTACAGGACCAAGTTAAGTCACATTTTGACTAAAACTTAGCCCCAACTTCATCCCCACAACAGCTTTCCTTAAGTGTATCTGCTTTATTTATTTGGTTATCAGCTAAATCTCTTATTTTCCTGTGTTAAACATCCCATCTTTCCAGAAATAAGTAAAGGTGCTAATCATTTTTATAATATCATCTCCTAAGTCTGTGAGCTAAACTGGATATTTAAAAGAGAATGGTATTTGTTGAACATCTACTGTAACACTCTGTGGCTTGCTTACAGATGGTTTTAATTCAACTTCACAACCCAAAGAAGCACAGTTGTCCCATTTTTTGATGAGGAACGTCGACCTGAAAACAAAGAAATGTTGCTAAAGGTTGTGCAGCTGATAACGTGAGGTCCAGAAACCTAAGTTCTGATTGAACTGCATTGTTCATTCTATCTGTATTTTCATATAGAAAGCTGGTTCTGCAGACTTTTAACATATCCTTTTACTCGCAGATCTTGTTAGAGATTACAAAGTGCTTTGGTAGCATAGCATCCTCTTACAGATCACCAATAAAACAATAAAGTGGTAAAGGCAGGGGAGAGAGCCTCACTTTTTGAGATGAAGGCTTGGAACAAATAATGACCCTTTCTAGGTCACTAAAACAAAAACTGGACTCACCAAGATGGGAACTTCCTTCTGGCAAGCCAGTACTTTTCCTACACAGTTCTATCCCCCACATTGGTACTGTATTTTCCTCCTGGCAGAGAAGACCTGTCTTCAAAACAAGTTGACTTTGTTAAGAGGCTCCCCATGAACTGCCCACACACCTTGCCCTTTGGTCGTGTCTTAAGCACTAAGAGTCTGTTTTGCTCTGGTAGAACAGCTCCATGCTAAGCTGTGTACTTCCTAGCTATATATGAATCTCTTGAATGAGGTGAAAGCACCTTAGGCTAAGAGACTGGAGACCTGACTATGTCACTTACCTTCTTTTCTTCTCTAGACCTTAGATTTTTTGTGAGTTTAGAGAAGTACACTGGAGTCAATACATCTATGATTGTGAATGAAAAAAAATTACATATGAAGAGTATAAGTAATTGTGGTAATGGAAAACCAGAGACCTGGGTGTTTTTAATAATTTTGCTGCTTACTAACTTTGTGACCTGGAAAGCCACATGGGTAATCTTTGGGTCTTTGTCTCATTACCATGTGTCACTACTTTGCTATGTTTGTGTATCTGTTTTTAATCTGTCTAGAATCATTCATTTTCATAACCCTTGGTCTTTGTGGACATGTGAGATGTTATCCAACATTCACACAGGATCTGTCTATATTCAACTATACCTACTTACCTTTCTTACAGTACCAGAACATTACTGAGAATCAGCGGTATAGACAGTAAACAGTGTAGCACCCACAGCTTTGACTTCCTGATAAAGTCTGTGATTCTGTGTACCACATATTGCAGAACACCACAACTGGGTTCTGACACAATAGCTTGTCCTTATTCTTTTCTACCTTCCCCTCCAACACTGTCTTCAACTTAGCCTCTACCCTGTGACCTCCAGAATCTTAGAAGAGACATAGAAGAGACACCTTGCACCAATCACTCTATTTTTATTTGACTCCTGTTCCACTGTAAAATCAGTCAGTGAAGCAAGCACAAGTATAAAAAAATCTAGAAAAATAAGCTCCAATGATAAAAAGGCCCATGTACTCTAATAGAGAACTTTATCTGAAGGAATGGTATGAGGACATTTTGGTTCAAGAGAATCTGAACGATTGCTTTGGAACTTTGGTCAAGTTTCTTAATCTTTTGGAACCTCAGCTTCCTCTTCTGTACAATGGGAACAGCGATAATGCCCACCCCTAACAAAGATGGTATAAAATAGAGGATTTGGTAGGTATCAAGTCCATGTCATGGCATGGCAAAATTTAAACACTTAACAATGGGAGAATGAACCTGAGAAAATAGCATTAGTGGTCAGACCAATACCAGACATGTTCTGTTAGACAAAGAGCCTTTAGCAGCCCTTAAACTTGTGATTAGCTCATGTTTATAACAGCATAGTCAAGGACTCTGTAGAGTTTCCTCTGTGAGAGATCTCAGGGTGAGAAAATGGGTTGCCGGGCTGCAATTCAGCTCCCTTGTTTGCTGTGTGTAGAAAAAAATATCCCTTGTCAATTCCAGAGACAATGCTGCATTCTGCTTGTGCATGGTTTTGACTTCCAGTGCCAAAACACAAGACTTTACAAAGCCCTTGGTTTTTTGGTTTTTTTTTTAAGTTTTTTTTTTTTTTTTCAAATGTGTAGGTCAGGGGCCTTGTTTTGCAGATAATGGATTTACAAAAAGGCCTGTTCTTCTTTTCTGGCACCTTGAAAGGAGAAAATCTCTGAATGGGAAGAAGGATCAAGTGGCTGTTTTGCACCCACGGTGTCTCTTGCCTACATATTGTGCCACAGTGTTGGAGGCTAGGTTTCATAATTACATAGTACCGATACACAATTACCCACAATTAGCCTAATTACATAAATACACTATGATTATCTGAAAGATAACGCTAAGTAGCACACAAAGGGGATGGGCTGGCCCTGAAGTAAACCTGAAGGGTGATCTGGCAGTTTTGGTGATCCCTGGACCAGGCATAGGAGAAGAGGCACCAGTCTCTTGGCTTCCTGCCCTTCTCCCCACTGCTTAGTCTTTCCCACAGCCTCAGAGTGCTGCTTTCTCTTCAGGGGACCTGTAACTGTTCCCTTTACCATCTCTGTTTGTTAACACAACAAATAATAAAGGGCAATTGGGTTGGAAACCATATCTAAATTTCAAACCAACTCAGCATCTCCACAGCTGACATTTAAAGACAAGCTGGCTGCATTCTATATTTCACAGTTACTGATGGGCTCTCCATTCTGGGTTGGTCAGGCCAGACCAATTAAGCAAAGGTTTACACTGGCATAAAAATTACTGCTGACTGATGGGGGCCAACTCCAGAACCTCTGGCCTGTTCTGAATATTGGCAGCCAACTTCACATTTGGGCAAATGCCTGTTGAATTCTGGAAGAAAGCAGCAACTTCAAAAACATCCACACCAGTGTCAGTTTTCTGAGTCAGAAATATGAATATAATTAATCTCCTTAATATTAGCCAGTTACAAAATATTGTTTTCAATGTATTTTTTTCTGACAATCTACAAAGCAGGAGAAAAAGATACAGTTAAGAACTGTGACTTTTGTCCCTAGGGCTTTATAGTCTATCTAGCATGGCAGAGAGAAATATGTTCTGCTTTGAAGTAGATATGTCATTGCTGTGGCTGTGAATGATTGTATTACTCACCGTACACATGTCTAGTGGAAACCACGTTCTAATCCACACTGGAGCACTTCGGCTCCAGTAATGAAGCTACCTTCTGCACTCCACTCTTGGTAGAGGTGGCCATGTGGTGTGCTTTAGACAATGGTGTTTGGATAAAATGACATGAAGCCAGGTGCAAACTTTATTTTCAAGTGATATCAAATATTTATTCTGATCTCTCAGGGAATCTATCAATACCTGCATTGGTAAAAATATGCCCCAAGTACCCTGCTAGTCTGAGAAGAATGAGAAACGTGTATAACCAACCCACGTTGAACAAGAAATCAAGACTGACCTGCCAGAAAAGACCAGAACAGAACTTTCCCAGAGCCAAGACCATCTGGCATCAGCAGAGCCAACAGCTGACCCTCAGATATATGAATGAAAAATGGATGCTAGTGGATATATAATATATAATGCCTTTGAGATTTTATGCTCATTCAAGTACATGACATTTTTATAGTGATAGTGAATTGATGCAAAGACTATTTGAATTTTCATATTAAAAACATTATTACAGGATGTGTTCCACCTAGGTTCTACATGTGACAGGGAAGCAACATTCATGAAATCTCAACAATATAACTGCCTAAACAGTACTAGCTCAAGGATAACAACAGTTGGTGTGCCAACATTGATGGGGGAAATATCTTACAATGTCCCATCCCTAGCTGAAGAGCTATAGGCAATTAATGGCTGCTTAGAGGAGAATCAGTCTTCTCCTGGGACAAACCCCCAACCCCCATAGCTATCTCAGGTGGTCAACCCTAAACACATATCAGCAACACTAAATTGACTCAGCAGGTTGTGTATGTATGTGGGTAGAACAATAATAATTTGAGAGGGAGTAGGGGGCACAGGAGATGGGGGAGGAGAGATAAAAATTATATAAGTATAGTACCAATGCTTAAAAGTCTCAAAAGAAAATAATTAAAAATGTAAAAAATTAGGCCAGGAGTAGTGGTACACACTTTTAATCCACCCTGTCAGAGCTCTGGGAATCCTGCAGAGACTCTAAGAACCAGAAGGGATGGAGGACACCAGGAAAACAAGGCCCTCTAAATCAACTAAGCAAGGCACATATGAGCTCACAGAGATTAAAGCAGCAAGCTCGGGCCCTACATGAGTCTGTTCCAGGTCCACCTGATATATACAGTTCTGTGTATATATCACAGCTTTTAGCTTAGTATTTTTATGGGACTCCTGACTGTGAGAATGAATGTGACTGCTCCTGTTGGGTTGCTGTGTCAAACTTCAATATGATAGCTTTTGCTTCATCTTATTATATATTATTCTGTCACATTTGGTTGTTGTCTCTTAGAAGCCTGTCTTTTCTAATGAGAGACAGAAAGGGAGTAGATTCAGAGGCAAGGGGAGGTGGGGAGGAACTGGACGGAGTAAAGGGAGAGGAAACTATAATCTAGATAAAAACACATGAGAAGGAAACCCATTTTCAATAAAAGGGGGAAAAAAGTGGGAAAAAGGTTTTAAACTTGGGTGTGAAGAGGTGGCACACACCTTTAATCCCAGTGCTAGGGAGGCAGAAGCCAGAAGATTTCTGTGAGTTTCAAGCCAGTAATGTCTACATAATGAGTTTCAGGCCAGCCAGGGCTACGTAGTGAGATCCTATCTCAAAAATACAAATAACAACAACAACAACAATTTTTTAATTGGATGCATTTCTTTCACACAAAACATATGTTTTGATTTATATGTCTCAGACAATATATTTAAAGGGAAATTGAGTAGGAGATATTCAATTATTATTATATTCTAGGCATTGTATCATTGTTCTACATACTTCATTTAATTATTCTAACACCCCTGAGAGGTAGGACATCTTGCTGCTCTCTTACAGATGAGGAATCTGGGCTCAGAAGGTTTTGATAGCTTGCCCAAAGCCAAATAGTGCAGTAGGAAGAAGACATCTGGATTAGAGCTTGTCAGCTTCAAAATGGATATTCTTTCTCCATATTCTGTTGTTACATGAATAAATGCTCAAGGCCTGTTCCCCTTCTGCAGAAAACTGAAGTTTGAACCACATCCTCCCAAATACTTCTGACAGTCAAGGATTCCAAGAGTGAAAATCTACACAAACAATAAAGATTCTTTACTTCCAGAGGAATACAATCAAATTCCCTTTAAGTATAGTGCTCCCCTAGCTCACATAAATGCTTATTATTTCCAGATCATTAACTGTTTGACATAGAGATTTGGCTGAGAAACTTGAAGCTCAAGTGTTAGAGGGCTCTGCCAATTGAAAATCAGTCAAATGTGGATAATGGCTTCTGTTACTATAATACAACTCTACAGGAAAATGTGATTCAATTTATAAAAAAAAAAATTCTATCAAAAGCAGCTTTTCAGGAATTCATCTGTTGAATACAAGGTACACCTGTGCTGTATTACCCAAATAAGTTCCACCTGGGAGACAGATGAATGTACAACTTTAAAGAAAGAAAATAATTTAATAAAGACAAGAAAATTTTGAAAAGAAGAGTGTTTTTCACAGTCCTTCCATTATTGCTCATTCCCATTTAAACTGTTCTAGTTTTTGACTTCCTCAAGTCCAGGTAAAACAGACTCATTAACTTTATCCAAACACTGGTTGATTCATTTCATTCATAGACAGATGTGAATTGGTCATGGGAAATGCTTTTCAAGTGTCATTCTACAGTATGGAAAACTGGAAAGGGGCAAAAGGGGGGAGGGGCGCAAACCAACACAATGCTCATTCTTTGTCAGACTGGCTTTAATTATGAAGAAATTCATAAAATAGCCATGGCACTTATGTAAATTTAACCTTAGAAACTTGCTCTAGATTCTGCAAAAACTCAGGGTCCTGAGAATGCCAAACAAAATAAGGCATTAAGAAAACTTATATTCCCTTAGGATATTAAAGAGATCAGGGTGAACTATTTGAATGTCTGGGAAAGTAGGACTCACAGATGCTCTACAGGTCTGTAGGGTTTAGCACACAGGTTCTTACGATAGTCCATATTCCTCCCCAGGTGACAATGTTTTTGCTTTCGGTGGATCTCTTTCCCCAGTCTGTTGCCTTACTCATCTTCCCTCTTAGATTCTGTGGCTTCACCCAAAACAACATCACTCATTCTTATGTGGGCCTTTGTGAATCAAAATACCCACAAGATTAAGAAGTTAGCTTCAAGAGCCAGACATCTATTTCATTATGGAGAAAGGTCTAGACATAAAGCGGGTCACTCACCACTGCCTCCTATAACAGGATAACACAAGACAGACAAACACGTGTACCCCATCCAACTCCCCTCAATTTTTCCAATCCTCACTGATTTTATGTATGTATATATATTTATATATCAAGAAACAAGAAACAGAAAATGGGGAGGATACTCAGTTAGTAGAAACAATAATGTTGTTCTCAAAGACTGACTGTACTTGGTGTCTTAATTTTGAAAAACAAGACAATTTCTGCCTAGTAGGAAGGTCTGATATACTTAGCATGTAGTACATGGGCTCTTAATCAAGCCCAAACGATCAAGAGGAAGATGTTGGTTGATTATGCATAACCGGAAGTATTAAATATAATTTTTATTTATGATTAATAACAAGGTGTAAAACTACAATTGTGTATTTCTCTGCAAAAGGGTAATATTGAATGTAGATTGTGATACATTGGTTGTATGTATGATACAACATTGAATGTGATAAAATCACACCGACGAGGTATTCAGGTATTTTGCCACAAGACAAAGGGTTTTCCATATCTGATTTTAATCAGAAACTTCTAGAACAATTAACCAAGCATTTAGTTTATGCATTATTATAAATAAAGTCCTTATGGAATGTAAAGGGATCAATAGTCTTATGGAGATGTGAACCCTATAAACTACAATATTAATCTGCCAGGCAAGATATGCCTACTGTCATAACACTGGCAAAACTGTTATGGAAGTAACCAACCATTTTCTGCCTGGATTTAAGGTCTGTTCCACAAAGGGAATTGTTAAAAAGGAATGTTAAAAGAAATGTTAAATCTAGTCAAAAAACTCATGGCTGAGGAAATCCTCTGGATTAACTTGTTGCTGTTGTTTAGTAAAATTGTCAGGGTGCCAAGCTGCCTTATTATTTGCGTTCATGCCCATAAACAGACACAGCTCCCAGCCTTAACCAGAGTAGTTTCTCTTTGCAAAGAACAGCAGTGAATTCGGAGACACATGGCTGCTCTAGGTGCTGAGAATAGGTGACAGCTGAGTGCTTAGCTCTAAAGAAGACATTTATACCACCTTTCTAAAGCCCAGGGATTATTGTGGAAGAGGCCGCAAAAAGAATGTAAGGGATGAGTAGTAGAGAGAAAGACCGTGAAGTGCTGTCTTCTGAGCATAGCACAGACAGTGCAGTCATGATCTTATAGCCCCTGTGGCTGCCTGTAATAGGCATATACTAGGCTGAGCCTTTCCACAGTCAATCATAGATCAGAGAGGGCTTCACAGGGCCACACCTCTTCCTAGTAAACTTTTGGCTACCAACAGATTCTGGGAAGTCATTGTCTACAGCTATGTACCTACTGGAGAGCCTACCAGGCTCCAGTGGATGTTTTCCACACTCGCGGCCACACAATGGCTGTGCTTAAACTCAGTAGATCACAAAAACAAAGAAAAAGTTAGATTTGGGAAAGGGAGCTGTAGGAAGGAACATGGGCATTATGGGAGGCAGATATATTAGACAGATAGGAAGTGGGAGTATCAGAATTACTTTCAACATGTATGAAAATATCAACGAACAAATTCAATAAGAATTACAAAAACTGAAATAAACTCCTTCAGGTATATTTTTCTTATTTTATCTGTGGGGAATCAGAACCACGACTATAAGCAATCAAATTAAATTTTTCTTAAGAGTCAGATTAAATTAGAAGAAACATAAAATGTTCAAATAAATATTGTTTCTCTCAAAATTATGTCACTTGGAAGCCATATGCATATTCTAATCATGTTTCTTTTGGCCCAAAACTTCCAATATCATCTCAGGTAAAGCTTTCATAGCCACTAGAGTTACTCCAAAAATTAATCCAAAATACCTCCGCTTTCTTTCTTTATCCAGCAAAATGATATTTCCCTGGGTTGTACTTTTCATATGAGATTCAATACTTAAATATTTTTAATATTTACAAATGTCAAATCCACCACCAAGATTATTTGCAGATATTCAGGGCATTCCAAAGGTAGAATGTAGACTTTGAAGGTAGTTCTGCAGTTTTGAACAAAGTGATATTTTGGGATGAAGTGTGCTGTCTTCAAAGGTGGCCACTTTGAACGGGTCTGCCCATTTCTGTGAATGTGTTCGGGTCACCACACTGCACAGCTACAAAGGATTCAATCTTACTGTCTGTGCGAACAGCGTCTCTTGGAATCTTAAACTGCTAGGACTCTGTCCACATTCTACTCTGAGGAAATGTCTGATTATCCCTCATCGTCACCCTTCTAGTCTTTATACAAAGCATCATTTTTACCACACGAAGGCAGATATCAGACCCTTGAGGATTACTTTTTTTTTCCTTAAGTGTATTTTCCTCCTGAGGAATCATCAGGAATTATCCATGATTTATTGTTAGTTATTCTTTGTTGTAATTATGGGTCTACGTAACTGGGGACTCCCTTCTGGACAT
Source organism: Cricetomys ansorgei (assembly GCA_026225945.1). Lineage (NCBI taxonomy): Eukaryota > Metazoa > Chordata > Mammalia > Rodentia > Nesomyidae > Cricetomys > Cricetomys ansorgei. The sequence continues at coordinate 11,254,638 of JAMJFZ010003875.1, read as the reverse complement.
AGCTTGGTTTTGTACATTTTTATACCACACTGTAATTTTTATGTGATAAAAATAACAAAGTTAAAAACATTTTTATCTCAAAATGACTCTGGGTTGACTTGAGTCAAAGTCAACCAAAAGCCTCAGAATGCAAACGTCAGATGTGGTTGAGAATGTTACTGTGGTGTAATTTTCCTTAAATATTTTCATAAGCAAAAAAAAAAAAAACAGAGTGAAGGGAGAGATACAAAAATGATTTTAAAAAATCCTCTAAAAATTTCATGGATAGGAATTGGTCATCCACTCTGCTTGAATGGTTAGGTTTACAGGTCACATTAATCAATATTTTGTTTCACAGCAGATGTGGAGGAAGTTAAAAGTCTGGATTCCAGAAAAAAAGAACTAAGAATACTGAAGAGTATCACATTTCACACATGAGAAAAATGAAGAAAGGGGAAAAGATTTATGTATACCTGAAAATATTGAACATGAAGCATTCACAACTGAAGTCATCAAAATCACGGCAGAGAAACCAGATTTTATGCTTCTTGTTTCTTTTTCTTTTTAAAAACATTTTCTATTTACATATATTGGTGATTTGCATGCATATATATCTGTGTGAGGGTATCAGATCCCCTGTAACAGGGGTTAGAGACAGTTGTGAGCTGTTATGTGGGTGCTGGGAATTAAACCTTGGTCATCTGGAAGAGCAGCCAGGGCTCTTAACCACTGAGCCATCTCTCCAGCCCGCTTCTTGTTTTCTTAACAGAACAGAACAGAACAGAATATCACAAAGCCATAAATAGCAAACACAGATCTTTGTGTTCCACAGTGTGATCTAGTGATTCCCTTTGTGGGAGTGTACTTTAACAACATATTCATCACATATCTATACACACATGCACATGCTTTTCCTTTCCTTGTCCCCTTCTCTTAATTTCTGGCTCTCTCTCCCTCAAAACACTGAAGTTTAGCCTCATGTCTTTTGCAGATATTTTATATCTTCTCTATATCCAGCATTTGCTAGATGTCCTCCAGGACTTGCCTCTCCACTAGGTAAAGTGAGAAAGACAAAGTAAGGCTTGGCAGTGGGAGGAAAACAGAACAGACAATGAGGAATACTCAAAATATGAAAATGTTTTGATAGAAGAATATGTGAGAGAAACAATCATTCCTCTCCTGGCATCCACTTGATCCTGGATCCTGACATGCTCATTCATGCCTATTGTGTACCTGGGTGTGCCAGGCACAATGGGAGCAGAAGAAAACAAGACAGAACCTTTTGTTCTCACCTTGAGTACATCTTTTACGGCTTCACAGCAACTTCCTCTTCTCCTACTCCTTTTCTTCATGGTACTCACCAAATCACATCACTGGAGACTAAAGGTCACTATATCCCTCTCAACCTGGATGAAACATAATTGCAGATGTCCAACTAATTCCAATCAGTTGTTTAGTGCTGCAACTATTTTAGGACTAGCTTGTGACTGCTGGTGGCAGATTGTTGAATAAAGAAAAACAGGAACTAAACTAAATCAATTATTAACATTGAAAATAAAGCTAAAGGTGTTGGGTCTTGGGGTAAACAGTTGTTGTAAAAGACAGAACTTGGATTTTACAAAGAAAGGGCTTATCTGGAAGAATTTACCAAAATGTGGTTTTGGGGTCATGGAAAAAAATATACATTTCAAAACAACTTTACTGACTGTTGAAAGTACCTTTGAGAAGATAGGTAGTTGCAGAGAAATATAATGTGAGCACTGTCATTGAAAATTGATGAGGTGGTGGGGCAATGGTGGTGCATACCTTTAATCCTAGCATTTGGGAGGCAGAGGCAGATGGATTTCTTTGAGTTCAAGGCCAGCCTAGTCTCCACAGTGAGTTCCAGGACAGCCAGAGTTACACCAGAGAAACCCTGTCTCAAAAACCAGAAGAAGGAGAAGAAAGAGGAGAGGAAGAGGAGGAGGAGGAGAATAGGAAGAAGAAGAAGGAGAAGGAGAAGAGAAGGAGAAGGAAGGAGAAGGAGAAGAAGAAAATTAATGAGGTATTCGTGCTTTGATAATATACCCTGACTATAAGGAGAAAGAAAATAAAAATGGGAGGGATGTTTTTATATAGAATTTAATATATGATTAGTATACCTATAGATGTTTTCATAAACACTGTTATATACATTTTACAACCACTCAGTGATTTGCAGTTGCTAATTTACAAATGGTCACACAGCTTAGAAGACAATGGATCTTGTGTCTGACAGCAAGACCCATGCCTTTCTAGCATACCACAAAGCTGTTCTTATTCAAACTATTTACTCCACTAATAGTACATAAGTTGAATCTCTGGATCCCCATCGCTCAACACTGATAATGACCTCAAATGAGCACCCCACATTTTGTCATTTGGTCTCTGAACAATCTTGGCTCAGAAACAGTTCAGAAGTGAGCAAGAAATTAAACGCCGTGAATGCATGATTTAAATCTAAAACTTGACTTCCAAATTGAGATAAATTGCACTGTGAGGCAAAAGAGTAGAAAGAAGCTCCATGAATAGTGACTTTAAGTAACACCAAGAACACAAGGTGAGATGAAGGTATAGAGCTCCTAGGACCTAGAACCACCTCATTCTAGGACAAGATGGAGGTCTAAGTGTCCAGAGATAACCTCACTGAGGTGGTGGATTATGATATTGCTGACAAGGAAGCAATCCTATGAAGAATTGGAGCCAAGGCTGGTGGGAAGTGTTTCTGAAACAAAATCTGAGGGACAAAGGCTCTGATGAGGAAATAAATATGGTAAAGAATAGAGAAGTGGAAGAGAAAGTCTGAAGCTCAGGAAAATCTAGTTTTCTTGGTTTATTAAGGAAATTGGAAGTTGTTTCCATTGTGGTAGCCAGCTATTGCAGGATCTCCATCAAAAGAGCAATGAGACTAACTTGCATCTTTGTGGGGGTTGAGTCCAGCTCTACTAGAGCCCAATCTTCATGTTAGAATATATGCTATGACTAAGATCTTACTTTCCAAAAACTAAGTTACTTCTGTTTCATAAATTCATCCAAGTTCTGATGTAACAGCTTCATAGTGCTAGAACTCCAGGGCTCTTTGGTTTTTCATCTTTTAAAAACTAATGATTTAGGGGCTGGAGAAATGGCTCAGAGGTTGAGAGCACTGGCTGCTCTTTCAGAGGACACGAGTTCAGTTCCTAGCACTCACATTGAGTAGTTCACAGTCTCCTCTAACTCCAGCTTAGGGAATCTAATGCCTTCTTCTGACCTCTATAGGCATTCTCATACACGTGTAAATGCAAGACACACACACACAGAGACATATAATTAAAAACTGAAGAAACTCTTTATTCAATTTGTATATTGAATAGTCAATATGGGGCATATAGTAATGTAGAAAACATATATGTTAATATAAATTCATGTCTACATTCTATTAGGGAGCTTCACTAATAGACAAAGCAATAGAGGAACATGTTAGAAAATGCTGTTATTGAAAAAGAAGGAAGCAAGTAAGTTGGAAGACAGAGGTGATCTGAAGTAGCAATTTTAAATGGGCTTCCAAAGGTATCTCCAGTTAAAATGTTTGAGCAAATATGTGAACATTCAACTTAATGTGAGAGTGTTGGAGTTAACCATGACTATCTGGAGGAAGATCATTCATGTGGAAGGAATGAGCACAACAAAGGGCTCTAGATCAATGTGTTAGGTGTGTGATGGACAGTAAGAAATCATAACGGATAGGCGTGTACAAAGTAATAGAAGTTAGAGACAATGAGACCACCAAATCGTAAGATATTGTAGCCCATTGCTAGGACTGTGTTAGATGAGATGCCTTGGGAAGGTCTGAAAAAAACATGGGGGTGCATTGATATTATTTGAATCTTAAAAGGATCACTTTGGTTTCTTTATTAAAAGAATGAGGACAAGGAGAAAAAGGAAGGAAGAGGAAAAATAGTGGGTGTGGGCAAGAAAGCAAAGAGAAGATGGGGAAGAAGAGGCCAAAACTTTGATATCTAGCTTCTAGGATGACAAAGCGATATGCTTTTCAGCTGGGTACTCACAAGCTCAGCTAATACTTGAGTGTTTATTATCAAAAGAGAGAGAAAGTGGATCACCAAGGAACTATCTGTAGTTGTTCCAATCACTAGATCCATTGCCTTCCCAACCAGAACCCCAATAAATATATGACTCTTGCTTCAGTGTTCTTTCTCCCGCAAAGGCCTTCTTCCAAATGATCTCCTAGTATTTAAGCTGTGGGTCACGTTTGAATCTCACTCCAATAATGCCAGTTGAAGTCACAGCTGAGGTCCATAACTTAAATTAGCACCCATTTCTTTAACCAACAAGCATTAACCTGATTATCTATGACTGAGACTGAATACTAGAAGGTATGGGAAAACCCAAGATTAGTAAGGTGTAGTCCTTATCATCAAATAATTCATAAAATGAAACTACAGAGGAGGAAGAATCAGACATTTATATAACAAAATTTAATCAAAAGTGGAATTAAATTAAAGACGTAAGAACTAAGCAGTGTGAGTGAGATTTTTCAATAAAACAACAAAGGCAAGGAAGGGCACTTGAAATCCAAACCACAGATGTAGGGTTGGGAAAGAATAGGGAATGCATGCCAAATTCAAAGACTGATGAGCTGTTTAGTGGGTTAAGATATCCTAGGGGTACATGGAGGGATGTAACACGATATGAGGTTGGACTGATGGACTGAGATCAGATGGTAACAGCCTGAAATCCCTAGCAAAGGTGTTTATACATCATGCAACAGGCACTGAAGAGCTGTTTGGAGGTTTGTGAAATAAGCATGACTAATTCTGACTTGGGGAAGTTACTCTGGCAGTGTGGTGAACTGGGAAAAGAGAGACCACTTAGATAAAAATCCCCTTTCTATCCCTGGGAATACATGACCACAAGCCTGTCAATGGCTCACTTTTCAAACTGATGGCCCACCTCTAATCTTCTTGTAATATCCTAGACATGTGATGAACTTCAGTGGAAATACAATTATTCTGCACATTTGCATTGATCCTAGAAAAAGGACATAGTAACCCCGATACTTTCTGAAGTATTATAATACTTAAAGGTATTTATCATACCTCCTGGGCAAAGATGTGACCCTAGGCAGCTTCTCTGTTTTAGCTCTTATAAAAAGTCAGAGCTTATGACATTTGTTACATAATTTATCCTAACTACACATATCAGGACTCACAGACTAGTAAAGGGATTGCCCAGGACACCAAGATTCTGAGTCAGGGTTTAAGTGGCTGGATTTATCTATCAATCCAAACCACAGAAAACCCTTCTCACCCAGTGGAGTGTTATGTTTATACTACTTTGGGCCCATTTATTTGGCCAAAGTTGGCCAGGAAAAAATAATCAGTCAGTATTGTTCCTTGTAGCCACTTCAATTGTTTTCAAGCTTGCATTTTTCGGGCCTAATAACATCTGATACTCATCAACACACATCCACTCAAATTACAGCAGCAATGAGTCTCATAAAGACTGAATAGCGTATGATTGAACTAGATAAGCTTTGAGTCCCGTTCCTGGACTTCATGAAAGACAAAGAACATCTTGGCTAAAGAATAATAAAATATATCATTCATTCACACTACAAAGGAGGGTAGGTCAAGTAGATGAAATTCCCCAAATGCTCATAGTATAGAAAAAGCTGCCTGTGTATTTTTCTAATTCTTTCCTTTACTACCTTTAAAGGCCTTGTTATTGATTCAGTTTACATGGCAATTCTAGCCTCTTGTTCCTGAGTTTATCCAACAGATTGGATTTTACTTTAGTGGGAAGTAAAACATGATAAATAAAATAAACCCATTATAAGTCATACAGAAATACCTCTTATCTGCAGTTTGTCCACCCCACAGCAGCAACTTGCCAATTGCAAAATATCTGCTGAAGTCCAGGTCATCACCCTGTTAACTGGGTTTGTTGGAGAGGCTTCCCCAAGCCAGGACCAATAATCACTGACAGGAAATGTAGACATCCTTGACAGGTTCTGGGAATGAATTACCTTAGTAAGAAAATCACCAAGTCTTAGCCATAAATTACCTTGGCAGTAACCACTACAGCAAGCTTGGCTCCCATAAAGATCTGTTTCCCTATTTAGAGGTCTCCTGTGTGCCTGGGGCTACAAACCCCTGGAAGGAGTCCATCATTATGATTATCGAAAGCTTTCTGCTTTTCAAGTACGTTTTCATTCTTCAAGTACATACTGGCTGAGATAGTGTGTGTACTCCAAAGAAAAGCTGGCTGAAATAACACAAATAAGCTTGGGGAAAATATTTCTCTGTTGACAAAATCCTTTCTCATTTACACATGTTCTCAGAGAGACTAGTAAATAAACTGGGCTCAGGGCAGGCTACGATGGAGGTATCTCTACCTTCCTTTTAATGAATATATCAAAGATAATTTCAAAAAGGCTTATGTATCTCTAAATTACTTATTGCACAAAGCAGTTATGTCCAAAGCTGGTTGATCAGGAGCATAAGGCATCTTGGACTCTGTAGCTGTGGAGTCAAGCTGTCCGGAAAGAATGTCCCTAGTTACATAGAGCTGCTGATCTTTGAAATGAGTTGAGTGATTTGCTGTGCTTAGATGAGCAAAATGCCAAAGACTAAAGGAAGGATTTAAATATTATTTCCTTAATAATTTCATATTGCATGCATACTGAAATAATGCAAGTCAGTGATACCATTCATATTTAAACACATTGAATAAAATAAAATATACTTCAAAATTATTCTTTGTGCTTCTTTTACATGTTAAAGTGTGACAACTAAACAGTTAAAATTCATGATGAAATTAATTCAGCCTTTCATTACATGTTGCACTGGAAATTATTGCTGTGATAAAACAACATGACCAAAGAAATGTTTAAACAAGTGCTTAATTGGGCTTACAGTTCCAGAGGGTTAGAGAGCATAAAGGTGGAATGAGGGTGCGGTGTCAGGAACAGCAGATAATATACGTCTCAAGCCATAAGCAGGAGGCAGAGAGACGCACTGGGAATGGTGAGAGTCTTTTGAAACCTCAAAACCTACTCTCAGTGACACACCTCTTTCAACAAGGCCACACCTCCTAATTCTTCCCAGTTTCACCAACAGGGGTTCAAGTATTCAAATGTATGAGCCTACGGGGCCATTCTCAATCAAACCAGAACACATGTCTATATGATAGTGCCACAATAAAGGCCTGCCTGGAGAAGATGACCTTTAATGCTTTTTAACTCCTTATCGACAGTTAAGAGGTCCTGTCTCTTCCCAGTAGGGAAGTTTAGATTATCACTTTAAAGGGATTCAGGGAACAGATTGGACTTGTCCAGGCAAATGCCTGACCATTCCCTTCCTCACATTCTAAGGCCAAAAGATTGAATCCCTTTCCAGGGAAGTAGCCCCTTATAGATATTTCTGCCTGGTAGCTGGAGAAAAGGGAACACAAGAATGAATTTTTAAAGCTCCCCACGTCTTCAAAAAGTGAAAATATGGCAATCATGTTTGACAAACAGGGCCAATATCTCCTATAAACTCAAGAATATAAACATTTGCTCTCCAGTTTGTGGTGCTGATAAGGGAGGTTATGGAACTTTCAGGATGCAGAAACTTGCTGGAGGAAGCATGCCACTGTGGCAAGCTTTGAAAGTTTATAACCTCACTCCACTTTCAGTTTGTTCTTTCGACTTTCTGCTTATTTTAAAGATATGAGCTCTCAGCTTCCTGTTCCCGCTGACATTCCGGATGCTACCACTATGCCTCCTCACCGTGATGAACTCATCTCTCTGGGTAAATCAAAATAAACACTTTCATCTATAAGTTGCCTTCGGCCATGATATTTTATCACAGTAACAGAAAAATAATTGATGCACCCATGATGCTGTGGAGCTAAACAGCATTGGGTGTAAGGAATGCTTGGAATGGTTTTACCTGAGCTCACCAAAGACCTTTATCACAGCATGAGGGTGTCAAAAGGAAGGAATAGTAGACTTTTTCCAGTTGCATATTGTGTATGTAGATACACTTCACAGAAGGAATTTAATATTGTTCCTACAGTTTGAGGAACACGGATGTCAGCTCTTCATAAAAGGTACGGAAGAATTCCACAGTGACTCTGTCAGTTCTGGGTTTTTCTTTGTTGGGAGACCTTTTATTTATTATTATTAATTTTTCAGCTTAGCTTACAAAGTTATTGGTTTCATTGTGACATTTTATATATTATATGTTGTTCTCATTTATTCTCTTTACCTACTGCCATTTTTTGTGCTCTCTGACTCTCTGTGGCTGGTTTCCTAACTATTTCTGAAGTCTTACCTTCTTCTGTTGAGAAACTTTTTGATATAACATTTCAACTTCATTGATCATTATGGATCTGGTTAAGCTGCAGAAATCCTCATGGGTGAACAATGGCAGGTGATATGTATCTAGGAATTTATTCATTTTCCTCTGGATTTTCCCAGATAAATCCTCCCCCTTTTCCTCTGCAAAGCAATTTGAGATTTTTTTTTTAAGTGGAAATGTTAGAAACGAAAAACTTAGTCAACTTAATATCAAACACAGTGTAAAACATCATCAGGAGACTTAATTAAGGAGAGAAAAATTTAGTTTGAATGACCTATCTAGAAATGAAAATGGGATATTGGGGTATTAATTGATTTAATCCTTATTAAAATCATGATATGCAAGTATAAACAGCATACCTGATGGTGAAAGAACCTAGATTTTGACTTTCTGAAAACCCCCAAATTTTTAAGAAGACTGAGACTCAGACATAAGTCCAGCCTCTCCAATACTCACGATGTGAATGTTGGAAAAATGCAAGATTTGAATACCTATACATACACAATGCACAAGAATATATATTACTGCCTGTGAAATAAGAGGTTAACAACCATGTGTAGTGTGCCTTGATTAGTATAAGAAGTGGAAGAATTACAGATAGAAACATTAGCATTATATAATAATTCTGGGCGTAGTCATGGAAATCTGACCCAAAATGAAATTCACTGCCAGGCAAACCATAGAAGGAAAAATAGAGAGTTTCTAGTGTACATTCCACATGAAGAAATCAGAGGCTGGGATACCATGTTGCTAGTACATTACCTACAGGGCAGACGGCCAATAAATACTTGAAATTTTTCAACAACCATAACCATCAGGAAAATACAATTGTATACTGCTTTGTGAGTCTATCTCACCTCAGTCAAAATGGCTATCATCAAGTAGAAAAATGACAAATGTTGGTGAGAATGTATATATACCTTATATACTGATGAATGGAATTGTAAACTGGTGTAGACACTGTGGAAATCAGTTATGGAGTTTTCTCAGAAAAATGAAAATAGAACTACTACACAACTGAACTATAGCACTCTTGGATATATATTTGAAAGACTCTAAATCAGTGTACGACAGAAATACTGAAACATGTATGCTTACTACTATACTATTCACAATAACCAGGAAAGGGAGTCAGCCTAGATGTCCAAACAATGAATGAATGAAAGAATGAATGAAGAAATGTGGTGCATATACACAGTAGGATTTCATGTAGCCATTTTAAAAAGGAAATTATGGCTTTATTAAAAGAGTATTTAGAACTGAAAATCATCATGTTGAGTTAAACAAACCAGACTCAGACAAGTTCTACATATTTTATCATATATAGAACCTAGTTTTAAAATTATGGATGCATATATACATACATATATGTGTGTGTATATATACACACATACATACATATATGTGTATATCTATGTGTGTGTGTGTGTGTGTGTGTATATATATGGCTTATATATATACTTTTATATATATACATGTATATGTATTATGTATGTATATATTATGTGTATATATATATTATGGCTTATATATACATGTATATATAAGCCATAAAAATAGAAAGGGCCTTATGAAAGAGAAGGAAGAGATTTTAAGGAGGTAGGGAGAGATAATGGAATACATGTGATAAGAAATCAGAAAAGAGGATTATTTAGAAGGAGAAGAGGGACCAGCCACAAGGAAGGACAGGGCAGAGGATAGGGTACTGAATGAGGGGAATAAATGAAAAAAAAGTGTAATGACACAAATGTTAATGATGAAACAATTAAGAATGCAAATGGCAGGCACTTTTTTGTTAACTTGAGATTAACAATCTTAAATAGGATAAAAATAACTTAAAAATATTGCCATGCCTGTCACTAGTAGGTTTTGGAAGCTAAAAACAGCTGTAAAATGAATTCCCACCTGCAGTCCAAGTGTGGAGTCTTGGAGGCTGAGGTAGGAATGAGTACCTGATGCCTACAACCATTGGGCAAGCCATGGAGATTGACTCCAGTGAGGTTCCTGTGTAGGGCTGAAGCCACAAACACAGAGAGCCCCCAGCAAGTCTGCCTTAGTGAGTCTTAATGACAGTCTTCCTTTTCCAGTGAAGAAGCCAGCTGGCAACTAGAGACTACCTTCTTCATTCAACCTATTTTTCCTCTGCTTTTGTGGTTCTTGGAGGCTTGGAAGCCTCTGGCTCCAGACAACCAAGACTTCTTGGGGCTGTGGAGACTTCAGTAGATTGAAGTTCAATTCTAGCTTTGCCGTTTTTGAGCTATTTGAAGAGGGAGCCATGTTTGAAGCTTATTGTCCCTCTTCTGTGAAAAGTCTGTCCTGTCAATGTTTAGGTGATTGGTATCCTATTTCCCCAGGGTCTTTTTTTTCCATAGTTAACCTAGTAATTTAAAGCCTGCTTAGATATTAAGTTGACTAGGTACCTTTTACATTCCAAAGGCATAGAAAGGATTTTTTCCTAATGGGTTCAGAAAGGAAAGAAGAACCCAGAAATCATGTGTGTTAGATCACATATCTCTCTGAAACTTATCTTCTATCCCAGACCCCTGCAAAATTCTAAACAATGATTTCTCAAAGATTTAGTACATATGATATGTACATAGATTAGACTGTTAACTTGCTGAGCATATTGTAATGTGAAAGAAGTTGTACTTCTGATGTATTTTGAGCAATCTAAAAGTTTATAAAAACATCTTGTATTTGGTTCTGGCAAGATGAGTCAGCAGGTAAAAAGCACTTGCTGGTCTTTGGACCCACAAGTTGGAAGGAGGCTACCCACTTCCACAGGTTGTTCTTTGACGTTTGCATACATGTGCCAATATGCTCACATACCAATTGCCCCCAAACTAACTAAATAAAATGTAATTTAGAAGGTCTTAGATTTGGGGGCTAGAGAGGTGACTCCATGGTTAAAATATACTGCCCTTGCAGAAGACTCATGTCTGGTTCCCAGATTTGGTTCCCATCCATTTGGGGTGGCTTACAATTGCCTGCGATTTCAGCTCCGGATCTGTTACCTAGCTTTGGCCTTTTCAAGCACCTACAGTCATATGACATGTCCCTACACACAGACCTATACACACATAATTTAGATCATTTAAGAGATTTTATATTGTCTACAAAGTTGATTATTTGGAGATAAACACGCACAACACAGAAACATTCAAAGTCCTAAAGATTCATCTGTTAATAGTATATATTTTTCAGCGGTAGATTATGCATGTTTTTTTTTTCTTCCTGTGTCCTGCATCACTGAATTTGTCTATAAAACCTATGATACTGAGAGAGTCTTTGAGAAAGAAGAGAGATACAGAATAGAAAAAAAGAGAGGTTGAGAGAAAGAGGAAGCTTGGGAAGTAAGAGAAAACAGAAAGAGATAGCTGTCTCAGCTCCAGAGTGCTGGGGTTAGGGGTGTGTGTTACCAGTACTTTAAAAAGAAATGTGTTCTAATTTTTTGATATTAAAATATAATTACATCATTTCCTCTCCTTCCTTTTCCTATCTCTAGTCCCTCCAGCATCCTCCCCCAATTTGCTCCCACTCAAATTCATGGCTTCTTTTTTTTTAATGTTATTGTTACATATATGTGAAAAATGTACAAATACAACTTGTTTAGTCCATCCATGTTGTTTGTATGTGTATGGTTTCATGACTGACCAATTGGTACTGGATAATCAAGTAGGCGCTCACTCCTAGGGAGGTTATTTCTCTGACTCTCAGCATTCCTTAGTTGTCTTTAGTTCTTTGATTTTTGTTTTTTTTTAGGGTACAATCCCATACTATGTCTCCCTCCCATGTTAGCATGTCTACTGGTGTTTTATAAATTTGGATCCTTAGGCTGTTCCTTCATATAACTTGCATGTCCCTTTTCCAAGATGCTTAGAACTAGAAAGGTTTCAGATTTTAGGATTTTATTTTTATTTTTATTTTGGATTGTGAAGTATTTGCATATTCATGAGATTCCTTGGGCATAAATGCAAGTCTAACCATGAAATACATTTATGTTCCACATACACCTTATATACATATCCGGAAGCTAACTTTATACAACATATTTATTGAATCTGCATTTTGACTATATTCCATCATAAGGTCAAGTATGGAATTTTCCACTTGGTAATGTGATATCAGCATTCAAAACCATTTGGATTTTGAAATACTATGAATTTTCATGTTGGAGGTGCTCAACCTGTCTATTGTTTGGACATTCCCATGTTTTAGGACAATGGAGAAATAACACTCTATAATGGAGTTTCAGAAGGAGACATGTTTCCATCTCTCACCTTTAGATAACTGAAGTTCCAACTGGGGGTGTGATTTTCTACCAAACTGATCCTTCTTTTCCCAAGGGAGCTCCCTTTCCACCTTTGTGGAACCTTCCAGGATCAGTAAAACCTCTGTAATCTGTGTTTTCTCTTTAGTGAGGTTTTAGACGCTGAGCCTCAACTACATTATCCATATATGTAAAAGCAAAAGTAAAAATTCCCTGGAAACAGTTTTATTTTACTTCTGCTGTGCTTCTTTCTAAATGGCATAAATGCACTATGAATCTGGTCAGGATTTGACTGATCAATATCAATCAAAGAGAGAACCAAAGTATCCATACCTGAAACCATTGCTCTCAACATGTTAGCAGGGTAAAGGGTAAATATAGTGAATGAAGCAACAGACAGCAGGTTGGAAGGGGAAAGATATTTCTATATTTAAGACATGGAAAAGAAAGCAACACTTCCCAATTTCTCAGTTCATCAAGCCTGTGAAGCCAATATAAAGAATCAGCACCAGGCCTTGTTCTCTGGAAGTCAACATCAGATGGACTAATTTAGCAGTCTAGGCATGAGGTGCTACACATGTAGTGATTTTGATTGAATGAAGGATATTTGTTCCTGTAGCTGCTATAACAAATATCACAAGCTGAATGACTGAGAAGAGTAAAAATGTATATCTCATGTTTGTAATAGCTAAGAGGCCAGAATCAAACTTTTAGGGAGTTTCTTCTTCATCATAGAAGAACTGAGAAAGATTCTGCTCTGTGTTTGTCTATTAGCTTCAGTATGCTTTGATATCTTTGACATATCTTGCCAAAGTCTCTGCTGGTGTCATTTCTTTCTATCTTCCTATGTCTCCTCTCTTTTTGGAAGAACACCAGTCATTTTGGATTGAGAGCCCAACCTACTCTAATCTGTCCACATATTAGTAGTTAAACTTCAAATGACTCAATTTCCAAATAAAATCATATTATAAGATGCTGATAGTTCAATTTTCTATAGAATTTCTTGGAGAACAAAAAAGGAAGCAACAGGCTAAACTATAGAATGGAATCACTTCTCTAGCTAAGAAGGAAGCATCTCAGAAGGCTTGATCAAACGTGGAAGGCTTGGCATAAGATATAATGTAGGGACAAAAGTGGTTTATTCTTTTGCCTAATTCAATACCAGGTCCTAGTCCTTGAGCCCCAAAGAGTTTTGGCCTCCTTACAATCTAAAATCCCCAGTCCTAGTCCTTGAGCCCCAAAGAGTTTTGGCCTCCATACAATCTAAAACATTTAAGCCTAGAACTGAAAGGTTTCAAGTCTCAGCCTCTGTACAGTCTAGAACGTTTAAGCCTCTGAAGCTTACTGCTGACTGAGCCATTCTGACTAACTCCTTCTGAACTTAGAGCTGTACTGAAATCAATTGACTCTTCTAGTTCAACTCAACTCCCTCACTGTTCTGGCTCCAAGCTGATTGATTCAAACTGACCTTCTGAGCTGACTGACTGTTTCTGACTGAATTCTTCTGACTTTGACAGACTCTGCTGACTCCTACAACTTCTCTGACTGAACTGCTCAGCTCAGCTTTAAACTGACTCTCTCTGTTAGCTGACTCTTTCTCTCAAACTCAGTCTTCCTTCTGCTGAACTACTTCTGTGTCTGCCTCAGATTGCCCTCACTGTCTCCCTGCTTATCCTTAGTCAGCCTGCTTCATTGTCTCTGTGTCTTGTCCTCTTTCTGCTTCTTAGCCTGACTTTCTAAGTTGAGGGCCTACTTTTATATTGTGAGAGTTGGACATGTCCTCACTCTGACTCACTCTGCTAACTCTTCCTCTAATTTGTCACTTGCCTTCACTCTGACTCATCTCAGACATCACTTCCTGTGTGACACTGACTCCTGAATTCTACTTCTTGTCTCCCAAACGCTAGGATTAAAGGCTTGCACCACCACTGCCTTCTGAAAACTGGCATTAAAGATGTGGGTTATCACTGTTTTCTGAATATTGGGATTAAAGGTATGTATCAACATTCCTTCTACCCTAAAAAAGTCATGCTGCTGGATTAAAAGATTAAAAATTCCTTTATAGTATATTCCAGTGCTACAAGGGAAATGAGGAGAGGACAGTAGATGGATGCTCATGGTGTTTATGAGAAGGAAATAGATTGCTAGTGACTAAGCTATGAATTTGGGGCAAAATCTATGGAGAGAATAGATCAATTTTTGGAAGTTGTATCTGTGTCTTACAGAGATTTTTAAGAAGAGAGTTGGGAATTCAAGGAGGTCCATGAAGAGTTTAAATTCCAAGGAAAGAACTGAAGTTCAGCCGCAGAAATTTTGGAATAGCTGAAGCCATACTGCTCCTATGATTCATAGCTCTAGCCGGCCTGTTTGTCATTCTGCCTTTTTTGAGTATTTTTGAAAATATTTGTGAAAGCCACCTCGTAGAGTTAAAAGGCATAAATTACAGGATTTCAGAAGTCAGAAGATGGAACAAGGAGTGAAACTGATAACATAAAATTCCAAAGTTCACGAATTTTTTAGTAAATTTATTGTCACTAGGCCTCAGTACTAGGGATAACTGAGGGAAATTTAAGTCTTGCATTAACATAGAAGAGTAGCTCGGCTAAGACACTCATGAACAACTCTGCACAAGGACATTGGCTTTGGAGACATGTGAGTCTCCTATCCAGCCATCCTGGCCTGCTCTCACCAACTTGTTAGACTATTGGCTTCCATAAGCCCATGGCAGCACCTTTATAATTTATATGAAGGTGCAATGGAGACAATAGCCATCTTGACTATGGTCTGTTTTTTCTAGGCAGGATTATAAGGTCACTGTTTCTGGTTTGTTTGTTTTCAAGAAAGATTGGAAATCTGCATTCTATGTTTGATTCCTTCCATTTTAGCATTGAAGCTCCCTGCATTAGGCTAAAAAAATCCATGTCACTGGGCTCTGTACTCCCAGTGTGTGTCTCCTATGGGTAGCTTTTAAAGGGTCTTAGGTGAAGATATTTATAACCCCTGACTCTTAAAAAACTTTGGAATTAGTTATATTAGCTCAGTATCCCTCTGCTAATCAATATTATAAGAGTAAATTGCTAGTGTGAATTATCTGTGAATTGCTAGCTGTGTTACCTTGGACAATCCATTAATTTTTTTTCTAGACATTTGCTTTTCTTTTTTAGATAGCTCTTTCAGAAGCTTTTTATAATGATTAGATGAGGTAGTTTATGAACTGTCTAACTTGACTGTTATCGACACAGCATGTTATTTTTAGAATCTGGCTTTGGATGACATTGTTACTCACCAAGGAAGTGCTTCTACTGTGTCTTTACTAATGTTCCAATCAGAGTGACTGTTGAAAAACAATGCCTATTAACCCTACTAGTAATCATGGCAGCATAAAAACAAGGAAACCAGAAATGTCCATTGTCACCTCTTATTCGCAAGCATGACATGATTACATATGTTAAATCACACAAAGGGACTTGGACATGATCTACATTACTTCTTTCATTTTCTAAATGAGAAAACAAAGGAAAGAAGTATCGAAGGTCACATAGTTAAATATTGTCAGAGCATGAAAAGCTGTTGTGTTTTTGTTTTGATTTTAAGCTAAAAAGAATTTTATGTTTTTGATTGAAACTTTGAACATTGTAGATGTTAGTTCAAACAATGCAAAGTGAAAAATGTGTTCTTAATTGATTTGGCAAGAAAATACAAAATTCAAAGTCTAAATGCTATATAAAAACAAGAATATGTTGACCAACTCCACTTCTCTATCTCAGATTTAAAGGAAATAAACTGTATTTGAAACATCTTGCCAGTTGTGGTGGTGCACACGTGTAGGATTTGCTGAAGGAAGTGGAGGCAGGAGGATCAGAAATTCGAGGCCCGCCTGGGCTACACGGGTCGAGAATGATGGCTTAGCAGTTAAGAGCACTGGCTGTTCTTTCAGAGGACCTGGATTTAATTCCCAGCACCCACATGACAGCTCACAACTGTCTGTAACTCCAGTTCCAGGGTATCTGACAGCCTCACACCAATGCACAAAAAAGAAAAAACAAAAAACATTGCTTTAGGATGCAACAAAAATAGCTACTGAGTTTCTTTTAGTATAAGATTTGCTTTGATCTCTTTTGAGAATTCAGTGAGCAACATGCTGGTCCCTTCTAAATGAAGATGTTATTGCTGTAGAGAGCGGAATAAATGGGACAGAAGTGTCATGAAAGAGGAAATGTTAAAAACAAAAAACCAAAACCTGTTTTCTGGGGAGAGAAAAGAGAGGGAAACAGAGGGAGAGGCATGGAGGAAAGATAATGAATACCAAGGATAATTGAAAAAGCCCTAAGTAAACACTATTTTATGTTTATTTAAAATTTATTTAAAATTTGTTTATTTTTATTTAAATAAAATGTTTATTTAAATTATGTTTATTTAAATTAAAATAAAAAATAATGTTTAATGTTATAAATTAAAATAAAAAGTAATGTTTAATGTTATAAATTAAAATAAAAAATGTTTATTTAAATTAAATTATTATGTTTATTTAAAATACATATTATATATAAGGTATGTGGATACATATATAAATGATTGAAATGAAGTTAAGCCTAGACTGATAATGCTTCTCCCAAGAGCCACAGACAAAAAATACTTGTGCCAAGCATGGGAAACTCTCCTATACATTGATGATCAAGGAAGTCCAAAAGACTTTCCACACAAATTGCCATTGTTCTTGGTTGCTGCCCAAAACTTGAAGGTAAAACCCTATTTCTGAAGACACCATTGAGTTCTAACAGAACTTGGGAAAATAGGGTTTGATCTGGTCTGGAAGCCACCTCACTGAGGACAAGCTGTTTTAGTATCAGAAGGTTCTGTGCAAGTTGCTAAGAGAGAGGAGTAATCAGCTATTCTACTGACAACTGATTTACAAACAGTAAAAGAAGAAATCAAATTACCCCATCTGGCAATTATATATTATATATATATGGAATCCCCCTAAATTCCACCAGAAGACCTCCTAAATGATCAATAATTTCAGCACAGTAGAAGAATAGAAAATCTACTTACAAAAATCAGTACGTCTGTGTCTTAGGGTTACTATTGTTGTGCTGAAACTCTATGACCAAAGCAACTTGGGGATAAAAGGGTTTATTTTGTGTGTGTTTCAACATCATAGTTTAATATCAAAGGAAGCCAGGACATGAACTCAAGCCAGGCAGAAATCTTCAGTCAGGAACTTATTCAGAGGCCACGGAGGAGTGCTGCTTACTGGCTTGCTCCTCATGGCTGCTCAGCCTGCTTTCTTAAAAACCTACGATCATCAGCTCAGGAATGGCCTATCCCACAATGGACTGAGCCCTCCCTCATCAATCATTAATTAAGAAAATTCCCTACATGCTGGCCCACAGCCCAATTTCATGGAGATATTTTCTCAATTGGGGCTCTCTCTACTCTGAAGACTCTAGCTTGTGTCAAATTGAAATAAAAGTAGGCAGTACAATATGTTTTGTCCATAAGGCTTTCCAAGAACAAGATTTAAAAAGAGGCTTCTCGACGAGGCCATGAGATAGAGGAAACATGTTTCTTAGCTGTATTCGGGGAGGACCAAGCATCTCTTCTGATGCTATGGCACCCATAGGTGCCTTCAGAAACACTGATGTAACACAGGCTGATTTACTCTGAATCAACTAGGTAAGTTTCCTACCACAAACAAAGAATAATGAGCATTACATACAAACTAGGTTATTGAAAAGGTGTTTTTTTTTTTTTTTTTTTTTTTTTTTTGCTTCTGGCTTTGTGAGCTAAAATTTATGCTAAACATATACAATGAGAAAGGTATATATCCTTTTCTCCAATTCTTAAAGTACAAAAATTTTGACCTTTTTTATCACATATTTTCTGAGGAAAAAAAAAAAAGAAAATGATCTTAAATGTATACAGCCAGCCATGGTGGCTCACACTTGCACTCCTAGAATTTAAGCCTAGCATGTACCGTGAGATGCTGCCTCTGCATTTAACATCTCGTTTAGTTATAATGACAACTTTAGAAGCTAGTTATCCAGCTTTACACTACAAAAGAAGAAACAGAGACTTATAAAACTTCTATACATTATCTGTACCTTTGGCTACATTTGTTTGAACCCAGAAGACACTACCAGCTTTGCAGCTCCACGGGAACTTTCTCTTTTCTGCAGCTCGGTGCCTTCCTTGGTACACTAGATCCTCCTCCTCCTCCTCCTCCTCTTTCTCGTTCTTCCTCTCTGCCTTCACAGGCCAAGGCACTGGTGTCTTGATATAAATATGAAAATGGGTAGGCAGAGGCATTGAGTCCAGAGAAAAGAATCCCAAATATTACTAGATTTTTA
This sequence comes from Cricetomys ansorgei, assembly GCA_026225945.1. NCBI lineage: Eukaryota > Metazoa > Chordata > Mammalia > Rodentia > Nesomyidae > Cricetomys > Cricetomys ansorgei. The sequence goes on along the minus strand of JAMJFZ010003875.1, from coordinate 11,235,676 downwards.
TTGAGGTTATGAAAACCTCCAAATTGGAGGGCTTTTCTCTCTTTTCAAACAACTGATACTGATTAATTCTCAAGGATTCTGTATCAGACAATTATTTCTTTTCCAACTTTTTCTTGTTTGCTCCAGACCTTTTGCCTCACCCCCAAACCTGAGCCCAGTTACTAAAGGATATCAAGTGACAGCAAGATTTATGAGAAGTCTGAGGCTACATCTGGGTCACTGAACAGAGATCAACAGATATCATTCAACCAGTTAGGAAAATTAACATCCTTCACGTTCCACTCCAACCAAAAACATTATCCATGGAATTAAAATGACTGTTCATTCATTTATCCATCATGATTTCATCACTTACTGAGTATTTATTTTGTTCTAGGAATTGTTTGTGTGCAAGGCATTTCAGATTGAATAGGCATTGAACCTATCTTTATAGAGATTCATTTCAATAGCAAAAATAATTGTAAATATAGTGTCATATACACTGTAGGTCTGTATTTAAAAGTACATCAATTATTTTCATCATTATGACTAGGAGTATCATCAGTTTCGTGAGTAAAAGGTCATTGGATGCCTGAATAGGGAAAGAATATTCATCAAAAGGTTTTGAGTTTGTTAAGCAGTGGTCAGAATATGGTATGACTTTCCTTTCTTGGTGATAAATGTCAAGTTAGGGACCAAGTTTGTTTTTTTTTTGTTTTTGCTTTTGTTTGTTTTTCCTAGTGTGTGTTTATACAGTGAGTGAGTTGGGACTTGTCTTTTTGCTTTTAGATGTAATGGGTATGATATATGGAAGGCAATACTAAAACACTTGAACTATAATCCCCACAGAGCATTGTAATATTTACAGAGTGAAATGAGAAATACTGCATAAGTTCTATTGTCAGAACCCTTTGTTTCCATAGGATAGCTGAATAAAGCTACTGAGAAGTCTAGTGAAGAAAAATCAATCCTCTGTAAGAGCAATCAGTCTTTCTTGGTTGATGTTAAATGAGATATCAGATTTCTTTAAGTTATGGAACAGCAAGAAGTTGAAATCAGGTGAAATAAGCAGAGTGAATTTAGATGGGAGTCACCTTCATAATCTTACAATGTCTTCTCAGAATAGATGGTGCTCGTTCTTACAATAACTTAACATACGACTGTTGACTTTATGATGGAACTCAAGCATGCCCATGCAACCATTCTGTTACCCCCAACAACTTTCAGAACAGTATTCAATAATCTAGATGATTATTTTTTAAATACTTTTTTAAAATACTTTTTTAAAACAAAATAAGCCTGTGTTAGATGACTTTCCCATCTAGATTAAGGTGAAGGTTCTGAGCACATATCTGGAAGATAAAGTATGACAGTCATATTAAATGTACTGTTGACTTACTGTGTTTTCAATTTCTGATGAGTTTTTGAGACATAAATCCAGGGTAATCTGAGAAATTTCTGTTTGTAAAGTAAGTCTGATCAGGTGCATTTCTAAACCCAAAATTTGTTTACTTCAGGGTCATCCGTAAGGCCTTTTTGCACCTAAAGAGAAATGATATCACCTATTCACAGACACATGCAGCCATGGGAGACTGTCTTACCTATTTGCCACTGTTCTCCAAGAATTGGTGTAATTCCAATTTTATAGTATACCAATAATATGGCACCAGAGTGGCCCAATAACTGAAATCACTGACTATGCATTTTAATAGGTCTTTGACTTTATCATACTCACAAATACAATTGAAAATGGATGAGTCTTCAAAACAGTCACCTAAAATTAAATCTCAGCCAAATGTCAGAATTTAATTTAATATAACTTAAAATGACTACAATTTAGTTCACGTCCAACTATGTGAACCTCCCCATGACACTTTTACCTCCATATTTCCTTATTTTTCTTTCCTGTGATTCTGGTTTTTTAATTTATTTTACAGGTACTTATTTTTTGATCTGTTATTAAGACATCATCCCCAGGAAAGCAGAGACTTTGCTATATCTTCTGCACCTATAACAGTTTCTAGACTATTAGAGGGTCCATACTTGCTAAAAAACAATAAATGCTAAATATGTGAATATATAACAAAATAGTCAATAATCACAACAATGACAACAACAATAACAATAATAAACCTCTATGAGCATTTTCATGGGCTAGCATTGTGCTCAGGATTGACACACATCATTTTGTGTAGCATAAGAAGCCATCCCATTTTCATTAAGACAGTATTCAGTTCAAATCACACCATCAAATAGAAGTCTTTTTTCATCTTAAAGTAAAAGAGAGACTTTGTTTTGTATAAAACACATGAAAAACATGATGCAGGATACTACTGCTAGATTCTGCCTTGGGATGAATCCAGGAAGTGGAAGGCAAAGGAAAAAGAAGAACCCAAGAGTACACATTATTGCATCTTGGAGCAAACCTAACCTGAAGTTCATTCTACCCATTTTATTTAAATAGCTATTAATTCCCTTGGTTACTTAATTAAGTTTTGGGGATAGTGTTACTTTCAAATGAAAGTACCTTACCAAATCCAGCTAGATACTATTTGGTAGCTACAGGGTTTAAATCTACTGGATTTTTTCTCCCATCAAATGAGAACAGTAGAAGAGAGCTCTGGATTTGTTGTGGGGGTTAAGAGATAATGTAAGTAAGAGCACTGAGCACAGTGCTGCACATAGTGAGAAGTCTGTGTAAAATTTGATATTATCCAAGAAGCATTGCAATAAATGACAGAATGGAGATCTGTGACTACTGTAGCCAAAGGTGAGACCCCTCAGCTACTTCATTCTGTGACAATGTTTAGATGCCTCCGTTCCCCAGATAAAATCTGTTGTTTATGTAAATCTCTTCAACTGTACTTTGAGCTTCTACCGTGGTGCAAAGGAAGCAATGCCTTCGCAATGCCCAACACTGTGTGGGGTGTATGGCAAGTATTTCATTGAAGCTTAGAGAACTGAGCCAGTTAAGTTTTGAGAAAGGCATTTATTGCAAGAGAGAGACAGAGGCATGTGGAAGAAAGGAATGAACCTATGGTTTAGGTTTCAGGAGGCAGCAGGAAGAGAGGGGGTAGGAACACAGCTGCAGGAATGGTGCTCAAAAGGAACAAATTTTAGTGAGAGGGATCCAATTTTTCATCACAGTGATGGCTATGGCATTTCTTTTACACCCCGTACACAGCCAGGCACTAAAATTTCCACTGATTAGAGCAATGACAAAGTACGGAAAAAACATTTGCGATATATATGTATGTGTATATATACCTCATTGTGAACTTTTCTCAAGAGGGCTGGGACTAGGAATCTTATGTTTATGCTACACAGTAAACTGAGTATGACTTTTTCAAACAACTGGAATGGTTTTCCCAAATGTTACTCTTCACTACACAATATAGCTCTAACCACATCATGTGAAAAAGGAATAGCTTCAACAGAGAAGAGAAACAAGTTGCTTAAAATTCCAAGTTAAATAAGTAAAACTTGTAATAAATATCCTGACAGGATCCAGCATTAGTTTTAGAAAAAAAATTCATTATTTTCCACCAAAAGTTGTGTTGGGAGGATAAGCAAGTATCAATGTTTTCCTTTGAACATGAGTTAGTCATGGGTTAAGTCGTTTAGAAATTCAGTAATAGCAGTATTTATGATTCAGCAGGAGCAACAATGCTCCAGGCACATGGCTAGCCCTGGGGACACAGATAAATGAGGCACAAACACCACCATCATAGAAACTATATTTTTTATTATTTCACATTACTAGTTGAAACCGGTCTATAATCAAGTTTAAGGGAAAGATGGAAAAATAAGAAAAGGCAAGGTCATTGTGAGGATTCTGTGTCTTTTACGGTAGTGGAGTATCTCCTGGGGCTGGGCTACATTGGGCCCAGTCTTCCACACAGCCACTAATATATTCCACATCTGTGATGGGCCAGCACGTCCATGTGACATTCCCTCCCCTACACCCTGCTTCATTAGTGGGAATATGTTCTCCATTTTGGAGAACTGCAGTATGTGTATAAATTTAAAAAGACCATTAGAAACACCCCTGAACTTCCCTGAGCAAACCTGATGGAAGCAGGTGTCTGGATAGGCCCAGGAGTTTTCTGGTACCTTTACTTCTGTACACAGGAAGATCTGCTTCCAATTTGGACTTGGTGCAGGAAGTGAATTGCATTGCCAGAGGAAATTTAGACAATTTTTTCAAACTTTCCCACAACCATTCCAATTATTTCTTTCCATTTGCCAAGATTCCTGAAAATAAGAATAACAGAGGGGGAGAGAGAGAGAGAGAGAGAGAGAGAGAGAGAGAGAGAGAGAGAAAAGAGAGTTGTCACAGAAAGAGTGCCTATAACTTGTAGGATGGGGTGAAAGATTTTCTTAGTTGAGCATCACTGAATAAAGCTCCCCAAATTTATGAAACCCTGTAAGTACTCACAACCATGTCTATCTAACTTGTTCTGAATCAACTCCTTGAAGTATGTACAGCTTAATTGCATGGATAAATATATGATAAAAATATATGAGATAACTACCAGAGAAGGAAAATAAATGGCCAGGGGATGACATGGCCAGGACTCCCCTCTGTTTACTTGATTTTCCTTCCTTAACAAGAAAGTAGTAGGAATTGAGTACAGACTCAATCCATCATGGAGGTTTTATGATCTGTGTGTATGCTCCTTGTGGTTGTGAGTGAGGCAATGTGGTTTTATACCCACCAAATTCATTCATTCATTCATTCACTCAGTCAGCCCTTTCATAAAATATATCACAATATAAACTGTAAATAATATGCACAATAATTCTGAAAATAAAATACAAAGATTTCAGTAAGTAAAAATATTGGAAAATTATTATTTTCAAAAGAAGCAATTACATATTCAAGAGCTGGAAAATGAATCTAATGAAAAGTAAAGACTCAAATAATGGATTTTCATCAGGAAAACAAATAGAAAATATAGAGAAAGGTACTTAAATATGTATAATGGTTAGCATGCATTTTACTGGAGTCTCAGCAGAGAAAGGAAAGTAGGAAAGAAAGGAAAGTTATTTTTACTGGGATGTATATTTATTTTTAATAGTTTATTTTTTCTGAAATCAATATGAGCCTTACAATTGACAAGCCAAAGCTAAACTGAGCAGCAGTTACTATGGTATGTGCTTGTAGCCAAGAAAAGATCCGGAAAAGGGGCCAGTGGTTTAGAAGAGAATCTCAAAGGCAATAGTGGCACATTATTTTCAACAAGTAAGAAACAAAAGTCTCTTTTGAAAATTGAAAGTTATTGAAAGTGGCCAATCAAATATATTTAACATTTTCTAAGATGAAGTACACTATTTCCATTGATTTCAGACCCAGATTCAGAATCTTTCTTTAATAGGTTTGAATTCCTTTCTGGGATTCTTGAGGAAAGACTGTACATAGACAATGGCCCAACTGTGATACTAAAGATTTAAATTCTTATGGGAATGATTTTTTAAATTTAGTTTTAAAAATGTTTTAAATTGAAATATGATTACAACAGCCCTCCAGACCCTCCCAGTTGACCTCCTTCAAACTTCTCCCATCCCCTTCAAGTCTCTTTATCTTTAATTATATTTATTCCATATATGTATGTATGTAGAAAGAGAAATAATAGACCTGCTGAGTCCTTTTTGTTATTGCTGTTGTTGTTTGTGTGTGTATGGTTAAAAGACTGACCACTCTGCATTGAACAACCAATAAGATGGCTAATCCATGGGACAGGCTAATTCTCCTCCTTCTAGCAGTCAGTAGTTGCCCATGGGTATAGCACCCACAGATAGATCTATATAGGAAGGATTTTAAGACTACCTAGGTAGGTGGTTTATTTTGTTTACAGGTTCTGCATTGAGTATTGTGATGATGAATTTTATGTTCTGTGAAAATGTTTTTGGATGAGATTTACATTTAAATCAGTAGGACTTGGACAAAGAAAATTACTTTCTATAATTTAAGGGGATCTTTCTAATCTATTCAAGAACTAAACAGAACAAAAGTAGACCTCTTATGAGCAAGTAGGAACTGTAACTCCAGTGTACCCTAACCTGCCAGTCTCTCCATTTATTTAGAAGTTGTCAAGTTTTTACTGTCACATGAGGTGATTTCCTTTGTTTGTTTGTTTGTTTTATTTTGTAAAATAGAGTATCACTATACCAGACTGGTTTCCATCTTCTATGAAGCTAAGGCTGACATTGAATTTCTGATCTCCATGTCTCCATCTCCTAAATACTGGGATTATAGCTATCACTTCCAGTTTATGTGGTACTGAAGACTAAATAGGGCTTCATGTTGGGCAAGCACTTTATCAATTGGTTACATTCCTATACTCATATAAAGTGATTTCATAAGATGTTTCTCTCTCCCTCTCTCCCCCTCCTCTCTCTCTCTCCGTTTCTCTCTTCTCTCTCTCTCTCTCTCTCTCTCTCTCTCCTTCCCTCCCCCTCTCTTTCTGGTGAATATGTATGCATATCTTATTTATTGTATTTGTGTGAAGAACACAAATACAATTATGACCAATGGCATATGTACATAATATTTTTTCTTAATAAAAATAACAAATATGAGCTAAAAAATTCTTAAATGCTAAAGTTTATTTAGGTGCCAGACTTATTTTCTTTGTCTTAGCTACAGAAATTAATGTCAAAACAGTAATGTGAACATACTTAAATATACTTAAGAGATAGTGGTAGGAAATTCCTCTAACTCATCAAAGATCTCAGTCTGCAGTTTCAGATAACCAGTGTATTCCAAGAAGGAAAAAAAGCCAAAAGAAAGGAAGGAAAGGAGAGGAGAAATAGACTTGAGTATAATGAAAACAGAAAGATAAAACAAAACAAAAACAAAAACAAATGAACAAGCAAAAACCCATCTCGGTATCCAGAGGAAAAGGCAGATTATTTTTAAAAGGGACAACAGATGAAATGATACCAATTTTGGTTGCTTTATGAGGGTTCTCAATGCCAAGCCTCTGTGATAGGGTTAGAACCCTAGAATCCACAAGGCAAGAGACAACCAAATTCTAAATTGTACACACATACACTAAGAAAATAAATAAATAAATGTAATATGAAAATTGCCATCAGTGGACTGATGTCATCACATCTGATTAGACAAAACAGACCATCTGGCAGCTTAGAATTCTACAATAAAAATAAAGTGGGAGGGGCTGGTGCTATAACTCAGTAATAGCATACTTGAGACCCTGAGGTTAATCTCTATCCTGCAAAGAAAACAAGATAAGATAAAATGGTATAAAATAAGGCAAGATAAACACGGGATAAGACAGCACCAGATAACCTAACTCACAAAATTCACAATAGAATCAGCTATAATTTTTTCCTAGTCAAAAGAGGACACTAGGGCTTGGTGATGTAGCTTAGGCATGGGATGGTTACCTATTAAGTACAAGACACTGGATCAACCCTTAATGTTGCAAAAGGACAAGAAAAGGAGGGAGAGCAAAAGAGACCTTGGAGGAAGCAAGAAGATACAGGAAGAAGGCAACTAAAATAACACAGATGCAGGTTAGAAATCTAAGGATACCTCATAGATTGTAATAGCAAATCTGAGGGTTAAAATGTAGATCAAATTCATATGTACAATAAAAGATGTTAAGTCCAGGGCTGTTGATGAAACAAAGGTCAGTGGAGATCTTTGGATTGATTGGAAGGGCTTGAGTTCCATTAGATTTTGGTAAGTTTGTGATACACGTTGTTATAGTTAACATAATCACTAATAGGAAAAGCAGGTGTGTATTCAACCTAATGGAGAAAAATATAATAACTAAGAAATAAAATGCTGGTTTGAGAAAGTGACCAGAAGGCAGGAGGAAGTAAAGACAAATAGAAAGCAAAAATTAAATTATACCATTTGAAATTGTTGGTAAAATAATGGTCAAGCATTGATGTTTCCATATAACAGTAATATGCAGTATGATGTCATATTTATGCTCAAATATGTAGGAAATAACACTGGTGTTGGGTTTCATATTAGGCACACTCTGTGAGGCAGTTTTCAGAGTACTGTGTTAAGGGACACCAAATAGAGATTTCTATGCTCAGCTAAGGTAGGAAAGACCAAGTCAGATGTCTGTGGGCAAAGAACACAAGCAGGGAGTTTACTGTCCACACATCTTCTATTTTCTTTTCTTTCATTTTTTTCTTAGGTGTGGTATATGTGTGTTGTGCATGTTAATGTATTTTATGTCCATTCCTGTGAGGGTATGTGTGCCTATGCTTGTAGGGAGGCTATCAAGGGTACTGCTCTATCGCTCATCACCTTAAACCCTCCGTACTGAAGCTGGAGATAGGCTTGCAGCTAAAATGCTGGAGAAAACACCCTTTCTACATCTCCTGTAGCACTGGGGTTACAGGTACATGTGACCATGCCTGGCTTTTATGTGGGTGTTGGGGATTTGAACTCGGGTCCTTATGCTCTTGCAGAAAGTGCTGTTATAAACTGAGTCATCTCCTCAGCCTACACTCTACTTTGAAAAATTACTTAAAAAGAAAACTTGAGCAAAATAAAGAAAATCTAAGCATATAGAATGGCGTGAAATAAAAATAAACATTGGCACCTGGATGAAAAGTTAAGGGAGAGCTAGAAAGAAATTAGAAACCTCTGCTTGGAAGATTCTTTGTCAAATGTCAATGTTTTGGTGCAGTACATTGTTTCTCAATCAGGACTATTTTGCCCCCTGAAGAAATTTGGCGAGGTCTCGAAACACCTTTGATTTTTCACAGCTAGAGTGGGAATTGCTACTGGCGTCTAGTTAATAGAGTCTAGGAATGCTACTATGCAGCCAACGTTGCTCAGGACAGTTCCTCCTGACAAAGAACAATGGGTTCCAGGATGTCAGTTCAGTTGAGGTTGGGAAAGTCTGACGTAGCGTATACATTTATTTCACCTCAATCAAACTCTGTTCCTTAGTTCCACGTAAATCAGATCTAGATAATTATGCCATTGAGAATTTGGGAGGATTATGCAAAAAAAAGAACAATCGTTGAATAAGTATATAATCAAGAAAATCTGATAGTGAAGAATGGAAGGAAGCACACATTTCAAGTAACTTAGAGATCTCACTAAAGCAGGGATTTTCAAGGGATTCCATAGATAGCTTAGTAGTTAAGAGCACCTTCTGGTCTTGCAGAGGACCTGGTTTGGTTCTCAGCACCCACACTGGAAAACTCACAACCACTTGTAACTATTTCTAGGGGACATGACCTCTTTAGGTATTTACATATAGACCAGCAGGCACACACACACACACACACACACACACACACACACACACACACACACACACACACACACATATATACACATATACACACAGACACACACATATACATACACATATACACACAGATACACACACATACACACATGCACACACACACAGACACACACATACACACACACACCACATTAAAAATTATTAAAAAATATATATATTAGAGTTTTCTGTGAGGAAGTGAGGACCCCAAAGTGAAACCTGGGATTTTGCATTTCTAACAATCTCCTAGAATTTTTTTTGTGTCTTTCTGAACTTTCAAATATTTTCATTTACCTATTGTGTTTTGAGATGTCACTATGAAAATCTTAGTGACCATGTATTTAACATTTGTTATTGAGACAGAACTCAGCCACCTACTATTGAAACCACTTGAGTTTTCAACTGCTAGAGAGCAAGGAAGAGTCCTAAAATGTGGTTCACTTTGTTTCTTATGAATATTGCTCTTTCCTTTTCAAAAAAGGAGTGAGATGTTTTTAACTGTTTTTTTATTCAATTTTATATGGATTTAAATTCCTCTAAAAGGCAGCTTTATCTTCACGTGGCACTGTTGATGTGAATATTTCCAGTCACTTATTAATTAATGATCACTTACTAAGTTGTATTCCATTAAGGGCCAAGAACAAGGAGGTATACATGTCATAGAGTCTGGTTAGAGTAATTCTGGGAAGTTTTTGCTTTCTTTAGAAAAAGAGATACAGCTGGGAAAAAAAACATTGAACTTTCCTTTTCTTCTTGCCTTGAAAGTAGGAAGTGACTAGAAAGACCCAGTGGATTGCAGAGATAACTACATATGAGCATTACTGAACTGCAATGCAAACACCAGCAATTAACTTTCTAGGTTCTTAGTTATGAGAGAAATAACTCTTCACTCCTTCAACTATTTTGGTTGGGCATGCTCTTCTTTGCAGCTGCAGACATTCCTGACTAATGTAGCATATGCAAACAATCAGGAACTGCCTATTTCCCAGTGACATTATCAAGTCCTTGTAATAAAGGTTAATGATCCTGTATGGCAGGTTTCATTTTAAGTCCAAGTGGCAAATTGAAAATAAGATATATAACTTCATTGCTATTAAGCTTTTAAGAATAGAAGTAGAAGCAATGGGCCAGAGTTTCCATGAATCTGATTTGGACTCAACATAAGTAAGGATTTTCTAAAGATTATAGCATCCTATTAGTGACTTGTGCATACTTGCAGAGATTTCTTATTCATTCAAAATGCCATGAAGAGGAAGGAGTGGCATAGAAGGGAAACCTGCACTGTATAGTACAGGATGTGAGAAGAAACGGAGAGAAACTCCTAATGTGTCCTGAGGTTCCGAGGTCAATCTACAACAACGGCAGTATGTGATATTGTAACTTATAATGAGAAATACACGCATTTGATGTTTATCTGCGTTTCTGGCTCAAAGCTCTTAAAACTCTTGGAATTTCCTAAGTGCTAAGAGCAACAAAGGCAAATGGAATATCTTTTGTTGTTTATAACAAGTTCCTTTCAACCACACCTGAGCTTTGTTTAATGAGGGAATGTTGGAAAGTCCCCATAACCACAGGATGGGGTCTGGTTGCCAGGGGGAGCCAGTCATATGACTCGAAAGGTGGCTTGAGAGCCTAGAGGATGACTTTATCCTCAGTGACCAATGATTTAATCAATCATGCCTACATAAATGGGAAAGCTTCCATAAAAGTTCAAAGGAATGGGATTTGGAGAGCTTCCAGGTTGGTGGTCATAAGAAGGAGCTGAGAGGTGTAAGCCTCTCACCCTATTGGCAACTTTACTTCTTTTCTTCTTCCTTGTTCTATATGCATCTTCTACTTGGCTGTTACTAAGATAATAATTCATAATAAATGGGTAAGTCTGAGTTCCGTGAACAATGACAGCAAATGATTAAACACAAGGAGGTGGTTAATGGGAACCCTAAAATTGTAGCTTAGCTGGGAAGATGTTATTGGTGCTTGAAGCAGGGTACAAACTCTAGATTGAACCATTATCCCTCGGTATCTGTATTATTTCTAGTTAGTTAATGTCATAATTGGACTCTAGGACCGATATCCATTTGGGGTCCAGATAACTAGAGGATCAGTTTACATGGGAAAACTTATGCTGCTCTCTGTTAAAATGAAGTATTGAGGGTACAGTAAGGTGTTGAGAGTTTAGGGAGAAACAGTTTCCTTTAAAGAAGGAGATGGGAGCAATTTTTTAAAGAGGGTCAGGCTTTAAATAAAACAAAATTTACTTAAAACCATTAAATCTCAAATTCAAGTTCCCAGACCACTCCAAGTCCTCAGGCCTAATTATATAGGACAATTATTTATAGAGGAAAAAAAAAACCCTACTAATTCAACCAGATAACCACTAGCAAAAGTAGGGAAGTTTGCTATCTATAGAATCTAGGAAGTGTGTACACCATAAAAATGCCCATTCTTCTGAATATGTTGGCAGCGTATATTCACATAAAAGATAAATAAAAATTGTTTAGTAGATGTGTTAGATAAGTCTGTTTTAATATAGATAAGTCAAGGAATTCTTCACCATTGGCTAAAAATTTTCTATAAACAAGTGGTTCTCAACCTTCCTAATGACCCTGTGACCCTTTAATACAGTTTCTCATGTCGTGGTGTCTCGCAACCATTAATTATTTTCATTTTACTTCATGACTGTAATTTTGCTAGTGCTATGAATTGTAATATAAATATCTGATATGCAGTTGGTCTTAAGGTGACCCCCAAAGGGGTCAAGACCCACAGATTTAAGAACCATCACTATAAACATTACAGCTTTAGATGATTATCTCATAGTCTTAAGTTATAAGAAAAATCACACCATATTAAGATATGTTGTTTTTTTTTTCAAAAACTTTTAGAAAAAACAATCTGATATTTAGTGCTAAAATAAGAGCTTTGCCAAGAATGGCATAGCCACGCATCCTTCTGCCCACACAGAGGGGAAATGGCATGCACCTCTCAAGTTTTCTGACTCACTGGATACCTGAGAGGGAGAATATGTGACCCAGGCCACTCTGGAGGAGTCAGAACACATTTGAAAAGATAATTGTAAGAAACTAGTCGCATTTTTCTTGTTAGTTAAAAACAAAACACACACACACACACACAAAACTTACATAGTGTTTGAATTGTTTTCTCCTGTAATCTGACACTTTTTGTGAAATGCCAACATGAATTATATCAGGGTCTCCCATTGGATTTTTTGAACACAAGTGAACAGAGGACCAGGTACTGTGCTAGATGCTAGGCCCCAAGAGTGAAGAATGTTGAAAACTTGTGGTTTCACAAAGCTCATTGGCATCACACAACTAAAATGTAACACAATATGAAAATATTGGTGTAATCTTTTCAGTGTAAGTCAGCAGGGCTTGCCTAACATTTAAGGAAATATAAACTATTAGCTTTGATTTCCGTTAATAAAATAACACAGTACCTATTTAGAACTTTGTGCATAAGAGTTAAAATTATAATAAACACAAAATTACTTCTTTAAGTCTATGATTGCCTGTTATTTAATTGTGCATATTTATTTAAGTTGCGTGAGTGTATGTGTGTGTGTGTGTGTGTGTATGTACACATACATGCACATGTGCATGCCATGACACACTTGTAGAGATCAGAGAACAACTCTGCAAGTCGGTTATGTCCTTTCTCCATGGAGATCCCAGAGATTAAACTCGTCATTGGGCTTGGCATCAAGTGTCTTTACCCACTGAGCGATTGGCCTGGCCCTCGATAAATATTTATAATGAGTATTTCCTTATTCAATTTTTTGTTGCTATTTAAAGTAGTAGTTTCATGTTTGTGTCAATGACATAATTTGCTTTGATATTATTATCTAGTTATAAACACAAGAGTAATAAAACAGGCTGACTGACCTCTTCCATGAAGTCTGTTTTTGAATACAAAAGGTCTATTTTGCTGCAGGTAGGAAACTAATGCTTTGACAATATAATAGTCTGGAAAACTGATTATTCAAGAGCAAATCCTCCCCCCAATTTAAGCCATTTTTCTTATAATGACACTATTCCAAACCCAAGTAACTCACATTGCTTAGTCATGCTGTTATGCAACCTAATATTGCATTCCATCTGGAATCTTGTAATATGATAGGTTGTAGATATTTAGTTTTTATTTTAATATGAGTTTTAGGAATAGATCTTTCAAGGTAGTGCTTATAATCCAGGATTTATCATGAAAACATGTTCTGTAGATAGCCATGATTACAGCCAGTAAAATGCAAACATCTGTAACATTCATTGCACTAAATGTGCCCTTTCTTTCCAAATGGTAAAAAGTATTGGCATTCGTTTGGAGAAGTTATCAAGCTTCTAAAGTTTTGTACCAGTGAGTATCTGGAATATGCCTTGAAACAACTTCTGTTTACAGACAAAGTCTGTAAAATATCCAAATAGCACAGTGTGAAGTGTTTACAGTTTATAAAAGAATTACATATCAAGTCCTTTTGGGTGTGCATTTTTAAATGAACATTAAATGATTAAGGGGGAAACTAGAAATGTTTCTATCTGGCACATGCCAAATGAATGACTGCATTCATCTTCCATTTACAGCAGACTTGTGGTCGCTGAGGGACTATCTCATGGTCCAGAAGGTCAGGGCTGGGAATTAGTTTACTTTTATAATGGATTTCACCTGGAAATGTCATTCCCATGCAATCAACGGTATCATCTTGGGTCTCTGAGCAATGATGCTGAACTACTGACAGATGGGGAATTTTGAAATGAGTTCCAACTAACTCTGACAGCCATCATTTCCCACCACTCTTAGTTACGAATTAACTTCCAATAGTGGGTAAAAAAATAAACTTACCCATTAAAGATGTTTAATATCATAAATTGTTAGCCATGATATCTTTGTTTGGGAGGAGGGAGCAGTTGATCCAGGGAGTCCTGACTATTCAATTAACCCAAAAGTTCATTTTACCAGAACCTCCTGCCAAATTAAGCTAGAATCTGTCTCCCAGGAAAAATGGCTACAGGATTTGAAAACAATGTTGATTACAAAGAAGTGATAAAGTTTACCTGTACGGGGTTTATTTAATTCAGGTTTTTTGTTTTGTCTTTTTTGTTTTGTTTTGTTGTTGTTATTGTTTGTTTTTCTGTTTCAAGTCTTGGTTTTTTTTTTTTTATATCTTCTCTGGAAATAAAAATAGAAATGCTACACTTCTTCAAGAGTCAAGAAACACCCAATTGCTTGAATGATTTATATGTAGTGGAAATGTCTCTGGGTGGCTTTGTCAGAGCACAGCCAAAGTCATCTTTGGCAGAAGTGTTAGACGGGAATTAAAAAAACGGGTTTGGAAAAGTCTATGTGAAAGATGGCCAAGATACATAGATCCATGCCACTGTAATTACTGATAGGTATTTTAGCTTTTCTCTAGTTGCACGCACATCACTTTTTGATATCTTCTGTTTCCTTGTGGGTTTGGTGCCGTCTATCAGGGATGACCAGGTAAAGGGAAGCCTAACTGATTTTAGTTCTTGGCTAATTTTTTATTTTTATTTTGGTTTCCAAGATATTATAAAAAGTAGAGGAGTGATTACAAGGGAAAATTAGTGGAACTTTTAAGATGATGAGAGCAATTAGTGTAAAATGTTTGGTAATGTAAAGACAGAAAATGTGGCAGCACCAATCATTGTAATGCAGGCACGGAAGCGTGTGTGAGCCCAGACAGGAGTTTGAGGCGAGGTGTTCAGGAGATAGTTATGTAGAACTCAATAACTTTTTGGGGGTCACTTGGGTGTGGAGAGTGATGAAATTTTAAAACTCAAGAAAATGGTGTGCTAAGCCTTGAGAGCACAACCTATATCTTTCATTCTGTCTCAAAACCCCACAAACAATTTAAATAAAATTTAAATCCTTTCCATAATGGAACTAAAAAAATTTAAGTCACAGTCATTTCCAATAATGCTCTTTAGAACCAAACAGTGGTCACTGTTTGCCAGAGATGCCCTTGAAGTGACAAGATTTTTTTCCCCTCACTGGTAGGTATAGAGCTAACTGGTCGCAAATCATCACCTGTCCCCACACTGAGTTAGAAGCAGAAGAAAGCTCAGATGGGTTGTATAGAAGGAGACTGTGCCCTTTAGCTTTAGTTTGAGTAGGTTAATGCTTTTAATTTGATAGGAATTAGAATAAGAGCACATTTGGAATCAAAAGGTTTCTGGCAGCATGGGGGGTTGAGAGCTGGGTGCAGCTGTGGAGATTGACAGTGCAAGCTGGCAGGCCCAACCATGGGACTGATTTCCAGCGCACCCCAGCTTCACCATTACAGCACACCCGCCCTCACCACTCCAGCACATCCCACCCTACAGCACACACTGCTCTTACCAATAAAGGAAATACACACTGCGGGTCGGTGGGAGTGAAGAACTAGCAAGGACCTCTAGTGATGGGGCACAGGGAGCCTGAATAGGCCATCTCCAATAACCAGGCAAAGCTTCCTGTGGTGGGACTAGGACACCAATGCAGCAACAAAAATCTTTGATCTAACCTGCCTCATGCAGGATCAGCTGGAGCAATGGAAGGGCAGAATCCCATGCCAAGAGAGGAAGTCCATGCCTGACACTGCAGGGCTAAACAGGAAGTGGAGACTGGATATTCCAGAGATGATTCCTAATGATGTTCTTCTATTCTGTAGATCAGTGCCTAACCGACTCTCTATCATAGAGACTTCCTCAGGCAGCTGATAGGACCAGATGTAGAGGCCCAGGGCCAAACATTGTGCAGAGCTCGGTGAAACCCCATGAAGAGTGGAAGGAGAGATTGCTGGGACCAGAGGGGTGGAGGACACCAGGGGCTCACAGAGACTGAAGCGGTAGACATGGAGCCTGCGGGGTCCCCTAGATATATCTTGTTACCTGGCTTAGTGTTCTTGTAGAACACTTAAAAGTTGGAATGCGGTGGTGTGTGTGTGTGAGTGTCTCTGACTCTTTACCTGCCCTTGGGACTCTTTTCCTCCTGCTGGGCTCCCCTGTTCAGTCTTGATGTAAAAAGCCTTGTTCCATCTTGACATGCCCTGTGATAACCCTGGGAGGCCTGTTTTGTTCTGAGGAAAAGCAGAGGGGCAAGGATATGGGGGAGAGAGATGAGGGGAGGTGGGAGGAGTTGAGGGAGGGGAGAATGGAGCAAGAGAAAAAATAATTTAAAAAATCACAATGCACTAGAAAAAAATAAATCTATATAAAAAGAATTTTAAAAAATTGTTATTGGGTGGAATGGGGATTAATGGTGTCTTAAAAAACAGGATTGAGAAATAGTCATATGCAGGAAAGACTGAGAAAACAGTATTGCCAAGGGCAATAGAATTAGGGAGAGATTCCATTTTGTATTGGAATATTGCCTTGTAGGGCACATGCCTGCAATGCCAGCACCCAGGATCACTGCTAGTCTGGTCTACAAAGTCAGACTTCATCTCACTTCATACTACTCCTCATTCCAAATAAAAGTGCCATATATATACACACACATACACTTGTCAGGAAGAAGTTAGGCAAAGGACAGAACTTTTGTTCAAAGTCTCGATCATAATAGATGCTTCCATCTGCTTGAAAGTAAAAACATTTTTAAAAATTGACTTGGTGTCTGGGGAGATTGTTCACTGGGTAAAGTACTTGCCATGCAACTGTAAGGACTAGATTAAAGTCAGATGTGATAGCAGGCATCTGTGATCCCAGCATTCCTACTGCAAGAAGGAGGTGGGGACAAAATCTTGAAAATCTGCAAGCCAGTTAGCCTGATAATACACAGTAGCAAACAAGATATTGTCTCAAACAAGGTAGACAGGGAGGCTCAATACCTGAGGTCGACTGCCACATGTGTGATGTACCATGAATGAACACATCTTCTCACTCACAAAGATTAAAAGCCAATTGTTTTCATCTAGTCTGGCCTTACAGTTGAGTGACACAGACATATATTGCTATATATTTAACAGAAATATCTCAGGATTAACATTTTCTAATAGTTCTTTGCTTGACACAATAGTTACTGTAGGTATAAGTTGCATTTGTAAGGTTTCAGTGGCTAGTAAATGTCACAGGATGGTCTGCCTGGCATTGGCCACCTTTTAAAGAAGTCATATGAATGATGAATTTAGTACTCAATCTAAACTTTGGAGAGCAGTTATTTTGTAATGATTCAAGAAGGCCCTTGTTGGATTCCAGCAGCTTGATCCTGGACTTCTTAGCTTCCAGAACTGCTTACAAAACATAGCTTGCAGAGTTGCTAATGCAGTAGACTATGATGGCATTCTATCTTTTGCCATACAACTTCCAGGCACATGAAAACATGTTCTTTAACCAATTTTTATAAAGTAGGAAAGCATAATCTTCTTAAAGTTATCTTTAAAAAACTAGAGGTCTTAATAAAAATCAGTTAGTATTGATACATTGGAAATTATTTCAATTTGTTAAGAAAGAGTAAACATGTATTTCATCAAATCCCCAGGCACAACTATGTTTTCTAAAATTCTCAGTTTTTCTTAACTTTAATTTTTTCTTATCTAGATTTTATTTATAATCAAACTTAACTCTGTAATCCAGCTAGACTCCGAGGGGAGTGAGGAAAGATATGGATCCCAAGGAACGTTTGTGAGAGCAGAAATAATGGGTGTTGTAAACAGAGTGGGGGCAGTCTCCCAAGCTACAGAAGGAATGGTTTGTTGGGCAATATCCTCACAAGTCAAAAAAGTAATCAAAGATTACTAGTTCTTTGGTGGTTGGAAATACCTCTGTTAAAAATGACCATATTTTGACATTCCTTATTATATTATCCAGTGCTGAAATGAAGTTAAAAAAATGAAAGGACAGAAAGAAAACAACTGGATATTACAAATGAAGAAATTTTGATTAGACTTAGTTACTATTTACTATCATCGTAGTACTTATGAAAGTCTCACTTAAAATTTTTATAAATATCTGAATTTAATGTGAAACCTAATTGAAAAAGAAAAAGAAATTAAAAACCATGATATAATTAAACAGAATCCATGTATAGAAAAGTATAAATTTGGAGGGCTAATCATTATCAATGTGACTAGGTTGAGAATTACCAGGAAAACATGTCAAGGTATGTTTATGAGGCATTTCCATTCAGTACACAAAAAAGACCAACCCTGAAACTTTGTAGCAAGGTACCAAGCTGAATAAAAAGGAGAAAGTGAGTCAGGCACCAGATGTACTGTGAACACCTGTCTCATGTGCCTGCCACCATGATGGATGATAACCCTTTAAAAAAGTAT
The DNA here is from genome assembly GCA_026225945.1 of Cricetomys ansorgei. Lineage (NCBI taxonomy): Eukaryota > Metazoa > Chordata > Mammalia > Rodentia > Nesomyidae > Cricetomys > Cricetomys ansorgei. Next base: position 11,217,115 of record JAMJFZ010003875.1, on the reverse strand, counting down.
AAGTCAAATTGAACTTTTCCTTCAGTTGTTTTTGTTAATGCAACTAACACTTGTAAAAATAAATTATATGATGGGTAACTGAATTATTAATAGTAACATCTGGGAATATAGGCAGCTCCTCAAGAAAACAATTTTACTTCATAAGTATAGCCACTTTGTGAAGATTCACTACAACTTACAACTAAGCTTATATACATATATAGTGCATGTATATATTTGTAGATATATTACTTGATTCGTCTACTTTTTACATAGTTCATTTAAAATGGTTATATAATGACTCAACAGCACTCTCATTCTATTTTCAATGCAAATATTTTATATTTATTTACATACTGACACAGCTTTATATTCTCACATTCATTATTTCTATTGTCCACAAATCCTCCTGTTCTGCTGTAAAATAATTTTTGAAAAGGGAACATCTGATAAAAACTGCATATGTAAGAAAACCACATAGCTTATGGCATGAGGTGGACAAGAGGTTAAGTATAGTGACTTCCATTGTCTATGTAGATGTGTTCATGTTGTGATGCGCACGTGAGGATAGAGGACAGATCTGCAGTTGGATCTTTCTTTTTACTAACGGGGCTCTGGAGATCAAACTTAGGTCATCAAGTGTCCTTATGCACTGAGCCATCTTGTGGCCCCATTTACTAATCTGGTCGTTCATGAGGTAAAAAGATTTCTTTTGAAACATAATTTTCTGAAATAATTTGAAATACAAAGTTGAAGTGAGTTTTAAAATAGCCAACACACCGAAATCTAATCCCAAAGTAGGATGAAAAATCACTGGTCCTTTTCTTTGACAGATTCTGCTATATCTCTAGGAATATAGAAGGAATTGTGGAGATTATTCTGTCTCATGGCTTTTCATTTAGATTTTAAATACCAAAAATTTATTACTAAAAGCCTTAAGAAGTCTCATAAGTTGTATGGCTGCTTGATTTGGTGTGAAGATTCCTTGGAGTCATAAACTTAAAAGTGTATCAGGTAAAAATTTATACTTCTGACCCCCAAAATAGGTCAAGCCAGACAAGTGAACAAGGTGAGGTAATTAAGTTGTAGCTCTCTGTAATTCCTGTAGTAATAGGAGATGAAAATGTTTTCTCACCACTCTTCCTTATTAAGAAATCTATGGATTATTTACAGATTTGGTTCAGGTACATATTATCTTATTCTAATATGAGAAACAAATTTACAAAATTTATGCTTATATAAAATAACACTCAAGAGTATATATGGAGTTGCAATAAAATAGGAAAACCAAACACTTTAAAAATCTACATCTTTAGCCAGGTGGTGTGGTGTATGCCTTTGAGCCCAGCACACAGGAGGCAGAGGCAGGTGGATCTCTGTGAGTTTGTGACCAGCCTGGTCTATAGAGTAAGTTCCAGGACAATCAGAGTTACAACAGAGAAACTTTGTCTCAGGAAAAAAAAAAAAAAAATCCACATCTCTAATACACCAAGTAATAAAATATTTTATTGATGGCAGGTATTAAAACAATATTTACAAAGTTATGGGCACATATTATCTACATTTTTACATCAAACTTTTAGAAAGTAAAAATCACATTTGTGAATAAAATGACATAGTGACACACAAGAGAAGATCAAATACATCTTGAGCATAATTATGTGACTTCTAAAGTCTTATTTTTAAAAATAAGGGTAATTTAATTCACTATTTTCTCTAAAATGTGCTAATCAAGTTGTTGTAAAGTAAAACTAAACTGACATCATGCTGACTTCGGGATTTTTAAGAGAACAAATATTTGAGAAATGAGAAACATAACCTGTTGTAGTTTCATATTTATTTAAAATATAAAACAAGTTTCATTTTGTTTGCTGGAAATATTTGAGTAAATGATTTTAGACAGCCTTCTTTCAGAGACTTGAAATATTTTTCTGAAGGGAAAAACACCAGGAAAAGGCCATTGACACTTATTGTATATTTTCTTTTGAAGTGTTTCTTCTAACTTTTCTAAGCATGTTTGACTTGATTTTGTTGGTATTTCTTTTATAACCTAGAGAAGAAATAAAGATGAATAAATATAAACAACTATCATTCAAAACTCATTGTTCATTCAACCTATAGCAATTTATTCACAAAAATTTACTCTTGGAACTCACGGTTAATAACACAATTGAAAATACAACAACAGATTCTGAGGTCTCCATCTCTTGGTGTGGACCTAGGGCTTCCTTATTGTTTCCCCTCTGACCCTCAGCCTTCCCATCTAACCCATCTCCATTCCGTTGTGTTAGCCTCTGATCCACAGAAACACCTTCTACCAAGGGACTGCCAGTGCTCATGCAGAGTTGGGATGCAGAAGCACTCTCCACCAGGGACCCCACAGCTACCACACTTGTGTAGAACAGAACACCTACCCAACAACAACAACAACAAAAAGATCATATATTTACACAAAGAAACACCTCAAATATCATATCCCCAAATGCCTAAATCCTCTCCTCAAAAACACAACCATTAATAGCCAAGACAATATGTTTCCCCCAGAAGCCAGTAATTCTATGGCAATAGGCCCTTAGAAATGCAATTTAGCAGAACATAGGACAAAGGACTTAAAAAACAAAAGCATTTATAAATATGTCAAGGATAATAAAGCAGATATGAATAAATGCGTTAACGAAGACAGCAAGATTGAATGAAATAACAAAAACAGTTAAAGAAATGGAAGTAGAAATAGAATCACTAAAGAAAACTCAAACTGAAATAAGACTAGAAATGTAAAACTTGGTATGAAAATCTCAGAGGTAAGCCTCACCAATAGATTAAAGGACACCGAGGAAAGAATTTCAGGTCTTGAAATAAGGTAGAAGAAGTGGATAGCTCAGTCAAAGAAAATGTTATGTTGAAAATAATCTAAGCATACAGGAAATCTGGGGCACTATGAAAAGACAAAAAACTACTACTACTCAGAATAGAAAAAGAATCCCAGACCAAAGGCAGAGAGAAAAAAAATTATATATAAGAAGATCATAGAAGAAAATTTCCCCAATCTAAAGGAGAAGCCTAAAAAGGTACAAAAAGCATACAGACAACCAGATAGACAGGACCAGAAAAAAAATTCTTCATGACATATAATAATTAAAATGCTAAATGTATAGAATAAAGAAAACGTATTAAAAGCTGTAAGGGGAAAAGACCAAGTAACTTACAAAGGCAGATCTATTAGAGTAACACTTGACTTCTCAATTTTAATCTGAAAGACAGAAGGGTTCTGGATGGATGTTGTAAAAGTGAGAAACCACAGAAGCCAGCTCAAACTACCATATCCAGCAAAACTATCAATCACAATCGACAAACAAAACCTTTTACAATAAATAAACCCAAATTTAAACATTTACTATCTATGAAACTAGATCTGTAGAGGGCTCTAGAAGGAAAACTTCAGTCTGAACAGGTTAAACACACCAAAGATGATACTAGGAATAAATCGTTCCAGAACAGTAAATCAACAGAGGAGGAAAAGACTCACACCATAACAACAAAATAATATAAGTCAGTAAGCACAGCTCATTGATAACTTTCAATATCAACAGTCTCAACAGTTCTCGATAAAAAGACACAGGCTAATAGATTAGATTAGAAAACAGGATCCATCTGTCTGCTGCACCCAAGAAATACACCTTACCATCAAGGATAGACATCACCTAAAAGGATGGAAAAACGTACTCCAAGAAGCATTTCTGTTTATTTTTTTTTGTCTGGATGATTGAGGAGAGTGGGGTATTGACAGGGTACAGAACTAAGACAGGGAAATGAACACCAGCTCTCATCCCTAACTAAGAAGCTTTCTGCAATCAATACCTTCCGGCAAAGGGAAAGTCAGTTTGCTCCAATAGAGTCTTAGTGGGTATAACAACTACACTTAAGGGCCAGCCCCATGCCTAGTGTAGTCTTTTGTGGAAGCAGGAGTGTCCCCAAGACACCAAAGAAGTGTTTTGTTATTTTGGCTTAGATATTCCATTTTTTAAAGTTGATACTCCTTTAACAATTATATTTTTAACCTATTATCTGATCTTAGAAACTGTACAATAAACATATCCATAGAAAAATTAAACAAGTGTCCTTTGTTGCTATAGGAATTAGCAGTTACTGAGAAAAAAGAAAAGCTTTCATGTTATTCAGAGGAATATACATTATCTCCTGAGACTCCTCTAAATTCCAAGTGCTGTAAGTTCTTCCAGAGGAGAAACCAGTTTTATTAATCTTTGTATTTATTCTGTGATCTTGCACAAGATGAATGCTTAGCAAATCAGTACTTTCTGAAGAAAGTCATAGGAACGGTAGTGTCAGAGACAAGTCTGGGTCTTGTGGTCTAGAACTGGTTTGATATAGTATACACATAGTCAAACAGAACTTTTGTTGCCATGGATTCATGCCATTCCCACATGTGATTGACCCTTCATTATTATTTTTTTAAACTTAACAGTGGATTCACAATATTATTATAGCTAGGAACAAGGTAGAAAATGTATAGTAATTGTGTAGATGATTCAGAGGCCAGATTTAAAAAACAATAGGGCTAAGAGAAAAGCTACAAGCGAACATAGTTTATTTATAAAGCATATTTAATGAGCTAGGCATGATGGCGCATGCCTGTAATTTAGCACTGGGTAGCAGAGACAGGAGAATAACTAGTTCAAACTAGCTTGTACTACATAATAAGGCCCTGTCTTAAAAACAAAACATTTAAATATATACATATACATAATATATGTAATTGATTTACTGTATAATACTATTATTTCAATCACTAGTTATCTGTAATATGAGGCAGCCTACTCAACAACAAGGATATGCAGAGTAACAAGTTGGGAAATCTGGTCCTAATTTCTGGCTTTATTTCAATATCTGCACGTTCTTGAATATGTGCTTCATAATGTATTTAAAATTTTCTTTCTACAGTGTATAAAAATCATACCTATTCTACTACAGAATGGTAGATACTTATGAAGACATAAAACTAAGGAACTATATATATGACAGATAATCATATAATTAAATATCAGGTTAACAGCTCAGACATACCTACTGTCAGTCTGTTTTCTTGCAAGAGCTTATCACTAGAATTATCCTTTCGAATGCGTTTGGCAAGTCCATGATTTTCTTCAGAACTGGAGCTGGGGCGGGGGGGAGTTTTCATTTTAGTTAAGGCATTCAAAAATATCTTTAATTCATGTATTATATATTGCAATAAAAAATCAAATAGAGAAATAATAATTGCGAAATAGGCATAAGTAGTTGGAAGCACTAAAAATATGTAAAAAATAAATCTAGTTATTTGTGATTTTAATGATGCTATATGATTTTGATAAGATGATTCTGGTTATAGGAAACAGTTCTGCAGAATAATTCCTGTGTGTTCTGCTACAATGATCGTGAGCACTGCTTGCTATTCACAGTGTGGAGATACGTCACAAGGGTGAAAAATCCACTGATATTTGATATTAAAAAAATTAAAAATACTGCTAAAGATTAAAATTTCATTCCTAATTTCATCAGATAAAATTCATTTTGGAAAATTTTGGAATATCCAGGGCTTTTGGGCTTTAATTTTCCCTTTTGGAAAGAAAAAAAAAATTCGAATAGTAGATAAAGTACACATGAAAATCTTTTAATACCTTAAAATCACAGTAGAATATATATATATATATATCCCTAAATATGTACATGAAATCTACTAAGTGGAAAATACCAGAGTTTGTTACTCTCAAGCCCATCTATCTTTAATTGGGGGAAAAAGAAGATTAAAAAAAAAGTAATTATGCACACGTCTATCATTAATCTCTTTTAACCTTATTTAATGGCAGGATCTAATTATTAATACCAGAGGGAATATATCAGAGTAGTAACTAATAGTCTGTGAACAGTCAAGTTACTTTCCACATTATATTCTTTAATATTATTTCTCAATATAGTTTTCTCATGTGTTAGTCCTTAACACATCTAAACCCACAAATACACAACTGAAATAACCAGATATTTCTGAGAAAACATGTATTTGATAATGACTGTGTTTACATTTCAGGAACATTCTTAGCATAAACATTTGCAACATTTTAATAAAAACATGGGAGCAGGTAAAGACCCAGAAAACAATACTAAGTAGAGATAAATAACAAAATTGAGGCAATGTAAAGTAGTGCTGAAGTGGGTGAAACAGATGCTCATAGTCTAACGAAGTGAGCCAGACTACCTGCACAATTCAGATTGATACCTGAACAAAGTACAGTAGTCCCTATTAGCCCACAGAACACTACTGCAAGACTGCCACTGAGTGGGGTCATGAAATCAGGGATGGGATTAAACCTAAAATATGCTTTGTTTTTCCCTAAACATGTACCTATGATAAATTTCCATTTTTTGTTTAAAGGAAGTAGCTTATGATTACTGTTTGAAACACCCAACTGCCAGCATCAGTTGTCTTTTGTACATAGGATATTATTATATAAAGTAAGTGTTATCCAAACACCAAGCTCTACTCATTCTATGACAGTTAGTCTTCAAAGCATTGCTCCTAAGTACCTCGCAGTAGGTAGCACATATGGTAATGGATATCCTGGATAAAGGAATGGCTGACATAGTAGGATGTAAAAAGATACCACAAGAGCTTATTATACTACTCAGTGGTATGCAATGAAAATTTAAATTGTTAATTTGTGGAACTTTCCATTTAATGTTTTAAAATCTTGGTTGACTGCTGATAACTGACACTGAGAAAGCAAAACTGAAGGTTGAAGGTTAACTGTATTTAGTTGGTATGTTTTGAGACTGTACCCATGATATGCCATGCAACTTAAGCTATTCTTGTATTAATCATGTTTGTGGTTTGTACTACTTTTTCAAATTGGTGATTTAATGGCCTCTGCCAGTTTTAGGAAACTGTTACTCTCTATCTTATCAAATAGCGTTTTTTTCCTATTCTTTCTTCTTCTGGAGACTGAAAATATATATTTCTAGATCTAAAAAAGTAGGGTTCTATAGGTATCTTCTACACTTCTGTTTCTTCCTTTATCAGTTTATCAGGTATTTTTCTATGTACCTATCCTCCAGTTCACTAATACTCTCTGGCTGTGATTAATCCATTAAACTGGTTGATTAAGTTTTAGATTTCAGTAGAATCTATCTTTATGGTTCTAGAATATCTATTTGATTAATTTTAACAGGATACAGTTCTTTGGTGAATCTTCTACATTATTCTGTTGAAATGAATCATGGTTATAATAAAAAAAGTTTGTATTTGAAAATCCTTATTTATGGACCATTGCTTCTCTGGTTGGTTTTCCTTCTTTAAGTCATTTGGTTGTGTATCTTGACATAATTCTGGCTTAATATTACACATGCATATCTGCATAGGCTCCAGATTGCATATTCTAGAGATTTTAAGGTTTAGTTTAGAAGAATGTGGAATAGACTCAGATCACCCAAGTTTAACCAAAGACTGAGTTGGTCCAAGATCTGTTTCAGACTTTTAAGAACTGGTTTATTTCTAGTTTATCCTACTCCTAAGGCAAAGCACCTCAAAGATTTCAAATAAAATCCTGGGATGTTTAACAGGCCCTCTCTGACACAGCTTTTGACCTGAACCTTTGTACCCCAGAATGTCCAACTCTGCTTAACACAGTGGTCTTTCAGTCACCACTTTTAGCCTAGTTCTCCAACAGAACTTAAGAGGAGGCAAGCCTTAATGGCAAAGGCCATATAGAACAACTTGGGTCCCTAGCTTAGTAAGAACTGTCCAATCACTTAAATGTCTGTTTGGCTTCCTTATGTCATGAATTGACAAGTCCTAAAATAAAGGGGGCAGGGGAAACTAAAGTCTGGTTCCTTTAACGTGCTACTCTTTTGGATGTTACATTTTCAAGTCCTGGCCACCATGGTTGTTTGCTAGTGCCTTTAGTAAGCTGTTAGTTGTATTTTATTTAGATGCTCTAATTCAAAGACAATTTTTATTGTTCTTGCTTGGTGGCTTGGTCTCTGACGTAAGTCACAGTGTCACAGCCAGAGACAGCAGATTCCTAAAGTCATTATATTTGGTATGTATTAAAATCCACTAAAACAACTGAACTCTAGGAACAATGAAATTCAGGATAAACAAACAAGTGAACAACTCTGCCAGAATAAAAGAACTAAGTGACAGTTTGGAAGCTAGAAGACTTTTCAACTTATTTTTAACAATCTACAAAAGGGATACTTTATATAAACTTCAAATGAAATTCTAGGACTTCATTCAGGTATCCCTTTGATAACACAAATCCAGGGCTTCTCTGAGCATTTAGCATAGATGTGATTAAATAAGAACTGAAGTTCTAACAATAATAAAAAGTTGTGGGGAATGAAAGTATAAAGATGACCTTATATTGAGACTGAAACAGTACATTCTTAATCATACCTTATTAAATTAAATTTCCTCTTTGCAGCGGTAGTCAGTGCCATGTAGGAAGGTAGACTTGCTGATATAGGTCTAGAATCCTTAGTTGAAAATGAAGAAGACTCAAGCCTGTATATTAAGAATAAAGAATTAAAAGAAACAAATTTGATTTATACTACAAAAAGAAAGGTGATTTATACTTCTATAATCAGGAAATCATTATATATAGAAGATATTCCTCTATAAAATAAAGTTCTCTCAATTGTCTTTTTCTCTTAAAACAAAACAAAACACCAGATAGAGATGATGTCAAGACATTTCTGCATTCCTCATAGCAAAGAATGGTAGAGGTATTTTTTTCTCCTTATTTAGATTTAATTATTTAGTTAAATGCTTGTTTAGATGACATTCAGTCAATCATCCATTAGATATCTGACTATGCTGAATTTAGGATACTCCTTAAGTGAGGTATCAATGAATAACAGTAAGCAAGGTTGTCCTTTATTGATGGTTTAGGCTACACAGAATTAGAATATAGGTAACAAATGAAATATATCTTAAGGTCTCTTCTAGCTTGAGGAAGGTCAATTGACTCAGGATATCAAATTTATGATTTTAAAATATGTAGTAAACAAGTAACTTTTATATCAAAGACCTATGAAATAAACCTCCAATATTAACAAAGAAGAGAAAGGAAGTTAATTTTAAAGGCTGAGGGGAAAAAAAAAAAAAGACTTGTAAAGTAATCTGTTTCTATACCTTTGTAAACTGCTTTTGCTGCTTGGTAGTGATTCTTCTGGCAATTTATTCTTCTGACTCCTGATGTCATTACATACTATAAATGTAGAGTCCAAATCCTGTTTACACTTTGTTCTCCTGTTGAGAATAGAATCTCCTTCACAGGGCATTTTCAGAGAATTATCATTGATTATATTTGTAGTATGTGATAAAGGTCTTATTAAAGCTGGGGACAGGGTTTGAAGAGGTTTTCTGCAGTCCTCTGGAGTATAAACAATAGGCTGAAGTTCTTTGCTGAAAGAATCATTGAGCTGTACACTTTCAGATAGTGTGGACTTCTGAGTATGCTTTACTTTTAAGGAAGAAGTCATTAATTTTCTTCTGGATCTTTTTTCTGGAGTAATTTTAAGCAAATTAGGTTCACTTGAGGATGTGCCTGTTCAATAGAATTATAAAATTAAAAAGCTCAATAATGTTGCTTCAATAGTTATTCCCAAAATTGTAATAGTTAAGAAAAATAAGATCACTAAGCACATGTCTGCCATCTGATAGAAATCTTAAAAAGAATAAGTAGGAAAGGAATAAAATATGGTTAATTACTAACAACTTCAATTGTAAATTTACTGCATAGATTTGACTATGAATTCCTAGTTTCAGTAGATACATACATATAGCCATCTTTAAATACTGAATAGTCTTAAAATCAACTTTCCAACCATTTCTATCAATTCACAAGCAATTATTAGCATTCCTGTTTGTCCTACGGTTAGGAAAAGGTATTTAATATTTGTAGACACAGATTTGAATACTTATCCTACTGGCAAACACTACCAACCGATTAGGACTAAGTGGCAGTCTTGTCTAAATAAACAAGGCAGTAACCAAGAAAACTCCATTTTTCTTTTTAGTTGTTAATACTCCCATAAATTCTATATTTGAAAAATGCTTACAATTAAAACAACTGTGATTGTACAATCCTTTAAATTAAGGACTTTCAGTAATCTTGAAACACGCTAAGGCAATTTTTGGTGCATGAATCAAAATTAAGAAACAAATTGTTCTCATAGAACTTAAAAGTGTACTCTCAGAGTCCTAGAAATGCTCTCAGTATTTAAGTATACAAATGTTTCTCAAATAACATATTAATGTCCAAAATAATCACAGTATATATAACAATGTAATTTATGAACTCCAATATACTTTTCTTACATTGGTATTCTGTCTGCTTGATTTGTGATGAACTTCAAGAGACCTGACATGAAGTATATTAGCTTATGTATACTGCTCATAGAAAAAAAAATTAATGTTATTGTCATGCATTTTTAAGACCAGGAAGAAAAGCTCCCAATTGGTGTTATATTTGTTTTATTAGTTAATGCTACTTAAATGCCGATAGCAGGACTCATATATTTCAATAAGGCAATTCAGAACTCCTGTTATGTTAAAAATACATGTATGGCAATTACCAGCAGTACATGATTATTCTTATTATGATAGTTGACAATTACCCTCTAGGAAATACAATTTAAAAACAGGAAGAAAAAAAATCTCCATTCTACTAAGAAATCTGAGTTTTCTGAGAACTAGATAAATGAGATCTAGATCTTAAAATAATTTTCCACTCCCTTTAACATGACATTTGTCAAATTTTCCATTACCAGATATTTTTATACTAATGCCACAGTGTAAAGACAGTCACTTTTCTCCACTGTGCTGCTACCACCAATTTGGTGGCTAATAATAGCTAGAAGATTAACTTCTTTTCCCACGAGAGACACAGGGGTATAGAAGATAGAAAACTATATTGAGGATAGGGAACTGAGTTGGGAGTCAGGAGACTTGAATTCTATTTCTGGTTTTACCGAAGACCCAGCGAGTGACCTTGGACAACTCACTTTAAGTAGTGTGAGCATTAATACCTTTTTGAAAAACGGAGATAGTGTCATTGTATAGAAAAAGAATTTTTCCAGGATTAGATGACAGAAAGATCTGGGGTTCAATAAAATGTTCTAGAAATAAAAAAAAAAAAAAAAGGAAAAAGTGCTTCAAATTGAAGGATTACAACTTCACCGAGGTGGAAGTTTACTTTCCAATACTCTATCAAAAATCAATTTATAGTTATCTCTAAAATAATTTCAAACAATGCCTTCCAAATGATAGATATAAAGTTCTTCAAGATTGCATTAAGTTGTTGAAATTAGGACATAAATATGGCATGTAATTATAACATTCAAAAATTACCAAAATAGTACATAAAATCTCAAGGGCTAGAGATATTGAGATCACTGCTTTTCTTCTATATACCTAATGGGAATAATCTCTGGAGTAGTGACCCAACAATTGACCATACAGGAGGACTACTTTTTTCCTATAGCAAGAAGCATACATAAATGAGTATCTTCCACAGACACTGAAAAAAAAATAGCCACCTGTCTTCTGGAATAAATAAATATAGAGTCAGCATCAAAGTTTAAATGATCTGAATAATAACTGGTTAGAGAATGAAATACTAATGTCATAATGGTATATCTTTAGCTATAATTCTGCACTCTTAAATGAAAATTTGGAAGGGAGACATGGAGGTGTAGTAAATATGGATCATACACTGTTGTGCTTGGCTCAGAAGAGATGCTATGGACATACAACAGGTATGAGGTATAGAGCTTTCCTTCTCAGTTTTCAATTTTATTTAATTTAGATAAAATAATGGAAAATGTAATGTTAGGGTTACTATAGAGTCTATAGGCTCTAAGATCCACTGAATATGCTAGGCCTGTGTTGACAAGAAGGACTTGCTGTACTATTCCATTAGAGGAAAGGGATATACAGTAAATTTCCAGAAGAGATGGTTTGTGGCAGATGTACCTAACTCAGCATGAGAATATGTTATCTACCAAGTTGAGATAATATTATTTATCAAGATTCCACAATTTTCAATCTCATAATGATAAAAAGGAACCTGGAAGCAGATTATATTCCATCATAATGTCTCTATAAAAAGCCTGAAAAGGTGGTACATGCCTATGATCCTAGCCCTCAGGAGGCTAAGGAAGAATAAGACTTGAGAGTTCAAGGCCAGTTTGAGCTACACAGCAAGACCCTGCCTACAAATAAACGAGTTAGATGAAACAGGAAAATCAGTAACAACCCTATATTTACAACTCATGTGAAAAATGATGGCAGCTTGAACAGTATAGTCATAGCAGTGATGGAGAACTGTGGAAAGCATGCTAGAATCAAATTAGATGCAAATGATATAAAGTGATTCCATAAGATTTAAAAACACGAATGATGGTTTATTGTCCTTCAGAACGACTAAAAGTAAGCAGTTCAGGAAAGGAGTAAGTCATCCTTAGTATCAGTGAGGTCTGATCCCAGAATGGCTCTCAAATACTAACATTCACTCAAATCTCTTATAAAACTGTGTGGGGGAGGTGTTTGTTGGGCATCTCTGTGTTGTCTGAGATTATGCTGAGGTAAGATTCAAATGAGCCTCTTGTTTCACTCTCCAGAGTAGCTGGGAATACAGTAATGTAACTCTGTGCCCAGCTTTTCATAAGTAAAAACATTTTTATAATAACCTCACCTGACCTCTAAGAGAAAAATATAAAGGAATGGCAGATAATCCAGAATCTACATTCTTTAATATTATACAATGTTGAGACTCTATTACGTGATTAGGATTAAATCAATTAGGGAATAGCTAGATAAAACATATCATTCACAATTCTACTGCTATATAAAAATCTTTAATGAATTTGATATATAGGAAATATATATCTATTAAATGACGTGATATAGATTTTTTTAAACACCATGATCTTATTTTAACAAAACAAAATAAAGTCATCCAGTACAAATCAAGGCATATATAAAATCCACAAACAGGAGGAAAAGTTTCAAGAAAGCAGAGCAGAAGGAGGCACAATGTGTTAAGCTATTGACTTATATATTTATATATATATTATATATTGACATATAGTTATATGACTGCTTTATGTCATATACATGACAATTTCTAAAACACACACACACACAACCTTAGGAGTGATCTCTGAGGTAAAGTAGGAAGGACATAGCTGCCAAGAAACCAGCTCTTTTAAGCCTAAATAACTAGAAGCATGAGGTCATGTTCATACATACACAGTATAGATGAAACAAGAGACTTAGTTTAAAGTCTATATAAGGAAAGTCAGACTCTAAGATTCTTCATCTGTGTTATCAAATGACTCTTGACTTGTTATCTTGGTTCAAAGACATGTGGTTTCATTCTCCAAACAGGCTGCAGACTTGACCAACATGTACAGTTAACACAAGAGCCTGAGGAACTTTCTCAAATCTCTTCTCCCAGTCCAAGGACTTAAGACTTACTTAAGACTCCCAGTCTTAAATACCCACTGAATGGAAAACGTTCTAAATAAACTATAAAAATGAAAAAGACCTACACATTGATAGTTGTGGGATGGATCTAGTAAGGCTCTGTAACACTTATCATTAACAGCCAGGGAAGCATTTATTCCTGCATGAAGCTGTAAGGTATCTTCTTGAATGGTATATTTCAGGATAAAGTGGTAAGTGGTCTACTAGTCTGTTACTGAAGAATAGCTAGATATTATTACATCTAAAAATGTGTGTAAGTCCATAAACACATTTAAAAACGAAGTTAGACAAAAATATTTTCTAAGACTGTCATGTTTTTAAGGTTTCTTAAAAGATATTTAATGAATGTACTGAAACCACCTTTAAAAATTAACTCAAATATAAGGACTGACGTTGTGCTGGGAATGAATGATATGCATATTTCACTTAGAATACACATAGATGTCAAGAAATTACTAAAGGCCAGGAGGACAGGCCGATTATAAGGGGAGGTGTAGAATGTACGGGGGTTAAGAGTTAAAAAGTGTAGAGGAATAGCCCTGTGTCAAAGCTAGGGGCTATATTCTAGGGGGTCTACATTCAGAGACTTGTGTAGATGGATGGAAAGCAGACACATCTTTAATTCCAGCATTCAGAAGGGAGTGGTGGTTCATGCTTTTAATCCCTAAGAAAAACAGAGTGTAGAAACAGACACAGGAAGCAGAGCTCAGGAGTCAGCGTCACACAGGAAGTGTGACAGACAAAGTGACTAATCAGAGGAAGAGTTAGCAGAGTGAGTCAGAATGAGGACATGCTCTACTCTCAAGATATATAAAGCGGACTCTCAGCTCAGAGGGAAATAAAAAGAGCAAGAAGTTACAGAATGAATTACAGCACAGTGAGTTATAGCAGGGTCAGTTACAGAGGCAGGATGGAGCAGTAAGAGCTCGGGGAGAGACACAGAGACACAGTAGAGCTCAGTAGAAATCAGTATCAGACAGGAAGAGTGAGTTGAACCAGAAGAGTCAGAGTTGAGGAGGAGGTAATCAGAGTGGCTCAGTCAGCAGTGAGTCTCAGGGGCTGAGGCTTAAGCCTTCCAGTTCTAGGCTTAAGAGTGGATTGTATGGAGGCCAAAAAGCTCCAGGGCTCCAGGCAAGAATTGGTGATTTAATTAAGCAAAGAATAAAAAAGCCTCTTCCCCAAATCAATGTCTACGTTTGGTGAATCTACATTTCACGGTGATTGAATTAGACAAAAGAATAAACTGCCTTTGCCCAGAAGTAAGGGCTACATCTGGGTGATCTATGTCTACAAAAAGGGTATACAGAGACAGGAAGGGTTAAACTGGAGTTGGGGGGGGCTGTAGGGTAGAAGAGAGGGTATGAAATATGGGGAGGATAAAGACCTTTTGAAATAGATATATGGAAACCTACTACTGCTGAAGTTTCCTAAAGTATATATACATGCAAAGAGTTAAAATGGAGTTCCCTATAACAGGGCAACAATATATCAGAGTTAACAAGTAAAAATCCAGTGTGAATAGGTTAACTTTTGTTGGTTGGCCAGTATGGTCCCACAGATCCGAAAACACTACAGGCTACTACCATTGCTTTTGGTTACCCTCCAGATCTGGACAGTAAGACCCTATTGCTGAAGACACCATATATATGAGTCAAAGAATATGGCAAAGTCAATCAGGTACTGACTGGGAAGCTTCAACCCTACAGACTAGGGCACATAGTATTGGAAGGTACTATCTATGATGGCTACTGAGGCAGAAAAGCAATCCTCAATACCCAGCTGTGAACCCTGTGAGCTACATATCTTGTGGCCTGGCAAGATATGCCCACTGGTGCAATAGTGGCACAGACATCATGGGGGTAACCAACTACTTTCTGATTGGATTTATGACCTACTCTATGAGATGAAACATATAGATGTCAAGACCTGGAAACATTATTGGGCCAAGAACTTATGATTAGACAGGTCAAGGTCCTAGGGAAGAGTCCAGTACTGTTACTATGCTAAAAGGACATAGTGTTAAACTAACTCCCAATGACAGTGTTATATCAAAGGTCAATGCATCTCTCAACCCTCAATTGGAGCAGATGATGATCAACAGAGAGACCTACAATTGGCCAAGATATAGTCAATAGAAATGGCAGAATGAATGCTCAGTTCTAAAGCCCAGTACCCTCATTCCCAGGGCTCAGATATCATTGTAGAAGATGGGGTAGAAAAAGTGCAAGAGTCAAAGGCCATGGATAAACACAAGGGAGCACTGTCTTCTAGACATGGCAGGGTAGCTGCACATATTTACTAACAGCAGTTATGACAACATACCAAAAATCTTTGCAAGCCTAAGCCAGACCAACTCCCAGCATGAAAGGAGAATTGAGCACAAAATCCCACTCCTAGCTATAGAACTATTGGCAATTGTTAGCTGCTGGGACAGGGAAGAAAAAAAAGTTTTTTTCGAAGAATGTAGTTCCTTGTTAAGTTGATCACACTCCAGTGGAAGACCAACAATGAAGATACTGTGAGGATCTCAAACTGGTCTTAAAGGGTTAAAAAAATGGGACTTGAAGTTGAGTGGGTAGGGATGGAGTAGATCTGGAAGGATTTGGGAAAGGGAGGGATGAATATGATCAAAAACACATTGTATTTTCATATTCTCAAAGAACCAATAAAAGCTAAAAAATACATATTTTCAGAATTCATAGTCCAGCTGCTGCAATTTTACACAATTCACACCAAAAATACTTAATACCTGTTTATTTGTATAATATCACACACTTTGCTGCTCATTCAGAGGAACAAAGTTCAGTTTCCAGCACTCACTTCAAGTGGCTCACAATCCCCTGTGATCCCAGCTATACGGTTCTGATATTCTCTTCTGGCACAAATCCACACACAGACATGTACAAATATACATAATTAAAATTGAAATCTTAAAGTTATCTATAAGGTTATGAATAAATATTTGATAACTGGTGAATGAAGAAAGTTGGACATTTACCTGCTATTCACTATCTCTCTCAAATTTTTGGGATTTTTTTTTTAACGAAATATAAAGAAATAATGTAGGTATAATAAAAGCAACAATTGGGCTATTTTTACTTTGAAAATGAACTATAGGAGAGTCTGATGAAGAAATACATGAAGGATATCTTGATGAAAATCACTATATATGCTAGAAAAGAAATGACCAATGAGCGGGTGGGCTGTCCTGCTCATCAGATTATTCATGTCTACCTAGCTTATCAGGGACTTACCAGGGATAAACATAGGTTAAAAAAAAAAAGCCAGTAACATGACATAATGACAAACAGGATTAACATAATGACTTATACAAATCAAACTACCTTCATACATCAAAAAATTATGAACAAAAGATACCACACTAAATTACATGGTACTAGACAGAGATGTTATCTCTTGATTATTATTAGGAAAGAAAATAAATATTTTAATAATGGGTATCATTATAACTTCAAACAGGGTTACATTAGAACTCAGTATTTATGAGGCCCTGGGTTCCCAGAACTACAACTAGAACTTCCCAGTAAGGTATACTGAGTAAAAGAGAGAGAGAGAGAGAAAAAAAGTAACATATTTGGCCATGTTTAGAATTCATGCATGCATAGTATATATCTCTTTCAAGATATACACATATGTCTGGAAATCACCAGAGAAGAACAATTCACAGAAAAACAAACAAACAAGAGAAAAGATGACACAATTAGGTAAAGAAAATAATTAGGTAACTAATTTAGAACTAATTACAGTTAGACAAACAGTACATAACAATTTTCACTTTCATTTATTCATTTAGGATGGCACATTGTATAATTTTATTGGACATGAGAGTAATTAGATGATTATCAAGTGCTTTAAAAACATACACACTACCAGATCTAGCTATTTTACTTTTAGGGATGTAGTCTGAGGAGGTAATTAGACAACTTGTAAGATATATATATTGAGATTTTCGTGGAGTTTTACTTATGAGAACAATAAAGGAAAAATAAACCCAGTGTTTCTCATTTTCTTATTAGATAACTATAACACATAGCAATCAGAAGGGAGTTAGTGGCTGAGGTGTAGCTCAGCACCAGAGTGCTTGTTTGCATGCACAGAGTGACCTAAATTCACGTGGTTCAATGGGAAAAACATTTTGGACCATCTACATATACTAGATCTCACTTTTGCTGAAGAAAACATATAGATATATGCTTAGAAAATAAGTTGCATAGGCTACTAAAGCAAAATGTTAGTACGAGTTCATGAAACATTATCTTTTGGCTCAGTTTTCCCAAATTAAAGTTTTTATTGGCAAGAAATAAAAGAAAAAAAACTAAAATCAAAACAAACAAACAAAAATCCATGGGTTAATACAGTGAAGGAAGAAAAGAATTTAAAAACGAATTACTGAGTTTTCAACTCTTATAGTTTGCTGGGGACAGAGTAGGCAAGCTATAGCTGCACTAACACTGAGACTGTAGGAAAGTGGGATTTCATAAAAAGTACAGTTAGCAATGGATTTTTAGTGTTGAGAAAGACTCAATAGGTCAGGGTGTGGGGTAGAGAAAAAAGGAAGCAGCATCTGGGATTGAAGACAAAACCTTGGAAACTGCAGAGGCACGATTCAGAAGGCCTGTTAAAGGGAAGGTCAGTACAACTGTATCTGTGGCTTGGCAATGGGTTGGAAAAGCCTTAGAAGGTGCCTCCAAAATCTAGCACTATACTAGAAGATAGTTTGGTGGTAGATGCAGATTAGATTTACAGGAGACAAGAAAATTGAAAACCAGTTTAAATGTTACCACAATTACTCACTCCTTGTATCAAAGTTTCTCAGAATATTCTAAAGTAAGTTGCATTAATTAAGAAATAAAAACATTCTTTTCTCTTTCTCTGTTTTAAATAAATCCTTAAGACACAAACACTAACTGGTAATTCATATGATTTCTTATGCAAAGGGGTGATAAATTTGTTTTTCAGCTTATTGAAATATTTTACAGGTGGTTCCTTTAAATAAGGAGACAAGAACATTTGTCACTAATGAGTTTAAAATCCTTCTCTTAAAAATTGGGCAGGCCTTTTGGGGTCATCTTTTGATGTGCCAAATCACATGTTCTGAATGATTTTACCCAGAGGAACTAATTTATCATAGGCTTACAGTTGTAAATGTTAAGAGATTTATTATAGAGCTGTATGTTAGTATAAAGGCAGAATGCAGTAGTTAGCAAACATGAGTCATAGGCTGCAAAGCAGGGTGCATGTGACAAGGAGACAGTGATGAATGGGATTAGATCTAACTGAGATTTGGTACAAAATGATGGCTAGGATTCTTCCTTTGCTACCACCTCTGCTAATGCATACAGGAGGAGGTATTCTGGGAAACAAAGCAAAATAAAAAATTAGAGGGCAAAGCTTTAAGTGAAACCTAGTATTAATATATGTATTTCTATAAACACTTTTGGTTACAAATGATTGATACAATTATTGTACTAACCTTAAATCTGGATTGTTGTTAAGAGATCTGTGACTCATGGACCTCAAAGATGCAAATCATATAGGTGAACAAATTTAAATTTTTAAAATAGATGTGCCTAGGTACAGTGATACACACTTAACTAGCCAATTGTGGGGGCTAACACAGAAATTTGAAGTCTTGACTAGGCTATTCTGTGAGTTCAAAGGCAGCTTGAGCAACTTACTGAGGCTCTGTCTCAAAAAACAAAACAATAAAGATGTCCCCTAAAGAAGCAAGCTAGCAAACAAGGGAGACTGTGGAGGTATATCAGTGGTAGAATGATTGCCTGGTATGCTCAAGGACCTGGGTTAAAATAGAACTTAAAAACAAAACAAAACCACTATGCAAAATTGCATGCACTTAAGACTTATCACAGTTGTTTAAGATTAATCATGTAGTTTGAGTTAAGTCAACCAAAATCCTTGGATCTTTCTTGCTGTGGAAATAGAAAAAAATGTATTCCTACTAAGTTTTCCACTCATAGCATCCATACATATTTAAGATGTAAAAAAGAAACAATGATCTTTACACAGATATTTACAGTTGTATGTGAATAAGTAAACACTGTCATAATGTACTTGAGAACAAGAGGCAAACAGAATATATTTAGGGACCAAAATATAACTTTTGTTTATTGGTAATGACTAAAAATTTTGCCAAGTAAGAAATATAGGAAAGATTAACCATAAATATTTCTGCTCCCTTCTTTTTGTATTTGAAGATTATAAAGATCTCTCTCTCTCTCTTTTTTTCTAAACATATTTCCTTGTAGGAACACAATTACACAATTTTAAGGGAGATCTAAACTAACAGAGTAATGCTGCATTCGGTAAGAGCATCTGTACTGTAAGAGTTTGGCTTCTACTGGTAGTTTTCCTTTTATTGTGCTTTAAGATCAAACCACGGACACGGGGGAAAAAAGAAAACAAACTAGAAAGAAAGGTTAGAGACAGAAATATTACTAACTGTGAGTTCCCAGATGGGTAATGAGGAAGTCTTGACTTTTCATTTAATGTCAAAATTTTTATCAATTCCATAAATAAACCTTGCCCGTCAGTACCCTCAGTCCTCTGTGAGTGAGCTTTCTGTTTTTCAGACCCAAAATAGGTGTACATTTTATTCTATACACATATAGATATAAAGATTTAAAGTCACATAAATATCTAGCCCTAAAGTTAAAGTACTGGGATTGGCAAAGTACTGACATTTTAATAATGAAAGAAATTATTTTTTCCTGAATAAAAAGTAATGTTTATTAATGCAAAACAAAACTTTAAAGAGTAGCTTGTATAATAAAAATATTTAATACCTAAGGCTAGCCATGCGTGGTAGTGCAGGCCTTAAATTCCAGTACTCGGAGGAAGAGGCAGGTGGATCTCCGACTACAGGGTCAGCCAAAGCTACACAGTGAGCGAGAGCATGCCTCAAGTTCCATCTTATTATGCTGCATTTGACTGGTAACCGTGAGAGGCCTGTTCTTTTCTGATCAGGGGAGACAGGAGCTGGGAGTGGTGGTCGTGGGGAGAACTGGGTAGAGGGTAGGCTGGGGTTGGGATGTATTACAGGTGAGTAGAAAAAATAGATTAAAATTGAAAAATTAAAACAAACAACAAACCCTGAAGAATATCTTTAATAACAAATGTATAGGAGATATACAAGGAAAATGTTCAAGCTGGAACCCCCAAGATATGGACAAACCAGAGAGAATCTCGTGGGGAAAAAAAATGAAGATACAATTCACCAATTTTAAAGAAGAGGTTATTTCCATAGAGATGAAAAAGAATTAATCTAACTTTCAGTTCCCAAGTCTAACAAGAAAAAACATTTTAAAACAAGAATAGTGAAGTGGAACTAGCATTACTATAGATATAAATAAAAACAAACAGAAAAACAGCTACCAGCTCTTAAGAGTATTTCACAAAGAGAATCCCATTTACCTACTGAATGTATGTAAACAAAGGTACCATACAAACCCACAGGAACAACTGGCTTATTAGAAAAAAATGAAGTTAGATTATCATATTAAAAAAAATTAGAGGAGGATGGAAAGAAAAAAAAATGTAAAATTTTTGGATGAGAAATGATTCCAAAAAGCATTGAGAAAAAGTTCAAGTAAAGTTTTAGCACCCAAAAAGAGACCTCGACACTTCAGAGTTAAAGGATGAAAGCAGGAAAGAGCTAATATTCCATGGTTTTCTCATTCAGTCCTATAGCTTTAAATATCATTAAATGTTATCCATCAAAGATATAGTTCATCGTAAGACCTCTCTCCTGAACTTTAGATTCTTCATTGCCTACAACAATGTCTTCATTTTGGATATATCTTAAGGAAATTTAACAAGTCCTAAACTAAACTCCTATGTATAAACTACTTTGACCCTGAAAACCTGTTCCATGTGAAGTTTTTCCCAGCCCTTTTAATATGAACTCATTCTTTCAGACGTCAAGTTCAAAAATCTTAGGAGCCATACTATTCTCTCAATAACTGTACTTCTTAGATGAGGTAACTCCATCTTCACTAGCTACTATGGCTGTCTCCGAGCACTTCAACCTTTCCTTACCATAATGTATTTTCAGCATTGTAGCCAGTCAACTTTTAATACATAGCCGAGCTCATGTCTACGCACAGATCATGCTATGCATACATAAAAGAGTAACTCTAATAATAAATCAGACAAATTCCCTTGTCATGATTTACCATGGCTTATTCCCCATACTTGTAAAAACGTTTAGATACCCTGGCTATATCTGTAAGATTCTTCAAGTTTATCAGTGAGAACTACCCTTATTATGCTTATAAAAACTGCAAATTACCTGCAAGCTACTACAAAACTTTATTTAATTGTTCAATGAGGCAGGAGCTAATTTTACAATGTGATATATTTCTTTTTCATTTAAAAATGATTTTTTTTTGTTTTTGAGACATTTATAACATTTCCCTATTTCCTTTTTTCCTTCTAAATGCTCCCATGTCCTGCCCTTGTTCTCTTTCAAATGTCTTCCATGTGTCTGTATGCATATTCCTAATAATTAGATACTATTGAATGAATAAATAAATAACCTCATATTCAGGTACCTGTAAATAATTTTTTTTTGAGAACTGTACAAATTAAAATACTGTAATGAATAGTAAGAAAATCAAAGAAAAAAATTCTGTTTTTTTTTTTCCTTTGAGACAGGGTTTCTCTGTTGTTACTCTTGCAGTCCTGGAACTTACTCTGTAGACCACAATGGTCTCCATCTTACAGAGATCCATCTGCCTGCCTCCTGAGTGCTGGGATTAAAAGTGTGTGCCACCATCGCCAGGCAGAAAAAAACTCTGAAACAAATGGCTAAAATTAACAAATGCCAGTAAGCAAAAATGTAAATAGTATTAACACCCATTAAATAGGCAAAGAGTCAATAAGTGATTATCAAAAATAAAAATGAGGTAGAACCTCAAGACTTAGGAAGGTAATATAACTGGGAGGGGTGAATACCTTTAATCCTAGCACTTGGAGGGGGAACAGGGACTAGAGGCAGTAAAGTCTCTGTGAGTTTAGAGAGCTTAGTCTACATATCAAGTCCCAGGCCAGGACTATACAGTAAGACCCCGGGTCAAAAAGAGGCATAAAAGGCTGATTAACCAGTTATGAAATATGTCCCGTCTGACTTTCAACTATAATAAAGTACAGAGACAAATCACCTCTGTGACAGTCAGAGAAATGTGAGCACTGATTATATATTTAATAACATTAGGTGTGAAGACAATGGAATATATGTGCAAGATTGACTTCAGAATAATCCAGTAGAGAAGCAGAGGCAGAAGAAAGCAAAGTTTTATTTAGACACAAGTACCAAGATAAATCTAAATACTTGCTTGTTGAAATATTAGTTTCTTCTCTTGTATAATACAACCCTATCCCAGCATTGTTTCCTTCCACTTCTGCCAGTTCACCTCAATTCCCCCTCTTCCCTGAGATCTATCCCCAGTCCCATTCTGTTTCCCTTCAGAAAAGAACAGGTCTCCCAGGCTTACTAATTGAACAGGGCTTAACAAAATAGATCAAGGACAGGCATTTGTCCCTACATCAAGGCTGGACAAGGCCACACAGTAGGAGGAAAAGGAGGAAAAGGATACCAAGGGGAGGCAAAAGGTTTAGACACCACCCTCACATACCCCAAGGAAACCTTAATATATACGTAGGGGACCTAGTGCTGACCCATGTATTGCATTAGAGAAGAAAAAATAAACAAATCATAGCTCTCATAATGTTTTCATTTGAAGTTTTATTTAAAAAAATATAAAAATAATGAAGTTGTCAAATTATAAAGGAAAGTAATGAGGAAAAGGGATCAGCTACACCAGCAAGAAAATGTTGAGTAGTTTTAAGTAAGATTATATATGCAGTAAATAGGAAGTCAATGAGACAAGGGAAAGTTGTGCTGAAAGACATAAATTTTAAAATTACATGCATCCCTTTTTATATGTGGGCAGATTGAAATCTATACTCAACAGAGATAAGATCAAGTGATTATAAATGTTGATTGTTGTTACTATGATCTCTAAATAAAATATCTTTCAGAAATAAAGTTGAATCTATAATATTGAAAATAAATAATAGCATTTATTGTTTTAAATGTTCAATGATAGAGTACAGTTTAAGTTTATTACAGTTCATCTCTATGCTTTTGAAAGCATAGTGTATAATGCTTTAAATAAAAAATACTGTAACTGATTTAATGGGTCTTAAGGAAGTTGAAAAGTCAAGCCTGATAGCATTTAATATTTTTGAAACTTAACAACAAAACCAGTTGGTACTGTTCATGAGCATATACAAGACACAAACTAGACTGTTCCTCTCCATGAACTAATTCAATATATCTAAGCTCAAGAACACTGAGAGTTCATAAGTAGACTCATGCATCTTTCCTTCATTCCTTTGCCTCTGTACATAATGTACACAACATATACAACTCATTAAATAAGAAGACACACAATTAGTTAATCTATCAAATCAGTTGAACTAAATGCTAAAATTAACAAAGAGCAAACCATTGTGAATACAAAACCTACACTGATATTTTTCTAAAACATAGCATTTCAAGTCTTTCCTCTTGAAACATCATGAAAAAGAATAGCCAAATAAATGTTTTATTTTATTGCTGACAAATACTGTCTGTGAAAGTATGTTAGATGTGAGATACGGATTTTAAAATAAGGAATAATAATCATCTAATAGCCGGTGGTTGGTAGTTCTGTCTTGGTGTAAGAACCCCACTTCCTTTCCAACAACTTGAATTCATTATAAAGAAAAGCAGGTGCATGAAATATATTGCAAGCATTGCTTTCAAAATATCTCACTAAAGTAAATTCTAATGATAATGCTACATTAAAAGAAAAATGATTATTAAGGAATATATACATATTTGAGAGTAAGGAGAGGGGATAACACAATGAGGAGAAAATTTGAAATAATGTATCTAACTCCTGCTACCTTAATATAAAAATAGAGAGCTCCCACCAAACAAGGCCTGAACCTTGCGTAGCTCCTGAGGTAGGCAAGATTGAGCGCATTCAGAGAAAGAACATGAAGTTCCCGGGTAGTGAGGTGGAGAGGATCTCTGAGAAATTAGGGGTGGGGAAGGAATATGACCAATGTAGTGCATGTAAACATTTTTTAAATGGAAAAAGAAATGTAGAAAACTCTTCATAAAATAGAAGAAGCTAATCCAGACCTATCTTTTTTTGTGAGAACAACTTAAGATCTGTAGAAAGTAAAATTATCAGTCTGAAGGCACTGGATTGTTAAAACTGTTAGGCACCATAGGTAGAAGAGGCAGTTAGAAGCTTAGGATTGCAATTTCTGAACTTACAACTAATTTCTCTTTAAAGTTGTTTGTTAGTTGTCCAAGTCTGGTTTCTGTTTCTGTGATAAACACTGACAAAACCAACTTAGGGAGAAAATGGTTTATTTTAGTCACAGTTTCTAGTCCATCATCTATAAAAGCCAGGGTAGAAGCATAGGGCAGAAACCTGGAGTCGGAAACTGAAGAAACGCTCATGGAAGGAGGCAGCTTCCTGGCTTCCTCCGTACATCTGTTCAGCTAGATTACTTATACAACCTACTGTGGGCTAGGCCCGTCTCCAACAATTAGCAAGCAAGAAAAGACCCCATAGACATGTCCATAGGCCAACCTAAGAGAGACCATTTCTCAGTAGCAAGTCCCTTTTCCAAGGTGTATCAAGTTGACAACCAAGAAGAGTCATTGCAGCCTTGCCAGGTGACAAAAAAGAAAAAAAAAAAAAAAAACTCAGTAACACTGGGAACACTGAGAGAGAAGGGTACAAAGAGCTTCAGGCTGCCAGGTCACCAGAAAATCCTCCACATTATACTACATCCTCATAAAAACCCAGAACAATTAAAATATTGATAAATCATTAGATGTGGTAATATATGCACAATATAGCACTCAGGATGCAGAGGCAGGCAAGTCTGAATTACATAGTTAAGAGCCTGTCTAAAGCCAAACTCCCTTGAAAACACAAAATAACCATAACCTCCCCACTAACTCAAGTACACAGAGATATACAGCAGATGATACATATATGCTACTAGCAATTCAAATAGTAACAAATTCTACGGGAATGTGTTACTGTTTTGGTTTAAATAAAGTTTAAACACGTACTCTTACAAATACTAGGTACAGATTCCTAAACACTAGAAACCACAATTGTTTCAGATATTTTCTATTGTATTTTCTCAGGTTTCTGGTCACAAAAATGAAAATTCTGAGTAACAGACACAGCCATATTCTCTGATGTACTATTCAAAAGAATACTGATTAAATCACTGTAGGTTCTCAAACTTTTAATGAGGTAAATTCGCAATGTAGGCACACTTAAAATGTTTAAAGTAAACTAAGAGAGAAAAGTTTCAGATGAAAACGTAATATGCTAACATTTATGTGAAACACAAAAAGCTTATCCAATAAAAATATATTTGTGCAACAAACCCAGAGAGGTCAAGAGAAGACAGAATGTGAAAGGGCACATAAAGATGACCCAATTGGCAAAACATCAATTATCTCAGACTGCCACTCTGCTTGTTATTCTACAATACCAAGTGTCATTTTAAATCAAGATTGTACATTAGCTTTGCAGAAAATATCCAATGCACAAGTTGTAGAAAAATGATAGATAACAAACATGTCAAAATAAAAATAGTGAAATATAGTGTTAGTTGATCTTAAGATTATTATATATTATAGAATATAATATTATTTATTATAAGCCTTAGTCTATAATTGAAGTTAAAATTTAAATAAGAATGAAAAACAAATAAAACTGTTACATATTCACAATATGAATATATACCTGCTGGTAGTTCCTTGGAGATTCTTGTTTATTAAAATTCCTTAGAAGCTAGCTTTATTAGTGGCTATCAAATAACCATAAAAAAGAAATCAACTGTTCTGTAGATATGAATATAAATAATCTCCTTAGAAATAATGCTACCATTTACGGAATAAAACAAACAATTGTACTTACAACAAGAAATAGATTGAATTGCTCCAAGCTGTGGGAAGGCCATGAGAAGAGAAATCCCTGGGAGATCACTTTGGTTTGAATGTTCAGTGGTTTGGTCAGCCCAAGCCACCACCTTTTTCCTCTCTACCAAATGTTCGATATCTTTGAAGTCAGAATCAAAAGCAGAGTTTGACAGGCCAGCTTCTTTCAACATGCAATATTGGTTTCTTAGGACTGGTAATAAGGCATTCAATACTCTATGGAAAGGAGATGTCAAGAAAATAGAGAGAAACACTAAGTTTTAAATTTACTATTATAGTTCTTTTGTACAATAGGCAAAGTATTACAATATTATTAAATCATTTTCTATTGATTTCTCTTGGCAAATTCTTTTGCGAGGCTTGTGCCCAGTCTAGGTGAAGTCAAACTGTTCTTTTCTAAAGACTTGTCTCTGTCTTTCCCTTAGCACTCAAGGAAACATCAATAATAAAATCATTTTATAATTCCAAATTTGCTTTGTAAAAAAATGTAATGTCACCTCCCGCCCCCCATAAAAAACCTAGCACATTTAGTATAGAACAAAAAGAATCTTAGGCAATCAAGAAAATTAGGCTCTATTTGTGGCTCTAGTAGTTTCTATGTGACCCTGGGGTAATATACCTGGGGGAACACTGTCATTTTATAAGGCCTCAGTTTCTTTCTGTCACTGTTTGATTATGACCCACTTCATGGGCTTCTTCACAGGCAGGTAGACTTGTAACAGTTGCACCAATAATCAAAATTGTGGACTTTTTGTATATGGGATATATAATATGGTATAGTAATTATTTACACAGAAAGAGCTATAAAGTGAACAATTTTCAACAGTGAGTGTTGGACTAAAGATTTGTTAAGAGCAGAAAGCTACAGCAAGATATACTTATATGACCCCACACTTTTGGCAACATTATTGTTCTGTATACTTATACATCCCTATACTTTTGTCAACTGTATTGTTCCAGGAATAAGATTACTAGGTCAGAAAATGCTACAAAAGCTTTGCTTTTGATTTTAGGAGTATTTCCATAATTCCCAATCTGGAATTGACAAATGTTTCACTATATTTAAAGTGTTTCCTTAAGCAATGGGCATTATCTGGATTTCCTACTTCCCTTTGGAAAGTCTGAATTTTTTAATCTGTCAGGCAGAGATCTGTAGGAGAGCACTCCAATAAAATCCAGAGGCACCGATAGTACTGAGTTTCCAAAGTGATACTTCACATATATTGTTACAACTTTTTGCTGTAATTAAGCATATCCTGTGCCTCACTGTATAAGACTCTTCATTTTTAAAGACAGACTCTCACTACTGCCACGTAGACCAGAAGGGCCTCAAATTTTCAGCAATTCTTCTGCCTCTGTCATGCTACAGTTAAAGGCAAATGCCACTCTTAACAAGACTCTTGAAATTTTATTTGTTTAGTCTCTTCCAAATTTCCTATATACATTTCCATTTTGCTTATTTTATTTTGTATTGTTTTGCTAAACTAACTCACAGCATAGAGTATAACTATAAGAATCTCACGAACACTAATAATCATTAAACCTGGGAAAAGTTTAAGAACTCAGGTACTATGTTATGTATGTATAATAATCTATTTTTATGAACAAGAAATTTAAGGCTTTGCAGTGTTATATAGTTTCTACAAGGATATATTGCTAATATAAGCAGAATTCAAGATCGAGTTTAAAACATACTCACTTTCTACAATGTCACACTCTTTTTGAGATGTTCTAGTTTACCAATTCTGGAATAATACATTCTATCTCATTCTTAAGGTAAAGGTTTATTTTAGGTATATTAAACTATGTGTCTGATATAATAAACACAGTAGAGTTAAAATAAACTATAGTGTCTCTGAAATCTTAAGCTCTTGCATGTGACCTGAGTGTTAACAAGTGACAACTGTTGTAGCTGCAGACCTACAATGCTTGGGGAGATCAGTTTGATCACTTGCTTATAGAACAATTATTCTGCTTTTCTTCATCTTAAAAACAACTTATCTTAAATCAAAAGTATAGAAAATTAATAACTAGTAATTTGAGAATACCTGCGGAATGCAAATAGGTTTTCTGAGTGGCAGCCCCTTAGAGAAATAAAGCTATCATTTTATAGAGCCTCAAAGCAATGCCTACCAAACAAGCTAACTGTTAAGTTAATTGATTCATAAAAGATGACAAAAGAAAGTAAGCAACATTTTAAAAGAGAAATATACGCCTACAAATTTGAGAACAAACATGTTATTAGTGAGCTGTACAGTGAATATAAGAACATCATATAAAAACGGATATAGTTTTCTGAATCTGTGAAGAACGGCCTTGGAATTTTCATTGAGATAGATGGCCGTTTTCACAAGACTAAATTCCAAATCCACAAACAAGAGAGGTATTTCTATTTGAGTGTCTTCTTTAACTTCTTTCTTTAGTGCCTTAAAATTTTCATTGTAGAAGCCCTTCATTTTCTTGATTAGGCTTACTCCTAGCCATTCATTCACTCATTCAGGTTACTGTGAATGGGAGTGAGTCCCTGATTTCTTAAAAGAAAATTCATTGAAAAACTATACTGTAAAAATCAGTTACTAGGAAAGACCCATGGGCTTTCACATTCTTTCAATGTTTTCTTCCTGCGTGTTTTCTGACGCTGGTGAACAATTCAAATTAATGAATCCCTTTCAAGATAAAATTCAATTTCCTGGTAATGGAAAGCTAAATTTCTCTTCCCTAGATACTTTAGGTCTGCAGCATTAAAACAGGAAGACTGCCTGAGTTGTGTACTTACGTCTCAGTCTGCCTGTGCTGTTGCTCTTGGAGACAAGCTAGAGCCATCATGTGTCTGATCTGTGTTTGCAGGTCCTTGTTCTGGAGGTGTAAATGATGACAATGCAGATCTTTACTGAGTTCCTAGGAACAGTAACACAAAATGTACTTAAGATTTTTAAAAGAATTATGTTAATGTTAATATTACTTATTTCATGCGGGTACCAACAGCTTTTGTTTTTTAACATATAAACCTGTTGAGAAGCAATTTTGACAACAAGAGATCTTGCATAGGTAGTCTCTAGACCTTACCAGCAAGGTAAGACTTTAAATTTCTTCAGAAAATGAATGTTAGAAATTCATAAAAAGGTATACTATGACGGCAGCTTCTGTGATGATCTAACTTGTACACAACACTGTGAAAATACAGTAATGCCAAAAGTTTTTACTTAAATGTTGTTATCAAAACAGTCTTCCCTTGAGTACTACATCTAATAGACAACCTGTATCTTCCAACACTGCCACAGCACTGACCAATAAGAATGCTACTTTGTAGTTATATTACTACTAGAGTGTAAGGCTCACCCATGGATGGACTATCACCAGATCAGTTTAGTATACAGGTCAGCATTTGGAGTTGGATACTATACATTTTATTTTATTGCGTCATTAGTCTTATTACAAGCATCATCTTAAAAATGAAAAAGTCTTTTGAATATTCCCATTTTCTTAATGCTCTTCTGTCTAGGGTCAGGTGTCATCAGGTCTACAACCAACAATTTACTCATTTTCCCTGAAACTTATTAAGCCCTAAATACAGAAAATACAGTATCAGCTCAGTGGGTATAGTGGAATATAAATACAAAAGTGGTATTAACATCTTTAGTTATTTAATGAAAAAGTGAATTTCTGGGAATATTCTGATTGATAACTTAATATAATAAACAGGAGAGCTATGCTTAGAATTTTCTTCTAGAAAAAATTGATATTCTATTTCAACTTTTTTCCACACTCCTTTCTAATCCATAGTTGAACATGGATTCTCTAAAGTACAGGCTTCCTTCCCTTCCCTCCCCTCCCTTCCTCCCTTCCTCTCCCTTCCCTTCCCTTTACTTCCTTACTGCATTTTTATGATTATCAATTTATTATATTCAAAACCAAAATAAGAGACATGAAGTTTAATGTTTAGCATTAAAAAGGAACATAGATCTTTACAAGGTTTGTTAAATATATAGTACTTCTTATGCCAGTGATATTTGACAAAGAAGTTATTACTTTTGAGATTTAAAAAAATTTACCACAGGCCAATCTGGTGGGGGCATTTTCTCAATTGAGGTTCCCTTGTTAAAAATTAGTTTGTGTCAAGCTGACATAAAACTAGTCAGCACAATTCATTTACATAATTCACCTTTATACTTCAAGAAATATATCAAGTATTATGGGATAAAAACACTTTTTATGGGACCAGGATACGTCTAGAGGATTGACCTATGAGTCATTTGAATTTTAGGGATATGCTCAGTCTTGAAACAAATGTCAGCTGAAGCCAAATACATGGCCTTTATGGAGATTAGTTTACTTGACTAAAGTGTAAGAGCTGAATTGACTCATCTTACACAATCTTCTTACAGTTTTTCAGTCAAAAAAATCAAATAAGCAGGTACACATGTTTTCCAAATAGTTCCGTTTTCCTAACAAAAAACAACAACAACAACACAATAAAAACTAGCTCTTCCTTATTTTTCATCCTCTGGGATCATTCTTCCAACCCAATCAATCATAGATTTTAGATACTTGGCCATCTTAGGAAAAACCAGATTGCAATTTTATTGTGTTCGTGTGTCAATGCATAAGTGATCAAATCTGATGAGAAGACCACAGCTTATTATACCAATTACAAGTCAGCTAACAACAACTGAAGTAGAAAATACAATGAGAGGTAACAGCCAGCTTTAGAAACATGAGCAGTCAGATTGGGTCAGCCTATGAGAGTTTACAAAAGGAAAAGGACATTGAAGAGCGATGCTGTTGGCTTTAGATCTCACAATTTTAGTTTGGTTGTAGTGAAGAAAATCAGAAAGGCCAAGTATCCCAGTATGATGTGATGGAAGTATAAATAAGTATTGTAGTTTTGTTGGATAGAAATATGAGATTAAAAAGTAGACAGGAGGATATACTGAAAAAAGCATTCATTTCAGAGTCACAAAGAAGTAGTGTTTGTCAAAGAGTTTTAGGTCCTTGGGCAATTCCCTCTGTGAAGTTAGGTTACATTTTGTTTATAGAGGAAATAATTTGAGCTGTAAAAACATCTCTAGAAAATAGAACTGAGAATAGGAATTATGTGGTAGAACTAGGAAGTAGTGCCTTTCTTATGTTATTTATAATAAAATACATAGAGGGCTAAAAGTATTGGCTTATATTCTGCTGTATAAAAATACTGCTACAAATGTTTTAGGATAAACAGAGGATGGTGGTGCACAACTTTAATACCAGCATTTGGGAGGCAAAAGCAGGTAGATCTCTATGAGTTCGAGACCAGCCTGGGCTTCATTCTGAGTTCCAAGCTAGCCAAGGCAAGTAACAAAAAGTCTAAATTATTTGCAAAATTTTATATGGCCATATTAAAACCATTTAAATTCACTGATAACAACTCAAATGATATTAACTTTATAAACATTACAAAGTTGAGAAGTGCAAGTAACATCATATTGAAACTACAAATATTTTAGGTGATTTCAAGTTTAAAAGTTACTCACTTCCTGTCTTTTTAACTGGTGGAAGCACTCCCATAAGATCCCATGCAACTGAATATAGGTTCTGTGAATAATCTAACCACAGTAAAGTGTTTGGAATAAACAATGGCTAAAAATTCGTTCTTTATCAAATGTGTAAATAAGATGTGTTTCTGGCTGGACATTCCCACATGAATCGCAGGACTTAATTGTAAAGCTGATCCTGAATACACACTGGGTAATGGTAATGAAAACTGCCTGAAACACCTTGGCTCTCATTTAGGACTACTGCATATTTTAAATCATAGTTTTTTTTTATTGGACTTTCAAAGATTTCTATTCTATAGAAACACAATGGCATACTCAGGGAAAATAGTTTCTTATTGTCATTCCTCAACATCTAAGTATCAAGTTTATGCATCTTTGGATTGTACTATGCTATAAGGTTTGATTTTACAAAGCACTGTTTAAGTTGTTGACTGGAGTTTCATAAAATATCATTAAATGACTTTTGGCTTACTTGTAATCATGAAAGAATTTCCAATCATTTCTAAAATGGCCCTAAGTAAACCCCTGCCATTTTGTACTATGACTTATAAAAAACTACCATTATTGGTATTCCAGATTTAAAAAAAAAAAAAAAAAAATCGATGAACTCTAAAAAGTTGACCTATTTAAAAAACAAATTCATTTCATTAGTAATCAAATTTGCTTTTGACTTTAATAAATGGTATACACACACACACACACACACACACACACACACACTCCAATGAATTGTTTTAAAATAAATTCCTTTATTGTTTATAATGTGTAAACACTTGATCTATATCTCTGTTACCTACTTACATATTCAGGGTCTCACATAATTTCTTAGTAAAAAGAGGTTGTGTGTGGAGAAAATTTAAAAGGCTTGTATGATGATGCCTCAACTAGTCTGAAGCAGAATTACTTAACTCTAACTTAAGAGCTACTTCATAAAGGACAGTTATTTAAAACAAAAGAAAACAAAAAACATTTAAAAATAAGTTGACCCTTATGAAAATAAAAACCACAATTAATTAGTATGGTAAGGTCACATTTATCAAAAGCAGTAAAGTGAACTAATTAAATCACAGAGAAATAGGACATCAATTGTCATATGAAAGATATTTACTTGAGAATAGGAAATTTAAGGAGCTCAGCTTTTACAATTAAATCTGAACACGTGTCATATTTGTACCTCTGGAATATCACCATTCTGACTCAAGACTCTCATTTCACTTTCCACTCGATGCAGCCAATTAGTATTTTCATCAAATTGTTTCAACACCTCTTCTTTCTTTTTCTCTAGGAAACAGCGAATGTTTTTCAACTTTTCAAGTCTGTGATCTCGCTTGCAAGTGGCCTGAAACACAATGTATTTAATAGCATACCTAATTTTTATATTTGATGTGTACAACACTCAAAAAGTCATGCATTTTCTTATGTTGGTATATTATGTTAAGCCATGCTTGCTCTTTCCCCACTAAAGTATCACAGCAAAATAGGAAATTAGTTGTGAGTCATTATTACACCTTGAGCATTTACAGCTTTAAGAAATGAAGTGGTATGAAATGGAAGATTGTAAATTTTTTTTTTTTTTGTATGCTACATTTGTAAAGTTCACATAAGGTTAGATAAATTCCATGATTTCCTTACTAGAAATAAAAAAGCACGCATACTTTGGCCTTCTCTTTTCCCTAATCTAAAAGATGCGAGAAAGAGTTTTATGGTTCTAGTGTGTCTGCTCTAAACGACAGAAAAAAAAAAACATTGGAATTTTTTATCAATACTTGACCTTGCATATGGTCAGGGTAAGTACTGGATACGCTAAGTGTCCTTGGTGTTTTACATCTTTATGAACATCTTCAGTCAGATTTGGTCTTCTGCTTTTTTTCTTTTTTACCCCAAAAGCCATGCATACCCACATGAGAACCATAGGTCAGAGTAGCGTGGTCTCTCTGGGTAATTTGCTAATAAGAGTGAAGCAAATAATTACTATATATGATGGGTATACCCGAAACAGTCGATCCTCAGATAATAGAACAAGTACTTGCAGCTGGTTTTGAAGCAGAGCACAGAAATCAAGAAATAAAGAGCAGAGCTATACATACTTGGTCCAAGACCCTGCTTTAGGTAATAAATTTTTAGTGATTCTAAATATTATTCATCATTAATATTTCAGACAGATACCATAAGCAAATATGAACATCTCCATTTTGGTGGAGGCTATATCAGTTTGTAAATATCTAGTGTCAAGAAAATGTGGTTGCCATTAAGCAAGATAGATTCTAGATATCTATATATTTCACTTAACTTCCCTTCAGGCAAAATAAAATGGTCAAGGAAAAGTAGATTCACATGAGTCAAATGATCAGAGACAACCTGATAAACAGTTAATAAGCAGTGTTGCTCCCAAAAAGGTTCTTAACTCTTTATTGTCATTTCTCTAATTATATCCTGAATTATTTATTTTTCTCATAGCAAGATCTTAGCAAAACAAATAGCTGCTTAAACAAACAAAATATCTGTCTTTTCCCAAAAGAGGAAGAAAGGATGGAATATAAAATGCTAAACAACAGGTGCTATACTATGAAGGTTCTCTAATTTTGGTGGAAGCTTAATGACCCCTGGAGTCTTCATAGGATGATGACTGGGGTCTTTCCACAGGATTCGCTAGGTTAAAATAATTTTTATAACATTTAAGAGTTCATTAGTCTTATAATTCTTTACAAAAATTTTAAAAGGCTGATTTATTTAAATGTGTTGGAGCATTTCGCTTGGGTGTTAAGAATGTACACCATGTGCATTTCTAGTACTGACAGAAGTCAGAAGAGGCCATAAGATCATCAAGAACTGGAAATGATGGTTGAGAGCTACCACATAGGTGTTAGAATCTGAACCCAAGTCCTCTGCAAGAACTAGTGCTCTTAACCACTGAGCCCTCTCTCAGCTGGCCTTTTTAATTCTTATTGATACATCAGTATAAGAGTTTTCAAGGAGCCAACAGAGGTGTAAGGTCACTGTAGAAGATCCTAGAAACAGATACGAGAATATAACTGTCATTCAGCCAGGCATAGAGCTGAAAGGAGGTAAAACAATGTTGTTGCTCTCACTACCTTTTTTTCTGTTTTTGCCCATGTTATCTATGGTATATTTGGTTTGAATTTCTTAGACCTATTATTTAGTTTTAAATACTAACTTATGCAGTATCTACATGCATAAGAGCAGAGTTAAGAACACAGGTTCTAACATTAGTTTACTAAAGTTTAAATCATAGCTAAGCTACCTATGGTCTTGTATTACTTTTGACAGAAAGACTTACCCATGGGCTTGCTTAGAAGGAAGAATATTAAATATCCCATGGAGTTTTCTGATAATCAAATGAATTTACATATGTAAACTGCTTAAGCGTTGCCTGGTATTGTATAATAATGTGAGTTTTTAAGTCTAGTGAATAAATCTTGAAAATTTCATTTGCTTCTCTCACATCATGACTCTTACATTTAGGTATTCTTTATTGGTAGCGTATTTATCTCTGATTCTCTTACTTCCCTTTTTTTTTTAAAAAAAAATAAATAACTGTCCAATACAATTTTGGCCTGTATTGGAATGAATTAGTGGTTAGAGTTGAAGGTTTATTTCTCAGCTGGTTTTGCATTGCTTTTGCTATGTTTTCCATAGGTAGCATTGATTTGATGACATTTTATTTGGCAACTTTAGGCATTTTCTAAGTA
The DNA here is from genome assembly GCA_026225945.1 of Cricetomys ansorgei. Taxonomy (NCBI): domain Eukaryota; kingdom Metazoa; phylum Chordata; class Mammalia; order Rodentia; family Nesomyidae; genus Cricetomys; species Cricetomys ansorgei. The sequence goes on along the minus strand of JAMJFZ010003875.1, from coordinate 11,181,283 downwards.
AATACATAGGTTGTTAAAGTTCAGACCATAATCATTTTGAAATGCACATCTTTAATGAATCTTCAAAAAAAAAAACAATTTTTCTTATCCCTTGCCCCTTTCCCCTGGTATGTCTCTTTCTGTCACAGAATGAAGAGTACAGAACTTTGAACTTTCTATTGTATTTGAACGCTTTCATTTTTAAGTCATTGTGTAGTTAGTGGTTCAGATCAAAGGTAGGGCAGTGAGAGCAGTCATGTAGTTGGAGAGGAGAGTAAGGTACCATTGTATTTAAAAACAAAAGCACAAAATACTGAAAAGTGGGTTAGATCTTTATTAGGACCATGCAGTCATGCTTAGAAAGATAGGTGATAAAATATTCTTTTCTGAATAATAACAAACAAAAAAAAATTTCCTCTTGGTCTGTCAGTAGTTCTTAACTTTCCTAGTGCTGAGACCATTTAATACAGTTCCTCATGTTGTGATGACGCTCAACCATAAAATCATGTTTGTTATTACTTCATGACTGTAATTTTGATACTGTTATGAATCATAATATAAATATCTTCTTTGCAGATAGTCTAAGTGACCCCTGTGAAAGGGTCGTTTGACCCACAGGTTGAGAAACACTGGTCTAAGTTATAAAGTGTTGCCTACCTCTGCACAGGCTGCTTCTCCTGTTCCTAGGAATTCACAGGCCCTCGAAAGAGGAACAAGTGCAACTAAAATTTTGCTTTTTAAAGTTTCCTCTGTATTTGCTATGGTTCCCATAGTATTTCCAAGTTTTTCTGAGACTGCGTGAGTAAGAAACCGTGCTTATCAAATTTCTAGTTAGTAATCTCAAATTTCCAGTTAGTAATCTCCATGTTCTTTGAAGTTTAAGTATAAAAAAGTTAAGTACCTTCTCTACTTTGTCTTCAGAACACATCATCTCTATTTGCTTATGGCACTGCTGTTGATAGGATGACTTTAGCTCATTTTCTTTATGTAACATCTCTAACTTGAGATATTCTTGCCTGACTTCTTCTCGATTCTGGAACAAGCAGTTCAGAATTTCTTGAAATCTACCAAAAATGAAGTACAGCATTACATTTCATTAAATTTGTATTGCCTAATAAATAGCTTACTTTAATAATATACATCACTCAGACTATACTCAATGATAAACAGTAAGTCAGAACAACTTTCTCCTACCACAAAAATGTTTAGAGGGAAGTACCAACTTTATTTCTACTACTTTAGGTTCTTTCTGCTGCAAAGAAAGTTATGTTACTTAAATATTTAGGTGTCAGAAGGCCTCTGATATTAGTAATTTGCTTCATTTTATCATATGTAGTCTGACTGCTTAATAAAAGTGAAAAGGACGATAACCTGGATCTGTACTATGACAATTCTCATGGCCCCATTAGCAACAGAGCATCATGTGCTGTTTGTTGTTGGCTTACTGTGAAGAAAAAGCAATAGGAGGCATTATCATATGGTATCTCTGTGGCCCCCTAGGGAGAAGGAGAGAACCAGTTTTAGCCTCAAAGATTACAGTGAAAATACACCATAAGGTTAGGTACCCCCTACAGGTTAGCAGAGTCAGCAGACACAGGACCCAAAACATTCAAGTTAACAATGGGCAAATCTAGAAAAGTAGCTGTGGTTTCAACCTTCTCCAAAGGGAAAAATAAAGAATTAAATTTGTAGAGTTTATTAGATCACCAAGGAGCCAACGATTCAAAACTGATTAACTCCTATGAAAGTTTTTGAGGGAATTTCATAGTTTGGCATCTTCTAAGACAAATAGAACATTGGTCATAACAATATTTTAGACTTATGAATAATCTTACACATCTTACAAATTAACTCCAATTTATTTTAAAATAAAATCAAGTCTATGCACTTAAAAATAACTATTACTTGGGCAGAATTTTGGATATATTTGTAAGGATCTGTGGTAAAGGTATTGACAATTTACGTCAGTAGTTCTTAGTGAAATTCTCTTGGGAATGAATATAAACCACAGGACATTGACTTTCCTGCAGTTCTGTCAAGCTGATGAATATTTCATAGGAAGCACATGTGATTTCACTATACTACATTACACTAATATTAGTGCCAGTAAATGAACTGATAAGTTATCTTAAGGTTATACACCAAGATAATATGTTAGCTTTTGTAACCTTTTAATTCAAGGACAATGTTTTATGCTGTCAAATTTGTAATTTTGTGGATTAAATATTTTACTTGGTATATGCTGTTTAAGAAGGAAAGTAATTAGTATCAATCAAGGGTTTCTAGGTAGTGTCTTAAAACAAACAAAAAACAACATAAACAAGAAAAACACCCTAAGGAACTGAGTAGTGATTACTTTCTAGTCATTCAGAACATCTAAATTAACTAGAAAACAAAATTTTGCACTGATGTTTTTAGGTGAGACACAATGAATTAGACAATACCACTTCCTGGGCACAGTCACAGTGGATATTTCTATCTGCTGTTTATAAAAACAATTACATTTTTTAATGATTCCCTTTTGTATACTTGCTCTACAAATACCTTGGGGTAAAAAATACCACATATTTTTCCATTATCTTCTGAAAATGCACAAAAATGTTATTTAGTTTGTATGAAAAAACTGTTAATCCATGGTATTAAAAAGCACCATGTAACTGATATTAGGCAAAACCTCCCAAATTCAATTGTAGCATTCATGCTGGATGAATCACCATAGCCTGTGCTCAGAGGGATGCTATGCTTTGACTTCTTTGGACACCTGTACCCATATGCACACATACATGCACACGTGGACTTACCCACAGATATGTAATTAAAAATCCTGAGAGAAGAGAGAAGAGTTGAATGATTTAAAGCCATCAACTCTAAAAAAATTTACTAATTTGTAAGTCCACAAATTTGTAAAAGTATCACATTAACTTTGGAAAACTGGAAGTTTAATTTCAAGAAACTTGTATTGCATTAGTACCACTGCCATGCTTTACTAATGAAATTAAATATTACCTATAATATTACATCAGAATAAAAGTTTTTTTTGATAGAAATAAATGAGGAGCAAGTTCAGTTTATGGATTATTTTTTTCAAGACAGGGTTTGTCTGTTGTAACTCTGGCTGTAACTCACTCTGTAGACCAGGCTAGCCTCAAACTCAGAGATCTGCCTGCCTCTGCCTCCCGAGTGCTGGGATGAAAAGCATGCACCACCAACATCCAGCAGGAAATTAAAAATGTATATATTTCAATAAATTGGAAAAGCAAGTATGCTTAGTGTCCTTGCACTTTAACAGCATATATGGAAACCTAATGGGATATGAAAAACTGCCTTTTGTCACCTACAGAGGTAACTATTAGAATGACATGTAATGTTTGCAAAATAGCAGTGTGAGGATACAGGACAAAGCCAGATACTTCTGCATCACTGAGATGGTCCAGTAGGTAAAAGTGCTTGCTGGACAAGACAAATGACCTGAGTTCAAACTCTGAAATCCACAGTAGAAGGAAAGAACTGACTCCTGAAAGTTGTCTCCTGACATACAGACACCTACCATCCAATCTACACACACATACATGCACACACACACTAAATATTTCAATAAAATGTAAATTTGAGAGTTCCTACTCTGTAATTGAGAAAACAATACTTCTCTTAATTCTTCTTAAAAAGATTGTTGTGATGTACTGAAATTAACACTTCTAATACTCAACAAAGCTTTACAAAGCTGTAAAATTTAGGGAGAAAAACAAATGATAGCAGTTAATAACATAGTATTCAAAAGGACTTTTTCCTCAATCAACTATGACAAGTTCACAACTTGACCCATATGGACAACAGACCAAGATATATCAATCTTGTGGGGTGCAGGAAAGATAGTGGGTCAATTTGGACAAGAAATATTCTATCCTTCTACATCACTGCATAGCTCATTCAGATAATTTAAAATTAATAAGTGGATTAGTAAACCTACATAGAATCAATAAAAACAGAGCAGATTTTCATAAAAATATGTAAGTATTAGCGGCAAAAAAGGCACTGTTCAAATTAAACTAACTTCACAATGACATAAGTAGCTTTTTCTTCTGGTTTTCCTATCTGTAAAATCCAAAGAGCTGATGTCCAAAGTGTCAAATACAAACAACAAAGTACTGAATTTGCTGAATTCACCTGAGTGTATGTATGCAGACATACATATAGGGTACCCTAACAAAGGGATGACTAATAAAATATAAAATTGTGTTTTATAACTATAAATTTCTCAAATGACATTATAGTAGTCTTACCTTTTAATTTCTTTGTCTTGAATGTTTGAATGCACTAAATCTTCACAGACATTTTTATCAGTCAAAGCTTTCTGTTCTTCATAAGCTTTAAGTTTTTCCTTCAACATTAAAATCTAGCAAAGAAAACACTAATTAAAATGCAAATCAAATCATTTGTGTCCATCTTACATGGACACAATGTAAGTTTAGTTATAAACAATAATAAAATAAACTAGTTTTCTATTATAATAAGAAATGTATCAAATTTTTAAACAATAACAAATAAAACATTCCTTAAGTTAAGAACTGCAGGTAGTTATCATATCACTAAAACAGTAGGCATACCTCTGCTTTCTGCATATTATTGATCTTTACATATTGAGATATGTGACTGTCAATATTAAGAACATTGCTCTTCAACTGCTGAAAAATAGAAATTATGATTATAATCACATAGTTAAATACAGCACAAAGTGGCAGTATCTCTCATTAATTTGTTTCCACCAATTTTGACTTTTTGACAACTATAACTTTGTAAGTATCATGATGAATTATATCCATATTTAAGATTTGTGACAAGGGAGCATGCAGAGCATGTGTACAAAATTATACACAAATTGCCTTACAGAAAAAAACAAAATAACAAAAAAGCCTTTAAACATTTATTCCCAATATTATAAAATTTGCCTATTTTATTTGTTCTTTTAAGAAATCGAGAATTTTATTTTATGCTTGAGTTCTTATTAGTTTCTTATTATTTTTTATATTTTCTACAGCAGCGTGACCACCATCAGCATTTATAGAATAATGGGAAGAAAATTAAAAATAAAATTAATCTTTATTACTCTGGAAATTTCTTATTTCCGATAGAATTTAGTTCTCAAAATTCTTGAACTTTGGCCTACACAGCTGTAAAATGTGGCATAAAATTTTTTGTTTGTAAAAACCAAACTAGAAACCTCCACAATGGATTGGAGTAAGGACATGAAAATGTGTGAAAATCTTTGTACACTCCATAGTTTGACCTTTCATATAAATAGTATATGGACATTTCTCATAGGGTGACACAGTGCTTATCCTCACACTCTAAAAGAAGGAAAGAGAAAGGCTGAGAAAACAGCACATCAACTTAACTGAGGTCTTTTCTAACCCGAGCTCCTATAATTTTAAAATAGGTATATTTTCCTCTGAATTACTTGTTAAATACTCAAAAATTTTGACAAAAACCATTTCCCTGACTAGTCACGATTAGACTCCTTGGTTAAGCACAATATCATGCATGTGAAAATTCACTGTAAAGAATGAATATAATGAATATAATTCTTTACATGAATACAGCATGTAAAGAATGCTATAAACTGAGGTAGGTATTATTAGTTATGCTCAGATAAATTGCATTATTACCCACCAATATTCATAACATTACATAAAAATAAATTTAAGTACATTAAATCCTTGGCTGATTACTCCAGGCCACTATCCACACACTCCAGACATGCCACGATGTTTAGAAGAGAAAAAGGCACTAAGTGCTCTAGCACGCATCAGGATGCATAACAATATCCACTGCATAAGCTATTAAGATGCAAAAAGTGTGACTATGTTAAAGTCCAGTATCCAGGTAGGACGTTTCTAATTTCTAATTCTAATGTCTAACTGCGAAATTCTTTAAAGAAACATGACCCTGATTAAGACTTTAATGAGAGTTATAAAAATATATACCCAATATTCTCACAACAAAGTAAAGTAAATGCACTTACATTAGATTTGATGTCCTTTGCACGATTAGCATACTTAAGAGTGTTGTATGTGTCATCGTAGAATAAAGAGGAAGGACTGACAGCAGCTATCATTATCGTTTGACAGTTTCCTCCAAGAGAGTCCTTCAATAAGCGAGTGAGCTTACTATTTCTGTAAGGAATATGCTGATTCCTTCTCTGAAACAACAAAACAAGAATTCTTATCCCATTTTCCACATATAAATGAATACTGACTATTACACAGACCATGCACATATACACCCAAATAAATACGTGATAAAATATTTCATTAAATTAAATACTTACATTTATTAAAATATTTAAAAGTATTAAATGGCTAAATATTTCATAAAAAGATATATTGAAATGTAGATCTCATGAAACGCTGCAAAATCTACAAATTTATATAAAATTCTAGGCCACCTGTCTCCTAGGTGTAATGATTTTTTCACATCACGCTCTAAACAGTCTAGGACATAGACTGCTATGCTACTGAGATCATGTATACGGGGTAAGACATGCAGTAGAAATTGACCATAAGTGCCTTAATAGACGCAATAGAAATGAAGTATTATTAATATGCATGGCAAACATATTCTGCTAAGATAGCTTAACTTATAAATCAGTAGTACATCATGTGCAAATATTTGAGTTTTCATAACTCTGAATGTAAAACAACATTGCTTTTTTCAATGGTCATGTAACTTGCCCTCTTAAATACATTATTCTAAATTAAAATAACACCTTTAACAGTTGAATAGTAATTTTCTTAAAGCTTTTAAGCCTGTTTTAGCTTTAATTACCACATATTAAAAACAACATATTGTCAAATATATTATATACTAATAAGTACTTCTGGTATACAGTGCATGTGAGATATAAGACAGTTTTAAATGCCTCAAAGCATTTAGTAAACATTCTATTATGTAATTATGTAAACTTCAGACCATAAGCCTCTTTTCCTTTTCTTAATTCTTTCATATTACTCCAATATTACAGTATATAAATTACTAACTAGACTTTACTCTAAAGGTTTTTTTTGTCTTCATGTCAATTCAGTTATCATGCTTGCTGTGTATTACCATGAAGATCAAACCCTGGTGTATGAAAAAAGCAACCACTGCTGAGCCTGGTGGAACAGGCCTGGAATTACAGCTAGTCCAGAGGCTGAGACAAGACTAGAAAGAAGACCAGACTAATCAACTCATTGAGATCCTGCTCACAAAGCAACCAGGGGTAGTTGCAGAGAACGTTCCTAGCACATGTGAGGTACTAGGTTCATTCCCAAGTAACACAAAATAAATACACACATACATACAAAAATAGCCTCCTACGAGACAATAGACAAAATAAACGTCATACACCATTGTTTAATAGTTCAGGGTTATGTACGTCTGTGATCTATATCTAAAACATGTTCTAGAAACCTTTTTTTTTTTTTAAATATTTAGTAAGTAAACATATAGTACCTACCTTTGTATCTGCTAAGGCATTGATGACATTCCCAAGAGCTAAAAGGGATTTATTAATATTTGTCCCTTCTACAAATCGTGTCCCTTTAGCACCGGAAGTACTGGCTCGCTCAGATCCTGCGAGGTCAATGAGTGACATTTTGGCTATACGGACATTTTGATTGATACTTGCTGTTTTGTCCTGTTGTCGCAAATAAATCTTAAATTACAGAATAGGGAAAAATGAGTGTAAGTTTAATAAAATTTAAAAAAATGTTTTATTTTCAAAATACATATGCATGATAAAGATAAGTCATTCTCACTTTAAAAAAGCAACACAATAACATATTATCTGCTTGATATTTATCAGTACTAGAACTAAAGTTGAGAATAAGTTGAAAATGAAGACTTGTATACGACTTTTGATATTAAAGGATATCCCAAAGGCCCAGGTGTTAATTGCCTTGTCTACCTTGATGCGTTGGTGCTATTATACTATGGTCTATATGTACTACCAGCTACTTGGGGAAAGGGTGGGTTTGAGTGTGTGTGTGCGTGTGTCTATGGTGGATGGATCACTTGAGTCCTGGAGTTATGAACTGCATTTCAATATATCTTTTTATGAAATATTTAGCCATTTAATACTTTTAAATATTTTAATAAATGTAAGTATTTAGTTTAATGAAATATTTTATCACGTATTTATTTGGGTGTATGTGTGCATGGTTTGTGCACACTGTAAACAGGACTAGAAACTACAAACAATAATGGATACTGTATCTGTGTTTTGGATCTTTGTGGACATTTTCTACAATACAGTACTGTGTTACAGTACCCGAAATCCCAGCTTCTCTGCAGTCTGGGGTAAAAGGAACAAAGGTCAGGGCTGGCCACTGATACTTAGTGATTTCAATCCCAACTTGGTCAACTTAATGAGATTATGTCTTAAGATAAAATAAAAGCAAACAAAAGTTGCAAAGAGAAGGAAGTGCTGAAGAACAGAGATGCCTGTAGATGAGATTGCTTGACGTGTAAGAAAATTATTTATGAACTTGGCTTTATTTTAAATTCCAGCTTAAGAGGACTAGCCTAAAGGCCTGTTACCTGGAAAACAGCATGAGAACGAGAAGATGCAGCATTCATGTCAGTGGGATGCTGTGTCCTGTTCTTGTTTCCATTGTCTAGTAGCTGCAATATTTCCTCTGAGGATTTAGGCTAAGAGTTCAAATAAAAAAAAATATTTAGTAATCTATCTTTACATTTTAAACTAATTTTTATTTATTTAAGTGCCAGGGAATCAAACCCAATGTCTGATGACACTAGGAAGGTGTTCAACTACTGAGCTAAATTCCAGAATTCAGTAAATTTACTCAACAAACAATACTTTTAAAGGCAAAAGAAAATATTTTCTATGAAAATTTATTTCTATTAAACTATGTTCAATTTGTTTAGTACTTGGTGCTATGTAAGGAATAAGAGGTGAAATCTAGTCTCTGAGATAAAAATATAAATTTATTTAACAGGATAATAAATATTCAGTCAGATAATAAGGGAAATATCCCTCAATTATTTCATGAGAAGATAAAGCAAGAATATTCAATGAAAGGCAGTAGAATGAGGCTGTCCCCAGTTTTGATCTCTATTCTGCTACTGTCTTTGTGACCTTGGATGAATCACTCAGGGGTTTTGATCCCTTGTAATTCACTTTTGTCTTGAATTTTATTGGTTTGTTTCTTTTTCAAACACAGTGGAGTCAAACTAATGACTGGTAGAAGTCAAATCTGCAGATTTGCTATTCTAACAGAAAGAAAAGAAATTTAAAGACACCTGGTATAAAGTGAGACCCTGAACAATCACTCCTTTTTGGGCATCTTCCCGGACAGCAAGTGGCCCTGAATTTGTCAAGAGATCACGAATCTGTTCATTATATACCTTAAAATAAAAAGAGCAATATTAACAGTGATATCAGAATAACTGATTACCTCACCCACACATTGTTGAATTATAGTCTACAACACCAAAACAGATTTTGATCACTTCAGTTTACAATTCAAAATTAAAGTTGAAGTTATTAAATTCACATCCACTAATTCCTGATTTGATAACTCTGATAAAATAAAGATAAGTCAGCATTCTTTTGCAAAATACAATTTTAGAGATTAAATGTTAAGCAAAACCCAGTCAGAAATAAGTGGATTTATGCCATTCATCTTTCAATTTCAGTCTAATATACAATTAGTGATAGTCCCTTTCATTTGAACTGGGGCTGGGAGCATAGGCAGGACCAATAATATGAGTGATCTGTCCACTGTTACAAAATTAAGAGCAGAGTAAGAACTGAAGCTTGGCTATCCTTTACTGTCTACATTGAACACATATCTTAATTTTCTATCTGCAGCATCATGTAAAAGAAAATTGTACAAAGAATACTTAGAAATAGTATTACTGACTTCATATTAGGGATTTAGGAAGGGCAGAACATTTAGTATTTGCCAACAGGATGACAAACAGGACTACTCTGAAACAAAACAAAACAAAACAAAATATCCCCAAAACCAGTCCTTTAAAGTCATTTTTCTGGGGCTGATGGTATAGCTTTTGATAGAGCATTCTGCATTAGTACGATACATGACAATCTAGGTTTGATCCTAGGTACTTAAAAACATAGTACGTATACCCCCCCCAAACTTACACAGTATGACATAGTCTATGTATGGAAGACAATTTTAAGGAAATAACATCTTGTAGACACATGTATGAATTTAGAGACTGTGATGCTTTGTAAGAGCTAAAGGCAGATAAATTTTCAGTATTTAGCTGAAGAAGTGGGCACAAACGCCCACCCCTACTCAAGAAGCAATTCACAAATGACAGCTGCCAGAGAAGGGAGAATCAGTTTTCTTCAATGGAGTGACACTGGGTATATTAACTACATTCTAGAGCAGATTCTATGCTCAGGGAAATTTGTACTTCATGCTTTTAGAGGTCTTCTCTTTCTCTCAAAGAGAGAAACAATATAAAGTTGGGTAGGTAGAGACAGGGGAGAATCTGGGAGGAATTGTGAAATATGAAATATAGTAATATACTGTATGAAATCCTAATTTAAACAAAAAAAGTTTTCCTTACAGTAAATGCTAAGGAATAAACAGAAGAAATGCTGGGTTCTAAAAATCACCATCTATACTTTATTCAAGTCTGAATTATCAGCAAATTTGGCAAATGCCAGCATAAAGAAACTTATAAAAAGTAACATTGACAATAATGGGACCAATCAACTACCTAAGTGAGTTGATATGGAATAATAAGTACTATTCAGTACCATTTCTGTGGTGCATCTGCCAACACATAAAGCAAATCTAATAGACAAAAACAAACCGAGGGTTTTATGGTAGTGTCATAAAATACAAAGAAAACACAGAAATTGCTCATTAAAGGAGACCAAAGGCATGCAAGTGAATGTAATTCATGATTTGGAATGCTTTCAGGAAAAGGCATCAATAATATAATTAGCAAAATTGCATTAAGGTTCATAGATGAGACAGTAATAACTGTTAATTTCCTGATTTTTATAAACATTCAGTGACTATTTAAAAAATTCTCTGGTTCAACATATTTATACCTTAAAACAGTCCCAAAGAATAAATGCACACACAACAGAAAGTAAACAACGGATGTAAAATGTTAGCATACAGGGCATCTCAGTGAAGGATATCTGGAAGTTCTTTCTATATACTATTTTTGCAACGTCTATATAATTTGAAATTATACTAACATAAGAAAATGAAAGAGGGTACAAAGAATATACATGATTAAGAATTTTAACGATTGTAAACATTCACAAGATGATTCCTTTATAAAATAATTTAAATGGACCATTATAATTGAGTTTTATCAAAGACAGCAATTATTGTTAAGGACAGTGCCAACTTACCTCTAAGTAAGAAACTGCAGTACTACATACTTTCTCTTCTTTAATCTCATCCATGGATTTGTAAAGGTTTAACATTGTTAGGTACATTACTCCTGGTTCAGTTGCTGATCCTAGCATTGTGTGAGTCTTTCCAGCTCCAGTGGCACCATATGCAAGCACTGAGTTTTTAATGAAAGGGTTAAGATCAATGCTCATTGTTACAACATAGTATTACTTTAGTATCTGCTTAGTATTACTTAGTCTCCACCCTCGTGGCTAGCTCTATTTGGGTACCCTGTACAGTAACTAACTTTAAATCCAATAGATAAAGCCTACTCTCTTATTTGCCATCAGCATATGATATCCATCCATATCCCTCTATGACAACATAACTACACTGCCTCCACCAAAGCAGACAATGTATCCTTGTGCTTTTGCAAATAACAGTAACAAGGCAGGCATATGCTTGTTGAACTGAATGAATTCTACAAAGGTGATTTATAAAATTCTTTAAATTGTTTTAGGCAAATTACTTTTTTCTACAATTCTATCCAGCACTATACAAAGTCATGTATTTTTTCAAAGGTAGAAGAAATCTAGTTACAAATGCAAATACTCAATATATTTATTTGTTGGATTCTCATATATAATAACTGATAAAATGGTTTTTCAAAGGAAATTAAGCTGGTGTTTTACTTTAGCTTATGAAGAAAGTCTTTTTTTTTTCTTTTTCTTTTTTGAGGTCTGGTTCCTTTGTATAACTCTGGCTGTACTAGAACTCACTCTATAGACCAGTCTGGCCTTGAACTCACAAGAGAGCCACCTGCCTCTGACTCTGGAGTGCTGGGATTAAAGGTGTGCACCACCACCACCACCTGGTGAAGAAAGTCTTAATACAGCTAAATAATATAAAGCCAGAGAAAAATTGAAGAAATAGTATTGACAGAGATCCTTTTCTTATATTTTAAGCCAAAGTTGGAGGAAAAATTCTCTAGGACAATAGGAAGTTTTATGAAGGACATAATATCTAGATATAAGTGAGAATCAGAAGTTCCAACCAATCAATATTTTTCTCTTGATCAACAATCAAGAGGGTCAATTTCTATGACCAATTGAGTAAGACAGACTTAGTGAAACATGTTATAGTTGTAGAACATGTTGTAGAAAATTCCAAAAAAACTGACGACTATAAAGCCAAGATATTAGTATGCTATTATTATAACTACCGTATTAACTGGTCTTTTCTGAATGACTAACTATAACCTTTTTGATGCATCAGGAGTGATTCTTGGGCTGATATCTGCTAAAGAAAATACACAATTCTCAGGACTCATGCAGTTTTAACATTTTCATACTAAGGTCCCTGAAAGATAGTGCCGCAAAGAGACTGCAAGTGTTCAGAAATGGCAGGCTATTCAAGATGGGCAGATGACCACAGAGGTCAACAGTGGACATACTTGTCCATACAAATTGTGAGAAATCTGTCAACTATAAGAAGCAAGTGGCTTAATAAAACTGAGAAGAGTGTTTATGGGGTAATGGCAAAGTCCCGGGAAGAAAAAGTTTCATAATAGATAAGTCGTATAGGATGACATCATTCCAAAGAAAGCTTACACTTCAATCTAATCTACTAGAGTCTTAAAACTGTTGGAATGCATGTACCTGGAACTTGCTTGCAGAACAAAGTACACATCATCTCAAGAATAAAACTGAAGCTAGATGGAAAAATTAGATTTCAAACAGAAACAATTACCTGTGCAGTTATATCCATTCAGAAAACTAGGAAGAAGTGGCTTGGTCGTGTTTTCAAAAACTTCCATTTGAGTCGATGTTTCATCAAAAACAGCATCAAATACAAACTTAAGATCTTTATTTTGTTTTTTAGTAATATCAAAATTTGTAGTTTTCTTTTTTTGAAAAAAGCTGACTTCCTCTTGTTTTGGATCAAAAACAAGTACACGATTATCTACAACATGAACCACTTTATGGAATGTAACTGCCTTTTCTTTCGTGTTCTCAGGGCGCACACGAACAACTACTTTCATGTGGTGACATAAGTCTTCCTCAGTGACAGACATTTTTAGTTATCTCGATTTCTGCTTACATGAATATTTAGGCACTTCTGAAACTGAAAAGGAAAAAGTCACTATTAGTGTTATTTAAAACTGGCATGTAATATTCATTTAAAACATACTATTCATGTTTCATTCAGCTAAGAAATGCATTACTGGGAGAAATATATATACATGTAGTAATATAGACTTAAATATCCCCCCATAATAGCACACATGTACACAAAAGCATGGTAAAATTTTCTGAAGTATTAATCAAGCTCTGGTTTTAAGATTAAACACAATAGTAAAGATGATTCACCTTTGATTTGATTTTCACAATGGATCTAGCATAGTTTTTAGGTTGGATCATGGAAATGGGCAAAAAGGATCTTCTTGAATCCTATCAGGGTAATAACTTTTAGCTTAGAAACTCCTTTCAGGAAAAGCAATCTTGTCTGTAGGTCTCTTGGCAGTGGAAAGTGATACATGGGGGCTGGTCTCTATCCGCATCTCAGATATACACTGGTTAGTTCTGAGGTTGCACCAACTAGCTAGCACATGTCTGAAGAAGAGAGAAACAGTATATACTGAATAGTAAGTTCACACTACTTATGTATTCAGAGGACCTAGTCTCTGATCTCTTAATGACATGAAAATTTAAAGAACATCAGTAAATGCATAAAGTGAACTTTATGACTGCCTCACAGGAAAAAAAGCAGACTGACAAAGACCAATAGTTTGAAAAGTTCAACTTTCCACAAAATAATCTAGAATTGAGAAGTCATGACACTCCCTTCTGTAAAATGCACATGCACTGCACATGTAAACACACACCCACACACACCCAGACACACCATTTAAGTAGGGACTATTTCTCATGTGCACAGCATTCCTTAGTTTCCTATATTTCTTCGTGTAGGGTTGAGGTCTTTCCACTGTCTACGTTAGCAGGTCTATCGTTTTTGTCCTTGTTCAGTCCATGTTTAGGCAGTTATAATCCTGTGAGACATTAGGGGTGTAGCTGACATTATTAGGAGACACAATATCACAGCAAATACTTTGATCCTCTGGCTTAATTCCAGTGCTTAGAAAGCTGAGAAAGAAGAAAAGGCTGGGAGAAAAGGCCTTCCAGAAATTGGGAGGCATAGGCAGGCAGATCTTGGTGAGTCTGAGGCCAGCCTGTAACACAAAATAAATCCCAAGTCAACCAGGGCTACAGAGATGCTGTTTTGAAAGAAAAAAAAAGAAATCCCTGAGGAGAGCTTGAAAGTGGTGAGATACTCAGTGTGGTGCCATACAGGCACCCCTTGAGTTCTAGTCTGTGAACTGTTGGTGAAAGGTCCAAGTCCTTGCTATCCCTCTCTACGGTTAGCAAACCCTTTAGTAGTGTGCCAGAGTACACCTGCACAAGACTAGGTTAGTAGGGCACCCGCGGGATCAAGTGCCCCTGGTGCCCTATCAAGGCTAGAGCCTGCTCTGTCCTTGATGCTACTATTCAAGTTCTAAGATTAGCCTATAGTACTGAAGGAAAGACCATTAAACTAAGTCTTTACTAGAGCCTATGCTAAGAGAATAGTTCTAAATACTCTTATCACAAGAAATAAATGCGAGGGCTCTGGCATAATACTTGGATCAATTTGCTCAGTCAAATGTCATATTGTATTCCATAAATACATTCCATTATTTTCTGTTATTTAACAAAATACAGGAAACACCATCAGTTGAGTGAAGACTTGAAGATAAAAATTTACTATGTAGAAATTTTGAGATGCACTTTCATATGAACAAAAATGGCTAGTAGAAAACTGCTATGATGACATTTGGTTAGCTGGAATGAACTGGATATTTTCAAATATAGGTGTTAAATAACTGAGACATACACTCTGAATAAAATGATTGACTAGATGGTCCTGGACTATATACAGATAAGATACTATGAAACAGCCCGATCAATAAAAAGGAAGTCATTCCTGGACCTGGAAACCTAACCTTAACTACCCAGGGCTAGTGAAGTCACTGATCTTGGAGGAAAATCTACGGTCATTTTACTATACCAGCACAATCCCAACTACATTATAAATATTGGTCCTTTTGCTCATGGGTAAGTGTAGTGACAACCATTACAAAATACTACAACCAATCAAAATGTGGAGTTACACAGTCCAGTCCCAATGGATACATCTATAAAACAACTCATAACCTGAAGGCTCAGGGGTCACTGAGGAAGAGGTGGTAGAAAAATTTAAGGGCCAAAGAACAGGGAATGTGCTCAGAGCCGGTGTCTCCTAGGAATATCAGAAGCTACTTCCACAAAGTCTCACCAACATGACTACCTAAACATTAGCTAAACTAGGATAATGATGAACATGCTAAAGTCTAGTAGGCCTCATCCCTACACAAAGAACTCTAGTCAACTAAGGACAAATTGCAGGAGCTGATTCTCTTCTTTTATGTGGATTCTGAGGACCGAATTCAGGTCGTCAGGCTTGATAGTAAGTGCCTTTACCTGCTAAGCCACCATGCTGGCCCAACCATGTATATCTTAGGTGGCAAGTCTATGATAGCAATAGGCTTGTGCAAAGTGGAGGCTAATGGAGCTGCAAGGCTAGTTTTTGGCATGGTCAATTTAATTAAATCATTTATTTCCTGGATAACTGTTTAGTTTCAAATTCATGGATGTAATTTTATCTGTAGAGTCTACAGAAAGCTCAGGGGGATCTTTGCTTTCTTGTCATCCAGCTAGAGAATAGACAGGAATAAAAAATAAGATCAACCTTAATTAAAATATGTTATATTTGACATTATACTTCTTAAGTTCCTTTAAGAGACTGTCAAAATTTCTTTTAAAAATGTTACTTCAATAACACTGCATTTAAAAATACCTACCAAAATTTCCAATTAGCTTCAAACTTAAATCTAAACTCGTTAGCCCTCATTAAAGATTTTGAAAGCTTGGTCTCACCCTTACCTAGTTTAATCTTTTTAAACAATGAAAGATTGATCATAGTTTTAAAGAAGAATTCATTTTCCCACTTTCCAAAGAGAAGAAGGCAAAGAACTATTTTCCCTTCATGCTAGTGACTGAACCCAAGACCTGTGCCCTCCCACAGAGCTACACCCACTGTCTAGTTTTCTTTATAAAACACCCAGGGCAGATAGAATAATTAAAATGTAAAACAACAACAACAACAACAAAACAAACAAAAAAACAGGTACCATGAGTCACCTGTAGTTACATTACTGAGGAGGCTGAGGGAGGACTGATTAAACCCAGAAACTGGAGACTAGTGCCTCTAACACTGAGACCACCAATGCAATGAGAACTACATTTAACATGTTTTCAAATTGTTTTGAGTATTTCATACATGTATATAACATGTTTTGATCAGCCTTACCTGTAACTCCCTCCTGTATCCCCATCACTTTTGCTCAAAACTTCATGTGCTTCTTCAAAATAACCCCATTGAGTCCAGAAATATATGTGTGCACATACACATTTAAGTTTATTACATTTTATTTACTGTGTGTGTTTTATGTGTCTATGGGCATATGCATAAATAGCATCATGCACGTGATAGTCAGAGCACAAGTTGTAGGAGTTAATTCTCTCCTACCACATGGTTTCTAGGAATGTGCCTTTACACATTGAGCCATGTCACTGGCCTTGGAAATATATTTCTTAAAGGTAAAAAAATATTTCAAGTATATTAACACCTTCAAAAATTAATGACACTATTCCTACATTAAAGCCATGCTTTCTTTTTCTAATATGGTTAACTAAGAGGTGGGTATCTAGTTGATTCTGTATCAAGTGCAAAGACCATGTTTAATATGAAACAGTTACTGTATCTGTGGAATAAGAAGATCATCTGTAAATTATCTTTTATGTTTATGTTGAGAGACAAGAGGAAAAAAATGCTGAAATGATAGCAAATGGGACTGTGTTATTTTATATCTCTATAGTTCTAAAATGTATGATCAACAATTAAGGTAATAAAACTATATAAAATACATAGAATCCGAAAGGTAATTTACTTATGTATAGGCCCTGAGAAGTTTACTCATAAAAATTAAAATTATATACTTGCTTTAAAAAATTTTAAAGACACATAATTGGCATTAAGGATTATATATATTCAATATATACGCTATACATATATTGCATAATGACTGAAACAATAAATTAATAATCTGTCACCATTCATTCCCCATGGTGTGCTGTTAGATCCTGTGAATTGTAACTTAGCTTGTATGTCTGAATTAGTATCCACCTATTTCCCCACTCCCCACCAGGTAGTATACACTGTTTTACTCTTCTGTTTATGCTTTCCTGGAAATCCAGGGTTTAGCAGGAGAATTTTTTTTTTTTTAACTAAAGCAAGAGTGAACTATGAAATGTAATTGTTGATTTTTTAAAAATGTTTTTCTAATATCACACAGTAACTATTCTTAGCAAATATGGCATAGACTTGGATTAGGTCAATATGGCAATAACTCAGTAGTGATGATCGTATCAGTTACTCTGCCAAGAATTATGGCAAATATTTCATACTCTTGTCATTCAACCCTCATAATAATCATCCAAGGCTTGTTTACAAACATAAGTATTTAGTAATTTATCCAAATGTTATTATTAAAGAGACAGAAAGTGACCCAGAGCAAAATCCAAATTTCATGACTAAGAAACAGGAACGACTACTTCAAACGGGTACAGAAGTATAATGACATAGCTATGAATTATTTAAAACTCAAGTAGAAAGTTCTTATTCAGCACGGTTTAGAATAGGGAACTAGCCTCATATATAGTTTCTATGTAGCTTAAACCTTTGTTGTGCATTAACTTCAGTGTTAGACCCACTGATTTGACTGACTTACAAACATCAGAGGAGAATGACAAGATGGAGGAAATATTGGCTATGATAGTGGGCTATTTTTTCTATTGCTTTTCACAACATTAACAGTATAAAGTCATGTTATGTCTTCACTGATTTGAGGTATAACTATAGCGGTATAACTATACTTATATATGTAAAATGAAAAATCTTACATATCCGGTTTCATAATAAGAATACCTCTCAAGGCATATCATTTTTATTTACTAAAATCGTTCTTATAAGATGTATAACACCAAAGGTCAAGAAAACATCCCAAAACACAAGGGGGAACTGGACGAGGAAGAATCACATCACCAACAAAATTAGTTCTAGACCAATAATCCCCTTTCAAATATTATAATGAGCAAACAGCTAACTTTGGTTCCTTTGTGAGGGCAAGGCCAGTGAACTCTCATAGGAAAGGGATGCAGAAACAGCAGAAAGTGGGGCTGGTCCCGGAGTAGGACACTTTAATTTTCCCTTGTGATCTTCAGCAATACAGGTGGACAGTCAGGGTCGGTCTAGTCCGATGCTACAGCTGGATTCCGGACTGACCCGAGCGCCTCTCAGCACTAAAGCTCCTTGCTTGACGTAAATCCCAGAAGTCGCACACTCTTACGTGAGCATCTCAAGCAGGACACTCCGAATTTGGAATCCGGAAGAACCTCATACTCCAAGAGGCTGGACTGTGAGAGTCCTCAGTCCAGTTCCGGGAAAGGAGCCAGCTACTTTAAAGGGGCCAGCTTCCTCTCGGGGCTGGGAAAGGCGAGCCGCGGCAGGCACTCATGAAGCTCCAGATCCTTCCAGCCACACTGCCAGGGACCCTCGACCTGAACCTCCTGCCTGACCCGACCGCTGACGCTGGATCCTTCACTCCGGGAACCCGACAACCATCCCGCCTATCCCCAGACACAGCGTACACCTTACTCACCTAGAAGAAGTGACCGCGGCAACTGGGCACTGCCGGCTTCCAAGCTCTTCACACACAGCCACAAATTCAAACCAAAGCCAGCTTCCTCAGCTACCCATTTCATTGGCTGCCGCTCTGTGACGTCATCACGCCGGACGTTTCCCCGGCGTCACGCAGTTTGGCGCCAGAGGCTGGGCCCGACAGGCCGGAGAGGGAAGCTGCTTTTCTGGGCGTCGCCGTGGCAACGCGCGCTGTCGTTTCCGGGAGCTGTGGCGGAGGTGGGCGGAGCTAGGGCGGAGGTGCAGGTGGGAGGCGGCCACCTGGGATCCTTAGTGTGGCTGTCGACCCTGGGCGTGGGGGTTCTCAGCCTTGGGTGGTGTGTTTCTCATAGAGGGAAAGGCTGAGTCTGTGGGCGTGGATTAAAAGGTTATGGCTATTTGTTCTTTTCCTTTTCTGATTAATCAGGCTTCCCAGGATTAGAACTCATGCTATGGAAGGTATAGGGCCTCGACCTGGATTTATTGGAAGTACAAGTCTTCAGGCTCTAGATCCTAAGACTATTGTCGGGGTTTTCTGGCCTGTTCCCGTTGACTGAAAATATTTCGTATTTGACGGCTTCTTACATGCTCCAAGGATGACATTACAAAATAAAATAACGATATTGGCCTAGTACATTGTTAGATCAGGTGATTTTTATTTCAGATTGTATTATACAATGTGTATGTGTGTATATATATATATATATATATATATATACACATATATATAAATGTATATTTACAAAAATGCATGGAAACATGAGATATATTTTCTAAGATAACTCATTTTCAGTGGGCAGGATATTTTATGTTTTGTATTTGTATTGTTGGCCAAGCAAGCCTTGTACCAGTGAGTTGACATCCTCAGCCCATCAGATAAATTTAGTATTATGATCTGAGTTTCATTGTTTATATGACTGTCCATTTATTTAGCAATTATTACTTAGAGATTTTAGGAACACATTACACAATGAAGACAACATCCCTGCCCTCTTGGAGTTTAGATTCTGGTTGATTGAGTAGCACTGTAGAAATAGGATGTGACAGTGCAGCTCTTTATCTTTTATTTTGACACAGGGTCTTGTTAGGTAGCCTTGGCTGGCCTGGAGTTTGCTATGTAGATAAGCCTGGCGTGGAATTCACAGATATTTGCTTGTCTGAGGCTCCTAAGAGCTGGGATTAAAGGCGCCGGCCACACACCCAGCAGTGCAGTGTATTTTTGGTGGAATTTTGTGTGTAAAATCCACAGATTATGGACAGTCTCAATTTCTATCGAAGAAAATCAGGACCATTGCAAATTGTATATCATGTGTTTTCTATGAATTTTTCTGAGCCCTGGATAATCCTTCAATAAAGTGATCACTTATTTCTAGTTGTATTATATGTGCCAACTAATGACATCATTTGTGTGGTAGTGGGTTTGGTGATAAAATTGAGAAGACTTCATTTTATTTTAAATATTCCCTCACTATATAGTACTTGACCTTTAGTATCTCAGGCATATTATTAATCCCTTATTTATTGTGAGAAAACTGACTTGTTAGAAAAATGTCTATAATAAATTATAGCATTTGTCTTATAAAACAAACCAATTTAAAATCTAGCCATTTGTTTTTAAAATACTTTCTAGATCTAGTATCTATAAAATAATATTTTAATCTAGTTTGAAAGTGTTTATCTTGCCATCTTGCAAAATTAAATTGATGAATAAGTTTTTGTTTTTTGTATAGGCGTCTTAGTGTTACAGGTGTATCCACCATAATCCAAATACTATACCTTTAAAATCAGTTCAGCATTGCACTTGCTTTATGTTCCAATTATGAAATACATACTCTTGAGGAATCGTCATTTGATTAAAACAGAGAGGTTTAGACAATATAATCAATGCCGTTATAGTGCAGTTGGCAACTCATGAGTTTGGCAGAAGTAGTAACAGGACAAGAGAAGCTCATGATTTCTAAGGAAATGAGAGGGACTGGGCAGGGAAAAACCAGAACTTTCCAAACGTACAGGGCTAAAAAGGTTGAAATTGCCACCTTTGGTTAGAAATTGGATGATGTATGGAATCATTACAAAATTAATGTAGTTTTATAGTCGACAGAAGAATAGAAGCGAAAAATTTTGAAAGTTACATTTAAACTTCCACCGGACATTAAAACAAGTTTTTTTTTTTTTTTTTTTTTTTTTTTTTTAAAGAGCAACTTAAAAGTGAATTTAAACTTGGCAGTGGTGAGATCTTATCTTCTCGGGAGGGTGTTTTAGAAATCCTTGACACAGAACGCCCTTTCACAACAGGTGCTGGGAGCAGCGGAACGAAAGGCAGGCAGACCTCAGTTGCTCCGACGGAGGAGGGCCAGTAGGTCCGCTCTTACAAGTTTCCCCACCCCGGACCTAGGTGCATGCAAATCCAGGTGCTTCTGCGTCTAAAGTCGCCCCTGGCCCAAATTAGAGGCTGACTGGGAAATCTTCGTGCCTCAGGTGAGGAGATGGCAAGTCTCTGGTTCAGGGCTGAAGACGGTGCTCTTTCGGTGCGGGGTTGTGGGGAGCTGATCCCCTCCTAGCAAAGGAACTAGAAGCCCCTCCCCCAAGTCCCTGCTGTCTAGTCTACTCTGTGCCTGACTTTTGAAGATTCCCAGCCTTCCCAATCTAACTTTTGAAGATTCCCAGGACTGGCTGGAATCTGGCTAAACGGTGCAATCCTCCCTTTCTCAAACTCCCTTTTTTACTTTTCTTTGCCTTCCTGCCAGCCTCCAGGTCGTGTTTCTAGCTTCAAAAATTGTATTTGTAACATTTCCTCTCAGAGCAAACTAATCTTAGTAATGGTTAGCAGCTCTAAGGAAGTACTCTTTATGGACATCAATTTGTATTCCCATAATTAGAAGAGTTCCAGTGATACACCTAGGAGGGCTGCTCTTTTCTGAGGGGAAGCTAGAGTCCTGGTGGGGTGGGGATAGAGGTGGATCTAGGCTGAGGGGAGAAGCTGGGAGCTGGGAGGAATGGAGGGAGTGGAAGATGGGCGACCGGATGTATTATATGAGAGAAGATATATAATATAATATATAATATTAATATATAATATGTGTGTGTTTTTGTGTATACACACATACATATGTATATACACACACACAAATTGGCCAGGTTAATATATATAGATATGTACATATATACACATACATGCATACATATGTATGTGTATATACATATATATGTGTGTGTATATATATATGTATGCATGTATGTGTATATACATATATATGTGTGTGTATATATATATATATATGTATGCATGTATGTGTATATATGTACATATGTATATATATTAACCTGGCCAATTTTATGGTCTCAACAATTTTTTCTTTCTTTTTGAGACAGAGTTTCTCTGTTGTAACTCTCCTGGAATTCACTCTATAGATCAGGCTGGCCTTGAACTCACAGAAATCTGCCTTTCTCTGCCTCCCTCGTGCTGGGATTAAAGTCATGCACCACCACCATCTGGCTGGTTTCAACAATTTAAAAGAACTTTGCCCATGCAGAAAAGTTAAATGACTTATCCACAACACGGTGCAATCTGCTTTAGAGGCCAGGTTTACTGATTGGCAGTAAATTAAACAACCTTACAAGATTGCAGAGGGATCTAGTTTCTTTGGTAAGTGACTTGAGTACAAAGAAAGAACTCCGTCTACAACTTGCACTCAATAATTTTTAGAGCAGTATCCCTGGACACAAGGAAAGATTACAAATAATCATTTATTTGTAGCCCAGTCTCCATGTTTACCTGGGATACTAGCTAGTTAGTTCATAATAAAAGTTATAGGCTTTACCTTGAACATGGTTAAATAAAGGTACAAAATTTGAGTACAATAAAGAATAAAAAGCTAGTGGAAAAAATTTTGTATTCATTTTATTTTCTTTACCCCGACATGGTTTTTAGGGTTTTTGTTAGTTTTTTTTTTTTTTGTTTGTTTGTTTTTGTTTTTTAAAGTCCAAATCTGGACATGGGGCTGGAGACATGGCTCAGTGTTTCAGTGTGTGAACTGTAGAGGACCTGAGTTCAGTTCCCAACCCCTGCATCAGCTTCTTACCACTGCTTGTAACTCCAGCTCTCCGGGAGACAATGCCATCAGCCTCTATGGGTAACTACATTCATCTGAACCCCCAAACGTAAAAATAAGTTATTAAAACTATCTGGACATAGAGACTAGATTGTTTAAATATTCCAGATTCCATTCTTTTGCCTGATGCATTGTGTGCCTTTTATTGGTGATCTCACAACACTGTTACTTCCAAGTAGAGTAAAGCCAAGGTGTAGGAGACAGGTGTCCATTAGAAATACAATTCATGAGATTCTATATATACATAGTCAATGAAGCGTACCATTAAATTATGTGTGTACTTTAAATAGTTCATCGGGTAATGTTTATAACACTGGAGATAAAAGATTCCAGGCTCTGAAAGTAGACCTGTTGCTTTAAAGTTTTGGGTCTGGCTATGTGGCAAGCATTTCAGTTTTTTCAACATGCAATACAGGGATAATTACACTTAACTTCAGGAATTATGATAAAGCTTGAATGAGATAGGATGTAGATTTTGCTTAGAATTGTTAGCACTTAAATGTTGAATAAAAGTTAGCTATTATTTTGAAAAGTTTTAGATACACCAAATTAAAGGTAGTTGTGCATGATTTTTGTAAATTATGTGGAAAACATAAAGAATAACTAACAATTTGGTTAATTTGTTGGTACTTAAGATATCTAAAAATTCACTTTAGAGTTTTATTTTTCGTCTTCTTGCCACCTCCATATTTTCAGTATTCTCAATGTCACATAGTTCAGTCGGTTATTTCTAAAGCATTATCCTTAAGTTAATGTCTTATTCACGTTATAGCTATATAACCTATTTACATATATTTGTATTTTATTGTGACTAACTTTATTTTCTATTGCAAAAGGAAAGGGGAGACCTTTATATGAAATTTGTTTTTTTTTTCAAGTATTTTGAAAATGGGGATTTAATGGGGGCAGTCAGACTGGATTGATAAAAACATTTACTTTGTGACATCTGAAATGTATTCATTCGTCTGTGTGTTCTCCTCTTCACTGAAACATGTGCTAATCACTTAGCTTTCACTTGATTTTGTGGATATGGAATTACGGGACTTACACTTAAATAACACTTAATCTGAGAGGAAGGAAGAGTAGTGACAACTGGGTATTTACTGTGAAAGTATTACAAGCATTGTTTGAAGCTAATAGGGTAAAACAAGTGCTTTCAAAAATTCTTCTGTTAATGTTTATATAAGAACCCCTTCCTCCTTCTGCATTTAGAAGAATTTCAAATTGCAGAACAAGATGAGAAAGTTTGAGAAATTCAAAGGCTATCTTATCTATTTGCTTGGTTTTAGGGTACAGGGAGGGGTGGGCATACATTCAAAATGGGGATCTGGGATGTAGGTTAGAGGTAGAGGGTGAGCATAGTGAACACAGACCCTGTGATCAATGTCTAAGACCAACTAACAAGCTAAACAACACACACACAGAGGCACACACATACAGATACACACTCACACCAGGCAAACCAAACCAAAATGGTAGCTACGAAATACTCAGGTATACTGCAGAAGAGGGAGACGAGGCAGGGGCCAGAGTGGCCAAGGACACCAGGAGAACAAGTTCCACAATGTCAACTGACCAATACTCTTAGGGACTCACCGAGCAGCAGACATGGAACCTGCAGGGTCTCCTAAATATATCTTATGGCTGTCTGCCTTGGTGTTCTTAAAAAACTACTAGAGGTTGGAATTGGGGAGTGTCTGACCCTTTTACCTGCCCTTGGGACCCTTTTGTTCCTGTTGGGCCACCTGGCCCTCCATTTATTTAGTGAGTAATGGCCAGCCTTGTTCCATCTTGTTATGTCATGCCAATTAAGCATTAACTCTGGGAGGAGAGTTCTTTTCTGGCTAGGAGCTGGGGGAAGGCCAGGGAGGTTGGTGGGATTGGGGGTAGATCTGAGGGAGAGGGGAGATGGAGGGAGCTCAAAAGAGTGGAAGGGAGGAGAGGAAGGGTCAGGATGTATGAGAGGAAAAAAAAATACTCAAGTATAGCCAGGTGTCATGGCACGTGACTTTTGTTGTTGTTTTCTTTGTTTTTTCAAAGTAGACTTTCTCTGTTGTAAGTCTGGCTGTCCTGGAACTCACTCTGTAGACCAGGCTGGCCTCGAACTCACAGAGATCTGCCTGCCTCTACCACCCAAATGGTGGGACTAAAGGTTTGTGCCACCACCACCTGGTTTGGCATGTGACTTTAATTGCAGTATTTGATAAGCCTCGGCAGATATCAAGTGTGAGATTATCCTGGATTCCATAGCAAGACCTGTCTCAATTAAACAAGGGATGGGGATGTATCTCAGGGTTTAATTATTTATATAGTATAACTAAGCTGGGTTTTATCTTCAGGACTGCAAGAGGAAAATAAAAAAAAAAAAATGAATACCACAACATGCCCAGTTGAGAGTTTAGTAAGTTGTGATTTAATTCAGTATGTACTTCAAGGATCCAGGTTGTGCTGAGGCAGTCTTGTCAGAGACCATTTTGGCAATCTGCAAGATTTTTACAAAGTGATCATATTTTCTTGTCTGGTGCTTATGTTACTCTTTTCCAGGGTCTGTCTTCTCAAAGCTAAGTTGAATATATCAATTTAGCATAGCGAGAACAGTAAGTGAAACAACAGGGAATAAAGGATGAAGTGAATCTAAAGTAAAACATTTATATTCCCTTTAATGGTCTAGCTTACTTTTTAAACAAGAATGAGCGATCCTTTGGTGCTACAATCATAGACCAGGTTTACTTTTTAAATAAACCTACTTTTTGGAACTAATTACATTAAAAAACATTTCAAACAATGAGTTACTAATTATCATATTGATGAGGGTTAAAAATTGATGGTTTTAGAGTTCACAAAGCCACCACAAAAGTTGTATTTATTTAATTAATTGGTTTACTAATTTTTTGCAGTTCAGGTTTGCCCCTTCAGCCATTTCTCCTGCTGCAGTTTCCTGAGTGCTGGAAATTTCCATAATTATGGAAATTATGGATGTAGCCACCATGCCCAGTTAGAAAGTACATTTAAATTATGTTTATGTGTTCACTTAGGTTTCTTTTTTTCATGTAAGGAAGCCAGTCAACTTTTCTTGCTTACATGATGAGTCTTAAATTTTTTCTTTGTGTATTAAACATTTGATGTTAATTAGCTTTCTCCTAAGCACTGTATCTTTAAAAAATTAGAAACCCAAGTGTCATCATTTTTTAACTTTCTCTTCTAGATTTGTTGACCTACAGGATGCTTCGATATCCATATTTTTCTAGAATGCATAAAGGACTTTTTTCATGCTTTGTGGAGTCTGGTGCATTTAATTTGGGTGTCCGGCCCCAAACGATGCATTCCACAGCAGCAATGCATACTGGATATACAGCCACAGAAGAGACAGCTCTGTGTGGCACTCAGGAGGTGCATACATCTGATGAGAAAGATTCTGAGGCCATGGCTAAATTGCATATTCCAGTAATGGTGGATGAAGTTGTTCATTGCTTGACACCACAAAAAGGACAGGTGAGTTGATTTTCTAAAACTGTTTTAAGTTTTTATTGAGTTATAATTAACTATCCTGAAATTCACCTTTTAAAATGATGCGGTTGAGTGTTCTTTAGTGTATTTATGTGGTTGTATAGACACCGGTATCATTTAGTTTCAGAACTTTTGAGGACATGGATAAGCATCATGTCCGTAGGCAGTCAGTCTCATGTTGACTTTTCTCTGGACCTCTGAAACCACTAAGCTATTTTGGATTTGCCTAAAGTGTGGTCTTTTGTGCTTACCTTCTGTCACTAAATGTGTGTTAAAGATTTACCCTTGTTGTAGCTTGCACTTTTGTGTTTTTAACTGTATCTATGTATGCATTTATGCATTCATGTTTGTGGTTTCAGGCACCAAATCCAGAGTGTTGCACATATTAAGTAGTGCTCTCTCACTGAGCTTCAACCACAGCCCTACTTTGTTCTTTTTTATTGGAGGTTTTTCCATGGCATGAGTGTACTATATTTTGTCTGGCCATTTGTTTTTGGATCTGTTTATTTGCTATTTTATGCTTATTATTAATGTGTGTTTTATGAACATTTGTGCACAAGGTTTTGTGTTGGTGTTTGATTTCAGTTCTTTTATGTATATACCCGTAGATAGAATGCTCTAATGATTGACAGTTTAGAATCTGAGAAATTATTTACCTGAGTTGATTAGGTTTACCAAATCATAGCTGTCAGAATAATTTACACTTGCTGAGTGGTTAACTATGAAAACCCAATTCCATAATACTTTCATGATATTTTATAATCTTTTTAGGAGTAATTAAAGACAAGATCAGTTTCTAAGTTTCTGTTCCTATTTATTTAGTTTTAATTTTCCAATACCCATCTGTGTCACTTTGAAATCTCCAGAGATTCAAAACCAATAATGTGTGTGTGTATGTGTGTGAGTGTATGTGTTCCTGTTTCTATATCAAAATTCCTGAAGCTGGGTAATTTATAAAGGAAAGAGATTTTTGTAGCACAGTTTTGGAGGCTGAACATCCAAGTACTTTGGCAGTTGCTATAATAGGGATTTCAGTGTCTGTGTACAAGGTGATAAATAGCATCATGGAGGTCACGGGTACAAGAGGGAGAGACTACATGGTGAAATGGGAAGCTAGACCATGAGGAGAGACTGACCAGTCTTACTCATTTATAGCAAGTATCATGTAACACATTAGCTCCGTTCGAGAGCAGTGCCCTTAATGACCCTAAGCATCCTGCAAGGACAGAGTAATGAAAGAGAAATGACCTCTCGATATTACTACACCAGAGTACAAGCTTCCAACACGTGAATCCTTGGGCAGTAAACCAGATGTCTAGACCCTATCTCTGTTTCTTTCTCTTTTTCTCTGTCTCTGTCTCTGTCTCTCTCTCACTCTCTCCCTCTCTCCCTCTCTCTCTCTCTCTCTCTGTGTCTGCGTGTGTAATACTGCCACTATTTTGCAGAGATGTTTCAAGAATCCATGTATGCTTGGAAATGTGGATAGTGTTAAACTATATATATGTATGTTTATATATAATAATTCTTTCTATAGATTTTAGCAACATAGCAACAATCAAGTTTTTTTTCTTTCCTAAGTCATATTTTTTTAACCTCTTCACTTAATTTTGACCTCACTTTGGTTTATCACAATTCTCACATTTAGAGGCCAGTATTTAGTAACCAAAGATTTCTTAAACACAAATAGCACAGATAATGAAGACAGCTGATAAACAGCTGACAGTACGTAGCATATATAATATGGATACAATAGATGGAAAGATAATCCATGGCCCTAGATGGGATGAGGAGATTTTCCTCATTCTACTTAATGGCTGGGCAGTTTAAAACTTATGAATCATTGACATCTGGAAAAACTTTTCTATGTGACTGAAATTATTGAAAGTGAAATGGCAGATCAGGGAAGACTGATATGTGTGTGTCTTTGTGACCATTTGTGCATATGGAGTAAGGGAAAGAGGATAGGAGGAAGAAGGAGAGTGGGAAGGGGAGAAGAAAGAGGGTGAAAAAAGACAGAGAGCTATTAAAGAATTCATTATGTCAATTATAGAATTCTTTATCTACAGCAGTGGCTGGCAGACTAGAGACCCAGGGAAGTAACTGCTTGAGTACAAAGGTATACTATTTATTATTTTAGTGCAGATTACTCTTTGTTCTATTTAGTCTTTTCTCCCATATTATGGAAGGTGATTTGCTTTGCTTAGAGCTTGCTTAGAGCTTTTACAAAAACTAAAAAAAAAAATCATGGTAATTGTACTTTTTTATATATTGATTTCAGAAATGGTATTTCTTATCTTCGTTACCAAGTATGTATATATATACATACACACACACACATAAAACCTATGTATCTGTCTATCATCTATGTATTCTACACTAGTCCTTTCATTTTAAAAGTCATTCCTAAGGCTGAATGTGGTAGCTTATTCCTTTAATCCTAGACTTGGGAGGGACCCAAGTAAATCTCTGTTGAGTTTGAAGCCAGCCAGTTCTACATAGTGAGATAGTATTTTAGTAATAACAGTAATAAAAAGGAAAAAAATCACACATTTCTTCTTCTTGTATATGGGAGACATATTGATTTGTGGTTAAGATCAAATATTGTAGAATTATGTCTGGCTTGGACAATACATACATACATACACAGAATCCTAGTATTTTTCCTAGAGATTTCTTTAAGTTGAATCAAGTAAATTAGATTGATTGGGTGTTACTAATCTACCAGTTTCAGGGGTATATTTGTTTTGACATAAAAGTTTTGTTTTTTTTTTAACCTCACTCTAGGCAATATATAATTAACAAAATTTATCTGGTCTTTTCAAAAGAGTTTATATGTGTATGGTCTTTAGGTGAATGTTGTCACATAGTAGAAACTCTAAGTACATGTAAATGTAGATTTAAATACTTTCATAAAGAGTGAAACTTCTATTGAGTAAAACTTCATCACATGAAACTAGGAAGTGTTTCTAGCTATCCTTCAGGCATATTGAAATATATGTGTTATGTTTTATGCACCCATACACACAAGTGTAAGGTGGAGACTGTTGT
The DNA here is from genome assembly GCA_026225945.1 of Cricetomys ansorgei. Taxonomy (NCBI): domain Eukaryota; kingdom Metazoa; phylum Chordata; class Mammalia; order Rodentia; family Nesomyidae; genus Cricetomys; species Cricetomys ansorgei. The sequence continues at coordinate 11,151,381 of JAMJFZ010003875.1, read as the reverse complement.
GAGTGGTTTCTAGTTGATTTCTGGATCTCAACAATGAAAGCTCATTGGCCAATTTGTCGAACTCTCCTGGGAGTGCTTAACATTTATTTGTACTTACTCATAGAGTAGAAAAAGAAACAAAGAAAAACTCTACCGTAAATCTGTTCTGTATATGCTTTTTTTCAGCAACCAAGTGGAACAAACATAGGTGATTCTACAGCTTGACCATAGTCTCGTTTCATTCTGTTCAGGATCTTGGGAAAAAAAATGTAATACTGGTTTATTTTGACATTTCCATTGTTCTTATTTCAGTTTGCCATTCCAGGAACTTTTAATAGAAAGTTTAATTTTATGATGTTATTTCTGAAAAATTTCAAGTAAGCACATGTAGAGATAATGTTATTTCTACATTTTCAGCTGTCTGGCAGGCAGCTTTATTCACTATTCCCTTAATCCTCAAGTAATAAAGAACTTGTGACAGTCCTTGGACAGGAAAGGTCTTCATTTCATCCAGAATCCATTATTTGCTCTTCTCCTTCCTGTGCCTTTTCCCCAAATCATTTTACTTTGCAAACTATGAGTCATGCATTCACTTGTACCTTGCACCCACTTAATTATTATTTTCCACATGTCCTTCAATGGAGAATTTAAAGATGAAACTTTTGATCATAATGGGAACTAAAAACACCTTGCTTTTAGTGAAGTCCAAGAGAATGTTACAGTTACTTCTTTCTATTTAATGTTTTAAAGGTACTGACCTAAAGAAGCTATTGACTTTGGAAATTTGTTCAGAATTGTAGCTAGCTTTGCAAGTATAAGGAATAGGTTTAATATTTTGAATTTTAAAGAAAAGAACTGTTTGTCTTCCACTGTTTTAAGTGGTACAAAAAAGCTAAATGAATCATTATTTTCCTCCATGTTTAATTTGTGTATTTTAGTTTTTCATTTGTTTGATTCTGTGAGTCAATCCCAGGGTCTGACATGTTCTAAGTAAGCACTCTACCCACTGTCTTTTGTTAAGACTGTATTAATTAGCTAAAAATATTTTTCTTGTTTCAGAGATGCATTATTCTAGGCTACATTGATCAATTTTTCATTATCTGAAATCTAGAAATGGTATTATCTACTTTATGAGATGATAGCAATTTAGAGGTTATTAGGAACTTAAAAGTCTTTACTTACTAGTAGTGTTGATTTGGTTTGACATTTTATGGTTTTGTCAGAGTGATAAGTCGTAAAGGAAATGAAAGAAGATAGACTTTTTAAGTGCATATCTCTAGTAACTTTCCTAGATAAAGGTCCCACTTCCTAAAAGGCTTTTAAGCTATCTAATCATGAGTATATCGACTTAATAGATGAAGTCAGCATCCCCATGGCCCAATTCCCTCTCAATAGCTGAATCAGCCTGGGATGAACCCTGAACACTGAACACAGGGAGATGCTTCATCTCTAGAACATAACACTCTCCTAGTAGACTGAGCTCTGTGAAGTTTTGGACTCATGTGTTTTAGTTGCTGTCACATATCCTGGGTTTAGCCCGAGGATTTCCATACATTGGTTTCACTAATGATGTTTAACATGAATGAATAAAGTCAAACCAGAGGACAGCTGTGAAGCAGTAAAAAGAATAATATCTGTTGGTGCTAAGGCAGTTTCTCTGGCTTTTATAGAATTTCAGCCTTTGTGTGATAGGCTTGTCCAATCCAATAACTGGGGAAAATCTGGGGAAGAAGCAGAAATGAGGTCATCTGAACTGACAAGAATACGTTATGATGGACAGCTAAGAATTCAAGCTTTAATTCAGAAATATTTCACAATTTTAAGTATCCATTTTCATATTCTAAAATTTACTAAATTTGCTAAAGTTATAGTTCTAACTTTGATAATTTTTCATTGATATGTACATGTGTATAACCACAGGACTGAACACTAGACTTTGTTCTGAATACTATGCAAGCACTGTACCATTCAGACTAACCCTTGAAATCCCCAGTCACTGTAATTCTTTTTTTAAAATGCATTCTTCTTGTAGTGTATTTAAGATTAGTAGCAGTCTTTTACTTGAAAATCTCCCATTTTAAATGGAGAAGAAGCACCAAAGAGAAAAATGCTGAGGGTGTTTTTGTCAAGCACTGAAGGCTTATGGCAGTCAGAAGGAGCTTGTTTTGTTCAACACCGAATTCTTAGAGTTACTAACTCTTGGAGCAGTGGTGCAGCCTGGCAGGGTACTGCAGTCTGTTTTCCTTAGAATGCTAAGATTTCAGATAGAACAAACTATCAAGACATAGTGGTTTTATTCACTTTTGGGGAAAAAAAATGTAAGTTCTCTGAGGCGTTATTTTCTCATTGCATTCTACCTTTGAAGAATGTTTTTGTCTTAAAAAAAATCATGTAACACATAAGTGGTCTTTGTACTGAATTGTTTTCTAATGCTCTGAAGGTAGGTAGGTGTTTAACTCCTGGCTTGAGGAGTAAGGGCTGGCTGTTACCTTATAAGAACAATTCTGAGTTTTGAGTTTGCGGATATCCGTGCTGTTCGGGTTCCCCACTTCAAGCTGGCAGTCTGGTGTCATGGGATGTACATTTGTCTGCCCTTCTTGATTTTTGTGTCCACTGCAAGCCAGTCATTCAGTGAAGTAGTGGGTCTCAGTATGACCTTGCACTTTCTTTTCCCTGTGTCCTTTTGGGGAATATCTTGATCATATTTCAAAATAGGGATTTGTCAGTTTAACCCTTCCCAAGTGTCTTAGAATAGCTAGTCACTATCTTCTCTCTTTTTATCTTTTCTTTCTTTCCCACCTACTTTCTTCCTTTCTTTTTTCAAGAATGGTATTGCCGTGTGTAGCCCAGGCTGGTCTCTAACTGTAGCCCAGGCTAGCAGTGAGGCTGACATTAATCCTTCTGACAAGTCCTCCTGAGACTATAAGCACGTGCCAACTTACTCTGTTGTTTTTTTTTTGTTTTGTTTTTGTTTTTTTGCCTCCTCTGCCTTCTCAGCATGTTGCCTATTTCAAAGTGAAGAAATGCCATGTGTTATATATTTATTGATTGCCACAATATTAAAAGCTCATTCAAATCAAGAACAATGTCTTTTACTTCTTTGTATTCTTAGTGCCTATAGGGTGCCTGATTTATATGGTAGAGAGGCAATGAATGTTTAAGTATTGTAATGGTAATTTGTGATGTTGATTTAACTTAATTGGCTTTCTTGTTTACACATTAGGATCTGAGCATAGTGCCGTCATTGGGCTTAATGATACACAGCAGTTTCTCCTTTCATTTGTTCAATAAATTTATGAAGAGCTCTGTTTGTTACTTCTGATACTACATTATAAAAAGACTTCAACATAGTGTTCATCTGGGACTGAAGGTGCAGCTCTGTAGTAGAGCAACTGGGCTGTGTCTGCAAGTCCTCAGCAGACAGACTGCCACAAGCCTGATCTCCAATATAATTAGCAATGGCCAGCTCAACTTGATAGCAGTGTGGGTAAACAGAACCCTTCGAAGGCAAATTGTCCTTCTGTAATAGCACTATTCTCTTCATGTTATTCTGTAGTTTCTGGAAAGAGATGGTTGCTTTTTCATTATTTTTGAAAATACAAGTGAAATGAATTGTTTCATTAATTTTACTATTGCAGGTTTTATGTTATTTTGCATATTTATATGATAAATGCTTCTAAAGAATATCCTTACTATATTTTAAAATCTCATTAGAATTAGTTTTTCATGATTAATTTTGTGTTTATTATTTGTATACTTTTGTAGTGATACATATTTTCTGTTATCTGTCACTTGGGATGTTAATATTGTCTGCAGTAAGGCTACACTCTGTGGAGATGTGATGAACATTTTTATACTGTTAAAATCTTTTAGGGAATCAGCAGTAGCAAAAAACTAAGTAAGATAATATAATACTGCATTCTATATTTGATCATTTAGTAAATATTTTAATATATTTGTGGTTACAAAAGTTTAGCTTATTAGTAATAATGTTTATTACTTAGTTTTATATTTCTCTCAAAGCAAGAAGTATAGAAATTCTTCTTGTGAGTATGTGTATAGTAATATTGAGTCCAGTGCCAAATTTACATTTTTTCTCTAATGGGTAAAATTATTATATTTATTTAATTAATAAATGTATCTACTAATAGTAATTTGTATTAATAGTTATAATATTTATTAAAAGTTTATTTTGACTATAAAAATGTGAACACTGATGCAGAATAATTTATGGTAATCTTCATAATTTATTCATATCCATCCATATCTTTCTATTTATATATTTCTCTCTATATATAAATATATGTATATGTTTATAGTTAAGTGAACTACTGAGCCATGCTCATGGTGATAAAGTTTATTTTTTAAATTTAATTTATTTTTTGAAAATTTCATATATGTATTCAATGTATCTTGATCATACCCAATATCTCCTTCCCTGTTCAGTTCTCCCCAGGACCTTACTATCACCTCTGTTCCATCATCTTGATCTCTTTTTACAAATGTTTATTTGTTCAGTGAGTCCAGTTAGTGCTGCCAACATGATATGGGCATAGAGCCTTCCGGGGGTATGTAATTCCCTCTTACAATAGCTTTCTACTGCCAACGGCTTCTCAGCTAGGGATGGGGACTTGGAACCCCTCCCCATTCTGTGCTAGAATTTTGACTGACTTGATCTTTTGTCGATAACCACTGCCGCTGTGAGCTTATGTGTACAACAGTCTTGTCCTGTTCCCATGGCAGCATTTCATATCATTCCTCTCCATCCATCAGCTCTTAGAGTCTTTCAGATCACTCTTCTGTAATGTGCCTAAGCTTTGGGTTAGGGATGTTGCTACAGATATTCTGTATATGGCTGAACACACTAAACAGTAATACAATTTTGAATTAACCAATATCCACTGTAATAAGTTTCATTAAGAAGATTAGGAAAGGCACAAAGCTTTGTATATAAACATAGTGTATTTAGAAGTCTGTTAGACGACATTTTAGAAAAACAACTTTGTCTCTAGTGAGTATGGCTTTCCTAGCCATGGATTTTGGCCATTTTTTACCGTATCAGATATGAGTAATCTCCTACAGAGCAGGTTTTGAACCCAGTTTATAGAGTGTATGATTACCCCCACCGACAGTCTTCCTACTATTGTACAAGTGGGTACATCTATAAATATCACTGGTCTATGTATGAAATGTTGGTGTTGATCATAAACCCCCCAGGATAAAGAATTTTATTTTATTTAAATTAAATTAATTTTTATTATATTTTATTATATATAAATTTTGCTTATGTTAATGACTCTGGGCTGGTAGAACAAAACATACAACTGCTCAAAAACCTTGGGCAGGATCTACAGGACTGCTACACCCCTAATGCCTCTATGCCTTGATATTCAAACCCCCTAACTGTTTGGGTCCTTCCCCTCCTTGGTCCTATTTTGGCAATTGGGACCTTCCTTGCCCTAGCCCCTTGTGTTCTTACAGTGGCAGATAAACAACTTTACCAAAAATTGCCACCAATTGGGTTCTAATTCAATACCAAACCATCTCTCAAATAGAGATTGATAATGATGATTATAACTCTCCCTTATAAATAAAAATCAAAGGAGGAGCAGTGGGGCTGTCCTAGAGCTAAGAGTGGATCCAAGTGTTCATTGAACCCTGGAATTCTTGCCCTGGGAGTGGCAAAAGTTAAATTGCTCCCCACTTTCTTAGCCCTGGCAAAACCCAGTTAAATTCTAAATGCTGCTTGCTTCACAGCAGGTCACTAGCAAAGGAATGTGGCTTGGTTGGTGCTTACCTGAGCTCTATAGCTGGAAGCCTAGGGCTGAGCCCATTTTCTGATAAGGCATCTTTCTCTTTTCCCTATGGGACCATACCTTATACAGAAGGTGACTTTGCAAGATTTTGACCCTTAGACAGTGAGCTTCACATGCAAATGGGGCTACTCCAGTATCCCTATCTTAACCTTTGACCCTTATCCCTGGGGACCCTTCCCCTATCTTTGTCCTATAAATGTAGCCAACCTTGCTTTAATAAATGGGGATGTTCCACTGACAACAGTCTCCCGGGAAGTCTGTTTCCAGTAGCTTTCAGCCCTCTGATCAAAGACCTCTTCTTCCTCTGAGTTGTGCCTTTGGCCATGGCTTAGCCACCACCATCGGAGGAGACGGAATGAAGAAATCCCCAATGGAAGGGAAAATATATTAGCCAGAGTTTTCTAGACTAACAGAACTTACAGAATTAATCTCTCTATCGACAGAAAGGGAGCTTATTAGAATGATTTAGAAGGTTCAGTCCAGCTAATCCAACAATAACTGGCTCTGAATGGAAAACAGTTGCTCAGTCCACCAGGTTGGATGTCTCAGCTGGTCTTCAGTAGAAAGTGGAATCCCAAAGACATAGGCTCTAATGCCAGCAAAGGAATAGTCTTGTTAACAAGGTGAGAACAAGCAGGCAAAGAACAAAAGCTTCCTTCTTCCATGTCCTTATATAGGCTTTCAGCAGAAGGTGTGGTCCAGATTAAAGACCTGGAATTAAAAATGTATGTCTTCACATCTCAAGGTCTGCGTTTGAAATGGATCTTCCTACTTCAAATTAAGCAAAAAATCCTTCAGTGGTGTACCCCTCATTTTTGAATTTTGAATCCAAAAATGTCTAGTTAATCTAGACATAGGTTGACAACCAAGAATAACCATCACAGAAAAGGAATAATTAAAAAAATAACTTAAAATCATAGCTTATTTAGAGTTTACACAAGCACACATGAGATTTTACATTTTTTTTACCAGTTAAAGTAAGCTAAAATGTTTGATGTAATCATTAACTGTCAATGAATGATGAAACTGTTTACTTTGGATTTAGCAATTACTTTTTAGATACAACACCAAAGGTGTAGATAATGACAAAAATAATTGATCATTTGGCCCTGATTATAATTTCTTCCCCATAAAAGACACTGCCAAGAAATAAAGAGCCACGCCAGAGACTAGGAGAAAATTTTTGCAAAAATTCCTATACTGAAAGAAAGACTGTCTTCTAGAACATGCACAACACCCTTAAAACTCAGCAAGGAAACAGCCTAAGACCTCAATGTACATCTTATCAAACAACACATAGACAACATAATCTGTGAACAGATGTCCCACATCATATGTCATCAGGTAGCAGAATAAAACAGTAGTGAGATACCACTGTGTAAGTGCCTTTGAAGTACCAACTGCTGGCAGGATGTGGACTATCAGGGACTCCAATGCTTTGGAGATACATAAAGATAGTCATAATGGAAGAGAGTTGGGCAGTTTCTTACAAACCCAATTGTACTCTTGCTGTGCAATTCACTGGTCACTCTTATTGTTATTTTCCCCAAGGAATAAAAAACATGGCTACGTAGAAGTCTTCACAGTGATATTTATAGCAGCTTCATCCATAATTGCCAAAAAATTTAAGGAACAAAGATATGTATCAATAAGACACTGAACATGACATGCTACATCCAGATAATGTAATATTATTCAGTGCTAAAAGGAATTATGATGTAATGAAAGAAGACAAAAAACTCCTAAGTTAATGTTATTCCATATAGGAACCAATCAGAAAAAATTAAGTAATCCTAATGTAAACTGTGTTTTTTGTGTGATACAGAGATGCCAGTATAAGTTCATCAATTGTAATGAACGTACCAATCTGTGTTACTGGTATTGGTGGTAGCTAAACACTATGCGGATAGACAATGTGTCTTTCCCTGTTAATTTTGCTATGAACATAAAATTGCTCTAAAACTACAATGTGTTCAAAAATCACTAGTCCAAACAGAACAAAAGACAGTGAAAAACTGATATTCTTTTATTTACAAGTCAGATGTATATGCTTAATTTTTATTATTTAAGGACTATTCTGTTTCCATAGAGATCTCCCAAGAAAATAGAAGTCTGTTTTATATTGGAAGTCCATAGAAAAGAAGGAATAAACAAGTGAGGTTGTTCTGTTCACAGATGTTCATATGAGTCATCCTAAAGACTGGTTACTGTCTATTTAGGTCAGCACTAGACCCTGATCAATAGTCTAATCATAGCTCCTGCACGAGGCTAGGTCCATGCGCCTCTCCTCACTGTTCTAAGTTCCATAGTGTTGTTGTAAAGAGTGGTAGGAAGTGTACCTTGACCTTTTGAGTTTTCATAACATTTTATTTTACTTTCTTCTGCGGTCTTCTCATAACAAAGCTACTGGGCTTTAAGTAGCATACTTAAAATGTTATTTTATAATGAACAAAGTTGCAAAGCCTTGCAGTGACTCATTTTGTAATGTTCCCTAGACCCTCTTTGTCTTTTTTTCTTTTGTGATTGTTAGTGACTTTCTCCTTTAGGTGAAACAAATGCCACACATTTCAAGGTTTTTATTTTGCTTGCTGAATGTTGGTTCAGAAAGTATTTACATGCATTTTTGTAGTGACTTATTTTATCTCTCATTCATAAAACTGTTTATTTGGCTTAGATAGTCTTCAATATTTTAAGAGTCATGATAGTTTATTATATTAATTTAAGCATTTGTTTTTTAATCCATATTCTGATTGTTTCCTCTATGTTTTTTATATTTTATTATATATTTATAATTAAATTTCCAGACAAAGTAATTTTTAAATATTTTTGTTCTGTGTATAAACTGTGGATATTGAATATATTCATAAAAATGAAATATTTTTCATTTGAGCCCAATATCTGCTGTGAAGACTATTATTAGTAATAGTATAGTATCACATAACATGTTACCATTGCAAAGCACATTCTTATATTATTGTCTGTGCTTTTCATTAACACTGATTGCAGAAGTATTTTGTAAAAGGTACATGAATTGTAGAAAGGAGATCAACTATTTCCTATGCTTCTGTTCTTGTAGAACTGTAGAAAATGATATCAGTTGGACTTCAGTACTTCTGTTTGATATGACTACACAGTGTGCTCTTTTTTTTTTTTTTAACCACCTATGACTATTAGTTCTTAAATTCTAGTGGTTAGCCTATCTAATACCTTCAGGGCCTGTGCCATTGTCTTAGTTAGGGTTTTATTGCTTTGAAGAGACACCATAACCACAGCAACTCTCATAAAGGAAAGCATTTAATTGGGGCTGGTTTATAGTTCAGAGGTTTAGTCCATTGTCAGCTGGCGGCAGGCAGGTGACATGGTGCTGGAGAAGAAGCCAAGTGTTCTACATATGGATATGCAGGCAGCAAGAAGCGGAGAGTCAGACTGGGCCTACCTTGAGCATCCGAAACCTCAAATCCTTCCTCCAGTGACACACTTCTCTAATACTGCCGTACCTCTAGTGCCATACCTGTGAGCCAATGGAGACCATTTTCATTCAAACAACCAGTCATGTTCCTTAATCACTTAAGACAGCCAGTTTGACTTCTTAAGAAGAGCTTACCAGCCTTCTGAGCATGTGAGAAAATGGCTGTGCAGTTGTTTGAGGCACGCAGTGTTCTTCTTACTGTCTATGATTAAACAAATATAGAGGGAATAACCATTATCTAAGAGACTTTTTGTTTGAAGTAAAGACTCTTTTTCTTTGTGAAAGAAATAGAGGAAGGAGAAGAAACCTAGGTGAAAGCACAGAAAATGTTTTCAACAAAATTGTAGAAGAAAATTTCCCTAACACAGAACTCCTTCATTGTCTATCAAGGTACCTAGAACATACAGAACACCAAATAGACTGGACCAGAAAAGAAAGTCCTTTGGCACATAATAACCAAAACGATTAAAGGCAGATGTATTAGAATAACAACTGACTTCTCAATGGAGACTCTAAATGCCAGAAGAGCTTAGACAGATGTTTTATAGCCTCTAAGAGACCACAGATGCCAGCCTAGACTACTTTACCCAGGAAAACTTTCAATCACAGTAGATTGAGAAAATAAGACCTTCCATGATAAATCTAAATTTAAGCAACATCTATCTACAAATCCATTTTTACAAAAGACACTAGACAGACAACCCAGACTATTGCCAAGATTGTTCTCCACAAACTGATGGCAAGGTCCCATTGTTGAAGACATCACCCACACAACTCATTGAACATGGAAAAGTCATTCTAGTGCCTACATGGTGCCTTCACCCCTATGTTCTAGTGTCTTTGGTACAGGAAAGTACTTTGCACACTATCACAGGAGAAATGTAAACACCAAACCAGCTGTAAACCCTTTGATCTACAGTGGTGTTCTGCCTGTAGAAGATATGCTAGTGCAATTGTTGCACAAATTTTGTGGGCCTAACTGACCAATATCTGAAGGCCCACTCTATGAGATGGCATTTTCTTGATTAGTGGTTGCTACGGGAGCTCCAGCCCACTGCTGATCCGTCTCAGGCTAGCGGTGGTGGTGCCTTCCCTGAGCAGGTGCTTCTGGGTGTATAACAAAGCAACGTGAGCAAACCATGGAGACAAGCCAGTCAGCAGTGTTCCTCCATGATCTCTATGTCCATTCATGCCTTGGCTTTCTCTTAAAATGTAAGATACAATTAACTCTTTGCACCTGCCAAGGTGCTTTTCATCATACTGTTCAGTACAGCAACAGAGAAGGAAACTAGGACATCAGGTGATTCTAGATGATGTCAAGTTGACTCTGAAAACTCAGCATCATAGTCCCTCTGCAGCTGACTCTACTAATAATACTAATTTTGAAAGTACATATCATGAAAGGCATATTATTCAAATTAGAAATGACAATTATGTCAAATTAGGAGCATCGGTAAAGACACTATTTGAAGCTGCCACTTGTAAATGACTTTTTTATTACTTTGAAGACTTAGGTATTTTTTTAATGTCAGTTTCATGAAGAGGCATGAACTATGATGGAAGTGGTCATCTGACCTGGTCTTCATCTATGTACTGCTACCATTGATATGACCTTGAAAATGCCAGTTCTTTGTGCACACCCACTCTTAATATGGAACACAAGAACTTTGGAACTATATTCTCCTTAAAGGCCTTTAGAATAACTGATCATTTGTAATGTTTAAAGGAGACTATAAATGGGATGTATTTCCAGAAGCATTTTCCAGTTTTCTGTGTGCACAGTGTGTGTACCTGAATGTGTCTTTGGGAACTGATTTGACTTCTGGTTCATTAAGACCGTTGGGGAACACCAGTGGTTTATGGTAAAGTGAAATAGAAGTATTGAGTCCATGGTTCCTTTTTTGTGTTGCTTTACATTGGCAGCTCTCACTTGAAGACTGTATGTACCTCTGTAGGAAAGCCCTTAGTATGGATAGCTATCCCTGTCCAGATTCTGGTAATTACTTATTTTGTTTTGGGGACTTTGAGATGTTAGTGTCTTTTCTTAGCAGACATCCTGGGAGTTTGTACTATCTCATATATTGTCTAGTCTGTCTGCATCTTTGTAACTAATTCCTTTAAACTGCCCTCATATTTCCAAGTTTGCACATGTACAATTCTTCATGAACCATTCTTTTAGAACTTTTGACTGAATACATTTTTTTTTCTCTTGGAGTGACTTTTCACTCTTCTATCTGGAAGCTTTATTGATTTGTGTCATCAAGAGTCTGCATAAAATAAAAGTATTTCTAGAATAGATCAACTCTTTTCTAGTATTTTGATTATTGATAATCTTAACTAGCTCTTATTGTATTTGATTTAGAGAGGCTTGCACGGATGAATGTATATGTGCACCTTTCTTCACCTTATAATTAGTGAGAGCTCAGTAATAGCTAACTTATTTTGTTACTTAAATCATCTTGCAGATTAGAATTTGGCCAGTCAACTCAAGATTCATGGAAGGTTTTTAAATTTTGCTTATTTATGTTTTGCTGTTGCTCTTTTTGTTTTCCCTTGTATCTTTGCTGCAATAAGGAATCTTCAAGAGTTTAAAGGTAAGGTACTTAACAGGTGAGGCAAAAGAATTTTGCCTGTAAAGCACAAAGACACAGCCACAAAATAAATGGCCTAAATTCTGTGTGAGTTGTAGTGTCAGTTTATGAAGTATGGGGGAGGGGTATGCAGTCTGAAATCAAACTGCATTATTCATAGCATGGAATGTTCTTAATTCACCTATAGTAATGGTATATATTTATGAGGAATAGTGTGATATTCAATACATGAAATTTTATAGGATTTTAATTGTGCATTTTAGGCAAATCTCTAGCAAGATTATCTCTGCCATTTCAAAACTTCAAGTCATGAGCAGGTGAGATGGCTCAGCTGGTTAAATTTCCATTTTTATATGCCACATTTATGGTAGAAGTGGTTCTATCTTTCCATCATGTTGTTTTCTGGGCTCAAACTTAGTCATCAGGTGGACAGGTGTAAAAGATTTTTCTTTTAAAATAGACTGCATATGGCTGATTTCTGCTATTTGGGTCTGGGCTCTCAAACTTTCTTTATTTGGGGGCTAAAAGGTAAAGAGTAACTTTTTTTCTTAAAGGCTGCAGCAGTTTCTCAATGCTGTAGCTAAGCTTTGAAGTCTTTTATAACTGTTACTTTTTCACTCATAACTGGACTCCTAATGGGACTCCATCCACTTCGGTTCAGTATCTTCCAACAGTTACTAAGATTCTAACATGTAACTTTTTAAAGGCCCCCAATAGTTCCACTTTATCTCAGCCTGATTTCTGTCTGCTTTCCTATCATCAGTTCGGGTACTCACTTTTTCCTGTCACCACCCAACCAACTCTGGTGCTCGCTCTTCCCTGATACCACCCTAACCTGGTGCTCATTCTTCCCGTCACCACCCTAATCTGGTGCTCACTCTTCCCCTGTCACCACCCTAACTGTCCTTTCCAACAGGCACAAATTTCTTTTGCCTTACCTGTTAAGTACCAATGGTATCCTTGGGTTCTTTTTTTAGATAAAACCCAAACACATTTTCAGAATGTCCCCATTGGGCTTTACTGAGTTAGATGAAGCAAGGCAACAGAGCACTGTGTAGATTAGACCTATGGAGAAGGGTTGTGTTTTGCAGTGCCCAGTGTGATAGATGTATGAGGCTGGAAATTATATGGCAATCATATTTCAAGGAGGACTCCTGAGTGTAGAGGAGTCTACAGTTAAATAAAATGGGTGTGTTATAAGGGTATAAGTTTTCCTTCCCCTCTCAGCTACCTGTCCACATTGCCTCTTATGCTAAGTTACCTTTCTTCTAGTCATCTGGTTTTCCAGTTATGGTAAATATTAGTGGCTTAATTAAGAAGTTTTGAGTAGAGTTGGTAAACAGTATGATTTAATAAATTTTCTTTTCACTAATTAGCATGTCTTTCCTCTCTACTGAACTTCTAGGCATTTATTTTTCATTCAAATGTAGGCACAAAAGCCTAACATTTCCCATGTGAATGTTTATTTTTGTATTTTTTTCTTGCTATAAATAAATCTGTTGCATACAAATATCATCACTGATTTTTCATGTTTGTTTATGGACAAAATCATGTACTCTGAGCCCAATGTAGTCGATGAAGATGGTTATGCCATCTTTTCTTCACTATGATAAACATTCCTAAAAATTAAGATTTTATTCTAACTCTGTGTGTGTGTGTGTGTGTGTGTGTGTGTGTGTGTGCATTCATGTAGCACAGCATGTATATGGGAGATCGGAGCACAACTTTGTAGAATCAGTTCTCTCCTTCTGCCTGGGTTTCAAGGATTAACCCAGGTCACTCTACTTCAAGGATAAGTGATTTAGCTACTGAGTCATCCTACCAGTCCCAGACTTACAATCTTTTAATAGAATGATCTTTGGCTAATTTTAATTTTAATTTTTGTTTGTTTTTGAAAGAATTGTCTCATTGGTAGGAGTTTACTTGATGTGACTGGAATCAAATAAGAAGTACCACTTTCAAAATATAAATGCTTTAAAATCTAGCCTAATGGGGCTAGATTCTGTGCTTTATTAAAATTAGGTTGCTTCTATAATATGGAATAGGTTACTTGATTTCAAAGAACAATTTGGGATAATAAAAGAATTGGTCATTAATTTAAACAAATTAAATTTAACAAATTCTCCTTTTGGGGGGGCTTCATTTGTAAAATAAAATCCATAATAAAGATTAGTGGTTTCTGAAGTATGCAGGCTCTGTGAAATATATTCTATTTTAGTCTCTTTCCTAGAAGAAATATCCCTGCCATTGAAATCACTGGGAAAAGCATTGTTATGCTTCTTGGATCTCCTAGTAGAGAAGCCAGAATTGTTAAAATGAAACCTCTTTTTTATTCTGTAAAGGTCATAGCAAAAGATATGATCTTGAAATAGAACACTGTAATACTGGTCACATAACTCATTTAAATAGTTCTGTATAATTATATCACAATTATATGCATGGGTGGCATGTCTTTATTAAGTTACTTTTCTACCATATTAAAATGTATATTATTATGTGAGAAAAATTACATATTCCACAAAATCCAATTTATTCTTGTTCTTTAACTTTGAACGTTAGCCTGTATTAAGTAAGTAGAATTTTTCAGCTTTCTTTTTATCATAGTCTTAAAAAAATAATTATATCAATTGTATTTATTGATATAATCATGTCAGTTAATTAATTTTAATACATTTTTCTGCTGTGTTAAGGTTCAAACCCAGTTCTTATGCATGCTAGGCAAAAGTTTTTCTATGGAGCTATAACCCTACTGGTTCCGTGGCTTTTAAATTCATCTAATTCTCTTATGAGATTTTCATATATTATAATTGAGTTTATATTTACCCTTGAAAGAAGTTTTCCAGTGATCTGGTATTCACTTTGGTGCTACATATGGAACACCCCAGCATTTTCTTTGTCTATGACACATTATTTGGTTGTCAGCTATTCCATTTGCTTTTTCCATTATGCTTATAAACAGGCTCCTGCAAACTTCCATTAGACCTTAAAAACTTGAATTTTCTGCTGATAACATGGCTCGGTGGCCAGAGACACCTGCTGTGAAAGCCTATTATTCTGACTACCATTCCCCAAACCCATGTATAGACAGAGAAAGTGAAACTGTTCCATATAGTTTTCCTCTGGCCTATGTTCATGTGCAATGGCACGTGTCACACACACCCCATCATGCATGTAAAGACACACAAAACTAAGTAAAAATAAAGTAGATAGGTAAATTAAATTACGTTTTGTTTCTTCATTGCTGTATATGGTAATCTGATTAGACTTACTTGAACTCAAAGCTCTGAAATATTTATTCATAAGTGTTGGTATGCTTGAAGAGAGGCTGCATTTTAAAACTCAATGTTCATCTTCTCAAATTTATAAACTGGGAGACTTATTAGAATGATAATGCGTACAGAATTTAATTACAGTTTCTGCGTCCTACCAAATGAAAAGTTTCAATTGATTATAATTTTAAAAGCATGTCATAAAGAATGTCATCCTAACTGGGATTATTGCTTAAAATTAATCTAAGAGAGAAACAAAATTAAGTGAAAATGTACCAATTTTGTAGTTTTTTCTTTTAAGGAATATTTTAGAATATTTAGACAAATTGGTTTTATGATCTCTTAGAGTAGCTGGCTTGAAATAGTGCTTGAAAGGTAAAGTAGCTGTAAATTGTGTAATGATGCAGCATTACAAGGCAGTGTCAGGGTCACTGTAGTCACTTAAGTAATTGTTTATGTATCCCAGAGTTTAATGTATTAGAGGTATATTTTGAAAAGATGAGAATTTGGATTAGAGTAATGTAAGTTTAGTAAGAGATTTGTTGATTGGGAAAGTTGTAAAAAATTTTGTAAACACATCATGATAGTTATTTTGCAAAAATGTTTCCCTTGATTTCTCTTTCCTGTTGTTAAATTTATGTCCTTCCTATATTGAATTGGGTTGACCAGTGTAACTAATTAAACATTTCTGTAAATTATGTTTAACTTCTGTGAGTCAATCAAAATTCTCATGCTGTCTCTTGGATTGCTTACTATGAGGAGAATAGTGGCCATGCCATTATGATTCTAAGGAAACTGAGGAAAAGCCTTTTGAATGGTTGCTGTTTGTTTTTTCTTCATTTTTGTGGTGATGGAGATTAAACCCCTGGGGATTTGTTTACTCTAGATGAGTGCTCTGCCACTGAGCTATGTCTCCCATAAGGTGGAATAGAGAGTTCTTTCTATGGTCGACACCAGGCAAGTTAGCCATCCATAGGGGATATCGATCTTTTAGTTTAGAAACAACTACACAAATACATCTGTAGCTCACACTGTCTGCAACTGTGTGAGGGTCGCATGTTAAAATCACCTAATTAATCTGCTTCTGGGTTTCTGATCCATAGAAACGCTGAGGTAATAAAAATCTTTGTTTTAATATGTAAATCTTAGAGTAAGCATAGAAAAGTAAAGCATGCTCAATTCAAAGTAAAACTTCAACTGTAATGACTGTAATAAAGAATGGATGCGCTATGTGAGAGTGACTAACAAGACTTTCAAATTAATATGTGTATTTTGGAAATTCTTATGAGCTGAGAGTAAAGGAATAGGAAAGCACAATTCTGACATGTAAAATGGTCCCATTGTGAGAAAGGGCAGGATACTTTTGAGAAACTGAAAGACAAATGTGGTTTATATGTAGAAAGCAAAGAAGAGTTAGAAGAAGGTCACATTACTTATTGAAAAGATGACAGTTTGGACTGGGATAGTAGCTGTTTAATGGCAAGAGATTGGCAAATTTGAAAGTATGCAAAAGAAACTGAGTATGAGGTGGAGATAGATAAAGGAGGGAAAGTGCCATGAAGTTTAAAGCACTTTGGGCCTTATTATTTACTGAATGGATGGTAACCTTTATATTTCTTAATTTATCTTTTGTGTTTCGTTGGGGATAACATCACCTGTATTCCTTTGAACACCATTTTAACTTTTCAGATACCCATGTTAGTGTTTCCGGAGTCAATTAGATACATAATTTAGGACATAGACAAGAAATCTGATCATGAGACAGAGTTTGTCAAAATGGATTTTTATTGTCATAACCCATTTAATACATTTATTCAAGAACCTTTGTGCAAAAGAACAGAGTCAATTGAAGCAAAAATTATTTCAAAATAACATGTATTATTTATGTATATCTCTCAAAAACAAAGAGAATGGTTGATTCCCAGCAGTATTGTGGAATATTACTTTAATTCCCTTGCATGATCTCTGCCTTTATTAAATGCTGCGGTTTTCCCTCATTCCTTCTTTCCCTTCCTGTCTCTTTCCCTCTCTCTTCCTTTCCTTTTCTCAAACTTCTAGAGATGTTACCAAATTCACTCTACTTACTCTCCTTTTATTTGTTATTCTGTATTCTTTTTATTGGCACAACTGTGCCTATTTTGACAACACTGGGACTTCCTTGCAGTGGAGGATAGGGGAAGTCAGGAGCCCAAAGCCAGATGTACTCTGATGACTTAAGGCAAGAAAGTCAGAGAACACTGCCAACAGGGTACAGTAATGATTCTTGCCACATAACTGAGTTATCAGCGTGTGTGAACAGCAAGATCCTCATTGAAATTTTTCTTCTCACTTAGTAGATGAAATCATGTCCTGATCATTAGTGACTGGACTAAAGGGGGTAAGCCTGCTTGAGATATTAAAATCTGTTGACTTCTGACTAGAACTTCTAGACTGAATTTTATGTTGGTCCACAGCAGGTTTCTTTGCAAAACCTTTACTGACATTTCAGTTCTATGTTAGGTTCTTCTGTAGCAGGACCTGATTTGCTATTACCAGCTTTCCTACTGCTGTGATAATTCAGTTGAATGAGATCCCTAATGCACTCCAAACTCTAGACACCTGGGAGGCAAGTTAAACACTGTAGCTCTAGTAAATACTAGCTTACTGTTTAAGAAATGGGACTCAGTAAATATTTTTTAATTAATTCAAGACAGGTATTCTCATTAGGCTCATTAGGTTGCATTTGTATATGGCACTTTTTTTTTTTTTTTTTTTTTTTTTTTGCTTAGCTTATTGTATAGGCATGTTTATTTGCAAATAACATAAGGTCTCTAAACTCCAGATCCTTCTCTGAGGTTATGACTTTAATCTCTGTGTCACTTAATATCTAAAAGAACTCAGGGTAGATAAAACAGATGAAGGACTGCAGAGCACTTGTATTATATCATGGTGCTGTTCCTGAATAGTTTTTACTGAACTGTGGTTTATCATTACTCTATAGCTTACACTGAGGACCATTAAAACTAATGCAACGTTTGAACTCTCTATTGTGTTTACTGCTTTTATCAAAGGACATAACCATTTTGTGTCATATGCTTTGAGTAATATTATACCATTGATTAGTCATACCACTGATTTTGATCATGCTTTTTAAATTTTGCCTGACTTTATTGCCATCTCTTTCTTTTTGCCATTCTCATTTCTTTACTTTTTAACTTTGTACTAAATTATCCTTGAAAATTATTCTATTTTTCAAAAAATATTTCTACTACTAAAAAAGTCATATGAATTATAAGGAAATAATGTACTCCTTTCTAGTCTTAGACATGTTTTAGCATCATCAGAATGCAAAGGAGGTTTTATACTTTTGAACCCAATGTTGAGGTATCCTTATTTTGCCTTAAAATAATAATAAATACCAATGATATGTTTTAAAGATATGCTGCCAGACTACATGGAAATGTCCAAAATGATAGAGTGACTTACATCTCTTCCTTATCATTAGCAGCTCAAAGGATAAAAAATTAGTTCACGTCAAAAAATAATCTTGTCCATGTGTATTTATGAGCACTTTGCTATACTTGGGCAAAACTTGTAGACTTTTATGACTGTCATAGGACTAAGAATATTATTGTATTATTGTGGCAACTCTTGGTCCTGAAATTATGTCTTTTATTCCTTTAAATTTTAATTTCATATTCAGGAATTTAAGTAAATATTATGATTTCTATAATATTCTAGGAATTTCAAGTCAGCTTTTTCAATAGACAATTGACCCTTCAAAAGATCACAATTGATTTAATTTGAATGTATAAATATAATGGAATATGACATATTGTAATAATTCATAATATGATTCTTAAATATCCTTAGCAAGAAACAGTTTTCATTGGAATATGTTGTATTTTCATTAATTTTTTCCCTTTGATTTGGTTGTATTGTTGGAATGTTCATTTGCATATGTTTGCCATTATATAAAATCTAGATTCTGAAAAATAGTCCCAGTACATATAAAATTACATTGTTTGTAGATTTGGTGTTAACCTTGCCTCTCACTAGATCATGTGTTAAGCCTGTCTGTGATTTCTCTAACACTTTATATTTCTGAACAAAGGATCCTTTTTGTTTTTCTTTTAGGAAGTGAGCTGCTGCTACTACTGCTTCTCTTGCCCCTCCTACTCGTCCTCCTCCTTCTACTCCTCCTCTTTCTCCTCCTCCTGTTTGCTCTTCCTTTTCTTCTCCTTCTTCCTATGTTGTCTTCTCCCTATTCTCTCAACCCTAAAGCATTTTAAACCTCAAAAACTAATTTCCTATATATCTTTGTGCTTTTATAAAGTGAGTTAGATAGAATCACATTTTATAGAAAAGCAAGTCTTGCTATAAGGGAGAAAATGGTGGAAGATTCAACTAGAAAGGGGGAAGAGAAGCCAACATAGAGAAAAGAGAAGAGAAGAGGGATAAATGTCTTAAAGTGTGTTTGGAAAAGCCATAGGGAAACATTATTTTATGTTTGATTAAAATACATATACAGTCTATATATGTAAAGGTATGTGTATATACACACACACAAATAGTTTGAATTAAGTTACACCACTTGGGGTGATATTTCTCCCCACAAGAGCCCTATATTATCTTAAAAACAAAAACAAAAATAAAACAAATTCACTGCCAGAATGCGAAACCACCTCTGGAGTTGTTGGTCAAGGAGATGAAGTGACTTCCCAAATAATATAAACTATTTCCTTTGTCCTTTTTTGCTCTCCAGAACTTGAAGGTAAGATCCCACTGCTGAAGTCTCCACATACATTGGGCATAGGATTGGAGGAATCCAGCTGTAACTGACTTGGAAGCCTCCTCCCTGAAGAATGACTATCATAGTATTGAATAGTCCTATGCAAGATGCTAAAGGAGAAAAGCAATCAACAGTGCTCCCAAACTGTTAAGCCTATGAAACACAATTATCAGTATGGCAAATTAACTTCAAGGATGTAATAGTAGTACTTTTATCTTAGGGGTAACCAACATTTAGTTAGATTTTAAGGGCCACTCATTAGGAAATTATTCAGCCTAGTACTATAAACTTAGCTAACTCCTATTGCTGGTGAGACCATAGATCCTAGAGGAGAATGTACCATGGCCACTTTCTTAAACCAGCATAATTTCTAACTGTATTCTAAATAATTATCCTTTTACCTACAGTAAGTGTAACTCTTCCCCCATCTTCAAAGATGTTTCTTTTTACAGAAGAGACCATTACAGTTCTACCTATCTCTGGTCAAAATGCAGAGAACAACTGATCATGGTGTGCCCAACCCTAACTGATACAACTACAAAATATTCCTTACACCTAAAGCTCAAGGAATGTCTCAGAAAAGGGGATGGAAAGATTTAAAGAGCCAGAGGATCAGGATATCCACTATAAGATACAGTCTTTTGTGTATTTCAGAGAAGCTACAACTATGAAATCTCATCAATATAATCATCTATACAAGACCTGTTTAATGAAACATTGTGTAGTTGGCATGCCAATGTGGATGGGAGTAATCTTACAAGCCCTACTCCTAGATGAAGAGTTATAGCCAATAATTAATCGATACTGGGAATGGAAGAATCAGTCTTTTCCAGACTCTCACCTCTGAGAGTTTATCCAATCTCTAGTAGCCAGCCTCAAGCACCTTCATATATGAGCAAAACCAAATGAACCGAACAGGACACACAAACACACACACACACACACACACACACACACACACACACACACACACACGGAAGAAGAGGTCATGAATGTAAGAGGGAGTAGGATGGAATGGAGGAGGAGAGGGGTGGGAATGATGTAAATATGGCACTCATGTATGAAATTCTCAAAAAAAAAATCCCAAACAAACAAACAAACAAGCAGAATCATTAAGTTAAAAACAAGAACAAAACTCACAGTAATTGGTTGACCTTTCTTCCATACGGTTACAGTTTTCTTTTAGGAGCCATTTAAAACATTTAGATTAATTCTAGAGTAGAAATCTTGGGTCACACTGAGAATAAACTCAATGTGAAATCAATATGTGAAAAAAACTTAGGTGATAGTTTTAGGCTTTTGCTTATGTTTAAATTTTGTTTCCAGTGCTATTTTAAGGAGCTAGGTATTTTTTACTATATTTAATAGGATGACTAGGTAACATAAAATCAACCCTTTAATGATTACGTTATTTATAGCCTCTATATAACTTTTAAAAAGTTAGTAGTTTCATAGGTATGTTTGCAAAACTGATTTCTGAATATTGAGTTTTTATATTTTTATTAAAAAATCAAACTTCTCAAGCTATTTATGACTGATGAAACTTTCTGGAAAGTTGTTTCATATCCTCCTGGTCATCTAAATTTATCACGGGGCTTTTACTAAGAAGGCTGGTGAACCCTCTTTCCTTTTGATCTTGAGTCCTGGCGGGTGCTTGGATATTTCTTGTGTAGGAAAGTTTTGGTGGATGAGTCAGTGCACTGAGTCATAGGCAGCATGAAGCCTCTGGTGTTCTATACTAACTAATTGGAAACAGTTTCAAAATTAATTAAGGCACAGCTGTCAGCTCAGTGTTACTGATTGACATCCTACCAAAGTATTTTGTCTTTTGGCAACTTGCTTAATTGTTCTTTGAAATTTAGTGTTTTGTTTTGCTTCATGAATTTTAAAAAATGTGTTGAATAGACCTATACTTAACCACGTTGCTTTCTTCAGTGACCTTTATGAAGCTTGTGTTGTTCTGTGTTTAATTTCTTTTTTGCTTTGGTGCCTTTTTTTTCCCTTAAAAAATGCTCAATACAATTCATTTTCTTTTTATCTTGTTAATTTTTGTCTGTAAGAGAAATCTTTTATGCTCCAAAGAAACTAGTTCATACAATAATAGTATATTGATTTGTCATAGAAGAGCCCAGTCTCCATCACTGTGTATTTTATTTAATAAGAAAACTAAATGGATTACTATGATTCCTTTACATTGCAGTAATTTGATTTAATAAAGTCATTAAAAATGACATGCGTTTGAAAGAGTATGTCTTCATTGGGATTGTATTTGCTTGAAGGAAGGTATATTATTTACATACACTATTTTCTAAGGGGGATTGATTAGCAACAACAGGAAGATATTTTGGCTAAAGGAGCAAATATCTTCTGGCAAGATAATAAAATACTAAATTGAATACTGAGGAAAACATAAACAAAAGAGAAGAAAACTCAGAAATGCCTAGGAGTTTTCAGGTACTTTAGCTCTGTGGCTCTTCCCATTATCTCCCAGGAATAGAAATTATGTACCCAATATAAATATAAATATATGTACCCAATATAAAATTCAGTACTTGACTGCTAGCAAGTTAAGAACTTAACATCCTCAAACATACCTGTTTAACCACCTTTAGCACCTTTAGCATTTAGTGTGTGGTTTAAGCCAGTTCCTGCCATTTCATCAAAGGAAAATTTTAAGAGAACATTTGTTCTAGCAATACCATATACTAAGATTAATTTTCTTTCCTCTCATTTTCTTTACTCCCCCCACAACTCTGTCTTTTTGTGCTGGATATCAATGGTCCAAAAGGTGTGGGAATGCTAGTAAGTTTCTACCACCAAGCCTTATCCCCATACTATTTATTTATTTATTTATTTATTTATTCATTCATATATTTCAGATTGGACTCTTTATGTAGCTCAGGCTGGCCCAGGCAGGCCTCTAACTCTTGCTACTCCTCCTGCTTTGTTTTATATAGTAGAATTCTAACTGTGTCATCATGCTTTCTTTGGACTAAAATTATCTTATATTCATTCTCAAATATTTTTGGAGTAGTCAATTGAGATTGAGATACATTTCTCAATTGATGACATATCACAAATTAATTGGTAGGCAGTATCTTTTCTTCATGGCATTTAAAATTAATGTTGGAACAGATTTTCCTATTCAATCTCTTTTTGCCTACTGTCTCTTCATAATGTTTTCAAGTTAAAGGTTAGCCTCAGATAAATCCTATATCATTGTCTTTAATTTCTTCCATTATATCTTTGTGTATAGTTTTTCTTCATTTACTAGCAAAATTGCTGTATTTTAAACTTATCAAATAGGTCTGCTGGCTAGTTTTGTGTCACCTTGACACAGCTAGAGTCATCTGGGAAGAAGAACTTCAATTGAGAAAACACCTCCATGAGACTAGCCTATAGGCAAGATTGTAGGGCATTTTTAAAATTTAGTGAATGATGTGGGAAGGCCCTGCCCATTCTAGCTGGTGCTACACCTGGGCTAGCTGGTGGTCTTGGGTGTTATAAGAAAGCCACATGAGAAACCATGGTGGTCAAGCCAGTAAGCAGCATTCCTCCATGGACTCTGAGTCAGCGCCTGCCTCCAGATTCCTGCCCTTTTAAGTTCTTGCCCTGGCTGTCTTTGATGATGAATTATGATACGGAAGTACAGGTAGAATAAATCATTTCCTCCCCAAGTTGCTTTTGATCATGGTGTTTTATCACTACAATAGAAACCCTAACTAATATACCGAGTCTAGTGTTCTTCCTTTCTTCCTTCCTTTCTGATTGTGAACAATTTGAGAATTTTATGTAAAATAAAATTGCAAAGGAAAAAATCCATTTCTGGCATCTTATGACACTTAAATATCAGTGGGCTATGGCAACCTTATTTCCATATTTTATGTTGATAATTTGCAAGGATGTAACAGTTTTCATCTTGAAGAATGTGGAAAGGCAGAGAACCAGTGTTTCCTGCTTGTTTCTCTCGTTAGTCCCTGGTACTGTCTTCTCTCTCTGCCTACTTTATTTTGCCCTCTCCTGGAAATTTAGACTCAGTTTCCTTACCAGTTGTATATTTTTGTTAGCATCATTTTTTTTTTTTGGTTTTATAGTAATCATAACTGCCCAATTCTTTTTAAAATTTTTATAATACTGCTTTCAATTTTCTTTAAAGATTTATTTTATATGTTTCAATGCTTTTCCTGCCTGTATGAATGTGAACAATACCTGGTACCTGCAGAGGGCCTTGGATTACCTGGAACTGGAATTACAGATGATTATGAGCTGACATGTGGATGCTGGGAACTGCACTCGAGTCCTCAAGAGCAACCAGTACCCTTAACAAATACATTACCTCTCCTGCCCCTGTAATGTTGTTTCTTGACCCCAACTTTAATGCTGCCCCCACCACCAGAGAAACCTTCCTAAGTTTTTGGCTTTTTATTCCTAAGGTATCTTTTTTTTACTGGTCTTTTTTGTAGTTCTTGCTGTTATTGTGTGCCTTAATTATCTTTCTTAAGTCATAAAAGGTTGTAGAAAAACCGATTTTAGTGTAAGTTTTCCCAGTTTCTTTAGTTCTTATGTAGTGCTTGTATCTGAGGTTTATGCTGATGGCGGTCAGTCCTGTCAGTATCTTTCTTGAGTTTTTCTTTTGTTCTCTCTATTTACATAGCCATCATGGAACATAAGTGTTTATAAGGACACGGTCATCTGAGGGAAAGATACTAACTCATGATTTACATTCATGTCACATAAAGGGGTTTAAAATGTGTTACACTGAATTAAAATTTATAGAAAGTGTGAGATTAGAAATGGAATTGGTACCAGATTGTGTAGCAACTTGACTGTTAGACTAGCACAAGTAGACTAAGACAGCATTTGAGAAAGTGAATAATTTACTTCAATTTTAACCTAAAATTGAATTTCTCAAGTCGCTTAGTGCTTTATTACCAGCAGCAATAATAGTAGGATTCAGTTTCTTTCCTGACTTTTCTTTAGCTGTTTTTTTTTAATGAATATCGTTGAAAATATTTTTGTGTTAATTTGGCATTATTTATAATGAATTTAAGAAATGATAGTATGTACTGAGATGACAACATGATGACAGATATACTAGAATTTGGTACGTCTGTGTGTGTGTATAGTGAATGGTGGTTGTTGAAATACCAAATCTGTAGTAGCCTTACCAGCTTAGATGTACCAGCATACATACTCCAGCACGGCCATTCAGTGCTTTACAGCTTCTAAACTGAAAGTTAAGAGACCAGGATTCTGGTCCCAACTCTGTGACTTTGCAGACTACCATTCTTTGAAGGACACAATTGCTTTATAAACAGAATGATTACATTTATATTAGATAATTGTAAAGAGATATGCTTTGACTATAAAGTACATAATTTATTAAGGTTAGACTAGGGATGGTTCTATAAGTTTGATTACTGAGTCTCTAACATAAACTCATAATTGATTGGCAAAGAAAAACAAATTTATTATGTGCTTGAGCATGGAACTACACACTTTCAGTATGGATCTCAAATGAGCAAGCAAGATAGTTTAATCTTAAAGCTAAATAAAAGGACAGAGGCTGGACTGCGCCAAGCGAGGTGGTGGCAGGCCATGGAAGGTAATGGGGAAAATGTGTGTGCGAGCTCAAAGGGACGTCTGCTTGTGAAGATGAGCTATTCTGTGTACTAGCCACCTCTGACATTCTTTTTAACCAGGTGTCATATCTCTAATCTCTTCTTTTTCTGTGAAACGGTTTTTCTTAACCAGAAAAGATGATTTCTGGCCAAATACTCTGTTTTGTTCACAAGAGTAGATCTATGTACTTTTCTCTCACTGAAAGGGCAGTTGTTAAAATGCCCTTGCAAGTATTTAGACCTGAATGAAATCTAAATTTATAGCTCTCTACATTATATTGTATAATTTGTTTATTGATTTTGAACTTGATTTGAAACCCTGTTGGCATCTTTTGATTATTGAATATCTTACCTCTTCTGCATCTCCTTTACATCTGTTTTCTCTTAACATGATTACTTGTAAGAGCATTTTAATTATTCACTTTAAGAACATCTTTCTTTCATGATATAGTAAGACCTAATTATCTCACTTTTTAGCTTAATGGTTTATAATTTGTAGAAAAATGTTTAATTTCCTATATACCACTAGTCTCTTCTATGTTTTCAACCTCCTCTTCTGTCAGCATATCTTGCCAACACACCATATATATGATGCTGTAATATAAGTCAATGAGCTTACATCTTGTTGACTAAGAAGCTGATACACACAGCCAGGGCATTAATAAATGTAGAAGAGTTTGATGCTTGGAGCAAATACGGATAACATTAGAGGTATTTGCAAAGTACTTCTACCTTTGAATAAAGAAAAGTATGAGGAACTTACCCATACTTATATAGGAAAGCACATTGCCTTGTGTGCTCAGTTTAAAGTGTGTGTTTAAGAGCATGCTCAGTTAAAACACAGTTCACATGTTTAAACAAAGAAAGATGGTGGACACATTTCTGAGTATGCTCAATTTATAATCGTAAATCACATGTTCTTAGAGGAAAGAAAGTACTGTGTAGTGAGTGATATCTACAACATTGGGATGCAAGGATTCTGAGTTTAAGGCCAGCCTGGGGTACATGGGTACATTGCAATACTTTTGTTCAAAGAAGAAAAAAAATTCATAGGGATTAGTACTGAAATAGACATTATGAAAAAAAAAAAAAAAGACTTAATGGTGGTTCTTCCAAAGTGTCTCCAAAAAGGTTTAGCTAAAAGAAAAAGAACAGCCTCAAAGTCACATTAGCAGTATTACAAAGGGGGAGTCACCCATCCCCCACCACGAATGTGAAATGTTTGCTTTAATTATACTCGCCTTGCTTCATAGTTCTCTCAGTGTTCTTTCAGGGCTTTGAACTGTTGTTTGTGCTTCTGACATGCACTGCATTGTTTATTAAAGTGTTTAAGAATGGTATCATTCCACAATCTGAAGGATTTATTTCAGTTCACAGTTTGAAAATATATAGTCCATTAAGGTAGGAGCTTGAGGCGGTTTGCCACATTGTAACATTACATCATCCATAGTGTAGTTAGGAGGCAGAAAGTTGAATGCTGGTGCTTAGCTTTCCCTCACTCCTTTCTTCCCTTGTGGATGTATATGTAGATTCATGTTGGCTTGGGGACAAAGGACAGTTTATTCTTTTTTCTTTTTTTTTTTCTTTTTTTGTTTGTTCAAGACGGAGTTTCTCTGTTGTAGTCCTGTCTGTTCTGGAACTCACTCAGTAGACCAGGCTGGCCTCAAACTCACAGAGACCTGCCTCCTTCTGCCTCCCAAGCACTGGGATTAAAGGCATGGGCCACCATCACCTGGTGACAGTTTATTCTTTTGTCTAATTAAATCACCAGTTTTAGTCTGGAACTCTGGAGCCCTGGAGCCTTGGAGCATTCTGTCCTCTTTACAGTCCAGTCTTAATCCTCGAACTGGAAGGCTTCAGCCTTTGTACAGTCTAGAACATTTAACCTGCTAGCCAGGACCTAGAATGCTTTCAGTGTTAACCTTCTGAGATCTACTGCTGACTGAGCCATTATGACTAGCTCCTTCTGAGCTCTTACTCTTCTGGTTCAACTCATTCTCTGTCCTGGGCTTCTTCTGTAGAACTCTGCTGTGTCTCTGTGTGTCTTTCTGAGCTTTCATTGCTCCATCCTGCCTCTGTAACTGACCCTGCTGTAACTGACTGCTCTGTAACTCACTCCAATATCAGCCTCTGTAACCCCTCTGTTCCTGACTCTTCAACTTACTCTGTAACTACTCCTCAACTCGTTCTTCAGCCTGCTTCTCAACTGATTCTTCTTACTTTATTACCTCAGCTGACTCCTTTGTCTGACTCTTCAACTGAATCTTCTTAACTGACTGTTAATCGAATGATTTTCCTATATAACTCTCCTTTGCTGAACTGAGAGCCCACCTTTTCTCATGAGAGTTGGGCCTGCCCTTACTCTGCTAACTCTTCCTCTGATTAGTCCCTTTGTCTGCCATTCACTCTGACTCATTTCAGATATCACACTCAGTCAGTGTGACACTGACTACTTCTGAGTTCTGCTTCCTGTGTCTGCTTCCACTGTTTTTTCTAGGGATTAAAGGGTGGGTCACACAGGCCTCTGAGTGTAGCCCCTGAAATGTAGACCCTAGCTTTCACACAGGGATATTCTTCTACATTCCCTCATTTCTTCTCCCTCCACCCCACTCTCTCATTCTTGCCCTCTTTTCTATTTAAACATTGATAATTTCATATATGTGTACAAAATGTCATGATCATACCTAACCCCTCATTATATAATTTTTAATCATCTATTACTTGCTTGTTTTTTCCTTAAAATTATGGAAGGTTATGTCTACTCAACTTTTCAAGCATTGATCACAACTTTTTATTGACTTACTCCTCTGGATCTTGTAAGTTTCTATGTGTTTCAGTGAATTTTTAGAATCTCAATTAAGATTAAAACTATCCCCTAAAACACGTGTTCCTTGAGTTCACCCCTAGAAAGAGAATCTCTTGTTGATGCCAGTTTTGGTCTACCCATTTTCTTCAGTTCACAAATAATACACAATCATTTGCCTATGGAATAGAAAATGTTTCTCTCACCATGAATGCCTAGTCTACTCATACTACATAATTTTTTGTTGATAAATCTTGTATTTTTGCTTTTATTTCACACTTTTAGATTTTCTTTCTATCCTTTTCATTGCCTGCTACTTTATGTACATTTTAGTCTATAAAGTTCATTTAGTACAGATAAGTGAACTGAGGCTTAAAAGAACAGAAATTGGATTCTGGGAGGTGACAAAACTAGTGTTACATGGCTTTGAAGCCTGCACATGCTCACTTGCTAGCTTGCCCTCCCTCCCTACTCTCTTCCTCTTATCTCCCCTTTTTTTCCTTCCTCCCTCTATCCTTCCTTTTTTCAAATGCTAACTTCATAAGAAGTAGGACTTCTAAAGTGTTCTCTAATGTTTTCTCCTAATTTTAGATTTTTCAAAAATCATTTCTCATCTCCGAATGGTTGGTAAGAAAGAACTAGGGCTTGGTTAATTTTAATAAAAGACGGTGTATATTTACTGTTAGTTTTATGGATGACTGTCCCTACATGAGTATTATTTTTTCTATTACTGTAAATCATAATCAGAGCATTGTTAATGATAAGTCAGTACTTTATCACTGAAATATATCTCTAGCTCTTAATATTAATTTTATATTTTGGGAAAGAAAACAAAAAGGGGAAAATGGGGGCGGGAGAGAAATGTTCTAAACATGGCATAGTATATAAGTAGAAACTGCTGAGTATGCTTAGTGTTGTTTGTGTGTTTAAGCTTTCAGGTATGACCACTTGGTTTTAATTTACTTTCTGTGTTTTGTATCAGGGATTCTACAATGGGGCTTGTGTATTTATTCCAACAGGATCAAATTTGAGAACACTGGGAAAAGCATAACTAAGAAAGCAGATTAGGGGTGGAGAAATGTTTCTATGGTTAAGAGAGCACCTATTAGTCTTGCAGAGTATTCCAGTTCAGTTCCCAGCACATACCCTGGGCAGCTCACAATTGCCTTTAGCTCCAGCTCTGTGGGTATCAAATGTCTCTGACTTCATAGGCAGCTGCACAGATCCTCACACATACACAAAATTAAAAATAAAATAAATTTAAAAATGAAAACAAGGTAACAGTAAGGTAGATTTCTAATTGTTTTCAATGTGAATGTAGTATTTTATAGGACAAACCATTCCCTGCTCTTGTTATCCTATTTCTTTATTTTCTTGAAGTTTTTCCTCTGACTCAGCTGTTTAGTGTATCAAATATTTCCCATTAATAAGGATCTGAAGGATGCTATTCTAGATTCTTCACTGGTTCACTTTCTGTCATTTTATATTTGATAAAAGCAGCCTCATCTTTTGGAAGAAAGAAACAGAATGAGAATGAACTACATGATTTATATGTCTTCCAACATTAAAATATGATGGTTTCTATTATTAATCCAAATATTTCATGCAATACAAAGGAATCCACCATGGAGATGTTAATTTTGTTCCAACTCAGCTGCCTTGATTAAAGAAGTTATATTCAGGTTGTAGCAAATAATAATATGTTCATCCACTAGAGAGATGAAAATAGAATCTCAAAATTAGTTCTCATTTACACCACTAGAGTTGTACTGTTGTCAATGAAAAACTGCAGCCTCCTATACTCGACTGGTGAGGATGTGCATGGTGCAGCCACTTTGTAAAAGAGCCTGTTAACATGGAGTTTTCTATCACATCATCTAGCAGTTCTACTCCCAGGAATAGACACAAGAATAAAGAAGATACAGTAACAAATAAAAGGAGAGCACATTAATGATTATAGAAACATTAATCATAATAGTCAAAATGTAGAAACAGTCTATATTCGTCAACTGGTAGATGGATAAAAAAAGATGTGGTATATTAATATAAAATATTACTGTACCACAAGCACCATGGAATGGCTATATGTCTCAGCATAGATGAATCCTGACAACACTGTGTCAAGTGGAAGAAGCCATCACTAAAGAACATAGATCATATAATTCTCCTTATTTGAAATATTCAGAGCATGCAAGCTATAAAGAGATGGAAAACAGATAGGTGGTTACCTAGGGATGATGGTCAATGGAAAGATGGGAGGAGGACATAAGCTAAAAATCACAGGTTTTCTTTTATGGAGTGACAAAAATGTTTTAAATTGATTTTTTATGACTTTTCATCATGTCTGTAAAAATGCTAAAAAATGCAGGGGAAAAAGTTCCTCCCCCCCTCTCCTCCCCACACAAAGGAGACTTAGGTACTGACAAAATCCTGGCACATTAATGATCATAGCAGCATTAGTAATAATAGTCAAGAGGTGGAACAGTGTCTGTTCATCAGTTGATTAATGGAAGCCAATATGGAGTGTCTTAATACAGTAAACTATTACTGGGCCACAAGCAACATGGGACAGGTACATATCACAGGTATATTCCATTATGTTCAAACCTTAGCAATTACCTACATAAAAGGAGTCTTTGGAATGTATACAATAATAATAGTTAGGAAAACTATAAATAATTTCTTAAAGCAAAATAGGGAATCAAAACAGTTTCTGTGTGTGTGTGTGTGTGTGTGTGTGTGTGTGTGTATAATCAATAGAATAAAAAAAGTTATAATAAAGTATTAACCAATCACAAGCAAATACCTCAAGTATAAGAAAAATAACTTTAGCCACAGAAAGAAAAACATGAATAAACAAGTGACAGATTACAAATTGTATAAAATTATGCTTTATTTTAAGTGTACTATTATGGTAATTTTCTAGGTTGTGACATAGAATGGTATACTAATAAAGTAAAACAGAAAATATCACTTGAATTTCAAATTTATTACTTCTTGAAAGAGCATGGAGGGAGAGAGGGAGAGGGAGAGAGAGAAAGACGGAGAGGGGAGAGAGTTTGATATGGCACTCGCAGATTATAATGAATATATTCAGCAGGTGATTGAAATGAGAATTAGAGTTTCCAAAAATGCTTAATATTGATGGACACTGAGAAAGTAAAAATTGTTTAAGCGGTTGGATAATTCTGCAAATAAATTGGGTAGCAGCGAGACAGAAATGGACATCAGCAGTACTAGCACTTACGACTGTACAGTATAGTCCATTGACTGCACACATCTGACACTCATGTATATTCTAATTATCACTTTTTTAGGTTATAAAATAATTATATATTTTTTGCTTTCCTTTCTCCCTCCACCCCACATCACCCATATATTCCTCATTGCTCTCTTTTAAATTCATGGCCACTTTACATGTATATATGTATATGTATATTCCTAAATACATACATACTGTGTGCTCAGTCCATATGATGTTTCTTGTATGTATGTTTTCAGATGACCTCAATCCTACACAATGAATTATAGGCAACTAAGGAATAACATATTTTTTTGTACATACTTATTGTAAAATGCCTATAAAAGTAGTGGTACTGTTGCCAACATCTCCTTTTAATAATTAACACATGAAACTTCACATAGTTCGTAAAGGATTGTTGAGGCAGAAGTAAGAAGATTGTTAATAATAATTAACTGAATGATTGTTATGCAGGAGCATGGATTAGAATTAAGAGTTGAGAAGGCTTAGGTTCAGTTAATGTCGTAGCTACCACTGCAGTATTTCATACCACTGTAGAGGAAGCCACTTGCCTTGCTGATTATTGAGTCACTGTAAAATGTCAGTCAATAATAACCACTGGAGTCATAGAAATCTCCAGTATTCTGTTTGTCTGTTAGTATCTTGAACTATAATAGGCTCTCAAAATGTGAGCCTCCACAAATGGCCATAGCCATTCTTTTAATAAATCCTGATGTCATTCTCAAAGGAAATCTCAGAAATATGAAATCTAATTTTGAATTTGTTTTGGACAGTGGAGTCTGTTGAAAACACCAAAAGCAATGATTTAATTAGTTTCAGGTTAAAAGACAAATATTGCAGGGAAGTTTAGTGTGAAAATGAAAAAAAATGTATGATTTGTACTATGTAGTCAAAGAAGCAGCGAGTCATCATTTTTCAGCGTGATAATGAGGAACGAAATATTCATGTGGTGTTTGATGATTAATAGCTGATGTGTGTGTTAAATGCTCAAAGCAAAAAAAAGTATGTTATAAATTCCAAATATTACTATTTTATTCCCAGAATGCTGTCAGGCTTCATGGCTGCTTTCCCATGTGCCCATCTTTCTGCACCTGTTTCATCCACAGCAGCATGGCTTTCACTGTTGCTGAAAATCTGTTCTAAAATGTTCTCTCCTGAGTCCACGTGTCGTTACCCTGGGTTATCTAACTTTTTATAGATCTGTGTAATATAGGAAACAGTGTCTTATAGAACTCTATTAGTGGAGAGAACATACATAACTAAATATATTTCTATACTTTCAATAACTTGTCAAATAATATATAATGTTTCCCAGAATTAAATGTAACACTTTTATCTTATGTAAACCTTGGTGAGCAGCTTTCATTGTTGTTATTACTTTATCAATGTCTGCTTTCCATCTGGTATCTTCAAGCCTTGCCTTTGCTCAAGCAAGTAGAAATCTCAACCTGCAAATTTACTACAACTGAACATATATCATTCTTTTATTTAAAAAAATTATAAAATTGACACATTTAAGAATTATAATTTATCTTCAGGAGGATTCTTTTTGCTTGTTTCAAAAAAAACAAGCCAACACTTTTTGCTTTAAAATTAGTAGGATTAAATTTAACCAAAATTAAATATGAACTTTTAGGTTGTAATTCAAAAGAAAATGCCAACCTTAAAAAAGCTCACCTATGTAGGTCCTTAAACATGAATATTAATTTTATATATGTATCTGCTTCTTTGTTATGGATATTCATATATTATGCTTTCTTATAAAACTGAAACATTTAAAAAGTGCTTAGCTGTGTATAATTCCTTATGTATGAAGCTTTTTTTGGAATGGCCTGATCCTTTCCCTCCTCATCATAAAGAAGAAACACTGAGATATTGTTTTCCAGTGATTGCACAGAACCAGTGCTGGAAGTCCCAGGACTGGTACCATGGATCATGTTGATTGAAGGTGTTTGTAAAGCAAAATGTCAACTGACATTATGATGCAATCCATGATTTTCAAATTTAGTCATATATAAGTCTCATTTTAAAAGATACTTTATAATATCTCAGGGAGCTCTTTTTTTTCTTAAATCTTTAATTTTGTTTTTTAATTTTCAAAATATATTTTTAAAGCTTTATTTGCATATTTAAATAATTAACTACATGTTTCCCTGTCTATCTTCTTCTTCCAGCTTCTTGCATATTCTCTTTCCTCACTCCCTCTCAAATTAATGACCTTCATTTCTTAAGTTCTTTTTGTCACACAAATACACGTGTTCATATGTATGTATGTATTTATACATATACATATATATGTATATATAAAGTCAAACATACAACATATAAATTGATCCTGCTGAGTCTGTTTAGTGTTGCTTGTATATATAAGTTTTTAGACATGACAGCTTAATTTACTTTCAGTGTTTTGCATCTCAGATTTAATCATGGGACTTGTAAGAGCTGTTTAGGTTCCTTATCTCTGAGGAATATTTACAATTATTTAAATGTTTGCTTCAAAAGTGATACTGTTTTACTGACCAATCAGAATACATTAATTTCTATAGTATAATGTCATGTTTTGCTATGTATATAGCATAGAATGACTAGAGCTAATTCATCACCTCATTTTTACTGTTAAGATGTTTAAAATTTACTCCCTTAGGTGTTTATTAATATAAATGTCACAATAAACATACATTATTAATGGTGTATATATACTCAGCTGTTGTGTTTAAAAGTTTTCTATATTCTTTTAGAATTGTCTTCATTTTATTCAGTACTCTCCTAGTTTGTCTGTAATATTTTCTACTGAAACAATGTTAACATTTCTTACAGTCTGGCAGAAGACAAAGAAGTCTGTGAGGAGTGGGAAAGTAAACTTTTGAATTAGAAAGGAAGGAAGCAGAATAATGTAGAAAATGTAGGCTATTGTTTTTACCCTTGGTTGAAGGTAAATCTCTATTGCTCCCATAACACACTTTAGACATAGGACTCAGAAGATTCAAGTTGGATTTAATCTGAAAACCTCCTCTTTGGGGTCTAGCTTTCATTGTACTAGAAGGTTGTATGCAAGCTGATAAGTGTGAGAAGCAATCATATGTAGGGAAGTCCCACCTAGCTATGATGCCTATGAACCGCAACAATGACCAGGATAGCAAGATATGCATAAAGGTACAATAGTGGCACTCATATGTTAGTAGTAATCAGTAGCTCATTGTACTTAAGGCCCACTCAAAAAGAGGGAAATTATTGCTTGGTACTTGAAACTTAGCCAACTATCAGGTCTAGGGAGACCATAGATCTTAGAATAGAACCTACTACCATCACTTCACCAGAACAGCATAAATCCTAACTACACTCTAAATATTTATCTTTATACACAGGAATAAGTGTAGCTCTCACTCTTCATCAAAGAATCTTCTCTTTGTCCCAAATGCAGATCACAGAATACTATATCCAATGGATAATCTACAGCATAACTCTTCCATCCAAGGCCCAGGGAACACTGCAAGGGTACAAAAATTAAGAACCAGAGGACCAGGAAACCTGTTTTGAGATTGTGTTTTCTAGAAATGAACATGATACCTCAACAAAATGGCTGCCTTAACAAGACCTTAACAATGACAATACCAATAAACATGCTAAGATTGAAGGGGAAAATATCATGGGGATCTCACTCCTAAAAAAAGAACTAGCAATTTATGACAGCTGAGAAAGAAATGAGCTTCCTATTTGGTTATTCAATACAAAGCAATCAGTTGAGAAATCATATACACACTAGCAACACTAAATAGACTCAAGATTACATCAATATATTTATGTGTATACACACAAATACATACACACATATATGTATACACGTATTTAATAATAATAATAATAATAATAATAATAATAATAATAATAATAATAATAATAAAGAGGTCATCCATTTTAGAGAGAATTGGGGGGCCATGACAACTCAAGGGAGGAAAGGAAACGTGGAAATGATGTAGTTATAGCTTTATTAAATTTTTTTTACAAAAATAAATCATTATCTGATTCCAAGGTAAATTTAACTCTCTGGCTAAGAAATACTCAGTAAGCATTGCCTGTTATGTAAAAGTTAAGATAGTCAGGCAATGATTATCAAAGGTTTAAATTTTATTTATTTATCTATCTATTATTTATTTCTTTTTCGTTTTTTGAGACAGGGTTTCTCTGTTGTAACTCTGACTGTCCTGGAACTCACTTTTAGACCCTACTGTCATCCAGCTCACAGATTTACCTGCCTTTGCATCCCAAGTGCTGGGATTAAAGGTGTCAACACCACCACCACTTGGCAAGTCCAAATTTTTAAATGATATATTCAAAAGGGAAGGTATGAATTTGATAAATTTCTCACAATTCTTTTTATAAATATAATAGTTCATGCTGGATGCTTAAGGAAGAACATTATGTATAAAAAAAATTAAATTTCACTTGTAGTTTATTTTTGAAACTTTGGTTTACTTATTCATTCATTCGTTTATATGGATGCACATACTAGACAAATGCTGTAGAATCAGCTATACCCTCAGTATGCATTTGTAAATTAATATATTTGGTCTTTTAAGAAATAGAACACATTGATGATTTCAGAAATAATAGATATTATCTCAAAATCTTTCAAGTAAATTTTATACTTAAATAATGAGTTATATTTTATTTTAAGGGAAAAAAATCCTTTTTTTTTTTTAAGTTTTAAATTACCAGACTCTACCTTTTAAGTTTAACTCTCTACCAGCGACTGGAGCTCTCTATTGAATTGAGGTTTAGTAGACTTAAGTGTTTTTCAAGAGCTTGGCCTAGGGAAAAAAAGAGGATGGGCTTCTTGAAACATGAATAAAACAAATGTCTTCTAGTTGGAAACATTTACTGGCAAAGCAGATGTTTCATTTGAGACAAGTGTTTTAGAGTGTGTGAAGACGCCAAGCAAAATGTCTATGTGTGTAAAAAGCTATATTTAACATGAAATATGGCAGTGTGGGCCCAACACTTGAGTTGTATGTATTAAGTATGAAAAAGTGATTGCTTAAAGTGATTGGATTTTTTTAATCATTTAGTTCTGTAATTCACTTGATGTCAATGATTTCCTCATCTGATGTGATTTAAAAGCGATGAAGTCCCTTAGAATTTAGATCTCTCAGCTTCCTTTTAAGTTTTGAGAAAGAACAAGAAAGAGTATAACTTTTCATCGTCTTCTTTTCTGTCCTTCTCTACCACTACTTCATACCTCCCATTCTCTTTTTTTTTTTTTTTTTTTGGGGCGCCACAGATAAATGGAGATGGACTATAAAACAAAATGGATCCCAGCACAGTGCCCCGTTTCCAGTTATGTGAGAGGCAGGGGCAGATGGATCTTGAGTTAGAGGCCAGCCTGGGAAACATAGTGACCTTTTTTTTTTTTTTTTTAAATCACAAGAAAGTGAATAACCTTTTATCAGTATATGATAAGCACATTGATAATCACTGTATGTCTGTGCATGTGGAGACTGGGATGGATCAATATCACTATTCTTTCTTGATCACTCTCCATCAGACAGGGTCTCTTGGAAATTGACACTCAGTGACTGCCTATACTGATGACCAGAGAGCTCCTGGGATAGGCCTCTTTCTCTCTAAAACGCATTGTAGGTTTACAGGTCTCAGCACATCAAAACACTTTATATGGGTACTGGGAGTTCAAACTCAGGTCATTGCCCTGCTCAACATCCAGTTTCTTGACCAAGCCACCTCCTGCATCTCAAGAATCCAACTCCCAACATGCCAGGTTTGAGTCTCTTAGTTATTTTTCTGATTTCTGTGACAAAATACTTGACAAGAAGCAACTCAAAGATGAAATTTCTTTTAGCTCACACTTTGTAGGTGCAGTCTATCATGGTGGAGACATATTAGCAGCAGGAGTCTGAGGTGGCTGCTCACATGGAATCCATAGTGAAGATGGAGAAAAGGATGAGTATTTCTGCTCAGCTCAATTTCTCCTTTTTATTCGGTTTAGGATCACCAATCAATTTGTGGTACCACCCTCACTGAGGCTTAATATTCCGTTAACTTAGTCTAGAGAGTTCCTTACTGACATGCTCCAGAGGCTTCCACTGTGAGTGTAAATCTCATCAAGTTGACAATATGAACCATCACAGAGTCTAAGTGCTTTCAAACTCAGGAATAGAAGGCGTATTTAATTCAAGTTACTTGTTTCTTAAGTTTCCATACAGATGGAAGTAATTTGATCAGTGACTCCCCAGTCTGGTTCTGTTTTCATTTACCTGTCCAAACATTTAATTAAGACTAATCTTTACTTGTGGCATTGTTGATTGTTTAGGATTAGGCCATTATGTTCAACATAAAAGCAATAACTGCTCTTAGGCCAGAATTTTATATTGGAAATTTATTATTAATACTTTTCATCTTAGGAATTATGAATAAACACAGTGTATTTATCTCACCATACTCAGTTATAAGAATATACAAGAATTATTTAAATAATTTAGTGTTATTTAAATTTTACTTTATTTCTTACTTAGGAGGTCATTCACAAAGTTGCAATGAAAATTATTAATCCATGTAATTATTTTACTGTGACTAATTACTTAAAGTCACATTTATTGTGTTCAGTATATTCTGAATTACCTTTCAGGAGACATATTTCCCCATCAGCAGGATTATGTGTGTCCTTTCCCTACAAGGACAATATATAATTTTGTTCAAGAATACGTTACTGCTATTTTAATTTACATTCCCTGACTATAGGTAAGGGTGAACATTTAATCATCAATCTAAATTTTTTATGCTCATCTAAAAATTCAGGTGTTGATTCTTTTACTATTTTGGACAAAACCTTAATATTATTTACATGAACACTTTCAAATTATATCCATTGAAAATAATGTATTCCAATTAAAACACTGTGTATAAATCTTTGTGTGTTTGTTTTATTGGGGTTTGATAAATTCTCATGAGCTATAATCTTTTTGCATTTATTTGAAAATACAGTTTTGCAGTTGTTTTTTTATGTAAGATAGACATTCTTTATTCCATAATTATATTGATATTTTTTTCTTCTGTACTTTAAATATCTCACCTTTGTGGAGAGAAAAACAGGCACACACAGAGATTCAGAGTGTGGGAGTGGAGTATTAAGAGAAACAATCTCTCTCTCCCTCCCTCCCTCCCTCCCAACCTCCTTCCCTCCCTCCCTCCTGTGTGTGTATATGTGTGTTCATAAATGCATTAATACAAATTGGTCAGTCTTTACAATGTTATTTGCATGTATGTTTTCAGGGCTGACTGTTATTGGTTAACCAATTGGTGTTTTCTACCTTGTACCTTTAATGGTTCAGGGTTGCCTGTAGTTCTCTATGTAGGATTGAGGCCCCATGAGCTTTCCGCTTTCCATGTTAGCATGACTGTTGGTGTCATCTTTGTTCAGCTCATGTTGGTGAAACATTATGGGTGTAGCCTCTCATATTCTTAAGAGACACAATTGCACAGCAAACTCCCTGTTTCATTGTCTCTTACAATTTTTCTGATCTCTCTTCTTCAGTAGTCCCTGGGCCTTAGGTACAGGAGCTTTGTTTTAAATATATCAATTGGAATTGGGCCTGATAATTCTGTATTTTAATTGGGTTTGGTTTTCCATAATGGACTCTCTTGCAAAAGAAATTTCCTTGAAGAAGGATGAGTACTACACTTCCCTGCAAATGTTGTGATATTCTTTTAAATTCTTTGTCTTACTGCCATAATTTTGTTCACCAAACAGTACATGAATCCCATTGGTCATTTTCTGTGTATATATTTTCTCCCACTAGGAATTAGCTGCCTTGCATATAACACATGTGCTTTATCACTAAGTATCACCGCCAACTGCTAGAAAGATATTTAATGCTCTGCCAGACTCTTAAACAAATGAATATTTTTTTTTGTAATTTTTAGCAATGAAAGTTATTAAATAACTCTGATCGTTTTGTATTTATTTAGTTTGGAAGTATGTCATTTTAAATGTTATTCATTTACTGGAATTCTGTTCCTATTAAGAGTTAACGCTGTCATAGTATTTAGCAAATGCTTAAGAAAATTGTTTCACAGCTGAGGGTACGACTATATGATAGGTGTGGACTTCATATGTGCATAATGAAAAAAGACTCATGTTTACACTTTTTTGCGGTAATTTGTATGTAGTGTAGGTACGAGCTGTGGGTGCATTTGTCCATGTATACAAATACGAGACCATGTTGATATCATCTTCTGTTGATTTCTACTTATTTTTTTTGAAACAGGATATCACTTTATCATTCCAAATGATGTTTTCACCTGGACTAGCTGGCCCATGAGCCCCCAGGATCCTCCTGTCTCTGACTTACCACAGTACAGGGATTACCAGGGTACATGGCTGAACTCAGCTTTTATATAGGTGCTTGGAATATAAACTCAGAACCTCATGCTTAGACAGTTAGCTTTTATTCACTGAACCATCTCTCCACTCCTTAGTGTTAACCTTCTGGTTTATAATGTCCTTACCAGTAAGTAACTATTTGATAATTTCATAGAAGAAACCACTTGGTTTGCCAGTTCTACTACCTCCCTACTCACTGAGCTTTGTAGATTTTCATGTTCTGAAAATTATTGTAATTTCCTGAAGCTCAGTGTAAATGGTGTAAATATGATTGCCAGTTCTTCTATTTCTATTTTTATTACTAAGAAATGTCAGTATTAATTTATTTTTATATAGAATAATGTTTCCTTCTTAAAAGAAACTGCTTATTCATTTAAATGATAGTATAAATGTATAAATGTGTTTATTATCAATTCATTTATCTTACCTAATTTTTACTCTTACATTTTTGATGTAGAATTTACCATAATATGTTCAATGTATAATTTAGGAATATAGCTTATTTTATTATTGACTTATTTCCAAGAAACTATTTAAGCTTATAATAAAACAAAGGCACATGATATTATAAACTGAAACACTGTACCAATAAATACATTGTTGAATTTTTATATTCCTCAGAAGCCCAAAAGAAATGTTAAATAATTTAGTGTTGGTTCATAATTCTAAGTTTCATTTCTTTCTTTAACATTCGATTTGGAAATTTGGGGCAAATAAAATTGTTGCAAAGACACTGTAAACTTCCAACTGCAAAATGAAATTTTTGTCTGTTTAATTTAAAGGTATTCTCTCCCGTGCACCATCATTTTTTATTTCCCAAAGAAACAAAGTGTATAGAATAGCATAATAGATAAGTATAGGAGTATATCTAAATTCAATGTCAAATATTGTTTTTGGAGAACAATGCCATGAAGTCCCGCTAAAGAATTTTCCAAAACCTTCAATTTAAATTTTATACAGTTTTGCAGTTGAACTACTTATATCAATTCCTTGAGTTCTTATTTTGACAAATACAAGCAAATCAGGACCAAATTTGTAAGCCTCAATTCGCCACTGAGCAAGTGAGAGTAAACAAGAGTTTAGAACCTGAATCCCTTAGGCCTTTAGTTGAAATGCAGAAATGGTGAACAGTTACAAGGGTAGGCTTCCATAAGTGAATCATTTGTATTTAATGCTGATTAGCTTGCTGGATCAGTAAAGTTTATATTTTATAAAATAACACTGGATACCATAAACAGTATTTTATGATTTGTTCAAATAGCACGCCGACAGAAACTTCAATAAAGTAGAGACCCAAATTGATCACAATGAGCTGTGTTGTCATCATAAAGGCACTTGCTTATGAAATCATTGCTATATCGTTTCTTTGAAAGACATTTCATATATATTTGCAGTATCCATGATTTACAGTTTCTCTTTTCAGGCTTCTTGCTAGAGTAGCATGGAGTAGCCTCTTTTTTTGAGTTAGTGCTATTGATTTGCCCTGAAATTTTGATTATATTTTATTGACTGCCTTATTTTTTCTTGATCAACAGTAATTCAGAATTAATTTAATGCTGTATATGGTGATTTTAAGATTACTTTTCATAAAGAGTGACTTCCAACTTCCAATTTCCCTTAAGCACTCTCTTGTGTGACTGCTGACACACATTCAGGAACAGGCAAAAGGAGTCCTCTTTAGCATTTAATTTGTAGCATAGATTAAACTTCTTTCTTGTGTGGACCTGCTTTTTAATCCTGTGGCTAGTAATA
The DNA here is from genome assembly GCA_026225945.1 of Cricetomys ansorgei. NCBI lineage: Eukaryota > Metazoa > Chordata > Mammalia > Rodentia > Nesomyidae > Cricetomys > Cricetomys ansorgei. Next base: position 11,109,653 of record JAMJFZ010003875.1, on the reverse strand, counting down.
CAGCGAATTTATAGTTTCATAAATAATGGATGAAGACCAACTGTTGTTTTCAGGAGTTACAACAGAACCAACCTTTCAAACATTTATCACTTTTGATTACTCAGCTCTTGGGATTTAAATTTCCAATTTCTTTGGCAGTATGCTATGTTAAACTAAAGTAACCTGAGCAAGGAAGTGTTGGCTAATGCCTTTAATCCCAACACTCAGGAGGAAGAGGCAGGTGGATCCCTGATTTCAAGGCCAGCCTGGTCTACAGAGAGTTCCAGGACAGCTAGGGCTACACAGAGAATCCTCATCTCGAAAAACCTAAAAGGAAAAACAAAACCAGAGTAATCTGATTATTACTTAACCCTATTAAAATGCATACATTTTATTATTATTGTCAAGTATATTTTCTTATTATCTCTTAGTAGTAGGTATGATTTAATCTTATTTAGAGTTAAAGAGTATTTGAGATTGAAGAGATTTTTGTTTAACTTTTGCTTTATCATTGAGTGAAATTGTTGTTCAAATAGATGAAATGCTCCCTCCATCTTTCCCTTTCCCTCTTTATCTCTTTTCTTCTCTCTTAAGCACAGGACTAGATCTAGCCAAATTATTAACTAAGAAGCTCATCATGGTACTTTTACCCGTTTATAACCCAATGATTTAGACATTTATCAAAATGTGGATAAATGATTGTGATAAAAGAGAGAATTGCTTTTTTATGTCAGGTGAAATTATACCACAAATTAAACAGTTTATTAACAAAATTAAGTTTCCATTATTTATGTAGTTTATAATGACTTGGTAAGGCAGTATTTGTTTTTTGTCTGCTTAAATTACAATCTACTCACCCAAAGTAATCCATAGCACTAATGAGAGATTAGTTGCATTTATATTATACTTCTTAATGAGACTATAACATTGAGCTTATTCATAGCATCGAACAGCGTGTACTATATCCACGTGGCACTTATTTGATTTGATTGTGTGAGCTTCTATTACTCTTTATTAATATTTATTGTATATAAATTAGTGTTGGTGAAAGGTTTCATATGTGTTTATCTACTCGGGTATAGGACAATCTGAATTGGTTTTTCAGATTTTTAGTTTTATAATTTTTTCATGATGTGAAATCTTTTGTAGTCTTTGGGATTGACCCCTAAGACTCTGCATGTTCTAGACAAGTGCTTCACATCTGATCTACTTACGTGTGTTTACATGTCTAAGATAAAATAAATTCCTAAAAGACAAACTTGGTAATTTTAAGTCTATTGTGAGAACTGATAGATTAACATTGTGTAATTAATGGATGGTGCTGGTGATTTCTGCATAGTTTTTCTCTCTAACAAGAATCCTTGCTATGTATTTGAGAATTTGTATTTTTTTTCTGTATCTCTTACTATGAAATTTATGAAGCCAAGGATAACTTACAAGCCTTTTTTATAGTATTTCTTCATTACTTTGTTAGTGTCGATATGGTCTTAGTATTTCAATTTTTTATATATGATTATTTGTAAGATCCTGGGATCCTGGTGTTACTTCAGGAAGACTTCATTTTTTTTTTTTGGACTACCTACAATTATGCCTCACTTATTGTTGTGGAGATTTTATGAGAAATGGACTGTTTGACAATTTTGTCACTTTCAAACCTCAGTATGCTATCATATAAACATGCTTAGTATAGGCTACTATCCACCTAACTGTACATATGCTGATATACTCAATACCGTAAACACAGCTTAATGGTAGGGAATTGTTTATGTAAACAATATCTAAATGTTTGAAAACTACAATAAGAATGATATGAAAGATAAAAAATGGTCAATCTAACTAGAGTACCTATGTAAATGGAGGCTACAAGACTAGAAGTTGCTCTTGTGAGTCACTGAAACTACTGTGTTACTGCTGAAAACTTGCTGTGTTACTGTGCTCTGTTACAGACACATCGACTTGTGCATTCAGCTGTGCTGAACATATGAAACTATTTCTTTCCATTATCAATTTCGTATACTTTTAACTTTTTTAAATTTAAAAACTATAGTTTAAAATATAGGTTCTTTGGTAAAAAGCTTTTAGCTCAAAATATACCTTATTTAGGTATGCAAAATATATTTTCTTCATATTTTTATTGTGTGTTTTTTCCTATTATAAATTTTTATATTTTTTATTTTTAACTATTTTTTTTGTTTGTCCATTAAAAGCAAAGACACAAACATACATTTTCCTTGTCTGAGTCAGGGTGAGAGCCATTGTCATCTTCACCTTCCACAGACTTTCCTACTGAAGATCTTCAGGAGCTCAGTATCCTCACATACTGAGAGATAGTGACGCTGTGAGAACACTACTCTTATGAGGGCTCTGCCCATGGGCCTGCTGGAGCAGGTGCAGCTCCTTTCTGAGATGCGTTCATGATGGTTTGCTAGTTTCCTTATTTCATCTTTGATCTATCTGTAAGCAAATAATGTGACTCCAACATCCCAGTAACAAACATTGTGTATGTTTGTGTGTTTGTGTATGTGTGTTGTAAGACTTTTCAAGGCACTTCAACCTCTGCTGAGCTCTTCTCTGTGAATTTTCTTATTCTGAATCATCCTTTGATTTTGCCTCTCCTTTACTATGTCTTCACTAGGTGACAACATGATAGGGTTACATTGTTACACATGGTCTGCTATTGTTAAGATTTAGCACATGGCTTTACCTTTTTGCAGTTAGGTTTTATTTCATTCCATTCAGGTAACATTGTGCCTTTTACTACATATAGAAGTTGCTTCTGGATGCCTCTCCAGATATCTTAGTTATGTATCAGTTTATATACTACCCTGTCGTATAATTGATGGTATGCTCTTAGATCTGTGATCTCAAGAAATGGACATCAAAAAAGATTTGTCGTTGTGTTCTGCTTAACTCTGTTCTATATTTCTTCGAAGAAAGAAATCCATTGTAAAAAATTCTTATAACTGTATATATCCCCATGCTTATATTTCTTAGTCTTCTCATGTCATTGTCTGTCTAATCATATCCTTGATAATAGGACTTCTGGGACTCTTCATTAACTACATGAGTTAAAATCCAAATGCTTTAAGATGTCACATCATCCATATCACCCGTGCCCAACATATTCATTCACATATTGTTTGGGACTCTCCCTTCCCTATGCAGTACTTGTAATTAAACCCAGGACCTTATGCTTCTGAGCAAGCTTTCTGAAACCAAGCCACAACTCTGGACTTTCAACTTTAGTTTCTTTTCCTTAAGCTTAATTAACAATTGGCAACCTAGAACAAGAGAATTTCAACACATCTTTGCAATTTGGTATGTTTATTAGAGTCCTTATCCTATTCTTCAAAAATAACTCTGTTCTTAAAACTTCCACAGGGTGTCCCTTTTGATGACTTTGCTATCTTCATTCAATGTTTGAAATGTTAAGATATGAGAACAAGAAACTTTATATAATATGTAGATGAGCTAGACTTCAAAGAAAGAGAAAGAAAAATAATTTAAACCCTAAAGCAAAACTTAATGACACAATTAAAAAACAATGTTATTGTTGATAATATAGTATCAGGGATTTTGATTTTTGTATGTGTATTGCTTCCTTTGAATTAACTGACCACCTAAAAGTTGTGTAGAGTCTTCTTGATCAATTAAAAGTTGAGAAATTCAAACATTGTTTCCACTAGCATGCCATAGTACCAATATAGTTGGCTCTTTTCCAATTTATTTTCTTTACATTATTTATATACCACAAAATAAAATTAATATTATAGTAAATGATAGATGTTTAGAATGAAATCTGTAAGCATAACCATCATCTGATAAGCCGCTTTTTTCAATGTGGACTTGAACGAAAAGTTTTTAAAGATGCTCTTTTAGTTTTAAGAAATAGAGTATAAATAGGAAGAAAAATTGTGAAATTATCTTATTCTGTCTATTGACAACTTTTCCTGGTGTTTATGTTGTTTTTTTCCAGTATATCCATGTCCTTACTTCATTGTTTAGTTTATCACATACTTTGAAACATGAAAAATGTTAAATGTGATTTGAAAATAAAAATTCACAGTTCAAATTATCATCATATCTTTAACAATTTGAATTGGTAAGAGTAGAAGAAAAATACCTAGACAAATGCCTAACCAGTAATGATTATAGTCATATGTCCTCTACTGGAAGAAGAGAAAAGGTGAACTATGATAACCCACATCGGTAACCTTGCTAGTGCCCACTGGAAGAGCTTCAGTTTCTAAGCTCAAATGAAGTAAAGGTTAATTCAGATCATATCAAAATATCTGGTTAATGTTGTTAACACCAAACCAAGGAGTTTTTTTTTTTTTTTTTTTTTGTTTTTTTTTTTTTTTGTTTTTTTTTTTTTTTGTTTTTTTTTTTTTTTTACAGAAATTCATGTGTCTGTTGTAAGATATTAATGTCTCAAATGGTTTGGGTTTTTTTTTTTTTCATCTTGCTTTTGCTATAGAATGGACAATTGTAATTGTAATTTTCTTCTCCATTTTTTTTTAGAAGGAACCAGAGCAACTCTATATCCATTGAGGGTTCTGACCTTGGTGGTGCATTTAGCCATGATACTATGACCCATATCTAAGACTAGAGCTTTACATTTTTCTAAATTATTTCTGTGTAAATATGGTATCATTGAGACACTCCTTTGATAAACCATCTGCTAGTTGAAGAAGTTAGTGATTGTTCAATTCCAAAGCCATGAAATATCTTGTGTGCTAAATTAATTTGGGATTGAGTAAACTTCCTGGATCTTAGTCCTGTTTGTGAATTATTATTTCTACAGTTGAAATGTGTGTTTTTAATAGCAATAATATTTAAATTTTTTCTTCTTGTGTATTCCTGTTAGCATATCTTAGTGACCTGGTGACATTTATTAAGATGGTATATTCATCTCTTCTTACATGAAAATATTAGTATTCAGAAAATTAAGGGACTTCCCAAACTTTTGTATTCTGTTTTGTGTCATACAAAAACCACACCATCAGTCATTTTTAATTTAATGCTTATGATTAGAAGTAATATTGGAGGTAGGATGGGGATGTAGCTGAGTTGATAGAGTACTTGCCTAACCTATGCAAAGTCCTGGGTTTCATACTCAACCTCACAGAAGCCTGACTAGATCATGCATACTTGTAATCCCAGTACCCAGAATGAGGAGACAGTACATCAGAAATCCTAAGCAATCCTCAGCTATGTAACAAGTTTGAGGCCAGCCTAGGATACATGACATGCTTTCTCAAAACCAAAACAAAGTGTGGACCAAAATGAATTTAGTATTAAAATGCCATCATTCATTACAAAGAACGTTTGGTTAAGAGAGTAAGTGAATGGATGAGTATTATTTTATTTTTAGAATACTATGAACACTCTACATGCTTAAGAATTAATTCATAAAGAAGAAACTTGTTTAACTTTATACATGTTTATGGGATGTTATACATCTCTTGATGATGTTAGTAAAACAATTTTTCTTATTAAAAAAACAAAAAGAAAAACATCAGTGATGGGGTGAGTAGCCATTAAACATTTGCCCTATAAGCAAATGGTCTTAGGTTTGATTCCCAATACCTGGGCATACGGGTGTGCACTTGTACTACCAGCACTGGGGGCATGGAGAGAAGAGGATTACTTCTGTCTAACTAACTGACTAGCCTAGCCTCTTCGGTAAGAAAACATGAGGTTGTCTTCCAACCTACACACACACACACACACACACACACACCATCCTGAATGATTGACGTTTTCATTTTCTGACCAGAGACTTGTATGAAAGAAGCTTACTGTGACTTCCCACACCATAGTATTTTTAGTGATTTGTGTTAATTCTCTTGTTCTCTATACAAGGAGGTTAAGTTAGTTGTGTGCATGTGATTGGAATCTAGAGTACGTTACAGATAAGACTGAAAACTATACTTCACAATGAAAAATGAATTGTCTAATAATTTAGTAAAATATAATTGAATAGCATATTTTTAAAGTTGACAAGATATATAGTTTGTCACAGCAGATAAAGATGTCATTTGTAAATAGGGTATAGCTGAAGCAAGCGGGTGAAATGTTTGGGAACTTGTGCAGAATAAGTCATCATTCTAACACCAACACTCTTGATAAATGGGAAAAGGGACAAACATAGGGAATGCATTGATTGTTTCATTTGTAGTATAAATTTTATATTCTTTTGAGAGATTTTCTTCTTTTATATAAGCCTGGGTAATAAAGCAAAATAAGTGATTAGCAGACAGATACTAAAGGGAGCATCAAAAGATGATAATGAATCAAGGGATGTGGTGGGAAAAATGGTGAAAATGTCCCCTACCTGCAAAATTGGCCTTTTATGTTCACAGGTAGATATGTTCTAATTTATTTGGGATCCATATATTCATTAGTGTAAGAAATATTCCTTGTCAGAAAACACATTCAAAGCCTAAGAGAAGTCAGTGATAATCTTGAATAATTGGTTACATTTGCACATACATGTACACACACACACATGCACTAACATGCATACACTTTTAATTTTATATCATTTAAAAGATTTTTTATTCTTTAAAATTTCATACATATCATATATCTATTAATTATATCTACTGTACACTTCCTCCTTCCAGCTTTCCATTCCCCTACACATCTCTCCCATGACTTCATGTCATATATAGATATGCATACATATATATGTATACAGGCATCCTGTTATTCTAGCTCCTACAGTCTTTCTGTCCCTTTTTCCATGATGTTGTCTGAGCTGTAGATACAGGAGCTATGATGTAGTTTTATCTATTAGGGTTTTGTACCTCACAATCCATTGATCTGTGAATTGAGTCTAGTGGTTTTCTGTGTTGGTCTGCATTTGCTGTAAAGAGAGGCTTCTTTGATGAGGGGTTATAGTTACACTTATCTTTCTATATAAGGATAATATTCAGGATGTAGTTAGGAGTTATACCTGTGTAACAGAAGTTGGATTAGTAAATCAGTAGATCACTACCTCTGGGAAGTTGGCTATGTTTATAGTACTGGGGATGACACTCAGTATAACTCCTGTTGAATGTGCCTTAAGTCTGATTTGAGAGTTATTAGTTGCTACTAACATGTGAGTGCCACTTATTCTGCCATTAGGGCTATTTTGCCATGTTGGTCATTGTTGTGGTTCATAGATATCATTTCTGTGTAGGACTGTTGATTGTTCCCCTCCCTTGGCAGCTTGCATTGTATTTTCTGGTTCCATGGCAAGTAGACTATGAGAAGAAGACTTTCAAGTTAGTTCCAACTTGAGTGATTTCTGAGTCCTGCATCCTAAGTGTGTGGTGTTTTAAATATTAGGGGCTTACTTTCATCCTCTGAGAGGTAACCAACGCCAGCAACAATGGTCTATATTGTTTGGGGTGTCACATTGACTACACTGACTTAGCACTTGAAAGGAAATTTCTCATGCCTGGTACTAGGGTTTTGATAGTCTATGGTGCATAGGGGGAGCATTGTCAGCCCAAGTGGCATGACAATGTTTTAAGTGTGTGTGTGTGTGTGTGTGTGTGTGTGTGTGTGTGTGTGTATGTGTGCATGCACACACACTTATGTGTATTGTGTATAATTGTAGGTAAATATAAAACAATAAAATTATTTCAGGATATATATATTTGTTCCTTCTCCCTCCTCATATATGACCTTCATTCCCTATGCCACTTAAAGCCCCTGCCTGTTTTTCCACTTCATCTGTATCTCACCATTAACCTCTCAATTGTTCCCCAGGGACCCGTTATATTTTTCTGGTTTCTGTGGATAGTCCATATGAGGATTTGGAGCTAGAAATCATAGATGAGACAGAACGTGGAATATTTGTCTTTCTGGCTATATTACTTCCCTCATTACGGTTCATCCACTTACCCACAAAGTTTATGATTTCACTTTTCTTCACTGCTGTATAGTGTTCTGTTGTGGATATGTAACACATTTCATTACCCATTTATCTGTTAGATGACATTTGTGCTTTTTCCACTCCCAAGCTATTGTGAATAGAGTCGCAATGATCATTGCTGAGCAAGTGTCTATGAATTAAGGTAGCAAGACCTTTGGGTATATGCTAATTAGGGCTATAGCTGGGTCATATGAAGTATTAGTTTAAGCATCTGGAGAATTCTTCGTGCTGATTTCCAGAGTAGCTGCACCACTTTGCAGCCCCACAAACAGTGAACTAAGGTTACCTTTCCTATAACCTTGCCAGCATTTGTTGTCAGAGGTTAGCCAGGGTAGGGTAATATTAAATCTCAAAATTGTTTTAATTTGCATTTCCCTAACTTCTAAGGATGATGAACAGTTTTTGAGGTTTTTATTTATCATTTTTATTTCTTCTATTGAAAACTTCCAGTTTAGATCTCTAGCACATTTTTTAATTGGATCATTTGTTTTCTTGATTTTTTTTTTTTTTTTTTTTTTTTACTTCTTTGTATACTCTGGATATTAGTCCTCTGTCAGATATATAGCTGGCTGTGTCTTGTGACCCGATATGTTCTCATCAGTCTCTGGGCATGTCCCAGCAGGTCTCAGGCTGGCTCTATGTGGAAATTCAGCAGGGCATGCATGCTGTTTAGCAGAAGGGCTTGTTCCTGCCCAGTAGCAGGCCTTGTTTCTCCTACAGTTTTCCCAGTTCCATTTGTTGAAGATGTTGTCTTCTCTCCAGTGTATATTTTTGGCATCTTTGTCAATTATCAACTGGCTGTAGTACTGAAAGGACCTGCTGGGCTAGTGCCGGCCCTGGGATCTCAGGGCGAGGGGCGACCTCCAAGGAAGGCAAGTGACTCCAGATCAATGCAATTGCATGAGACTTTATTATCCAAAGCCTTGCGGTGAACTCTCATGTATCCTATAAGTCAAAATAGAAGAGCTGACTTCTAGAAGTTTCCCACAAGACTTTTTAAAGGGAGCAGGGGATTTCTCTGATTGGTCAGAACCCAGCACTGGATTGGCTCCTTGACAACAAGGAGTTCTGGGAAAACAAAGAGTTTTATGGGATAGTGAGTACTTACATTAAATGGAGGCGAGGTTAGTGCCTTTACCACTAGGGGCGCTGGGCTTTTCAGTACAAGTATTCATACTCGGCTTTCTATTTTATTCTGTTGGTCTCTATGTCTGTTTTGTGTCACTAACATATTGTTTGTATAACTGTAGCTCTATAATATATCCTGAAGTATGGAATGGCAATCCCTCCAGTATTATTCTTTTGCTCAGCATCTCTGTTAAGAATATTGTATTTTTATTGGAATTGCATTGAATCTGTAAATTGTTTTTAGTAGGTTGCTCATTTTCACAATAGTCTACCAAACAATGAACTTGGGACATCTTTCCATTTTCTAGCATTTATTTCAGTCGTCTTCAGAGATTTAAAGTTTAAATTGTAGAGGATTTTTCCTCCTTGGATAGGTTTATTCCAATATGTTTTTTGTCTTTTATGTTGTTGTAAATAGGATTGTGTCCATTATATCTTGTTATTGTTTGTTGTGCTTGTTGTTGGTATAGAAAGGCTAGTTGATTTTGTACTCTACCATGTTACTGAATTTTTTTATTGTTTTTAGAATTTTTCTGGTAGGATTTTTAGGTTCTCTTATCATCTGCAAGTAGGGATAATCCGACTTCTCTTTTTCCATCTGTGTTCCTTTCTTTCCTTCTCTAGTCTTATTACTGTCTCTTAGAACTGTGTTCAGTGTGTCTTAAAGGTTCTGTTGTTATTCATTTTCATTTAGTTTTAAATTTTTATTTCTTCTTAGCCTCCTTTCAGTAACGAGTTGTTTAACCTTCATTAGTGTTTTACACTTTCTAGAATTTTCTTTGCTGCTGATTTTAAGTTTTTTTGTATAATGATGAAATAGGATACCTGGGATTATTTCACATTTTTTTTTATTTGTTAAGGTTTGAGTTGTGTCTGAGCATGTAGTCTATCTTGGAGAAGCTTCCACGCGCTACTGAGTATAACATATATTATTTGGCATTTGGGTGTTCTGTAGACATATATTAGGTTCATTTGATTTAAGATGTCATCTAATTTTGAGATTCTCTCTCCTTTTGGATCAGATTGACCTGTCTATTGGAGAAAACGGAGTGTTGAAGTCGCCTACTATTGTTGAGTTTGTATTACTTAATCTGTGTCTTTAATTCCATTGGTATGCATCTCATGTTGGGTAAACCAGAGTTTACTGCATACATGTTTAGTATTGTGATATTTTCCTGATTAATTGATCCCCTGATTAGAATGAAATGCTTTTCTTTGTCACTTTTGATTAGCTTTAGTTTCAAGTCTATTTTGTTAGATATTAGGATGGCAGCATCCTCTTGCTTCCTGTTTCCATTTGCTTACAATACCTTTTTCCATCCTTTTGCTTTAATGCGGTACCTATCCATAAAACTAGATGAGATTCTTATAAAAAACAGATTAGTGGATTTTTGAGTCTTATCCCATTCATCTAGTCTATATCTTTTCTTTTTTTTTCTCTCTCTCTCTCTCTTTTTTTTTAAATTTTTTGAGACAGGGTTTCTCTGTTCTGTAACTCTAGCTGTCCTGGAACTCACTCTGTAGACCAGGCTGTCGTTGACTCACAGAGATCTGCCTCCCTTTGTCTACCAAGTGCTAGGTTTAAAGGCATCTACCATCACCACCCAGATTTTTTTAGAGCTTATTATTGAATTATTATTAATTATTACTATTTAGAGCTTATTATTGAAAAGTATATGAAGTTTCTACTTTGTTCCTGTTTGTTGGTTTGTTTGTGTTCTTAGTTGTGCTTTGTATTTCATTAAATTGTAGCTCATTTGTTTTCTTTCTAGAGTCTCTTAGCTATACTGCTCATTCCTCCCTTCAGTTCAATGTATTGTTTCCAGTGTTCTGTTTATGGTTTCTTTGTTGTTGTTGTTGTTTTTGTTGTTGTATATGCATATTTTTAGGCTGTTAGGATCATGGAAAAATTTTTTTTCTTTTAGGGCTGATAGGTTTTCTGGATATTTCTGGATACAGCAGTCTGTGCTGACATTTGAAGCCTTTTACAACTTGGATTGCACTGCTGTAGGCTCTCCTGGCCTTCAGAATTTCCAATGAGAAATCAGGTGTTATTATGCTGGATTTTCCTTTATATGTGACTTTTGTTTTTTCTCTTTTGGCTTTCAATTTTTTCACTTTGTTCTGTATATGTAATATTTAAATTGCCATTGGGTGTTTCATATCTGGTCTTGTGTAGTTGGGGTTTGATATGCTTCTTGTATCTATATAGGCATGTCTTTCTGTAGTTTGGGGAAGATTTCTCTATGGTCTGTTAGATACACCATTGACCTGTGCTCTTCTCCCTCTTCCATGTCAATAATTAGAAGATTGGACTTTTGATGGTGTCCTACACTTTTTGCATGTTCTCCTGTGCTTTTAAACTTTTTTTCGTATTCCTTGGTCATTTCTTCTAGGTCCTCTACTTTTTCTGTAAGTCCTAATGTTCTAATCTAATGCTTAATTCATTCATTCTACTCATAAGGCCTTCTCCTGAGTTTTCTAATTGGAATATTGTGTTTTTCAATTCCACATGCAATCCATCTTTTGTATCTTCAGTGCTTCTTTATTAAATTTAATTTTCAGATCTTCAATTATCTTGGTCATTTCATTCAGCCATGTATTTGAATTTTCTTGGATATCATTCAACATTCATTGTTTACCTCTTGGGGTTCAATTAAGTGTTTGTTCATGTTTTCTTTAAGTACATTGAATTCTTTAATAGGGTATATGGTTTTTCTTTTTAATTCTGTATTTTGGGATTCTTCTGGGTATTTCTCATTAACAAACAGTCTGTAAGAGTAGTGAGTTTGTTGGGAGACATGCTGTCTTGGATATTCGTATTGCTTTGCTTTTGAGGTTTGACATGGACATGTTCTTCCTTTTTGCTTATGTGTCTAGTGTAACAATCTGGCCTTCCTTAGATTGGGCCAGTTCAGAAGCTGAGTGACCTGAGCTAGGCCAGGTAAAGATGGTTGATGAGCTGTTTAAGTGAACCACACAAAGATGACTCCTAAAGCACAGGACTGTAGCTGGGCCTATAAATGCTAGAAAGGGCAGTGAGAACAGGGATGGATGAGAGTGGAAAGGAAAGTCTCACCAGTTAAAGGTGGCTCTTGAACCAAACAAGTTATAAGGCCACAATCTGGACCTAGGCCTCTGGGGTAGAGGGTAGTAGAGGGGAATGAGAAAGGGAAGAAGCTGCTTACCTGGCAAAGTGGCAGCATAAGAGGAGTCACAGACTCTAAGTTATGAATGGGGCTGTGCAGTGCCATCTCAGTAGGGCGGCAGAGTGGGGAAAGAGGGGAGAAGAAAGAAATAACTTACCAAGCAAGGTGGCTCAGCAACATGGGCAGTGGGTCTCGAAGTAGCAGCACAACGTTATTTTTTATCAAAATGTCCAAATAACCTTGTCAGAACGCTCATTTCTCACCAATTACAGCCAAGATTTTCCTCTATATTGTGTGTTGCAGATGTGTGCTGAGTCACCTCCAGGGCCTCAGTATTCCCTGAGGCTGCTTCATAGTGTGTGGATTTGTAATCAAAGTAATTTAGCACTTTCAAATACATTGAGTTTTTTCTTTTGTTAATTAGGGTGTTTTAAAAAATATAATTAGAACTTGGTGTTTCTAAAGTTATTTTTAGAAATCAAAATTATTTTCTAATACTATATATTACTGTATATTTTAATTTTTTGGAATTCTTTTCAAAAAATTTCCCCAGAAGTTCTCCTTACTTAACTTCTTCAAGTTTACAACACACACACACACTGATTAGGTTTACACAGCTAAATTTCTTTTGTAATGTGTTTATAAGTAGATTTTTTTATTCAACTGCCAGTAAAAAGGGGTGCTTACTAAAGTTGAAGTGCACACGCAAAGGTAAGACATAAAGAGAGAGACTCTGCAAAGTAGAGAGAGTTCTCAGGAGGCTGAAGTGCAGTTTCTAATTTAGGCTTGGTCAGTTTGACAAAAGCCAGGGAGGCTGCTGAGGCCCGGAACTTTGAAGTAAAGGTGCTTCCAGCCTTAAACTTGTCAGATTGGTCTAAGCAGTGGGTCTCTACTGGCTGGAGAAAAAGCCTTCAGGCCTTTGCCTCAGATCAGGAGTGAAGGAAAGAAGCTGAAACTTTGCCATCTTTAGTATTGATCTGTGTGTCTTATCTGTGTGTCTACAAATCTGTCTAACAGTCAGTCCCTTCTTCTCTCAAGGGCCACACTAACTGCTCTTAGGGGACTGGAGCATAGACTGCTCTAACTTCTTTGAACTGGCAAATGGAATTATTTAGGAGGGCCCAGCAGTCAGAGTGCCTTAGGGAAGGGTTGATTTAAGAGGCTAGCTTAAAATTTAACCAATGGCAAAAATCCAGAACATAGGACAGCCATTTAATGACAACATACATCCTTGGCTCATGAAGTAGCATCTGTAACATACAAAAGTGAGACTGTTAGTATTAATATAATTCCAAGACTATAGTTAAGAAAATAGCCAGGGTTGGTTGTCCCTATTATAGGAAGAGAACAGCAAAAAAACTATCCAAAGAACCCTTGGCAAGCTTTGTCATGGAAGTTAGCAAGACTGATTTTTTATTTTTGCCACCATTGTCCTTCTGTAAGGTATATACTATATGAAGGCTGTTGGTTTGATTCAAGAATTTGTATGTGAAGCTTTTTATTGGTCAGTTAAATTCAGAGGTTGGGTCCCCTCTATTACAACATTGTAGGGAACCTTTAAGAGACAATGGTAATGAGGGAAAATTCCTAGGCATCATGATTAATATAACTCTTGTTTAGTAAGATGAAAAGTAATCATGCATCTGATTAGATCACACACTAGAGCCTTGTAGAGGGATAAAGTGTTGTCTAAATCCATATTGGCATAAGTTTTATTTGCCAGATCAAAGTGTAACTGTGTAATCAGTTGTTGTTACACCAGACTTTTCCTACATAGCTGGATAAATGTCTGTGAGTTTTACAAATGAAGTCGAAGTAACTGTTACTTTAGCAGTACCTTTCCAGCAATAGATTCCCCAGCCGATACCCCAGTTGTGATGACTGTGAGTATACCCAGGTGTAGAACATCATGACTATAACCTTTTTTTTATTTTTTATTTTTTTTAAATCAGGATACCTGCATCTTCTGGTACTTTCCATTTTCTTTCTTTTGGTGTGAAATGTTATTCCATTATCATTTTTATTTTTAAAGTTGAGTCATGGTTTTGTTATGTAGCACTTGCTAGGTATGGTCTAGAACTGATGATATTGCGCTATCAACTTGCCAAGTATTGGGTAGAGATTACAAACCGATGTCAGTAAGCACAGCTCAAGGCATGGAGATCTATGTGGAAGGAACAGTGACTAAACAGTTGTCTTAGGTGGAGAGCTGGCACAGCGGGTAAAAAGCTTGATGCATGAACATGAGGACTTGAGTTCAGATTCTGTAGCAGACACATCAAAGCCTGGCATGGGGCAGCCTTCCTATATCTCCAGTAATTGGGTCAGAGATGGGTAGATCTAGGGGATGGCTGCCTATCCATTCTAGCCAGAACAGTGAATTCCAAGCCAGTGAGAGACTTTGTCTCAAGAACTGAGGTAGAGAGTTGATACAGGAAAACACCCAAAGTTGACCTCTGCCCTACACACATGCATGCATGGATGAGCACAGCCACTCACTAGCACATATACCTCCCCAACAAAAGAAATGTCTCTCATTTCTGCCTCTGTCCTGATTGTTTCTAATTGGATGTGGTGGCTGGAGAAGTTAGAGAAAGAGAAACTGATCATAAAGCATGGAATCTGAGTACTGAAGGATTATAGAAACTACTTATTACACAATTAGACTTTCAGTACTCACTGCATGTTACAAAACACTGTCCTCTGGATGAGGAATGATTGTTTGTGTCTTGAGCTGACCACAGCTGTCATTACTATAAAGATACCTTTACAAGATTGGGCCAACTAACATTCCCTCCTGGAGAGAACTCACTGGAACCGTGAGGCACAAGAGTGGTTGAACAACAGGTTCTGTACTTTAAAAATTCATGTAATTCTTATAAATCCTAAAGAGTTCTCATCTCACAGAAACATATAACAAAGTCATTTCATAAAATACAACCTGGAGGCACAATTAATATAGGTTCATTAAGCAAAAAAATGTTTTTGTAATATGTACCTGACATTCACTGTGACTAGACAATTTATTTAACCCTTTCTTAACTTCTTTTTGTCCTCTATAGAACATTGCTAAGTAATATATCACAGAGTTTGAGAATTATTTGGTTGCATGTAAGTTTATGCTTACTTATCAATGAGTAAATAATGGGCATGAAATGCTTTGGGTTGTGCATGACAGGAAGTAAACATTCGATGCAGGTAACAAACACTTGGTTATTTTCTTGTTATAACCCTCCTTCCTACAGCCTATTCAGTCCCTACTTGTCTGCTACTTCAGTGCTCTATAAATAGAAGCCTCGTAACCACTATTTCTTATATCCTACTATTCATTTAATGCCATTGGGTCATAAGAATTATTTGGAAAGGGCTTATATTTCTAAAATTAATAAATCCTTACCTAACATACTCAGAGCCATGGATTTCTTCCCCACTATCACTGACAAGAAGCACCGAGAAGTGCTTCTTCTTCCTTTTTTTTTTAACCAAAGTAATATAAATTCTTTGCCCTTGCCTTTCAAGGAGTGACATAATTTGACTTGATACTATCTTTTCAGCATTTCTCCCTAAGTTGTCTGATTCACAGTGCTAATAAACAGACTAAAGGAAGGACAGCAAACATCTGGAAAATACCTAAAGAGAGTTCAATCCTCTTGTTTCTCTTTTCTCTTTCTTACATTTTAGATTTCATGTTACTGATGTTACAATTATTTATATGCATGCTCAAATTCCCACATCAGATTGCAGAGTCCACACACAATATTTGTGCTGCCTCCTGTGGGCCTATCAGTACAGAACTGCTCAATGAATATACAGATTATGGGTGAATGCCGTATATTTTTAACTATTTCCTAAAAAATTACTAAGGTTAAGTATGTGCTTTGTATATTCCAGTAATCCAGAGTGGAGTTTATTGTTGACAGGTGAAGTTTAACTGCAGATATTTTTAAAGGAAGTTTTTTCTTAAAAAAGTCAAAATTAAAAATTGCCAGGAAAGCAATTCTTAGGAAGAAATCTTAAAGTGAAGCCAGGCCATATCGTTTTCAAACTCAGATGGTAAGTTACTATTAAAAATCTTGCACAGATTGGAAATGACTAATCAACATTAGGAAAACGTAATTGGGAGATCTGCCCTCATGCTGTTCATGGCTAAGAATTTCTTCATGTCCAATTTTAGCAGTGGTATTCCAATGTGATTTCTTTAATGATTAGAACTGCCATATTGACAAGAAATAAACTTATCAATTTCCTACTCTCTGTTGATGATTTCAGGTACACTGATCTTTTTTATCACTTTCCATTTTCGGTGAGGAGCATTAAAGTCTTAGAGACTTCCAGACATGGCAAGCATGCAAATGTAGGGATGTCCAAAAAGACTAAAGTTTGGATGAGTAAGGAATTAAAATTATTTATGATTATTAGCTTTATCCACCTAAGTTTCTTGGTTTTACGTGTTTCATTTTAATTTTTGTTACTACTTTTAAATTGCCAAAAGCAACCTTAAATCGATAACCTTTGAGTAACTCTGTCTTCATCAGGGTCTGTGACAGATAGCAAGCAATATTTATGCCAGACAACCGTCAAAACACTTATTTATCCTTGGAATATGTTCAGCCAGCTAATCTCCATAAAGTCTACAAAATGAAATTGTCAAATAGTACTTGTTTTTAAGTATAACAGAGACATAGGCCTATGGCCATATTAAGAACGAATGTTTCAAAAAACAAATTTTCATTTCAGTGCTATCATATAATGTTTGACAGGGGAGTACTATAGGATGATGTGGAAAGAGTACAAGATGACAAATTTAGTATTATCATTGCCATCAACCAGCTTCCTTCTGGACCTCTGTCTCTTCATAAGCTGAAGGATTAGAATAGTCAGTTATATCACTTTTTGCTCTGAAATTTGTTCTTTCCTGCATCCAAATTGGGTCTATAGCTCTGATTCAGTTGTTAATTCACTGTGAAGGAAATAGGTAGAACAGGATGATTTCTTTGATTTTAGAAGATTATGTAGATAAAATATTACTTAACTGTATTACTTTTTAAAAAGTTAACCTAAAGTAAAAAAAAAAAATACTTATTGTCTCATTTTAAATGTAAAGATTTTCAACTGACAAACCATGTTGGTACAGAATTAAACAGTACAATGAATTATAAAACATTAATGTTTTCAAAGAACTCTCTTTTTTGAAGAATCAGTTGGCTCTGATGTTGGATGAGTCTAACAGTTTGATTGTTAGGAGCTGTTTTTGACTATTGCTGTGGTCTTAGAGTAACAAGTTTTGGCAGCTGGTTCATGACTGATGCACACTGGTCAGTATCGCCTCTGTCTATGTGGCAACCTTGTTCTTAGCTCCTTTGTTCTTGTCATATCAACAATCATGTTTCAATGTCCTTTTGCTCTATAGTAATGCCACTATTTTAGGTTGGAAGCAATTTATTTCTTCTTTAAACCATTTTTCTTTCTATTCTTCCATTCTCAGCACATACCCCTCATCCTGAAGTATGCAGACTCCTGCATGCCATTACTTACTTCATGCCACAGTAAATTTCCCTGAGAGGCCTTTTATTCTGGCTATACATACCCACCGAAACCAAAAGTTGTGCTGTTTTGTGCCACAGGGGAACATGATCATCACAATAAGTACTAGGAATCCATAACTAGGGTTCATTCTTTCAACATATCATCCAGTAAACTGCTCTCATTTTATACTAATCAAGTCATAATTTGTCCATCTGTTCTGTCTTTCCTCTATCCAGTTTAAGAGAAGTCCCTTACCAGGGGCCAGCCCCAGAGGTTGAGAGGGTTCAGGGAAGAGGTAAGGAGTAGGCAAAGTGAGATTGAGTCAGAGACCGAGACTGAGAGGATCTTGCAGTTTTTACTGACTAGCAATCAGGTACTTTTTATTTATAGAGATTTCACAAAACAAAGACAAACTTATGATTTCCAAGGGGATACAGATCATATCATTTTGTAAATATCTGAGCCAGGTTAGGTGAGTCATGAACAATATATAATTAAACTTTGGCAGTTAAAGTATTACTTGTAAGTTAGCTTTAACCTGAAAACTTTCTCAGGCCTAAAAGCCTCTGCAACCGACTTGCTTTTATGATCTCTATGAAAATCTGTTTGTTTAAGAGAATTCCTTTTGTTTCCTAGTTAAGTGACCTCACTGTAACCTGATGTAAGCCAGTCTTTTTATAAATCACAAATCCTTATACCTAATTCTTTCTTCTTTTATATCATACTACTATGTAGGGTAAAAGTTCTTTTAGCCAATCTAAGTTTGTTACTGAATTTATTTATCTCTGGGAGCATGTCATATAACAGCCCCTCTTCTCATAAGCTACATATCCAGGAAACTGAGCAAAGAAGACCTCTTATCTACTGTCACTTCTCCTGGCTCTGGTTGGGGCTTGTCAGCTTTTCCCAAGTTTGTATTGCCCTGACTACCTTGTTGCTGAGTTTGCTCAGGAGTAGACATAACAAGAAGATCCTGAAGCCATAACCTCTTAAAGATATTCCTAGTGTTTTTCTGCTGCTCATCATGATCATCACATCAGGAAGACTCTTGATTAAGGTCAGATAAGGCTATTTCCATGAAAGTAGAAGGCCAGTATAATTAGGACTTTTCCTAAAGAGACTCAGGAATAATTTTCTTGTGAAAAGACATAAATGAATCATAATGTAAAAAGTCCCCAAACGATGCAACACGTAGAGACCAAAGCCAAAAGTGAGAGACAGCATGACAGAGATTGCAACCTTTGGCTCAGCCTTGCTGGAACTGTGTCAAACAGCTGCACTGGTTTCACAACTTTCGCCATTTCAGTTGGTCATGACTACACCAGTCTCTCTTCTAAAATACAATTTCTCTGCTTGTTGATGGACATTTTCTATTTTTTTTTTACTAAAAGATGCTGTGCTTCTGTGCAGTACAATGTTTTTGGTGGTCTCCAAAATACAGGAAATATACAAAGATTTTTTTTCTTTTTACCTGTGCCAAAAAAATAAAAAAGTAAAAACCAACACCCCTAAGGAGCACATATCCTAAAAACATCTGCCTAAAAAGAGAAGGATTACTACTGGACATAAATAAGAACATCTCAAAATTCATCCTGCCATAAGGGTGGGATGGAGGGAAGAAGGAAGAAGAGTTACAGCCTGGGAAGCAGGGAGAGAGAGAGGAAGTGGGTAGGATGAAACATGGGGAGAGACATTTTTCTCAGCCTTAAGTCAATCCCAGTGGGGTTGACTGATCCACACAGTTAATCCTCCTTGTTTAATGTTTACAATTCCATGCCACCTCTGCCATGATTTGTGTTATTCATGTTTTTATTTGTCCTCTTTCTCTATCATTCTCCGTCTTTTTATTTTGTTTATAAAGAACACTGTTAAGACTCGGAGCTGGTAAAGCTAGAGCTTCCGTAAGTTTTCATTAGACCAGATAGGAGAACTCTCATGATTTGGTAAACTATAAAATTACTTCTATTTCTTCTTAGGAAAAACTCCTGAAGCTCAGAAAACTAAAATGATGTGATCAGAGCTATGCAGTTAATCAGTGAATTATCCAGAACAAATGCAATATCAACAGTAAATTAGATTTTATAAAATTAAGTTGTAGCAGGTAATATGAGCTTGGAGCATGAGATTACACTTGAGACATATTTATAGAGGAGACTTATGGAAAGGGTCATTTGAAACATTCATGTTGATTTGTTTTGTGGATTTCTAAGGAAAAAAGTACATCTACTGCCTACTTTATTATCAACTTGTAAGGGTGAAAATGTGGTCTAGTATCATATTAGTTATCCAGAAGAATGAAAAAATTATGGTGCATATTGTAATTTTAAAACTGAGAAGTGATGGCTCGGGTCACCTATTAACCCAGAATATGTCGTGATGTTCACATTTAGTTTCATAATTCCCGTTATCTCCCACTTCTTGCTTTCTGTGTTACAGTTGGCTGGTAATAAATGATTTTTCTCCTCATGTAGAAATTTTCTTGATTGATAGTACATCTCCAAGAATATAATCATGATATGCTTAAAAATAATAATATAAATTATAATCATCTCACATATCCCAAAATCTTTTTGAATAAGGAGATTTTCCCTTTTTAAAAATGAAATGGAACTTACTTGCCTTGGGTAAAGTTAATCATATGAAAATTGTTTATTTAATATACTGTACACTTAATCAAGTGTTCTAGCAATAATTGATGTTGATACCATAACAGCTTTGCCTGGGAGAAGTTCTTTGTTTAAATTATACTGAACTCATGACTTTAAAACAGAGGTAAGGATGGATAGAAGATTTTTTTCCTACTAAGTGCATGAAGGTATGCACTGGGAAGTAAAGTCATTTGATCATGAGATTTATATATGTATTTCTTTTTTAAAATAATTATTTATTTATATTTCATGTGTATATGTGTTTTGCTTGCATGTATGTCTGTACACAGTGTGCATGCCTAGTGCCTCCAAAGGCCACAAGGAGGCTTTGAATTCTCTGGAACTGGAGTTTCAAATGATTGTGAACTGCCATGTTGGTGCTGGGAACTGAAACTGGATCCACTTGAAAAGTAGCCTGTGCTCCAGGCCCTCTTCCCATGTATTTCTTAAAACGTAAAATTACTATTTAAAGTGGTGAGAAATATATAGTCATGTTTTTTGTGATGATATTGATAAAAATATAAAGTTATGTTCTAAAAAATGTTTATGCTGAGGCTGGAGAAATAGCTAACTGTGTAAAAGCAACTTGTCTCACCTGAGTTTGAAGCCCCAGAACCCACATAAAGCCAGGCATATGTGCCCATATATCTGCACCCTCCCCACATGTGCCCATACATACACCCACACACGCAAACACCTATACACAAGTGCACAGACACATTATACAGAAATATAGATGATATACATACACATCAAATAAAAGTACATAAGTAAAAAATTATGTTAAAACTGCTTGTACATTTTTTATCATGTTTACTTCTCTTTCTGTTTTATGGCCATCCTTTTTCTACTTTAATGAGAAGATTTCCTCCAGATAAAATAGGTTTTAATGGTCATGGCACAGACATACTTTAATCCATTTTAGGAACTTCCCTTCTGTGCAGTTTGTACATAAACTTTTTAACGTGTTGTATATTTAAATATGCTTTAAGTCTGGTTGAAATTCTTAGGCTATTTCTCTTTGTATTCAGTATTATTCCATTGTCTTTACTTTATATCACCAGTAACCTTATTGAAGTAGCCCATTAAACTAAATGTATGATGTTGAGAGGCTGTTCAGAGACTGCCCTAACTTCCAATTCATTCTTACCCAGCTAATCTATACAGTTATTATAGTACAGATCTGATGTCTTACTCAACTGTCATTTTACAAATTCTGTTTACAGTGTGGACAACTAAAATAACTAGAAAGATTGATATCTAGTTCCTTTATTTTGTTTACAGTGTGGACAACTAAAATAACTAGAAAGATTGAGATCTAGTTCCTCTATTGTATATGTGAAATGATCCACATATTTAAAAACATACATCTAATATATTCTAATATCTTGGCAGAATTACTATTGGCAAATCTTTCACTCTGCAAAGAGTCATGTTTTGAATGAAAAATAATATTTAGTTAGGTTTTACAAAATGGCATCTTCTTTTTTGCCTTTATAAGAATTATTTCTTCTATTTTTTTGAGATTATAATATAATTCATTCCTTCCTTCTCTTTCCTTTCCCCAAACCCTACCATGTACCTCTCCTTGTTCTCTTTCAAATTCATGGTCTCATTTTGTCATTCATAGCTGCTACATACTTACTTATATACATAAATATAAACTGCTCATTCTGTATTATGTTCCTGTTATGTCTTTTATTCTTCTTGTTTTTAAACACTGGGGAAATTTAAAGGTATTAGAATTGTTTCTTTGGTGGTTTTTCCAAATATATGTACCTAATGTAATGTGTTGAGCTCAGAATTTGCCTCAGGTGTTTAGACTTAGGACTCCGACTTTTTCTGTCTTCTCATATTTGTTAATTTTTCATTTTTTAGATTATATTTTATTTGTTCTGTGACTATTTTTAGGAATATCAATTCTCATTTCCCCTTTTATGAATATCTCTAGATGTCATTGAAAGCATTTAATGAAATTAGTATGAATTGAGCCACATCAATTTTTATCCCTCTACAATCTGAGAAGTTATTAGAAATATTACCTTCCTGCTAACTATAAAACACTAAAAGCTCGAATCATAGTAGTGTGGCCAATTTGACCTCATGGTGAGATATTAATTGTACCTTGGCTTTCCAGAATATGCAACTGATTATTTTACTGATATCCTGATCAGGTTTTGTTTCCATACACCTATAATTCAAAATAAAGCCGAGTCTCATCTATGAAAAATTGAATTTAGGGCTAACAATACTATTTTTATGTTTGTCCCTGTCACTAAAGTTGTTTACTTATGCAAGCAAAAGTAGTTGAAAACAATGTTGTGTTCATGCTAAGGAATAATTTTTTTTCTATGTTGGTAAGGTTTTTCTAGATATGACATTCGGTTCAGGAGGACACACAAAAGCCATTCTGCAGAAGGAACCAGATATTACTGTCTATGCCTTAGACCGAGACCCAACAGCTTATGCAGTAGCTAAGCAGCTTTCCCAAGTGTATCCGTAAGTAATACTGTATTTTGGCGCTGAGTTTTACCAAGTTTGTTTTACCTCCCTGGAATTTACTTTACCTTGAATGTTCTATTTTTTCCTACTTTATTGTTCACACCTACCCCTGCAAAAGAAAGAATTAATGTAAACAATGTTTTTTCAGTGTCACATAAGTCAATGGCAGCAATACATGTATAGTTTCTAAATCTGTGGGAGTAAGATGCAAAAACTGACCCCAGTATTCAAGATTAAAGATACGTTGGCATTATCCACAAACAATATTTTAACAACATATTGTTAAAAAAATCATTCTTGTTAGCTGTATTTAGTCATGTTTGCCTCTAGTGTATACTGCTCACCAAACTGAGGCAAGTTGGTTTCAATCTTAAGTCTAAGAAATCAAGGCCTGCCTGCATAAGATATCAAGATACCTTCTCAAAATATTGCAAACACAATACACCACAAAAATTTGGTAGTGACTTTCTATAAATTTAGCTTAAATAAAGTATATGAGATCTCACAGAGTGTGCATATCACAATAATGCACTTGCTTTCTCTGAATTCTTTCTGAAATTCACATACTGAGTGATTTTTCCTTTTGTTGGAACTAGTGGCCTCTTAACTCTGCCACCTTGAAAATAAACAAATCAGTTCATAGAGATGGCTCAGCGGGTAAATGTGCATGCCTCCAAGCCTGAGTAACTGCGTTCAATCCCCAAATTCCACATGGTGGAAGGACAGAACCAACTTTTGCAAGTTGTCCACTGATCTCTTCATACGTGTCATCGTGTGCATACTCATATGTATACACATGTACACTCACGCAAACACACACACATTCAATATTGGCTTCATGAGTAAAGCTCTTTAAGAAAAGTGTGACGCACATAGTCTAATCTATCTAGTATGTTATTTGCAAGACATTCTTCTAGAAGAGAATATATCATGGAGCTTAAGTGACAGCTTCCAAGTTTAAGAACCTTTCAGGAACTGGAATCTTCATTCTCTCATGGTCTGCACTTGGAATCAGGAAAATAGACTGGAATTTGAGAGGTAATGTGACTTTATGTGAAGTCATTATTAGTTACCACTGTCTGACAAGGAAATGGTCTCTTTGGTGAAATAACACAGTATGGCCATGGAAAAGTTTATTCAGAGTTTAAGAATAGAAACACATCATGTTCAGGTGGGCTGGTGCTCTCCACTTCTTTCAGCTCGCAGGTTTTGCAATCCAAAGAAGAAGATTCAGTCTTTCATGAAATTCTCAGTGAATGTACATTCCTCTGAAAGTCCATCAGCTTGGCTTGTTTCCCCTTTTCTTCCAAAGAATAAAAAAAAGTATAAGAATATGATTTAACAACATGTTGGTAATTTATTTTTAATTTTTAAATCTTTCTATGCTTCTACAATGTAATTTAGATGTACTTATTTTAAGTAAATTTTATTTTCCTAAGCATATTTTTCACTTTGTAGATGGGGAAACTATTAGTGTTAGATATATAAAAGTTTAAAGAAACAATAATCAGCTAGCTGTTTTTATTTTAAAAAATACCATAGTTAAACAACATATAAGGGAAGTAGTTTTTATTTACATTATTTATTTATTCATTTGTGTATATGTACATGTCTGTGCACATGCAGAGGTCAGAGGACAACTTGCAGGGGGTTAGTTTTCTCTTCCCACAATAGGAGTGCATAGGATCAAATTCAGGCACTAAGGTTTGATAGCAAGCCTTTTTATCCACTGAACCATCTTGTTTACCCAAGGAAACAATCTAACTATAAAATATTACCCTAGTCATGGACAAATAGCAATTATTTTCTGTAAAGGTAAATATTACTTAAAACAATATATGTGAATTTAACTTTAGTAATTTCAGAAAGCCTTACAAAGTAAATAAAAAAACATAAAAATTATACATTCATCTTTTTTGTTGTAGTTATTTGACCAAAAGTTAAAAGCCCAAAGTATTGAAGGGCCAGAGAGATGGCTCAGCCGTAAAAACATGTACTACTCTTGCAGAGGATCCTGTTTCAGTTCCCAGCACCCATGCAGGGCGGCTTACAACCACCTGTAACACAAACTCCAGAGGATTGAAGCAATGTCTTCAGTGTTTTGTTGACAGCTGCACTGACACATGTACTTTATGCCCACCCATACACACATTCACACGAGACAGAAAGAGAAAGAGAGAGGGAGAGAGAGATTTAATAATGAAAAGGCCACAGATGATAAAATAGCTAGCTATAAGTTTAAAAATCCAAGTAAATTTAAATACCTAATATAAGAAATGGTGAAGACACTCCATTCACAAAAGGCCCTAAAAGTAAATAAAATTGTTAATAGTTTAAATAAAAATAGTTAAAATGAAAGTTTGTCAATGTTTCTCTTTCAGTTAAAGTGTAACTTTATTAAAAGCAGTGCAAGATCTGAACAAAGGGAAAAACATTTTTGTTTGTGGCTGGAGGGAATTGCCATTTTTGAAAAACTTGTTTTCAAAAATGAAGCACATTAGTTCATGTAATCTACCTCTAGAGAACATTTAAATTTCATCCTTACTGGTATTTGATCTTTTATTTAAATGATGTGACATTTCATTTATAGTAGATAAAAAGGACATTTTTCTTTCAATAAAAAGCAGAGGACTCGTATTGCCAGATTTCAGGTCATGCTGCAAAATGACTAATGAAATCTATATGGGCATTATTCTGAGAATAGGCCGGTGGGTTAGTAGGGGAATAGATTACACCAAGTAAAAAAATTTAATGGAAGGCAAAAGCATCTATAATCATACATATTTATTTATATTATATTAAATACATATATATGTGTATATATACATATTATTACACTCAAAAATATAAACATATATATATAATATATATTATGTACATACAAACAAAAAGTGTACCATTTTTTTCCAATGGTAATGAAGATAATAAAATAATAATGGTACATGATGAAAAAGTATAATTTTGCTAATGAAGGTATAATGCATATATTCATTTTAAAAGGTATTCATTAATATATGTGTGTGTGTGTGTGTGTGTGTGTGTGTGTGTGTGTGTGTGTGTGTTTGCTTTTTTTTTAGAATGTAAGTTGCCTAAATAAAAGTGTCAGTGCCTAACAAGATATATTCTTAGGCTTAAACATTGTATATATGCTTAGGTAAGTATTGAGCACTTGGTGGCAGGAGGATCAGAGAGAGAACAACAGCTAAAAGAAGTTAAACTTACATGACTACATTTTTTCATATTCATGTAAATTATAATATATAAAGTAATATTGTATATATATACTATGTTGTTATAAAATGATATTGTAATATATATATTATTGTTTCAATAGTAGAAAAAATACACAATGAAAAATTTGAATGGAAGTCATTTCTGGAAGTAATGGGTGTTTGGATATCTGGCTTAATGGAGTGACATACTATCTTCTTGAAACAGGTACCAGCAATTTTTGCTGAAACACGCAACAGAACAAGTAGTTCATCATTTTAATATGGAACATCTTTTGAGGAAATGATAATCACTTCTGTTCATGTATTTATATTACTGCCAAATTAAAACACGTTACACTTCTGTAATTTTTCATATTCTTTACCCTGTCAAAGCTAAGTTAGAAACCAGCATTTTCTCTGTAAACCGAGTAGTTCATGTTAGTGCTGAGTTTTCTGTTAACCAATTTTTGGTCTTTCAAAAAAGATGACATGTTAGATTACCTGCTGTTTGTAAGCTGGACCTTTTACCCACTGTCTCTGAAGACTATGCTGAGGAAACACATTTAAATTGGAGCAGCAGGGTGCTCAGTTTAATTTTAGCCTACTAGAAGTTGGATGTTAAAGGCAATTTAAAAACATATAGGATTTCTTTCTAATGCCTTGAGGAAAAGTATGTGTTCCATACATAATTTCAGAAAATATAGAAATGTTTGAAGAGGAAATAAAAATTATACCGATTCCATCATTGGAGTATAATTTCAAAGCAGATTTTTAAAAGATAGGCATTTATTGCTTTCTGTAATTTAAAAGCTTTCCTCCACAGCCAAGTGATTGGAGAATTTATCTATATGTTACAATCTATTCAAAATTATATACTATGAATCATATTTACATTATATGTTTGTCATTTACCTTTTCTTCATGTTAAGCTACATTTCTCAAATTTTGTCACATTTGCACAGGAAGTCAAAAAAGGGACAAGTCTTGAATTCATGGCTTCAGGTTGCTTCTTGTGCACTTTCAAGCAAATAACAGTGACTAGAAGTAAATTAGTTATATTCTCTAGCAAAGCCAAGGAAGATGAGTCTGCTTTTGCATAGTACTTCAGATCATGGTCACCAGGAAGCATAAGTAAATAAAGAGAATGCCTACACTATCTTAAAAACCCCATTTTCTTGTTCATTCAATCTGACCCCTGCATTGTAGGATGGTACCAAATTTAGGGCAGGATCTGCCCAATTAGTTAATGCACTATAAGAAGAAATGTGTTTCACTAGCTAAGATGATTCTCAATACCACTAAGTTGGTAAGATTAACTATCATACAAAATAATATCTGGCAGACAAAGGTAATTCCTAGTCTCCTAATTGTTCTGGCTTCTTTCCACCATTTTTCTCCATTAACTTTATATAGCATGCCCAGTTTAAATAAAGTGCAAATATTGCTAAAATAGTTCCCTGGTGTAAATACCTTTTCATTAATTTTAAGTACAAAATCCTGAACAAGGTCATACTTAATCTGCCCAGCTTAATTTTTGGTGTGGGTCTTCTTTTTGACCTGTTCGTGTGACTTTTATTATAGTTCTTTTCAATGTGCTATTCTCTTCACTGTTAAGGATCTTTGAATATTCTGTTCTCACTATTTATAAACGCTCTCTCCTGTTCTAGAATTCTGACTTCCTTTGCCAAGATATCACTCATCTGGTCATGGTTGAAATTCGTTTCCTCTAGAAACCATCCCAGATGTTCTAGACTAGAATAGTATCTATATCATATTACCTTTGAACATAATGTACTTATTAACAGTCATGATTACAACCATAATTAAATATTTATGAAATCATGTTTCCTATATATTTTGCTCTGCAGTGTAAGCTCAGTGATGATATAACCTGTAGGTTTTAATAGTTTATAGTTCTCAAAACTTGAGAATTGCCTGAAAACTAGTTAGTACACTACATGTTTATGAAATAAGCATATTTACCAAAACTTGGGAATTATAAACCAAAGTCAGTGGTGTTACTTTCACAAAAAATAATTTTATCATGCAAAGTTGAAATCCATGGACAAAGGTTGTATTTACAACACCATTTTTTAGCCATCTTTGTATTACCAAAAATATATGAAAAAATAATAGATCACCATCTGTTGAAAACATCAATTCATACGGTAGATGGGCAGGGACTTGGGGAAGTCCTGGGAGGAGTTGGGGAAAGGAAAACATGATCAAAATACATTGTGTAAAAATTTTTATTAAAAATATATAAAATATATTATATAAATATATAAATTACATAAAACAAAGATATACATTTTGAACGAATATATAGAATGTATTCAAATATGTCAGATATTTTAAGAAATTTGATTCATTAAAAATAAATGCTTGATATTCCTGTTTTATTCCAGTCCATTTCATAAAATGCTGATTAAGACCCACTAGGCCTAATTATCTCAGGATTTCTAACTGGCGGATATTGTATTAGTTTCTTTTGTTTCACTGTGCCCAAATACACGACAGAAAAAGAGGATAGATTCATTTTGACTCATAATTTTGGCTCATTTAGGTCATGGTATAGTAGCTAAGTCCTTGGCATAAGAGTGTAGGCCTGGCAGCATACCAGAAAGCAGAGAGTAATTCCAGAACTACACTTTGGCTAAAATGTTCAAAGGCTAAAATGTTCAAAGTGTATCATGGTGATACACTTCTGCCAGTTTTGCCCTACCTCCTGAAGGTGCTAAGCTTCCCAATACAGCATAACCAGATGAAGAATAAGCATTCAACCCATGAGCTTAGAAGGAGTATTTCAGACTGTAGAAAATACCATTATTATCTCCATTTTTTTCCCGTCTTACTTTATTTTCTTTTTCTTTTTTTGGGGGGTGAGGGTGGTGGTGGTTCAATACAGGGCTTCTCTTGTCTTGGCTGTCCTTGGAACTTGTATTATAGACCAGACTGGTCTTAAACTCACAGAGATCTGCCTGGCTCTGCCTCCTTACAGCACCACCGCCCGGCGTTATGTACATTTTAAGATGAGAAAACTTAGGAACATAAAAATTAAGTAACTTACTCAATTTTTCCCATTAGTAAGTGATAGAGTTAGGAATGTAAAGACACTGCAGTCTCTCCCCAAAGTTATAGATAAAGAAGAAAATCAGAGGTAGATATTAAATTTGGAAAGACTTGAGATAAGTGAGAAAAAATTTTATTGCTATACACAGAAGGATGAACAGCGAGTAAATAAATGATATGACTGTCAGTGTGTTTCATATCATTCACTCAAGAAAAAGGATATGAGGTGGGAGATTCTGGGGAAAATTACTGAGAGTCTTGGGTTTGCCTGTTAGTGCTACAGACTTTCAATTGGAAACTGGCAATATATTCTGCATGACTTGATTCAACACGATTGGACTAGTTTCTTTATACTTGCCAAGTCACATGTCTAGGAATTCTGAAAGTATCAGACAAAATTTTATCATGATATTAAGTTCAATTCCAGGCTTTTTCTAACTTTTGACATTATACCAAAGAGAAAAAAACTTCAAATGTCATTATGCTTCAATTATTTTATGATTTTTAATTAGTATGCATTGATAGCTACCTTGGTATAAATTTATCATAACTTTTAGAATTCCATTAAAAATGGGAAGCTAGAGATTATTAACAGAAGGCAAAATTTACAATGGATGATTGACAAAAAAGAATCTTTTCAGTGAATTGACTGTTAGTTAACTTTCTGTCTCAGTGCATGTAGACAGTACCTAGTACTTAGTACAAAGTATTTGGAATATTTCAAAAAGAGAAAAATAACAGAATAAGAAACCCACAAAAAACTAGAAAGACATGGTGTACATTTTGTGTTGGCCAACTACTCCTGGGCATGCAGCCTACCCTGAAGTGTTGTTGGTATACTCCATTGGAGAAAACTTATGTTACCTTTGCCAGAAGGCATGAATTTCAAATAGCTTCTTGGTTAGGGGTAGAAGAAATCACCCTCCCCAAAAGACAAATAAATGTTTTCTCCTGTATGTGAATGTTTGCTTTTAAGCTTGGAGTTATAGGTGCTACAATCCAAGTAACCACAGAGATTAGGTATCTAGTAAGGGTCTGGTGGTGGAAGTGGGGTGCAGAGACTCTCCAAAGGAAGGAAAAATAGATGGTAGTGTTATAGAGAGATAAACAGTAAAATAGAATAGGAAGAGTAAATAGGAAGAGTGATGGAAGAGAGGGGTAAAGGATGGACTACAAGGGGGGACAACTAACAAGCACCAAAGGCCATCTGAAAGACAATATGGAAACCTATGATTATAATATATATTCATACTAGTATATGTAAACATACAAATATCATATGTACTACTACATAATATATGTATAATCATATGCTATATTATACATATTAGTATAATATACATATTATTATTATGTAATGTATACATATACTATTTGCACATACTAGTATAGTACACCTATTATTACATATGCATACTAAATCTACTAACATATATAAATACTACTAATAGTAAAATATATGCATATAAGAAAGTAATCTAAATTGAATCACCTTATAATAGGGGATGTAATGCCCCAATTAAAAATCTTGTGCCGCCAACTAAAACCTCCAGTGCTAGAAATGGATTACATCTTGAGTCATTGCCTAAAGGTGTTCCATGGAGCCCCCAGTATTCCACAGGCTATTCTTGCTTCCTGCCATGTGATAATAATGGCCTATTGCTGAAGACTACTTATGTGATCAAATATAGTGATGTTAAGCTGATGCTCAACTAGAAGCTTTCTACCTACTGAATATCCTTCATGGTACTAGAAAGTTCTCTACATCGTACCAGAGGAGAAAGGTAATCATCAATATTACTCAGCTACAAATCCAGCAATCTACAGTAGTGACTTGCCTGCAAGATATACTGATGAAATAGAGGCACAAATGTTATGGAAGTAGCCAACTATCCTTTTATTGGATTTAAGGCCCATTTCATGAGATAGAACCAATGCTTTATAATGTCACATGGCAAAGAACCTGAGACTTGATAGGTCATTGGCCTAGGGCAAAACCTACTACTATTATCTTGCTAAAGGAATATGTCAGTAAAATTACTCATAATGACATACTTTTATACCCATATATCAGTGTCTCACTCAACCCACATTAGAGAATCTTCTTGCAATAGGTAGGAATTAATACAGACACTAACAACTGGGCAATGCATTGTGTGAGACTATAGGATGCTCAGTTCTAAATGGAATGTCTTTGTCAAACCATTTCCCTCAGAGCTCAGAGATCTTTATGGAAGAGGAATGCAGAAAGATTGTAAAGAGGTCATGGATGACTCCAAGAATCTGTCTTCTAGGTACAACAGAATCGATATTACCACACACAAACTCACAGAGACTGACAGCACACACAAGGCAAGTTCAGGTCTGACTGGGTGCCCAGCACTGAGACAAGGAAGTAAGCACATTGTATATTCTTGTTCACCAAAGATAGAAACTTTATCTAAAACATGTTCGTATTCCCATCAAATAGCTAAGGGCATGTTAAGACAATGCCTGTGATAGCAAGTGTTTATTATGGTTTAAACAAAATAGAAACTGATGACATTGTAGAAAGTAGTGTCCTAGGATCCTTTTGCCTGGAAAGGGCAGTTTGCCTAGAGCATTTGAGTACCTTGATCACTGCCATCCCTTAACCTGTTTTGTTTTGTTTCCTTTATACTTTGAAATGAGATAGATTGTGAAATATAGACACTATGAGGAAAGGACCCATTACTTGAAGAGGGATGGGGCTTTCAAAGGAAGAAGTAAGATCTACTGTCTGTACTGTACTTAAAACACTTATTGTATGTGACCCAGGAAGTAAATTTTGCTTCTCATGTGCAGTTTTAGTGGTAGTTTAGAGAACAGGTGAGAGATATGTTCAGAAGTTTTCTGTATCCTACATATAGCAAAGAAACTGCTTTTTTCAGCTTTGCTTAACCTACATCATAAATTTCTCACAGCTGTGCCACATAACTTCCATTTGTCTTCATATCTTTGTTTACCTGAACAGTGATCTTTACCCCCGAAAGATAACATGTTTTTATCATGAGCCTTCTTTCCTTAACTGCTGGCTTCTGTCTATATAGCAAATGGGAGGCACTATCAGGAAAGCAGAAGCCAAGGAAAGTGAATTTAGGCTTTGCTTTAGCTGTGGCCACAGTGCTCAATGAATACCTCTGCTCATATGCTACTTCTGCCTGATGTCATTCTGGCTCTTAGTGATTCCAGACAAGTCTATTTGCCCTGATTTCATTTCTTCTGATTTAAAATATTTCTCCATCTCTTTTGTTCTTAAATATTTGTGTCCACTCCCCTTATTGATGATGCATATAATATTGTTAAGAGATGAGTCCTTTAAAAAAATATGGGTCAGTGTTTTGCCTGCATGCCTGTCTGTGTACTGTGTGTGCACCTCGTACTCAAGGAGGGCCGAAGAGGGTGTTGGATCCCCTGAAACTGGAGTCACAGATGTTTGTTAGCCACCATGTTGGGTGTTGGACTTAAACTCAGCTCTTCTGGAAGAACAAACATTGCCCTTAACCTCCAAGTCATCTGTCTGGCCCCTGGATATAGGACCTTTTTATAAATGGTTAAACTATGAAAGCAGATCCCCTTGAGTGTGGTTAGTGTTCTTACAGAAATTGAAGGAAAGTACCTATCCATCTTCATTTGAGGGCACAACTTTCATCTTTGCACCTTATACTGTATATAACACAGTAAGAAGCTCCTTTTGAACAGAGGACATGCCCTTATTAGAAACTGGACTCATGATAACTCCCTCCCGGACTCTGTAACCTCAGAACTGTAACATATTCCTGTTGCCATATCTTACTGAAGTCTCAACTACCTTCTTAGAGCACCTTAAAAAGACTAACAGAACCTTTCACAATTCCAAGTATAATCCACTAAATTGTTTCATTGTCTTTTTTTACTCTGATTTACTTTTTAAAATTAATTCTTAAAAATTGGCATATAAAGTAATGGGTTTCATTATAGCATTTACATATATATTATGAATATGATATAGCTCTTACCATCTTGAAATCAGAGCAGTTGTTATTCCTCACAAGAGATCCCACAAGATCAAGGCTGTTGGCGCTCCCTGTTAGAACTGGGCAATACTGCTTAGGTTTTTACCTGAGATTATATCCACTTGCTCTCTTCTGCCCCTCTCCCTCAGCTACCCAGGAATTCTGCCCGAGCCACATGTAGTCTTGGGAGGTGCTATAGTAAATAGAGAGAAGCATAACTGAAGTGGGGGGCTCCATTTATGCAGCTCTTGGCAGTTGTCACTTATGTTGGGGTGGAAATTTGGAGTTTTGAGATCACCCATTCTCCTGAAAATAACCCCTTCGCATTACTATAAGTGAGGAAACACCTAACAGAGTCTCTTTACTCCATTACTGCACAATCAGGGCCTCAGGGTAGTCATTTCTTAGATCTGTCTTTGTTGCTCCTCTGACGTGATTAGCATTTACTCACATCTCCCTTTGAAAAGTAATGAAGCGTTATCACCTGGTACACTGTACCTTCTTCATACTCCCACCACTTTATGCTCACCAGCCCTTCTCACTCTGACTCTGGGAGGATTTTTATAAACCTTAAATGGCTGATTCAGTTTTATGCCACTGCACTACGTGCCTGTTGTGTTCTAATACATTGCTGTTTCTATTACTATGGCCTTGTAGTGCAATTTAAGGCTAGGTATTGTTGTGCCTCTTGTAGTTCTCATTCTTCTTGAGATTGCTTTGGTTAACCAGAGCTCTTACTGCTTTCATATGAAATTTAGGAGTATTTTTTCTATTCCTGGGCAATTTGATTATTGTTTCTCCAGAATTCTTGCCTGTGCCCTGAACAGCTCATATATTAGGAATTTTTTTCCTATAGATGAAAGCAGAAGGGGAACCATTTGGCTGGGGCAGAAAGAGGGCATGGAGTAGGATAGTAATGGTCAAAGAAAGAAAGATGCATGAAAATGTCATAATAAACCCTATTATTGTAATGCTAACTGAAAAAAACTAATTCTTAAAAAAGGAATTTTGCAAAGCATGAAAAAGAAAAGGCAAAAAGGAAATTGTTTCCCATGCATCTTCTGTTCTTTCACTCTTTTGTCCTGTATGCACATGCTGCTGACTTTCTGAAATATAGATTTTTCTCATTGAAGAAAGTTTAAGATTTCACGGGATTGTTTTTAGCCTTTGGTTCTGAAGCCTAAAACTTCTGTAAGGCTAATTTTTGACTCACCTTTATTATATACAACATTATATTGGTAATTATTTAGCTCATTATTAATACAAGAGGGCACACTTTGTTTATTGAAAATAAATTATGGTTTTTATTTTCTAACAAATGCAAATTTCACTGCAGACCTATAATTTAATACTTCTACACTGGCTTCCAATTAGTGTCACAGATTTATTCATAGAATATTTGGCTTAAAAGTTTAAAAAACTGATTCATAGAATTTCACATGCATATTTGAAATGCAAATTGTATTTATATTATGATAACTGAGAAAATGAATTACCTCCTCACCAAATTGAGATAATCCATTTTCATTGCCTACGTCATTTGAACATACCCATATGGTAGAAGATTAGAATAGCAGCAGCTTGCTCGTTATAACACTGGCTATACCTAAAAAGACTTCATTTTTATCTTGGGTAAACAGTATATATTTAGAGGCATATTTTATTACATATGAGAAAATTTTAGTCAAACTCTTTATGTTTTCACTTTTAAGCTATTAAAAGAATGAAAACAATAGTTATATTTTCTCTAACATCATAAGCTAGTTATATTAAAATGAGTGTGCTCTAATTACAAATGTAATCCTCCTGTTCTTTCTAACTCCCTTTTTTTTGCCTGATATTTAAAGTAAAAATGAAACCAACAGCTGCTGGATTGGATTATCTAGTTTAGTATTGTGGCTTTTTTACCCCCCACTGAGAGGGCATAATATACATTTAACCCACAATTGAGTGTTCATTTTTCTGCCCACTGTCTATGAGGTCATCGGATAGGCCTGGGGAATGTTAACAGGCCAAAGATCATATCTTCATAGTACAGAAATTGCTCATTATCTAATAGACAAGCAAACTTCTCTAAGGCTGGGAATGTAAATTTCCATGGCAGAAAATCCCAAGTATATTCTAAAGCTAAATTTAAAGTATATTTGGAATGTGTACTCTCATTTTCTACATTACTTATTTAATTCAGTTCAAGCAACTGTATTTTGAAGCACATATGAAACCATCTTCTGGGATTATACCTAGATAAAAAGATTAACATAATCCCTTCTGATTCCATCAAGAAATACAGATATTAAACAAGTGTTTACAAGCAAACAAAAGCTTTAGCGCCTAGACATCTTTCCAGAAAGAAATGTGCTGAGTAATATTATAGATCTGACTGAACAGTTGTAATGAAGTACCAATATCATTGCAACAAAAGTAGTTTTATGGTTAGGATCACCACAACATGAAGAACTGCACTAATGGATTGCAGTATTAGGAAAATTGAGAACCACTGATCTATTCCTATTTATTTCTATGTATGAATATTCATTACAAAAGATGGTTAGGATTATAGTATTAAGAACTTAATCATTTATTTGAAATAAAGTCAGTATTATATGGTACTTTATTACGACTTAGTAATTAAGTATGACAAGATTCATAAAATAACGTATAAAGCACATTCCATATTAACACAATTAAAATCTTGGAACATGATTTCAACAAGTATATTCACATGACTATACTTTGCACAATGTGTAGGCTCAGCATTAGATTTCCCACAGTAAAACTTTGCAATGAAATTGGTAAATTGCTACACTTTCGGAAGCTTTCTAATCTTTTTAGTGTGTATGAAAGAGTTTATTTATAACAGATAGTGCTACTGAGAGAATTTTATCTTTTTCTGCTGGAATCTCAACAGCAATTCCCATATTAGAGGCATCCCCAGAAAGCTTGTCAAAGGATTTCCACCCACACTCTGAATACCTAACAGGACTTGACCTATTTTTCCCCCTTATTAATGTAACAGTTCCACATCATTGGGGAAAAATAAAATAAGAGCTATCCTGAGCTTGAAATTTAAAAGTTTATCTACATGTATCCAAGAAATGGGTGTGTAAACCAAATTTATCTTTACTTCTAAGTAAACCATCAAAATATATCACATCAAGAACTCACATCTGACCCAGCTGTTGTGCTGCACTCCTTCAATCCTAGCACTCAGGAGGCAGAAGCAGGCAGATCCTTGTGAGTTGAAGGCCAGCCTGGTCTACAGAGTGAGTTCCAGGACAGCCAGAGTTACAACAGAGAAACCCTGTCTCGAAAAAAAAAACAAAAAAAGAAAGAAAAGGCAAAAAACAAAAAGACTTCACATCTGGCTTAACCACTGTGGCGATGTCAGACCTAGTGGTCCTTTCTCATATTTCATTGAGAAATGAAAGCCTCAGTATCTTGTGACATAGTGGACCATGTCTTTATATCCTTTATAGTCTTCCTTTATATCTGGATTCTCTGGCTTTCTTCCTTTTGAGCCACATTCCCAAACTTCTTACTGGTTGCCTTTTTCTCTTCTTCTAATATTTGTTCTTCAGTGCTCATTCTACAGCTCTTTCTTTCAGTAGTCCTTTCCCATCCTCAGCATTAGAATTGATCTAAACATTGATAATTCTTAACCTCCACTCCGGTTCTACTAGTAATAACTATGCATTATTTTATCTCCTGGTTATGTTTAGTTAATATTCTCGGACTAAGATGCAGGCTCACCATGTTCAGCTGCATGTTGTACAAATGCATTTAAGAGTAAAAGCTGTGCTTCTTTTAAGGTAACATTTAGGGTTTTTTTTCAATGTACATATGTGAATAATTGAGAATCCCAGGCTACATGTCTTTGATATGAATTGGACTAGAAAGCCAATATTTATAAAAATGCAACATTTTCATTGGATCATCATATTGACTGTGTGGGTTGCAGAATTAATATTCCTTTTTTTATTTAAAGTAAGGACACAAAGATCCATAGTCATACATCAAATTATTTTCTGTGATGGAAATCAAACCTTAGGTTGGAGGCTAAGGAATATAAGTAAGAGGTAGCATTCTTGCCTAGCAGGCATAAGACACTGGGCTTGAATCCCAGCATGCATATATATATATGCATATATATATATATATATATATATATATATATATATATATATATATATAAACAAAACAGAACTAAAATATCCAATTTATGCTTAAGAGCTTTGTTTTTATGCCATGTTCCTCTTCTGTCCTGCTTTCCTTCTTCTTGAAGGGAAACAAAAATTGACCTGCCTATTGATGTATGTTCTATCTTATCTTAGTTTATTCAAAATTTTACTTAACTAATATTGATCAAAAACTGAAGGGGTAGAGGAAAGAAAAAAAAGATAGCCAACTTTGGAAAAAGTTAGAGACATATAGATATAAAGAAAGTTGTGTAAGAAATTAGATAAAGGAGAACCCTTCAAAGTAGCCAGCATTCCAAACTCAAAAGAAGAAAGGAAGCAAAGCTTTAGCTGTCAGAAATGAAACATTTACTTTTAAGGTGCTTTATATTAACAAAAATAATTGACAAACTGGGGATATATTTATTAAATACTATTTTATTCTAGAGAAATTATTTATTTTAATTTATTAGAATGTTTTTTGAATGTCTACCATGTACCAGACACTATTCATGATCTTTGAATCATTAGTGAAAAACAAAGCACCCTGAAAGTGACTCCTAGCTATTTGAACCCACAGAACTTGAGGAAGCGTTACCTACTACAAGGAACAACCAGAGCTAAGAGGGACTGGTAATCTGTCTGGGCGATGTGAAAACAAAGCTAGCTACAGTTTTCAATAGGGTGAATAGTCTCAGAAAATTGTCGGCCCTGAAAACATATATACAAGCAGCAGTATATAGACTAAGCAGGTTAGATTTAGAAATATGTATGTACACACACACACACACACACACACACACACACACACATAAATATATGTAACAATAATTAATGAAAAAAGAGGCCATGAATTTGAAAGAAAGCAAGGAGGTGAGGTATATATGGGAGGCTTCGTAGGGAAAGGGAAGGGAGAAATTATGTGAATTATAATCTTAGAAATAAAAGCAAATTTGTCAATAAAAACAAAGCATTTTATCAAAGATTTTGGAAAGGTCAGGGACTAGCTAGGATTAATCTGAAAATGATGGCACTAAGGCAGGGCAAAAACCAGGACAGGATGAAGGAGTGATATGTACACCAAATATTTTTCTTACATCCTAAGTAAAATGGGAAATTATTGCACAGGCCAGGAATCTGCGGCATTACCTGACTTGTTTTAACAGCATTACTCTGGCTTCTATGTAAAAAATAGTCTCGTGGGGCCTACGGCAGTAGCAGGGAATGTAGAAACAAAGGAGACATGAAAATAATGTCAGTAAAAGTGTGTTTAGATATTATAATCTTGACTGGAAATTTGAAACTGTCAGAACTAGGCATTTGATAAAGGAGCTGTGCATATGTTTGCATGTCTTTAGCACAATCTCATTTGTCAGTTGTTTTTAGGTATTCAGGATCTTTTATTTCTGTTACTATTTTTAGGTTAATTAATTTCCTCTCGTGCTTAGTACTATCTCTACTGTGAACTATGTCTTCCTTAAAGACAAAACTGATATTTACCTCCTCTGTACAAAAAAAGATTATACAAAGGGCTAACGACTGGGCTTCAAACACTAAGTAAATTAATTCTAATTTAGAGGGTATCGTTCCTAGAATGTGAAGTGAATCCTTTCTTTAAAAGCAGATTAATGTGCCATATGATAGATAGCTTCCTTTAACCTGAGTTAGTTTATCTATTACCGCATTGGCCTAACACTTAACAATGACTTCCCTTTGTTTAAACTCACCAAACTCCAGTTTTTTTTTATATAGATTTCTCCATCTATTTCGATTTTAAGCAATAACATGAATATTAGCATTTTTTTAATGAAAGCACAAATAACAGTATTTTGAAGAGTTGGGAATAAAGTCCTTAGAATTGATCTGCTCTGTGCTTTCGTCAGAGGATTCAGCCAAGGATCTCAAGATTTTGTAGAGGCTGCTCTCAGGGAAAGGCTGTGCTAAGCTGTCCCAGTACATAATCCCACAGATCTAGTCCAACTTTTGTAAGACTTGGTTGGCTCTACTACCTCAGTTCTTCCTGTTGTTTTCCAGGCATCTTATCACTTTAATAACTTTCATAGCATGAGTTTCTGCTATTGAGTGATTACTTTATGTTTCTAAAGGTAATTGTGCTAGTTAAACCAATTGATGCTATTGTGGCCTTAATAAGTTTACAAGCAGAGTACTCAGGGGTCTCCAGAAGTTTCAGATGACCAGAGTTAGTTCCATGCCCACACACGTGGGTCACAACCGTCCCCAACTCCATTTACATAGCATCCTCGCATCCAGTGCCCTTTCCTGACCTCTGAAAGCACCAGGCATGCCTATGGCACACATGCATATATATAGACAAAACATTCATGGACATAATCTAAATTTTTAGTTATATTATTTGGGATATTATTTGAGAGGAAATAATTTTATTCTATTTTTTTCTTTTTCTTCCCTTTTCCTGGTATTAACAGCATTCCAATCCCCAAGCTAAAATGTTTGTTTTAAAACTCAATTCAAATTAAGAGTTACATTCTGGAATCTCTGCTGACCTGTGAAAGCCCATCTTGCCAGTTCAGTTTAACCTGAGTGTGAGTGCATGTTAATGTGGACTGCGGAAGCTAGAGGCTCCCACTGGCTGCTGTCTTCCTCTGTCACTCTTTCCCTCATGTGTTGAGACAGGATCCCATTCAACCTGGAGCTCATGGGTTTGGCTAGACTTTCTGCCCAATGAACCAGAAATCATCCTGTCTGTCTCCCTGGTACTAGGAGTTCAGAAATACAGTCATGTTAATCTTTTACAAGGGTGCTTGGGGAACTAAACTCAGTCCTCGTACCCATGTGGCAAGCACTTAACTCACTGGTTCTCTCTCTATGTCTGTAAACCTGTAGTGAGGCCACATCTCATTCTATATATTACTTATTTATATTTCCTCCCTCTCCCCCACACTCCTATCTCTAGGAATTGCTTTTGTAGTTGTTCTATCAAGAAATTTGCTTTGTTCCATTAACTTTTAAATTATATTTCATTAATCTGGCCACAATTCCCTGAATGCTGGGATTTTGGGTATACACTGCCATGCCCCGCTTCTGTCATATTCGTCAAATAAGATATATATGTCCCATGTTTACCTACACTCTTAGTATAGGTTGTATTTTGTATTACTGTACAGTATATATTTTATTCATTCCTCGTACACATGATGATTTCCATCTGGCATTGTTTTCCTTCTCTCTGACACACTTACTTTTATCTTTTCTCCTTCTCAGTTCATTTGGTAAAAAAGATCTTTCAATCTTTGAATATTCTGCAGTGACTTTATTTGTGATATGTTTTGAAAGATATTCTCACCTAGTATAGGATTGTCTGGGTTGACAGGTTTTTTTTTTTTTCCTTCCGTTCTTCCAACATGCTTTTTCCAACTATCTTGTATATTACATTATTTCTGACAGGTAACACTTCATTATTTTATATTTGTTACACTGTACATAATGCATTTTAAGACTTTTGTTTATAACTGGGTTTATTTAATGTCATTATGATAAGTCTTGGTAGAGACTTCTTTATCTCTCCCATGCAAAAATGCCTGTGCCCCAATATCTTTAGGTGTTTACTGTTCGTGTATTTGTTGGCTTCACATTATCTTTCCATTCACCCGTGTCTTCTTTTAAAGATCTCTCCTGGATGTGCAGTCTATTTGGTGTGTTTTCATTTCCTGTGTCTGGTTCACTAATTTTTTCTTCTGTATTGTCTAATCATTAGTGGATCTCATCATGTATTATTCATCTCAAAGACTATAATTATCTTCCTTAGAAGTATGACTTAAAATAACTTCCACAACTTTAATTAAAACAGTATTTCTTCTGGTTTCTGGTGTATATGTTTATCTTATAGTGTGATTATTGCACAAGTAGATTCACGCAATGTAGACATTGACTCAGGTTCAAAGCTTTTTATTCTTTGGCTAATTCAGTCCCTGGTCCTAGTCCTGGAACTCTAGAGCATTTCAGCCTCCGTACAATCTAGAATGTTTAAGCGTCTGAGGCTTACTGCCAACTGAATAGCTCCTTCTGAACTCAGAGTTGTATTCAACTGACTCTCCTGGTTCAACTCACTAACTATTCTGGCTCAAACTCTTCTCCAAGCTGCTGGTTCAAACTGGTCTTCTGAGCTGCCTTAGTCTTTCTAACCTAACTCTTCTGACTCTGGCAGATTCTGACTGACTCTGTCTGCCTCAGACTTAACTGCTCTACTAGGCTTCAAACTGACTCACTTTTCCCCATCTGATACTGATTTCTGCCTCATGTCTCTGTATTTCTGTGTATCTCCCTGAGCTCTCATTGCTACATACTGCCTCAGTCAACCTCTCTGCTCCTCATTCAGACCACTTCATTGTCTCTGTCTTGTTCCTCATCTGCCTACTTCAGACTGCTCACCTCATACTGCCTTTGTAACTGACTCTCCTCTGAGCCGAGAGCCTGCCTTTCTATTGTGAGAGTTGGGTGTGTCCTTACTCTGACTCATTCTAACTCTTCCTTTGATTAGTCACTTTGACTGCCCTTCAATCTAACTCATCTCAGATGTCACTTCCATTCTGACACTGACTTCTGAGCTCTGCTTCCTGTGTCTGCTTCCACTCAGTTTCTTTCTTAGCTATTAAAGGTGTGGTCCACCACTGCCTTCTGAATCCTGAGATTAAACGTATGTACAAACATTCTTAACATTCTTTCTATATTCCATCCAGACCACACAGGCCTCTAAATGTGATCCCTTCACAAAGACCCTTGGAATGTAGACTCTTCGTAGCTTTCACACAGGTCTATTCCTCTACAGACTTTGCCAACTAATTCTATCATCTTTGTACTCTGTAGGTCACTGACTAATTCTTTAAGTTTTCTCTTCATTTTATGCCATCATTTATAGCTTCTTTCTATGGCTAGAGTTCCTTAGATGTCCATCCTTGCAAACTTAACACTCTGTTAGGTTGTCTATATTTTTCTACTCATAATTTTGTTCTGGTAAGTATCTAAGGTACTTGGAAACAATTTGATACTTTTGATTCTTTATTTAGACTTCTTAAGGTAGCAGCAGACCACCCTTTAATCTAGAAATAGCTCTGCTCAATATTTACTTTTAGATTTGATAGAATTGCCAGGTTTTCTACTGTAACTCTTGAGAAATTGAACTTTCCACAACTATCTGTATATCTGGGACTTATTTTATTTTTATTCCCTTTGGAATGTTGTTTTTCTGTTTTTGTTTTTTGTTTTGGTTTGGTTTTTTGTTTTTCCCCCTCATCTATTCCTTTAGTCCATATTGTATTAGTTATCGGCCGACCATAAGCATACTGTAAGTGATTCTCTAGAACTTTCTTGTGTGTTCCTTTTTTAATATTTTCTCTCCCTTATGGATAAGAACACTTCTTGGCTTCCCCAGATTTCCACTTCCTCTTTCTTTATTCCTCCCTCCCCCCTCGGGATTTTACTCTTTTGTCTATTCTGGCCTCAAACTTGA
This sequence comes from Cricetomys ansorgei, assembly GCA_026225945.1. Classification (NCBI taxonomy): domain Eukaryota; kingdom Metazoa; phylum Chordata; class Mammalia; order Rodentia; family Nesomyidae; genus Cricetomys; species Cricetomys ansorgei. The sequence goes on along the minus strand of JAMJFZ010003875.1, from coordinate 11,066,831 downwards.
GAGACTCTAATTTCAGCTATGCAAATTCTTAGGCTACAAGCCTGTGCTACCTCATCCCAATTTCCCTTACTTGTATTTTTACCCAATTGCTACAATAATAAAAGTCACAAAAAATTTTGTCTTACCTCATGGAACTCCCCTTAGATGGGGTGACCATTCTATTCTGCTAATCTTTTAATGTAAAAGCTATTATTTTATGCTCTTTCTATGTTTTCTCAATATAAAAGCTATTATTTTATGCTCTTTCTATGTTTTCTTTCCTTTTATTTTTGAGATTATAAGTACATCATTTATCTTTTCTGTTTCCTCTCTCCAATATGTGTGTGTGTGTGTGTGTGTGTGTGTGTGTGTGTGTGTGTGTGTATATATATATATATATATATATATATATATATACCCACACATACATATATTTATGTAACAACAGTTAATATAAACAGGGGCCATGAATTTGAAAGAGAGCAATGAGGACTATTTAGGAGGGTAAACATACATACACACACACACACGTTTGAATACGTGTATATATGTGTGTGTGTGTGTGTATATATATATATATATATATATATATACATATATACTTGCATTTAGAAATGTACATTTTTTCTAAATACACAAATACAACCTGCTAAATCTGTGTCAAGTGCTTGTATGTATGTTTTTGGGGGCTGATCATTTGGTATTGGATAACTAATAGGTATGCTCTTCCCTGGGGAAGACTATTTCTTCCACTCTCAGCATTCCTCAGTTGCTTGTAGTTCTTTGTGTAGGGTTGAGGCCTCTTGGCCTCTCTCCGTCCACCTTAGCATGCTTATTGTCTTCTGTCCTTGTTCATCTCATGTTTAGGCAGCCATCTTGGTGATACTTTATGGGTGTAGATGTTCCTAGGATACACAGTCTCACAGCAAACTTTATGATCCTCTGGCATTTACAATCTTTCCACTCTTTCTTCTTTGGTGATCCCTGAACCGTAGGTGCAGGAGTTGAGTTGTAGATGTATCCATTGGGACTGGGCTCCACAATTCTGTATTTTGATTGGCTAGTGGCTTTTTGTAATGGTCTCTGTTGCAAAGAGAAGTTTCCCAGATGAGGGGTGAAGACTGCATTTATTTGTGGATATAAGGACAAACATTAAGAATGCAATTAAGGGTAACTCTGACTTCTGTTTCTACATTTCGTCTAAAGCACAAAATTCTTCTTTTTATTTTGGCCATTGTGAGTAGAGGTTTAATATTTACCAACAGTTTAAACCACTTATTCTAAACTGCATTGGATCTTTGTTTTCCTCTGTTTTTGGTGGGGTTGATTTTTATTTTGGCCTTTTCAGAATGTATAGCAAAACTCAAAAAATTTGCTTTGTTTTTATACTTCACATAATAAAAATTCCTTTTCAATGGTGTATAATTTATTTCAGTAAACATCACAGTACATTTATATATTTGGTATTTTAATTTTTTTCCCATTTTATTATGGAGGTGATTAGTACCAAGTGAATGCAATGCATATCTTTCATTTCTTACATAATAAAAGTACACCAATATCTTTCAAACAGTCTTCAATACTGTTGTGAATTGGCCAGATTTTCCTCCCTAGAGCTTGCCCAGCCCCCATGCTCCAGACACTCCCACTCTCTGTCTCCAGGTACCCTTCCAGGGCCCTGACATCAGCAGAACTGCATCATCAGTCCCACACAATGCTGATGGGTTTCGGGCTCTCCTTCTTTTGTCTCTTTCTTCCTTTTGCCTCTTTCTCTCTTTGTCTCTCTTCTCTCTACCGCTCTTCTTCTGTCTCTCTTTTGCCTCTCTCTGTGCCCCCTCTCACTTCCTGTCTCCTCTTTCACCCCTGTCTCTTTTTCTCTCTCCCTCCCTCCCTCCTCTTCTCCTATTGGTCTCTCACAACCACCACCACCACCACCACCACCCCACCACTGTCCTGCTGACCTCTCCCTGTCTCCCTCTCCTCTTTCTCTCTTCCTACAGGGTCTGGTTCTACCTGCCTCAAGGTCAATCCTCTCCCCCGTAACTAATAAACCTTTTCTATAACTCACCAGCACGCATGTGTCTAAGCTCAGTCCATCCCTTCTGCACATAAAGAATTATTACAAATACATAGAGTGATTTGGTAATCTCTCTTACACACAGGCCTTTCCATCCGCTCCTCTCTGCTTTTGTCCCATAGTTTCCGTAGTTGTGTTCTAGGAAATACACCATTGTTTGAGGTTATCTATGAGCAGCAGAAGAACTATTCATTAATGAAAATCTTACACTGCTTATCATGTGACTGGGTTAATGAGAAAATATAAGATAATAGCCTACAATTAGCCCTAATCTTTAGAATTAGATTGACAACCCTGCAGGGTACTGTGCAGAACATAAGGTAAATTAGTCTTTATAAACATCTTTGCATCTGAAAATAAGGCGAAACTGTCTTCATAAGCTTTTCCTGAAATTTAATGTATGAAATGTTGAGCCAAAACTTTATACATGTTATGCACTCAACAAACTTTACTTTAAATAATAATGATAATGATTTCTAGTTCTTCCTCAAACCTTTAGATACTTAGTTGCTTACAATACTCAGTATTATAATATGTAAATATATCATTCTTTAGATAAGCTTTTCTTTCTTGTATTGGAAAGTTAGTTTCTTACATCCAATCATTTCCTTGTTGCTTGTATCTTGTAGGTAATTTAATTGTTTGCTAATGGTGAAGTGATTTCTTTACATCATTAAGTCAGTAATGCTGGTCATTATGTACATTATGTTAAGTAATTTTGCTTTCTTGCTCAAGTGCACAGATAATGTTGCTATGTGATGTTTACTAATTTGGCACAACTCTAATTTTAGAACCGGTGTGTTTTAAGAACTGATATTTCTCCTGAATTATTTGTCTTGCATATTTTTTTTTGAAAAGTGGGAGTAGAGCAGCCTAATTTTATAACTTTCTAGGCTGTTTTCATAACCGAGTTAGCAAAATTATTGGTTGAAAAACCAAAGCAACCTTCTGTTAGTTGATTTCATTTATCCAAAAATCATCTTCACTTATTTTTCATCTGCCAGAAAAAGCATCTTCTCCTTTGTTATCAGTACCTTTGACTTGCCAGTAGCATTCTAAGCATTGTTATCTCTGTATTACTAATAAGTGCATGGGCTAAGCTACCTGATCACCTTCAGCCTTCACCTGGCTAGCCCACTTGCATTATTTGTAGTTGAGGTTTAAGGGAAGAGTTTCAGGGATTTCTGCTGATATTTTGGGAGAAGAATGATTCTTGAATCAATACCATCAGATTTGTATTTTTCTTTCATCTTTTAACAGATCATTTGCTTAGTCACCTCATGATACACATCTTGTTCTGTGAGGGCCTGTGACTGTCCAGCCTCCTATTTGGTTGTCAGTACTGAATGTATATGCTATTCTTGGAGAGACTTACTACTTTTCTCTTTTGCATTACACTGTTGCCAACAAACAAGAATTACCCTTTGTTAATTCTTTGGTCACACTTTGGAGACCAGTCTCCTATGGCTGAATAAGAAACTCCCTCCCTGTTTTGGAGGGAATTTTGTTTCACTCTTCAAATTTTATTTTGTAATTTTATAAAATTTTATAAGTATAAATTTTATAATTTTATAAATTTCATAATTAGTAAAGTGATTTTATAAAGTAATTTTATATTTAATTTTATAATTATTTTAATTAAATTTAGAAATTTATTTTATAAATTTTTTAAAATTTTATAATAAAGTTCATTTCATAAATTTTAAAATTAATAAATTTTGTAATTGATAGTTATATTGATTACTTTATTAATTTTATAATTAATATTATATTAATTTTTATATTTTATTAGTATCAATATTAGTTATAAAATTAACAACATAGCATTTATAATTAGTAAATTTTATAATGTTTTGAATATTTTTTAATTTTATAATTAGTTTATATTTAATAAATGAATTTTATAAATTTTATAATTTATAATTCGTAAAGTTTCTGGCTTTGGGTGAAACAAGGAGTTTAAATAACTTCAAATTTACAACTTCTCTATTAAAAAAAAAAATGTCTAGGACAATGAGATGACTCAGCAGGTCAGGGCTCTTGCCACCCAGCCTGATGAATTTAATTCTGTCACCCCAACCCATATGATGACAGGAGATAACCACCACCAGTGTGTTGTTATCTGACTTCCACATGTTGGTCATTGCATGCATTCAACTACTCCCAAAAGACAAAATATAAATAGCCAAGTAGTGTAAATTAAAAAAAAAAAAAAAGTTTCACATCAGTTTTACTTTTGGCAAAGCCTTCACGTTTCTAATAAAAATCAGTCTTTGCTATAGGTGCCTGAGATTCCCATGTGGGGGACTGATTGCATTAACTGAAGTGTGGAGACCTGCCCACTGTGAGTGGACCTTTCCTGGCTAGTGTCCTGGACTATATAAGTGGAGAAAGGGAAACTGAACAGTAGGATGCATTCACTACTCTTGTTTTGTTTTTGTTTTTTTGTCGATATGATGTGACCAGTTGCTTCAAGCTTATGCTGCCCTTCCTTTCTCCACCATACTGGGCTGTACCTTGAATCCTAAGCCCTTACTTCCTTAAGTCAGGGTAATTTGTCACACCAAGTTGAAAATAAAAGAAGACTGTGTGTCATCTGTGTGTGTGTGTGTGTGTGTGTGTGTGTGTGTGTACATTTGTGTTAGGCTTTCTTCCTAACAACTCTCACGTTGCTAGAGTGTTTCACATATATTGAGTACAAAGTTTTCCACAAAGCAATATTGATATTACACCACTACCCAGTCTTCCTACTGTAATTCTATTCAACAATATGCTCTCTTGGTGCCTAGTTACTATGAAATGAATTTTCTTTCATTTCTACCTCAGCCATTCACTTATACAGAAATACTCAGACTCTAAAATTCCAATTTAAAACTTTTCATTATTGTTTCCTCTTCCTGTTCTTTTAAATTTACCAAAATATTCTTCATGTATAATGGAGGTCTTTGAGGACATCCAACATCTGGTCAGTGTTCAGTTACTATAGTATTTTTTCCCTGTCCATCACTTCCTTTGTGTCTTTGCTAACCTTTTAACCTAAATGTATTCTGTATGCTAAGGTGATTGCATTAGTGAATAAAAACATATAAAATGAGTGAATATAAACTATGTATTATTAGAAAGTGCTAAGGAGAAGCTATAGTAAGGAAAGAGAATGGGAGTACTACCCAGAGAGGGCAGCAACTGTAACTCACAAGAAAGGTGTCTCTAGTTTGAAAGAGGTGTTTATTACTACCAATAATATTCCTACTTCCATTCACCTAGACAGGTATTTCACTCCACATTTTCATTGAATGGCTAAATTCCCCTTTCTTCTGTATTTTCTCACAACGAATGACTTTACTACCTAATTACTTCACAGATAGTTGAGATCCACCAAGATATGAATTGCCCTTTATATTCATTCACATTTTATTCATATTCCTCCTCTCTGTCTCTCTGTCTATGCACCCTTGCCTGTACATGTGTTCTCTAGGTTTTTCTGGCCTCAGAGTCTGCCTCCTCATTAATGATCCTTCCCAGTTTCCTCTAATGCACTACTGGTTGTAATGTGTCTCTAGCCTTTGCCCTTGACCTTTTTCTTCTAGCTATTCTTTTTCAATATTTGATACATTGGATTTTGAGGCTATTGCTTTATTGGTCACTCTAGAATTTATATACTCAGCCCTAACCTTTACTCTAAGCTCAGATCAAATTTAGTTTAATTAGCTGCTTAAAATTGCTATTTTCATGTTCCAAATGGAAAGATGCTCTGTTCCTCAGCAAATCATACTTTCTGTCCTATCTCACTAATAGGCACCTCCTTGCCTCTGTCAAAAAGTCATCCTTTACTCTGCTCTTTTCTTGACTACTCCAAAATGTGTCCCTGTCCAAGTTCTTATATTCAGCAACTTAGAGAGATTACCAATGTCTCCAGCTTTGTTTTACTGAGGAATTCTCCTAATTTTGGTCTGCCTTTGAGAGCTTGTTTTATCTACTTAACCTCATCCTTCTTGACGTTTCTTTCAGTGTCTCAGACATAGTGTCCATTTTGTATTGAGAATTTACCAGGCTTCTATTTCATATCAAGGACTTGTGTCTTTCTACTAGTTCTTAGAACATTCTTTCCTGCATGGCTACTTTTCATTTGGGATCAAACATTTATTATTTTAGGTAAAAGCTGTTTCTTCATATTACAGCTCAAACTTGCACTGTTCTCAATTTCCCAACATTCATTGTAATCCATTTATCCTCTTTTGTGTGCTTTTTTCACAAGGGAGCTTTAAAATTTATTGTATATATTCATTGTAAATGGTACCATTGTTACGTGAGGACATTTTTATTCAAATATATATTGTATCTTGAGCATATCCATTGTACTCTCTGGCCTTCTTTTCCTTTCCCCATCCTACACTAATCTCACTGTCCCTTTGACAGTTTCCCTTCTAACTTTATGTCACATATACATACATTATTTCCATTTTATATCTTTACATAAAATCTAGGAATCACATATGAGAGAAAGCATAATCCTTGTCTTTCTGACACTTGCTAAATTTGTTCATTATGATTATGTCCAGTTATCACCATTTTCCTGCAAGTAACATAGCTTTACTCTTTGTGGCTGAAAAAAATTCCACAATGTGTATATAATACATTTTCTCTTCCTTTTTTCTGTCTAGAATTATTGTCATTATGTACTTTGAATTTTCTTTATGATTTTCTTTTTCTTTCTTTTTTTTTCTTTTCTTTTTTTTTTTTTTAGATAGAGTCTCTTACATGTTCCTACCTGTCATGAAATTTACTATGTGGACTAGGTTGGCCTCAAAGTCAAAAAGATTTACCTGCCTCTGACTCCTGAGTGCTAGGGTTAAAGGCATGTGCCACCACACCCTTCTTCTTCATGATGTTTAAAATTCAAATATTTTTTGAGAATTCATACATGAATATTGTATTTCCATAATTCTACTGCTTCCTTTCCACCTTCACCTTCTCCCATACCTCCAAATTCTTGACTTCTTCTTTATTATTTAAAACACACACACACACACACACACCACTGAGTCAATTTAATGGGGCTCGTATGTACAGATATTTGGAGACGGCCACTTGGAATAGGATAACCTATCATGGAACTTGGGGATAACTGACTGCACCTTCCTCAGCAGCCATTGACTGCCTGTAGTTCTTTATCTTCCACATTTTTTTTTAATCTACCTAAGTTTGGACACTGAAATTTGTTTCAGTACTCTGTTTCTGGATAGTGCAGTCCACATTGGTATGTGTTGTTTAGAAGTTTCCCTGTGATGGAAGCTTTCCATTGTTCAGGGAAGCTCATTAAGGCAGGAAGTAAACTGACCAGATTGACTAGGCCCTATCCATCCTTAGAGTATATATGCAATAAAGACTTCTTCGACTGACTTTCAGACCCACCAAACACCTGAGAGAAGCCATAACAAGCCAAGAAGTCTGAAAGAAGCAGGGGCCAGCTGACCCTCCTAGAGAAAATGAACTAAAACTGAGCTGCATGGGTAAGGCTCAGACCAACTGAGCCAATAGAAAAGAAAACACTTCAAGCCACTGAGATGCCTACAGTGTGTTCCAGGTTTCCAGCTTTGATGAGCTGATACCCATTCTTATATATTTCTTGGCATGTCTTTATGTAGTCTACCATCAATTTTTAAAAGATAGCTTTGTGGATATAGTATTATCAGAAGTTATTTACTTTCAGGACTTGAAAAATATCATTAATGTTTTCTTGTCTTTAATGTTCCTTCAAGATGTCCGATGGTTTTCCTTTTGTGACTGAGTTGGTATTTTCCATTAGCAGCTTTTCTTTGTTGTTTGACCTGAAGATAATATTGAAGTAAAAGGGTTGTGTGCTGGTCGTGTTTATTTGGTGTTCCACATACTCCTGTGTAGAGCAAAGGGTCTATGTGAAAGCTAGGAAGGGTCTATTCCAGGGGTGTACCCTCAGAGGCTTGTATAGTATGGATGGAATGTAGACACAGCTTTAATCCCAGTATTCAGAAAGCAGTGATAGAAAACATCTTTATTCCCAGTGTTCAGAAGGCAGTGGTGGCCCATGCCACCACTAAAGCAGACACAGGAGGCAGAGCTCAGAAGTCAGTGTCAGATTGGAAGTGATGTCTGAGATGAGTCAGAGTGAAGGACAGGCAAAGTGACTAATCAGAGGAAGAGGTAGCAGAGTGAGCAACTCTCAAAATAGAAAGGCAGGCTCTGATCTCAGAGCTTAGAGAGTCAGTTACAGAGGCAGTATGAAAGAGTCAGTTATAGTAGTGAGTTACAGCAGGAAGTATGAGGCAAGCAGTCTGAAGCAGATAGGCTGGGAAAGAGACACGGAGATATAGAGGCAGCTCAGCAGAAGAAGTCAGTATCAGATGGGAAGAATGAATCAGTTTGAACCCAAGCAGAGCAGTTCAGTCTGAGGCAGTCCAATAATTAGCTACAGTCTGCCAAATCAGAAGAATTCAGTCAGAAACAGTCAGCTGTCTCAGAAAGGTCAGCTTGAATCACTCAGCTTGGAGAAGAGTTTGATCCAGAACATCAAGTGAATTGAACCAGAAGAGTCAGAGTTCAGAAGGAGCTAGTCAGCTGCTTAGTCAGCAGTAAGTCTTGAAGGTTGACTAGACTTTATGGAGGTTTGAATGTTCTAGATTGCATAGAGGCTGTGGCTGAAGCCTTCCATCTCTAGACGAAGACTAGATTGTATGGAAGCAGAAAAGCTCCAGGGCTCCATTATTGTAGAATTTTATTTTTAGTTATATGTAAAGTAATTGTTTTGTGCGCTGTTGGTGGGGGACTGCTTAGGTCTTGGCATTTTGTACTGTCTGCAGGTGTTGGATTTATGTGGGGATTGTTTGAATGGCCATAATCTGCACCTGCCATCTATAGAACACCTGAGGAGTTCTGTATCAATAAAAACACCTGAGCTCAGATGCTTGGAGTTCTACTGGCCAGTATAGCACTGGCCAGTATAGTAGTTCCCTCTGCAGAGGTCTGACTGGGCTTCCACCTATGAAAATGCTTCCTTGTCTTCCTGGCTGAGCCCACACAGTAGGCTAACTACAATAGCAACCTTTAAGGACTTGTAGTGGAGATGTGGAATGGAGCTGTCCTAAGTCTAAGAGTAAAGCTGTGTTCTATGGAAGCATAGCTGGAGAAATGGAATAGCCTAATGTTTTTGGAATCCAAAGGCTGCAGACACTAAGTGAGTCTCAGACACCATACATTGAGCTACAGAATTTTGATTTTCAATCACAAGGTCTGGTTTTACAGTGATGTGATTATATTTGTGCCCTAGTTTTTCTACTTTGAAATAACATTTTTTCACTTAATACTTATTACATATTGAAACTATATAACAGATTTTGATTTTATAAGATGTTGCTATTTTTAAAAATGCATTATGATATTAATATTATAATATTAACATGAGACAGCTTCTGTGCAGTGAGGAAATCCCGTCCTTTTGTCCCAATAAAGCATAAAAGCACCTCAATGGTCCTGATCTCTTATTAATCACATCTGACTATTCAGCCCCAGGTTGATTGGCACCCTAATGTCCTGATGCACCACAAAGGGTTTTACTTCTGTGGTGATGATCTGTTTGCTTCTTCAGTTCTTCCAAGGTAGTGAAGTAAAGAGCTTTTCTCTCCTTAGAGAATTTTCTTCCACACTGAAGGTTGCATTTGCTGATGTTTTCTGACCTTTCTTGTTATATAGGAGTCCAATTGTCTTTGGACTGTTGAAATACAATTTCCATGCCTTACTGGAGAGCCTCTGGAGCCTTAGGAAGGGATTGGGCTCCAGGCTGGGAAGCTCCAGCAGCTTGGTGATACTTCTTTCTCTGTGTTCCCTCTTTCACCAGCAGTCTAACCCACTAGACTGGCCTGAGACTCCAGAACTCAGGAAGGCCAAAGAGCAGCCTCTTCTGAGCCATTTTTTTTCTCTTCAGAACTTTCTGTTCAGCTCTGAATCCCTTTTTTAAATCGAGTCTTCTGTTTTCTCATCTCTGTATTTTAGGTTATTTTTATAATTGGGATATTAATCCTCTGTCAGATATATAGCTAGCAATTATTTTCTCCCAACTCTGTGGGCTTCCTCCTCATTCGACTGTGTTCTTTGCTGTCCAAAAGCTTTTTATTCATGAGGTACCCTTTGTCAATTCTTGGAACTAATTCCTGAGCAAATGGAGTTCTATTCAGAAAGTCCTTCCTTGCTTCTATATCTTATTAGGGAACTACCTGTGATTTCTTCTATCAGTTTTAGAGTTTTGGCTTGACATTGAGGTCTCTGATCCTTTTGGAGTTGGTTTCTGTATACAGTGATAGATACATCTCTAATTTCACTCCTTTACAGATGGACATCCAGTTTTTCTGGCACCATTTGTTGTAGATGCTGTTTTTTTTTTCCTCTGGTGTATGTTTTGGCATTTTTGTTAATTATCAGATAATTATAGTTACGTGTATTCATGTTTGAGTCTTCTGTTTTGTCCGTTGATCTGGATATTTACTTTTGTGCCAATATCATGTTATTTTATTATTGTAATTTATAATACAACTTGAAATTCCATATGAAAATCCATCTAGCACAGTAATTCTCAACCTTCCTCATGCTGCGACCCTTTAATATGTTCCTCATGTTGTGGTGACCCCCAACCATAAAATTATTTTGTTTCTACTTCATAACTTTAATTGTGCTACAGTTATGAATTGTAATATAAATATCTGATATGAAGGTGGTCTTATATGACCCCTGTGAAAGGGTCGTTAGATCCCTGAAAGATTGTGACCCACATGTTGAGGAACTCCTGAATTCTTGGATTATTTATTTTGTTCCAGATTGCTGTGTCTATCTGATGCCTTTTATGCTTCCATAAAATTAAAAAATAAAATAAAATATAGAAGCAGTAATACTGAATATATAGAAAAAAATAAAAAGGTCCAACAGAATTTCCAAAGAAAGAAAGAAAAGGAAAGGAAACAGTCAGTATTCCATTTACTTCTTTTTTGTCATGTAATATGGGCATCTGCAAAGGGGGCAGGTTATTTGTAGTGTTGTCCTAAAGCTAAGAGTGGGTCAAAACATGACATGAACCCCGGATTTTCTCACTCTGAGAGTGGTAGGAGTTCAGTTGCTCCCCATTTCTCTTAGCCCTGTCTAGAACCCAGCTAAATATTAATACTGCCTGCTTCACAGAAGGTCACTAGCAAAGGAATGTGGCTTGGTTGGTACTTATCTGCGCTGTAGCTGGAAGGCTAGGGCTGAGCACATTTACTGATAAGGTGTCTTCCTCGTTCTCTCTGGGACCACATCTTATGCTGAAGGTGCCTTTGCTTTGACACTTAGACTTAAGCTCCACATACAAATGTGGCTACTCCAGTATCTTTGTGTTAACCAATGGCTCTCATCCCTGGGTACCAAAGACTTTCCCCTGCCTGTATCCTATAAGTGTAACCACCCTTCCTTTAATAAATGAGAAATATGCTCCTCTAACAGCCTCTCCTGATCTGAGACCCGCTTGGATGCATTGACTCTCGCCCTGTGCTTTCCTTCCTGGGGGCTAAGCTAAGCAGCCAATAGCTTAGCTATGCGCTGGGGAGGAAAGTGTGACCCCATAGGTAGAGGTAGAGAGAGACAGCCCACAATTATTGAGTTGAAGTTGTACTAGTTTGCCTTTCTACTGTTTGAACCGGTGATGCTTCCAGACATATCAAAAGTCAAGGATCTGACAGGACTGCCTCGCTATAGATCCTGCAGGCATGTTCAGCCAATAGCGCATGGATTGTATATGGCCTAGGTACCTATAAATTTTATCTAAAACAAAATTTCAAACTTGAAACAGTGTGAGTTTAGATTTTATTTTTGTGGTTGTCTTTTTTATTTATTTATTTTGCCACTGGATTGTGATCTTTAGCAGTGTAAACTTCATAGATGGCAGCAGAGTGTGACAATAGCAAAAGGTTGAACACTCCTACATGTTTAGCATCCTAGTACCCTTTGATGGCTACGTTTATATTTGCAACCTTTTAGCCATGCAGATTATCTCATGCTTCAAGGATCCCCTGGTTTTTATCCTTTGAAGTAACTAATGTCCCAGGCAGAGTTTGGCAGCACTCAGAGCACTGAGGTCTGTGGTGGAGTTCCACTCTCTGTTCTTCTGTGTCTCACTGGACAGTAAGGATTGTGATAGCGGGCAGCTTGCTATAACCTAGCTTCAGAGTTAACGTCACTGGTAGTGAGCCACATGACAGATTAGTCCAGCAGGTCCAGCGAACCCTCTGACCTCAGGCTTGGGGCCATGATTACCAGCAGTTATGCTTTAGTGTTTAGGTCTGCTTCTTGCCATAGAAGACAGGATACAAAGCACTGTGCTCCTGATCCTCCTTCTGCTTGAACTTAGCATGTCTGCTTCCAGACCACCTCCTCTCCACAACTGCCTCACGAGGCATCCAGAATAACTTAGTCTCAAGCATTAGACTTCCTCTAAAATGCCAGGCCACAACCCTCCCAAGACTTTGGGAATAACAAATGGACCTTCTCCAATGCTGTTACCAGATTCCCCAACTTAATCCAATGCTTGAGAAAAGTGGACTAATCTTGTGGGTAGGACTGCTTGTGTCTGCATCAGGGCTTCTGGGCTTTTGGATGAAACTTCTGTTCGCCCTCCCCATACAGAAAGCTGCAGCTGGTTGTGTGATGCCCAGTCCTTTTCACTATATTGCCTTCTGTTGTTCTGCCATTTTCCAGCTGTCCTGACACCTTCTTTGTCACACCTGGAACTCTCCCAATCTTTGTGTATTTGGAGCAATCTATACCTTGTTGTTCTGATTCTTTTCATTCACTGTGTCAAAGACTAGCAGCTTCTAATCCATCTTACTTGAGCAGCCACCATTGTTCTTCAGTAGTCTCTACCTAGTCTTCCTGTTTCTTAATTCTGAACATGACAACCACTAGATGACTCCTTTAGCAATGTTAGGTGATACTACTTGCTAGCTCGAAACTCTATAATGGTTTCTGTCTTATAGAAAATGAAATGTTTACTATGACTCCCAAAGCTCTTCTGTATCCAACTTTATTTCTCTGCACCCTGGTCCCTTAGCTGTGGTTATGGGCTTCCTTGTTATTCCCGACAGGAAAATACAAAGGAGACTATGAGATGACAGGAACAAACCTAAAGGGCATGCAGAATAAGGGAATAAGGGTAATTAAGTACATGTGACAATAAAAGCATGAGAAAAATAAGTCATGAAAGGGACCAACAAGGCTAATGAGGAAGATGGAGCAGGGCAGGGTGAACAGTAAGGAATAAAAGTAAAGTATAATGGCACATGTGAGTGCATGTGCCATAATGAAACCTATAGGTATACATGCTAACTAATAGTTAACAAAAAGTCAGCTACATAAAACAAAATGTATATATTGCCAGACAGACCTCTGAATCAACACTGTGCCTTTTCTGTCTAGAATGTTCTTTCCCACCTGTCTTTAGAGTATTGCTATGCTGCTAAAACTCCTGGATTGGCGGGAGCTTCCTCTGAGCAGTCAGTACCATAGGCAAGAGCCATCAACACCTACTTGAAATCTCTAACAATCACACTCTCAATTTATCCTACTGTCCACCTTGTTAAAATAACAATTTTGTGTTGTATTACTTTGCATTCCTGATGATACATCTCATCCACAGAAATACATAATTTACTAATTTATGATGCATACATAGCCTCATCCGTATTAGCATTTCAACTCCACAATTGCAATCTGTATTTCCTGATAACTCTCAGTAGTCTTGCACAGTACATGGAGGGCTGCTTGCAATGAGTGCTGTCCTGGAGACTTTAAACAAACATTTCACTTCACTTACATTCACTTACTTAGACCTAGGAGTCATTCAGATGACATTATTCAAATAAGTATTTTTTGCTGAGAAAATTATTATTATTTTCTTCCTGCTCCTATATTGACATATATTCTATCCATTCACATCATGAACTGACATAGATTACTGTCTTGATTGTGCATTACTTTTCTGGTTACTAACTAACTGTTAGTAGGTGGCTGGATCCTTAAAATATTTCATTGCATCCCTTTATCGTAAAACAAATTGTATATTCTGTTGTTTTTCAGCTTGAATTATAATTTGTGATTGGGACAGATCTTTCAAGACTTTCCAACTAATAGTTTCAAGTCTAGTTCTAAGCACAACTGCTATTTAAATTGTAAATTGCTATATATATTTAAGCAAAAGCCATATTGAAAATAATTGATATCCTTACAAGTATAGCAACCTATCTTTTCAATTCTGTATACATTTCACTCCTTACTACTCCATGTACCAAATTAGAATACTATTACGCCTATCAAATGGTATTTAACAGGGTAAGAATTGCATTATTTGGGGGATATGTGAATATATCTATCAATACAATACCAGCATTCGATAACTCAGTTGCATATCACTTTAATAAAATATAGTATTTATTATTTGAAATTTGAGAATCTGGCTTCTTAAATCACCAGATACTATTTTGGTATAATCTATCTATCACATTTGTTAATGTTTTATTGGACATAAATCTTATTGTATCAGGTTGCATAGCGACAATATGGTTCACCAGCCTTTCTATTTTTGTAACTTTATTTAAAACTGACATGTAACTTGCTGTTCTGAAACTTCAAGTGAGCCAGTTATTGGAGTGTAACAAAGTTTTGACGTCAGAGGAGCTATTTATTCTACTGGAAACCATTAGCAATGCATTACTTTTTGGCACTGCTGTTTTTTGCAGAAGCATGGTTAAAATTTTATGACTGATTTTTGACCAATTAAGTTTTTCTCCTTCTCAGAAGTAAGGAACTTATATATAATACACAGTTGCATTTTTATATCCATATGTATAAAATGTGTGTATGTATGTTGAAATTATACATATTGAAAAGTTCTTTCTAAATAGCTGTGTATTATAATTTTATATTTTTTATTTCAAATCTGATTACCATTTTATGAAAGAGAATTGGGTGATAATATTATTGGATATTATTTTTAATATAGATGCAGATTAGCTTAATAATGCTGCAATGTTTGTTCATGTTATTGCTGCTACTATTAATTTTAAAATACCCCTTATAATTTCATTTGTTTACCACTAGCAATAGATTTTTTGGAAGTTT
The DNA here is from genome assembly GCA_026225945.1 of Cricetomys ansorgei. Lineage (NCBI taxonomy): Eukaryota > Metazoa > Chordata > Mammalia > Rodentia > Nesomyidae > Cricetomys > Cricetomys ansorgei. The sequence goes on along the minus strand of JAMJFZ010003875.1, from coordinate 11,051,605 downwards.
GTGGATGTTATAATATTACTTCAGATATAATAAAATCAGGTACGGACAGTTAGCTCCATCTATATGCCTTTGACTCTGCCTAAATACAGAGCTATGCATAATGCATCCATGCATGGAGATTTAAATCCCTTGACTCTCTAGCTAACCTTATGCCAGCCTATCCAGTGATCTATGCCAGACCGTTTCAAATTAGATCTGACAGGGCCACCATTTAGAATTAGGTAGAAGAAAACATTTCAGTGTTTTAGCAAGTAAACAGGTTGTTTGCTCTTAAAACCCTGTTATAGCCTTGTCAGACCTCAATAGTATTTTCATGATAGCACCTAAATAAATGCTTGTACTGAAGGAGATAAAATTAATTCTATCAATTTCCAGTGTGATATCCAGAATTTAAAAACATTACATTGTCTTCCTGTTTGTGAGACAAAGTCTCACTTAGTAGTACAGGCTAGCCTGGACTTCACTGTGAGGCCAGAGTTGGCCTGCAATTTGTGATCTAGTTTCAACCTCCTTTAGGACTAGAGTCCCCATGATATGTTGATCTCTGACTTATGAACAGTTGTGTTTTACATAATGGTATTCATTTCCTGTAAAGAGAAGCTCCTATGATAAGGAGTGAGTGCCACACTTACTTGTGGGTGTAATAAGTTTTAGAATATATTAAGAATATATGCTGGTCTAGTACAATGGTAATAGTAGATTCTCTTCTGAGATCCATGAACTCACTTGCACTGGGTTCTTGGCTATGTTTTTAGTGCCAGACATGATTTGCTTCCTGTTGAGTGGGCTGTAAGTATTTTAAACATTTTTTAAGTATATTCCTGACATTTTATAATCTCACATGCAGAAATTATTATCTCACATACAGAAATTATTTGTCCAAAATTCCATGGAATTTCTGAATGTTGTGACACCTTAGAGATTCCAAGTTCTGCCAATACCATTTTAATATGCACTTTTTGTTAAACTCATTTTAGCATGAATGAAATAATCAAAGTTATTAAAGTAAATGACAGGAAAATTTGAGTGGTTCATCTTAATAATTTTATAACTCAAATCTTGGATTTTATTATGGCTCTTTTAAAATTCAGATATGTGATGTCTTTAGTGAAACTGTTAAAGCTAGTGTAACACTAGCCTAGTAAATTTAATTCAAGATTAATATTTGGATAATTGCTATTCTTTTTTATTATATTTATTTATTTTTGACACTGAGTTTCCCAGCCTGTGTGAGACCATTTCTCTCCACCATGTGAGACTCAGGATTAAGCTCAGGTTTCAATATTGGTGGCAAGTGCTTTGCCCATTGAGCCATCTTGCCAGTTCTGAGTATTCCTACTCTTAATGAGCACACAATAAGGCTTATGGTCAGGTAGATGATTTCTGTGTTATAATCTCCACTAGTGGCCTAACCACTATGTAAAACAAATATGCTAGATCTCTGAACTGCTTTGCTTTGCTGCTCTCTGTTCCCCAAGTAGATGCTAGAAAAGACTTGTCCCCACCATGCTTTTACTTCTTTCCAGAAAAAAAGAGTATTTAGTTAACATGTATTACTCAATTTTACCTGTGTTTAGTTTAGTTTAGTTTAGTTCTTAGTCTTATTACCTGTGTGACCTTGAGTAGTATTTTATTTACTTATTATCAAATATTTATTGAGGACTTATTCTTCTTACTTTGGTTCTACTATCTGATCTACTTCAAAACATAAATAAGAAAAAAAAAATTCGGTTTGTTGTTTTTTTGTCCAAGTTGCTATAATGCAAAGTGAGGATAAAATGTTTATGTAATATATACTGTTGTGATTAAAATAAAAATGTAATTATTACAGTAAAAACATTTGCAACATGTTTTAATCATATTCTCACCTTCAACTTTTCCCAGATCCACCTTCCTTCTCTATTTACCAAACTTTGTGCCCTCCCCACTGTCCACTGAAGGGTGGTCAACTTATGTCTCCCAGCTGCTAACAATTGCCAATACCACTACGAGTAGAGGGTGGGATTTTTGTGCCCAGCTCCCTTCTCCGTGTTGTGATTTGCTCTGAATTGGGCTTGCATAGGTATTGTACATACTGTCATAACTACTATGAGTTTATATATGCAACTGCCTTGTTGTCTCTGAAAGACAGTTTCCTTATAATCATCTACTATCTCTGGCTCTTACACTCCTTCCATTCCTTTCTTCTGCAGAGATCCCCAAGTATAGGGAGGAGTAGAGTGCATATGTTCCATTTAGACATGCATGTTCTGCTGTCTCTTATTTTTTTGTGAGTTGGCCAACTCGAGGGAGGGGACTTTGGGTTAAACACCGTCTACTAAAAATAGAAGTTTCTCTGGTAAGGGTTGAGAGACACATTGGTCTATGGGTACAACAATAAGTCATTAAGCATGAGCTTAATACTATATTTCTTTTGCAAAATAATAATTATAGGTTTTGTTTATGGCCCATGACCTGTCTAGCCATAGGTTCCCAGCCCAATAATGGTGCCAGGTAGAGTTTTCATCTTGTTTTAAAAAAAAAAACAAAAAATAAAAATAAAAATAAACAAACTTAAATCCAATCAGAAAGTAGTTGGTTACTCCCATAACATTTGTGTCACTATTTCATCAGTGAACCAGTATTGCCAGGCCAATCATGATTGTAGCTTGTAGGGTTCACAGCTAGATGCAATTGATCATTACTTTTCTCCTCTAGTAGAATGCATACCATCTTTCTTTACCATGAGAGTTACACAGTAGAGATACAGCTTCCTGGTCAGTACCAGCTTGATTTCTCTGTGGTCTATGACACTATAAGTTCTATAAGTATGTGATACCTTCAGCAATAGAGGTTTATCATCAAGTTTGGGATGAGTATTTGCAATAACATGTAATGATTGAGAGTCTATGGGACCTCATTGATCTATGACTACAAAAGAAGAAATCCAATTTGGGGACTTGGCTTTTTATTAGCTAGTCTCCAATGTCTAGTAGGGGTAATGTTGCCCACTTCCATTTTAACTCTGTGTGTGTGAGAGAGAGGGGATGGGGAGAGCACTTCTAAAGTGGTATTTCCACGTGACTTTTTCAAATAGACTCTAATTGATTGATGACTCCTTTTATCCCTCTTCTACCCTGCCTTCCACCCCCACCCCAATTTAGCCTTTTCTTTTCCATTGTTTCCTTTTAATCTTTTACACCAAGTGTGTTCTATTTACCCTCCCTTGAAATGGGATCACAAATCACAAATTATTGTGAAAGTTCCTCAAAAACTGAATATAGATCTATCACATGATGCAGCTGTGGCACTCTTGGGCAATACCCAAAGACACTATATCCTACTATAGAGATACCTAGTCATCCATGTTCGTTGATACTTATTTACAATAGCCAGATAGAAACAATATAATGTCTGTAAATTGATAAATAGATAATGAAAATGGGGTATATTTAGATAGTGGAATATTATTTAGAAGTTAAGAAAAGTAAATTATGAAATTTTCAGGTAAATGGATAGAGCTGTAAACAATCATTCTGAGTGATGTAACCCAGACGCTGAAGACAAATGGCATATCATATTTTTAGTGTTGCTTTTTTGTTTTGTTTAGTTTTGTTTTGTTTTTGAGACAGTGTCTCACTATGTAGCTCTGCTTCTTAAGGAACTAACTATGTGCACCAGGTTGGCCTCAAACTCAGAGAACTCTGCTTGCCTCTGACTCCTGAGGACAGGGATTATAGGCATGTGCCACCATACCCAGCTTATTTTCTCTTTTGAATTATGGGCTTATAGCTCATATTGACCTTAACTATGTGATCCACCTGCCTCAGTCTTCCACGTAGAACTGTAGTTATGCACTGCTACACAATGCATCCTTTTTTATCCTATGCAATCTTTTTTATATTTTCAATATGCTCAGCAGGGATATTTGCAATATAATATAGAACTTGAATTAAAAGAACTTTAATACAGTTGACTAAATCTATTATGACAAGTCATTTTTTCTGTTTGTATAAATCTAGACTCGCAGCCTTCAGATTTTTGAATGATTAATTTTATGTGTCACATACCACATACTTAGTGATAGAAAAAAAATATATATATACATATATATATATGTATATATATATGCCTATATGCCTTACTCGAATTCGGTAGTTTTGCATAATAGAAATGCTCATTATAGCAGTCAACTCCTTTTCTGAGTTACTTTTCTATTGCTGTGATAAAACCCCATGACTAAGGCAACTTATAGAAGAAAGTGTTTGATTTGGGCTAATAAATTCAGAGGGTTATGGTCCATGATGAGTAAGTAAAGGCATGGCCATGGCAGCAGGAACAACCAAGAGCTCACACTTACCTAAAAACTGAGAGCAGAAACACAGCAATAGTGCAAGTCATTTGAAACCTCAAAGCCCACTCCCAATAACACACCTTCTCCAAAAAGACCACATCTCCTAATCCTTCTCAAACAGTTCCACTAACAAAGGACCAAGTATTTAATCATATAAGCCTATGGGAGCCATTCTCATTCAACCCCCCACAACATTGAATGTTAATAATATAGGAACTGGTTTATAGGCTGTACAATAATGATCAATATAAGCCTAACGCTCCCACCACCACCAAACTGTCAGATTCTGAAGACTGTCCTTGTAATCTGATAACTGGCACCCCTCCTTTGCATAATAATATGTTCTGATATAAATTTATACTTGGTTTAAAGGATTATTTGATTTTCATATCTATTTATATATTCTGTTAAAATGGGAAAAGATGCACAATAGTCATTGGACTAAAATCAGCAACTATAATGTACAGGAAGCACTTTCAGAGATTTGTCACTGGAAAATAGTGTGGCTAAAACAAATTTTCTTCTGAAACACATCTAGATAATTTAATTTGCATTTTCAGAGGAATGAATTTGTCTTACTCCCACTGAACTTTAAAAATAAAGACGTAAAATCCAAGTAAAACTTATATCGCCTATTTTAAGTTTTAAGAAATTTTTTTCAAGAGGTCAGAAGATCTGCATTTTCATTTCTTTAGACCAAAGCCATTAACTGTTTGTGATAATCTTCTTGTGTATTTAACAGTACTCACACTTAGTTTTGAAACTAATGAGAGCCACCAACATGAAGAATGACTTGTATGACTTGTTTTTCTGGATTCATGTTTATGGTGCTATCAGTAGTTTAACAGCAGCATTGCCCTAGTATTCAGAACCTCAGAAAAATGTGGTATCTCTCTTTGGAGTATCTGACAAATAATTACTTGGCACTTTTTGTTGTTGGGTTGGGAATTAGTCAGTCTTAAATTGTAGCCCAGCCTGCCTGAGACTCACTACATAGTTTATGCTTATCTTGAATTTTTGACAATCTTCTTTCTTGCTTCACACCCCCTAGCGCTAGACTTACAGGCATGTACTTCATGCCCGATCATAAATTAATTGTTTTTTGTAAGAAATAATGTGGACATAGACTAGAATAAAAATCCAAATCTCAGATATCAGGAGCTATAATTTTGAGTTATTCAGTAATATTTTAAATTGAAAGTTATCTTTCATTATAAATCTTCCTTTTGTATTTAGACACTATATATACATAGTATATGTATAAATATATATATGTGTATATATATATGTGTGTGTGTGTGTGTGTTTGTGTGTATGTTTATATTCTCTGCCACCATGCTGTCCACAAAAGTATAGACTATACTCATAAATGATTAGAAAAACATAAATCCTTTTCTATGCTGCTTTTGTCAGTTATTTATTTTGTCACAGCAGTGAGAAATGCAATGCAGAAAACTCATACAGAAGACAAGGTCATTGCTGAGATAGAACTGACCGTGTCAGTTATAGCCCTTTAAAAATGCTTTATGAGAGAATATATAGAAGAATGTTGAGCTTTGGCTTGGAATATCCCTGGAGTTCTGTAAGCAGCTCTTGATGAGTTATTCTGGTAGGAGTGTGAAAAACCAGAATTCCAACTGAAAGTCCAACAGTGATGACTGTGTTCTTAAGCATTCAGAGACTAATATCTGTTTCGGGAACTGGATCAGAGGCTGTTATGTCACATTCAGGCAGCACACCTGGCTGCTTTCTTCACACGTGTGAGAAGTTGAATTCAAAATAATTGACTGAATTCAAAAATAATGAACTAAGTTGCTGGAAACATTTCAAGACAGTGAGACATCCAGGCAATGGCGTGGTTATTATTTGCTGCAATTAGTCAGATATACAGTAAGAAAGATCAGAAATATATGAAAAGTGTGTGATTTGGTGACATATAGACTCTAAGTGAGTTTAAATTTGCAGATAAAGGGGATATCCACAAAGCAGCTTTAACAGTAAAGATATCAGCATCATTAAAGAGAAACCTTGGGCTCTTCACTGAGACAATATATTGTAAGGGTACTCTGAAGGCAAGACTTATTGAAGGCTCCAACTTATATAAATGCAAATTGATTTGAAAGGAGAGAACATGAGTAGAGAATATTGAATTACAGGTTCTCTGATCTAAAACATGCACCTATGCCTATGGAAATTTTTCCTAGGTTCATCGGGAAAAGTGTACAAAAATGATGACAGCTGTGACAGAAGGGAAACAGGTTACATATTGAATAGGTGTCAGAACTTGTCAACATCTACATGGTATATGTTTTTCAGGCATGCAAAATGTAAGAATTATGTGGTCATGAAGGCTTGGTTCAAAAGTTCTAGAAATTTGGTGAAGCTAGCTGGTTCAAATTTTCAGGAGAGAAGCATTATGAAGCCATTGCATGAAGCTATGTAAGTTGTAATGGAGACATCAGAATGCTGGAGATGCCAGAATCATGGAAAGTCTGCTAAGGATGTGGTAGGCACAGCATGGAGCTGATTCAAGAGAGACTCGATGTGTACTGGAGGTGTCAGAACAAGATGGGTAGTGATCTCCAAACACACTAGAGCCCAGATGATGCTACCACTACCACAAGCCCTAGGTACTAGACAGGGAATGACTAGGTTTAGTGTTTTTTCTTCTGAATCGGGGTCTGCTCTTTCTTTACCATTCCCCCAGCCCTTTATTTGTGAATAGGAATGTTAATGTGTGCTAGTGCATATTGGACATATTGGAAGTATGTAATGTTTAGGTTTTTTTTTTTTTTGGAATTCACAAGGTATCTCAGTTAAGAGATGCATGGAGTCTCTAAAGAGACCTTTGGCTTTGAGTTTTTGAACACTATTAAAACTGTTAAAGATTAAGTCTTTTAAAATTGACTGGATGTATTGTGTATTAAAAGATGGATATCAGACTTTGAGGACTAGGCATGAAATGTGATCATTATAGAGCTGCATTTAGTTATAAAGTTGACAAACTATGGATTAATCATATTCATTGCTAATTATCATTGTTAAGTTGATTGAGCTTGGAATCACCTAGGAGATACACCTCTCTGCATGTCAGTGAGGCCATTTCCAGCGAAGTTTAACTAGGCAAAGACTCACTCTGAATGTGAGTAATGCCATTCAATCCACTGGGGTCCCAGGCTACATCAAAAGGGCAAAGGGGTCAAGAAAGTGCTAGGAGCAGCAGAATTCATCTTTCTTTGCAGACCCTGAACTAAATGTGACTCCAGCTACTCTCACCACCTCTCCTGCTCTACTATGAGACACTGACCTCTCAAACTGTTAGCCAGTTTCTTAATCCTTTCTTAAGTTGCTTTCTGACACTAAACAGGAAGAGGAACTAACTCAAGGCTTTACTGTGATATTAGATCAAGTGAGATATCAAGGAAAATGGTTATTTTCAAAATTATGAGTTAACTGTTCATGAATTGAATGTATTATTAGATCAAGTGAGATATCAAGGAAACCAAAAAACACATTTATCTCAAAGAAAAATGACTTTGATTACTTTGCTGATTTCCTAATTTCTTTCTAATAATTGACATTGAAGAATTGAAAGGAAAAGAAAAGGACACAGTGTTGGGTGGGTACGAAAGGAAAGGGAGAATCATGGAATGGTTGGGAGGGATGAATATGTTCAAACAACATTGTAGGAAACTCTGTAGAACTAATTTTGTAAGTAAATGAACTTGAATATGTGAGATCATATTAAGGAAACCTCTGGGCTACATATTATTGAAGGTTGTATCTTTGTTTCATATCTCTTTTAAAGTCAGATATCTAGGGGCTGGAAAGATGACCCTGACAGTTCTTCAAGAGGACCCAGGTTAACATCGGACCCAGGTTAACATCCACATGGTGGCTTACAACTGTGGGAAATTCCAATCTCAGAGGATCTAATCGCTCTTTTCTAGCCTCTGTGGGTACCAAGCACACACAATGCACATATGTACATGTAGGCATAACACCCATACATGTAAAAATAAATACATTTTCAAAAGAATCAGATATCTACCTTCTAAAACTATTTTGCTAAAACTAACCAGAACAGTCTTGTATAAAAATTTTTATATAAGTATATTATTTATTTCTTGTGTGTACACATACATATACAACTTAACCTTCACCGAGACTTTACTAAGGCAATTGTAAAGGCTTTCTTCAGCCAGACACTGTCCTCAACCTAGGGAGATCATTGTTTATATGTATTTATCTTGATTTGAAATGCTTGTATTTTTGTTGTTTTGTTGTTTTGTTTTTTTTCCCCCCATTGGATAAATTGGAATTTGTAACTCAGCCATATTTTTAGGTTTTTGTTTTATTTTGCTTTTAAGCTAGTTGAGTTTTTTCCTTTTTATTGAAAATAGATTTTTTTTTTATCATGCAATATAACCTGATTATGATTTTCCCCCTGTCTTCTCCTCCCAGCTCCTCACCACCTCCCCTCTCATCTGAATCCATTCTCTTTCTCTCATTGTAAAACAAATAGGCTTCTAAGGGATAATGATATAATAAAATTTGAAAAGATAAACTAAAAACTAACACATCAGACTTGGACAAAACAAACAAACATAAGGAAAAGAGACCAAGGGAAGGCAAAAGAAACAGAGACTCACTGGGTCCCACAATCAGAAATCACATAACAACACTAAACTAGAAGCCATAATAGATATATACAAAAAAGACCTGGTGCAGACCCAGACAGGCCCTGTTCATTTTGCCTTAGTCTCTGTGAGTTCATACATATATTGATCATATTAATATAGAGAACTTTGACTTCTTACACTCTTTCTGCTTCCTCTTCTGCAGGGTTCCCTGAACCCTGAGGAGAGAGATCAGATGGAGACACCTCATTTAAGCCTTAGTATACCAAGGTCTCTCACTCTTTGCATAATGTTTGGCTATGGGTCTCTGTATTTGTTCCCCTCTGATGTAGGAAAAAGCTTCTCTGATGATGGCTGAGCAAGGTATTGATCTATGAGTATAGCAGAATGTCATTAGGTGTCATTTATTGCTGTGTTGTTTTAGTTGAACATTAGTATTTGGTTTTCCCTATGTCCTTGGGCTATTTATAAATAGTCTCTGATTCTTGGTCACCCAAGCAGCATCTGGTACGGGTTCCATATTGTGGAGTGGGCCTTCAGTCAGATCAGATATTGATTGGCTACTCCCACAGGCTTTGTACTATCATTGCCATTGCACATCTTGTGTAGGAGTAGATGTTAATCATTCTCATGGGTTCATTGCAGAGGACAGTTTATTCTTTGCTAACTCAACTACAGGTCCTAGGTGGTTTCCTCTCTTTACACTCTAATCTTAAACCTAGATGTAGAAGGCTTCAGCCTCCATAAAATCTAATCTTTGAACCTAAATCTAGAACATTTCAGCCTCCATGACTTACTGCTGACTGACTCACTCTGACTACCTCCTTCTGAACTCAGAGCTGTACTGAACTTAACTGACTCTTCTGGTTGTCTAATTCAGCTCACTCACTGTTCTGGCTTCAACTCCTCTCCAAGCTGACTGGTTCAAACTGACCTTCTGAGCTGGCTGAATGTTTCTGGCTGAACTCTTCTGACTCTGGCTTACTCTTGCAACTTCTCTGACTGAATTTCTGTGCTAAGCTTCAAAGTGACTCTCACTGTTAGCTGACTCTCTCTCAAACTCATTTCTTCCTCTCTGACACTGACTCCTTCTGCTAAACTGCCTCTGTGGCTCATCTGACTGCCTGATTCTCTGAGCTGAGAGCCTGTTTTTATATCATGAGAGTTGGGCATGTCCTCACTCTGACTGACTCTGCTAACCCTTCCTTGGATTCTTAACTTTGTCTGCTTATCACTCTGATTCACTCTCAGATTTGGGATTAAAGATGTGTACTCTCTCTGTACTTTACTCTGCCTCTGGCTTTCTGCTTCTTAGTTTAATAGTATGCTCTTTCCATTATTTCAATCTCTACTGTTTCTCTCTTAACTCTGAATGGAGAACCATCAACTGAGAGCTGGAAAATGTGAACTGTGACCTACTTCTGAATTGATTGCTTTCTTTTATATCCTGAGAGTTGGGATTAAAGGTTTGTGCTATATTGCCTTCTGAATTTGGTTACTTAAAGGTTGTGCTGCTTTACAGCCAGATCATTCAGACCTTGAATGTGATCCTTGCCCAGAGCAGCCGTGTTGCTGCTGATTAAATATCACTCCAAATCTTACATACAGGACACCATTGTAGATCAAAGGCTTTGTGGCTGGGTTGGAGAGTAAAGAGTACCCTCCTGTATCAAAGATGCTAGCCTGTTAAGTGTGAAGGCTCTATGTAGGCAACAGCTTGACTTCTCCATGTTCAATGAGTTATGTGGATATTGTCTTCACAATGGGGCCTTGCCATCAGTTTGTAGAGAGCACAAATCCAGGCTTGACAACAGCCTGGATTGTTTGTAGGTTCCCATGGAACCCCTCTGGCCAAGAACTCAATTAGATATAACCAAATCCTTGTACTGGAAGCTTCATTTGGTGAAAAGAGCTAGAAAGTCAGGGTTCTGCATCTCTCCCCCCATTATTCCATGATTTAATTTAGATTGACTTTATATATGTGTCTATTTTCGGAAGTTTCTATTAAGTTTTCATACTCCTCAAATGTGTCTTAGTTTTAGCTGTCTCTCCTACATTACCCCTTCAAACCTTCCTCCTCCCCACTTGCTCCACCTGTTACAGCCCCCCATTTATTTTTAACTACTTATTCTATTTCCATTTCTGAGGATCTCTGTATCCCTCCAGTCCTTTCCTGTATACATGATCCTCCTTTTCCAATCCACCCCTCTCACCGCCCAACCTCCCTCCAGTATGCTTGCCTTGTGATTCGAGTTGAAATAGCTGCCTCTTTTTATTTTCTGGAAGATTTTATTATAATATCAGTGTTATTTTGTTTATATAATATTAGAGTTACTTAAATAGCTAAATATTTAAATATTTGGGAAAATACATGGTGGAGCCACCTGTGCATGTCTTTTTCTCTGTGGGAGATTTTATAATTACAGTTTAAACTTCTAAATGATTCTAGGACTATATTTTATATCTCTTATATCAGTTTTAATAAGTTTAGTTTTCTGAGAATATTTCCATTTGATCTAAATGTCTAATTTACTAACATAACATTGTTAACTATTCCCACTGTGGTATATTTGATTTTTTAATAGGGTCTGAAGTGATATTTTCCTCTTCATCTCTTATGTTGGTAAATATACTTATAGGTTGTTGATCTTTGTTTTTCAGTCTTTTCAAAGAACATATTTTAACTCATTATATAAAATATTCCTTTTTCATTTTTCATTTTTGCTCCTTTTCTTTCCCTCTTTAATATTTGAATGTGTTGTTGTGTTAATTTATGAAAACGAATATATAGTTCATTATTTTCACCTTTTAAATATGTGTACGTGTTTATGGAGTTTTCCCTGAGTACAGTGTTCATAGTTTACCATAAGTTTCAATGTGTTGTCTTTTCACTGGACTATTTTGTTATTGCTCAATTCAAGCTCATTTCTAGTGTCCTTTTATGATTTGTTTTGTTTGTTATCACTTCGTTACTGACTACCATTTAAATCCTATGGTTTGGTCCATGTCTGTAATACTGCTACCCAGGAGAAAAGAATGCTTGAGGTATATAACTGCCACAGTAGTTGGGATGTACATATGTGTGCACATACATACATACATGCCTTTAATAGACTTTCACTAAGTCCCTCCTATCCTAAGGCAGAAATGAAGGCTTTCAGCTACCACACATTTTTCCTCAACCTAGAGAGATCATTGTTCATATGTATTTGGCTCAATTTGATCTGCTTGAATTGTTGTTGTTTTGTACATATATATACAAGAAGAGGAACCTTTTCCTGAGTTCCTTGGAAATAATTCTTGTATCTTATTGACTAGAATTGTACACATGTTGATCTCTGAACAAATTATGGTGGCTGTGGGGATGATATGTGCAAAAAATCTGAACAAAAATCCACCCCTAAGCTGATATATATTCACCAGCAAAACACAATTAGTAGGAGATAGGTATACACAAACATGCATGTGTATGATATCTATGATACGCTATATAGAAAATATGTACAGGATGTGGTTTAGTATATAGAAATTTATGTAAGTGATATAAATTGTTACTTTTAATTTTTGGAGATTTACCTTATTTTTAATTATGTTTATATGTGTTTGGGGGTATGTATTCTTCAGGGTGTATGTGAGTATAGGTGCCCGTAGAGGCCAGAAGAGGGTGTGGGACCACCTGGGGCTGGTGTTACCGATGGTTGTGAACTACCATGTGGGTGCTGGAAACCGAACTCAGATCCTCTGCAAGAACAAGTGCTTTTAATAACTGAGCCATCTCTCTAGTCCCCACCCAAAATATACCAGTCTCCTGTGTGGGGAGAGAGGAGAGAAAGGGGTAGAAACAGAGAGTGAATGAAGGAATTCTGCCTCAAGGCTGAAACATTGCTTTCTACCCAGACTTTCTAGCTGGCTGCCCTACAGATTTCACACACAATAGACCTCATAGTTATGTGAGCAAATTCCTTGAAGTAAATCTCTCCCCACAGTATTCACTCTGAACTTGATTTATATAAGGTGATACTAGAGAGAAAAATTACATCAGTAACTGCTTAATTGAAAAGTAATAATGATTTTTTGTTTGTTTTTTGCTTTTTACTTTATTTGGGCTTTCATGGGATTTGAAAGGTTTAACATGTAGGCCAATCTGTGCTATTATTCTTGAGCTACCTCTCCAGCCCCAAGAGTAATAGTGAACTCTAACTAATAATAATCCTCAAAAATAAACTAGATAACTGGTGCTTACTAAAAATTAATGTCCAATACTATATGTTCCTTGACACCTGGTATAAAATATTGTAAAATAATATTTTGCTCACACAGAATTCAATAGATATACGCATAATTTTACTCTACAGGTATATTAAACTTTGTAGTTACATGCGATAGCATCAGATTTTCCCAGAGAAACAGATTACTTAGGATATTAATTGACTATATTGAATTGTATTTGTATGTATATACATATATATTATTGCTTATAAATATATGATAATTATTTTAGTGTATGTAAAACATACACTAAATGTTTCTTTAATGTCCTTAAATGTTTCCTTAAATGTCCTAGTGATGACAAGTTTCCCTCCCTTCTGTGTTCTTGCAGGTAAGATTTCCTAGCTGAACAACTCTTCTTTGCAGAGGGATCTCTCAGGCTCTATTTCTGCTTTTACTTGATCAGCAACTCCTCTCAGTTTCATCCACATCCAGTGATGAGTGTTGATGTTTGGCTATCTCCATAGCCTAAAGTTGGAATCTGGAGGATGATTAAAACAACACTTGTCCTCTTTCTCAACTCCTGACTCCTGCAACTTTTCTGACTGAACTGCTCTGCTAGGCTTCAAACTGACTCGTGATGTTAGCTGACTCTCCAAAACTCTCTCTCCTTCTGCTGAACTGCCTCTATGTCTTCTCTGACTGATTCCTAACTTACTGCCCTGTGTCTTATCTGATTGACTCTTTGAGCTGTGAGTCTGCTTTTATATAATGAGTTTTGGGACATGCCCTCACTCTGACTCACTCTGCTAACTCCTCCTCTGATTTGTTACTTTGCCTTCTCTTCACTCTGATTAATCTCAGATGTCATTCTTCCTGTCTGACACTGACTCCTTCTGAACTCTGCTTTCTGTCTCTGCTACCTCCTCTATTTCTTCTTGCTTCTATCTTCGGATTAAAGGTGTGTGCTACCACTGCCTTCTGAATTGGATTTAAAGCTGTTGCCTTAACCACAGAAATCCCTTTCACCAGAGGACAGGATTAGTCTGACTAGCTAACATTCTTTTTGCATTCCATGTAGCTCACACAGGCCTCTGAATCTGATCCTTTCCCAGAGCAGCCATGTTGCTGGACTAAAAGATTAAATATTCCTCTACAATTTATTAGATTTCTATCCCCTTGTTATAATCTCCAAGTGGCATAATCACTGGCAACAGCAAAAGTTCAGTAAATATTTGCATATAATCCAAAATTTACTTTCTTATTTGGAATATGAGGGAAAATTACCAGTGAACTGTGAGTTTCCCCTTAAATGTTATAGCATAAGTAAATGACCTAAATGTGAATTATCTGATTTTTTTGCTAAAATGCAAACCCATCCCATTCACTTTCTGAGAGGAGAATGACAGCTTCAGAATGTTCTTCAATTTCTCTGTAATCATTCTTTTTCCAAAATTAATTCTGGTGCCTTAAGGCCTCTGAAGAAACCTAAGGATATCAGCTCACTTTGTATAGGGAGGATGATTGTTGGACTGGCAATATGGTGATCCAAATTCCTTCCTGCCTGTTGATTCTGAATGCTTCAAGTACAATTTGAAATTCTTGCTGGAAGTTAAAACAGTGCTTATTCAAGGAGATGTTTAGTCTTGTCCTAATTTTATTTCTCAAGTATGTAGCTATATAACACCATATACACACTAGTAAAATAATTGGAGTTGAACATATTTAATTGGTCTTTTAAAAATTATTTTCATTTAGTTAGATTTATTTTTAACAGGTATATAAAAACTCTTCATCTTAATGGAGTACTGTAGAATACATATATATATTGTGCAGTGTTTAAGTCAGGGTACAATAGCATATTGAAAATTCTTCTCATTGACTATAATTTGGTATCCATTGATCAGCCTTTCCCATTTTCTCCTTTCCCCAGCTCTCCCTCATCACTACAAGATACTATGCTATCCTCAACTTCTTTGAGATGAGTGTATTAATATTTTACATGAATGGATTATGTACTGTCTGCCTTTCTATTTATTGTTAATTCACTTAGCATAATGATCTCCAGTTCCATCTGCATTGTGGCACATATAACTGGATTTTGTTCCTTTTATATGACTGAGTAGCATTCATGATATGTGTGCACATTTTATTTATATTAGTTCTGTTTTTATGCTTACTATATTTGAAAGGCCTTAGACATTAACTAATTCTTTTGATAGGCTATTGTGTACTACATTTTCTTACTCATAAGTTTAAGAATTTTTTAGAGAAAAGAATAAAAAGACTAGTTTGACACAGGAATATTTCTGATTTCTAAGTATATATATTATCAAAAGTATAATGCTATCAGGTACTTGACACATAGTGGATTTATTTTGGGTAAATCATCCAGTGATAGGACATGCTCCCTTCTGTTGATCAGAGACTTAAAGGAAGACTAATACAGCCGAAGTCTTCTCTCTCTTAAATTTATTCACAGGAAACAGATCCAAGCTATGTTGGGCCAATTCAGCCAGGCAGAGGCTTTGTTAATGAAAGCTGGAGTGCAGCCAGGGACTATTGATGGAGTTCTTTTGGATCTGGGGTGTTCCTCCATGCAACTTGATGCTCCTGAGCGAGGTTTCTCCCTTCGGAAGGATGGCCCCTTGGACATGAGGATGGATGGAGACAGGTGAGTATTGAAAAAAGCATTTCTTCTTACCACAAGAAAATCAATTTCTTAAAAACATTTTGAATTCAATTTCCTTGAAGACTGAAAAATTCCCAGCACACTCCCACATCCAGCACTGCCCATACATAGTAAATCAGCTGTGTTTGCTACTCACTATAGACTTAAGTATTTCTTTGGCTTTGGATTTCTGAAAGGAAAGTATTTATTGTCTTTACAGAAAATAGTGAGAAAGTATTCAGAATAGGGGAATTAACTTTCAGGTGTTTTGTTTTTCACTGATACAATATAGCTTTTAGTAGTAATATGGAAAAATTTGATGCAGAAATAATAGCTTCATTTTTGTGTCTCTGAGAGATGCAAGAGGAGCTTTATTTAATTTATACTGTTTTATAATGCTGCAAAAAGAAAAATCTGGAAAGATCCAGGTGGTCAGCAATTAAGTTTTTGTCCCATGTCTTATACTGTCACCCTAGTTGAGCCTTCTCTACAAGAACTGCAATGTATAACACTACATCATACACCACTACATATCCACCCATCTCCACACAGAGATATGACTTATATCTTCTCTTATTTTTCAGCACTGTAGAAATATCTATGCTCATTTGCTCCTATTCAATTCAGGTTGACACACAATCCATACTCCCCTGTAAGAAAGTGTAGGAAAATTTCCTCATTCTACATTAATTTTAAAAGCTTAAGTTAGTACTTACATCTGGATCTACCAGTGGTACCAAGCCAGAATAACCAATGTCTACCAAGCTTAACTTTGCTTTTCTTGCTTGCATCATGTCATGCCATGAATATCTTGAGGTAAATACTCAAATATATTGCATTGTGACATATTTATTAGAATCCTATTTTTTTCTGTCTGTGCCTTCTGTTTACATTATTGGCATTCACAGAGCAAAGAACATCATTATAAAATAATAAAAATGCTTTAACAACCAGTGACTAACTGACTAACAGCGAAATTCAGATAGTCTCAACTTTGGAGATTAAGGTGGTTGTATAGAAATAAAATGTCAAACAAATGTATTCTCTTCCTGTGAATGGTACATACTTTATGTACTACAGTGAACAAAGCTTCTAATTAATAGTAATGAATTATCATATTCTAATGTAAAGGCTTCTTGGATAAATATTAATATTTAAATCTACATTCATGAGTCTCTCCTCAAAAACTTCAAAATAAGATTGTTCCTATGACTTAAACACTTATATCAGTACTTTCTGTTTGAAATTTTATATATATATATTCATATATACATATATATATATGATTCATATATATATACATATTCATATGTATATGTATATGTTGAAGATCTTCCAGGTAGATAATACAGACTATGCAGACTATAACCTATATGAGGTATTCAGAATGCGAAAATTGATTCATTTGAATACATAGGAAAATGAAACTCAGGCATGCAAAGATGTATGTAAATACAAGTAGAAGAATAGGCCATGGCAAAAAGCAATACATATGTATATGCATACACACAAGTAGTCTGCTGGACCCCAAGGAGTGATATGTCCCTGTAATAAAGACACAGAAGAGACATTTAGCACTGCAGTCTTAATTCTATGCTGACCCCAATTTCAACAACCACTGCTTTGTGATTATATTATCTTTTCATGAAACTGAGATGAATTCCCAGCCTCAATGACTTGGAAGGCTAGTTCTGTTAGCAGATACCGTGTTTGGTGGGAGATAATAAAATAGCACTTAGTCAATGTAAGTCAGTGAACTCTTTGGACTGACAAGGGGAGACTTCTTGCTTTGTTCGAGAAATAGTTCTTGCTGTTCATAATATTAATATTAATATTAGTATTAATATTAATACCCATTCTAATGCAGGTTTCTGGCCTTCCAACCACCAGAGTGGTGTTCCTTTTGTCTTCTAGCACTGTGGAAACTTCTCACAACTATTTGGTGTTAATGTAATAGTAAAATAAAATCATACCTGGTATCCATTGAATGTCATGTGATCAAAATGATAGTTTAATTTTCTTGTTTAAAAGTAGAAATTTATCATAAAAAACTAAATCTATCTATACTGTCTTATAATTGTCTTAGTAGAGTTAAGGTTCTGAATTTACCGTAATTAACAAGGGTTTCCCCAATGGTCAGTGTCTTGGGTGACTGAATTCATAGGTAGGTAAGAGCTAGCAGAGATTTTGTCTTTTATGCCCAAAATGATGACTGGAAAGGTCTGAAGACTATGAACATTTATTGCCCAGGCATTATATTGTCTGTATATACTATTTTGTGTGGGCCTCCTCTCCCAACCATTCTGATAATTGAGGTAAATTTTGTTATATTCATTTCCCAGATTAAAATCTAGTGTCTAATTAATTTAAAACCTCATCCAATCTAATTAACAAGGCTACAATTCCAGCATAGATCAATACAACCTTAAAGAAAAAGTTTCATTTTGTAAACCAAAAAAAAAAAAAAATCCACTGAGATGAAAGTTAGGGCTACCATATAAAACATTCATTTGTACAAGAATATCAAAAGATAATCAGGCTGTTGCCTTGAAAGCGGGTGAGAGGGGCTGGAAGGAGGAAAGGTGGGGTGGTGTAATTGTAATTCAATTCTAAACATATATACTGCAAACTTAAAAGTAAGCCAACACAAAAATTAAAATCCTATATAGAACAGAACATTTCCCATTCCCTAAAGCAATCAGAGATAGAGAGCAAGAATTTCCAAGACAGACTGATAGACAAACAGACATGGCAAAAACGGAGTAGAAGCCATGGATGAAAATTTTTCCCGAATTCACAAATATGTTAACAAGGTAGAGTTCAATAATTTTCAGGAACTTTTATATGTCTTTGCAACCTCACTCTGGCTTAAACCTCAGGTCTTCATGCTCCTGTATCTTTGGAACTCATAAGTATTCACAGTATGAAACTAATAATCTAACATATTTATGTGGGAGTAGTAACTGTACTACTAGCAGATGTTCCTAATAAGTCGAGTCATGGCTAGCTCATCAGTTAGAATGCTTTGATCCACTTCTTTAAATGGAAATAAACTAGAATGGTCTGACAGTGGACGCTATTTTCTGTTAGGTTAATTTAGACTATGTGATCAGAACTTGGGCTTTCTTTTTGTCCTCCTCTTGAAAGTAATATTTAGGCTCTTTCAATCAATACTATTTATTTTGGGGTCTTAATCTGTAATGACCTTTGCCACTGATGACTGGGCTAATATCAAATATCCAAAATATGCACGGTTAGTTAACATTAGGTCTTTTTAGTTATTGTTAGGGAAAACTGCCCAGGATCTTTTTATGTAGACGTTAAGTTGGATATTTTGTCCCACTTGTAGGTTCTTTGCTGGCATAGATAAATCCTGCTGCCCCCAGCATTTAGACTTGATCAGCTATCATCTGTCAGCATTTTATCTCCTATTCTAAAGAAAAGAATAATGATTCAATTAGTAACTTAAATTTTGAACAAGTTAGATTTAAACACTTCTGTTATTTTAAGAGAAACATACAAGGTCAATATTAACTTTTCTATGAGTGAAAGTTGAAGGGTAAGAAAATACTTTAACTCCCCATTGCCTTGACCTCAGTGAATTTAGAGGTTCCTCTTACCATAATGATTACTATGTAGAATGATAACTGTCTTTCAATTGTGTGGTAATTTGGTCTGTTTTAGATTTTTTTCTAGGTAGTATGTTGTGAATTCCTGAATTCATGTTCTTAATACTCTGAAATATCAACTCTTTTCAATGAAAATGGTGTCAGTAAACTGGCTCCTCTTGTGCACAGATACCCTGACATGCCCACTGCTGCTGATGTTGTGAATGCTTTAGACCAACAAGCACTTGCATCCATCCTAAGAGCGTATGGAGAGGAGAAGCATGCCAAGAAAATTGCTTCTGCAATAATTCAAGCACGTACAGTATACCCTATCTCAAGAACCCAGCAGCTTGCCAGCATTGTTGCAGGTACCTTCATTAATTGCCTGTAATGTCTGAGAATAAAATTAGATTAGTATATGTTACATATATATCTCTGTGTGTGTGTGTGTGTGTGTGTGTGTGTGTGTGTGTGTGTGTGTGTGTGTGTATTCCTTCCAATGTCTGAGTCCCAGAGGGATTCATTTGTATGTGAAATCATTCAGGACAGAGTCCTACATATCCACATATCCTTCTCAAATATCAAGTTTCTTTTGTTATTTTCAAGCTTTCTCTCTCCAACAGCTCTAACACCACACACAGTCTTTAAAAATTATTTGCCATAGGTGGTTGATTAATATAATAGAAATTTTATATGTGGTAATTTATCATTTGTGCCTACCAAGGTGAACCATGGGATGGCAGGTTTAAAGAATGTCTTGATCTGTCACAGTGGTTGACAAGCATCCTGTATGAGATTTGACATTACTGCTCATACTTTTATATTTCTGCATTTTAATATTTTAGGCAAAAGGAGAATTGCATTGCCCATCTGCTAAAATAAAACCCAGTGACTCATACATCTATTCTAAACAATCAGCTAGCAAAGGGTCTGTGATGTATAGGTTATTCCGCTTTGTGGATGCTAACTAAATCAGCCTAAGGGACTTATTGAAACATTTCATCTTCTCTGCTGTTCACCACCATAAACCTCTTGAACCTGGTTTGAGCTAGGAGACGCTTTATTATACTCTTTCCATTTGAGGCCGAAGCTGTTTCACAGCTATGTTTTGATGAAAGTTTCTCAAAGTGAAAATGCAACTCCTGCAGTTATTTAACAGAATTACAGTGGTAAATTATTCATCTTGTTGGACCACCAGAAACACTATATCATTTTTATGTACCAAAAATATGTTAAGATTATATTTATTGTTCTTTATTAAATTATGTGAGTAAATAAGTAAATAAAAGGCATACTTATGTAACATTTTTAAAGCACATGGTATCCATTAAGACTATCATAATACAAGACAGATTTTAAGGAATTAAACTAAATTATAAATTCACTCAAGTCATTAAGCTTTCTTATACCAATTGTTTTATGACATAATTAATACTGTATTCTATTTAAATAATAAAGTATAAAGAATTGACTAAGTCTTCAATTTTTTAGGCTGTATTTATCAGGCCCTTTCCAACTTAAAATATTTTATTCAAGTTAGAGAAGGATTCATGTGGGTTTTGTAAACATACAGTATTTTATGACTTTTTTTCCCCAAAAGAGTTTATGCTATCATGTTAGCAGGTAATAGATTCACCTTATCCTTGCATTCTTTGCTCTTCTCAGTCTTCACTCATCAGGCAACTATACTTATCCTTGCTGTCTTTAAGTACCACTGCATGCCGTTTTCTGTGAGAAATCACATTATTTATTCATAAGAAAACACAATTTTGTCTGGTACTGATATGAGGGCTTGTTGCTAATGAGCACCCTAGAGATTTTTTGGTTGAAAATCTTTATCCAGTAACTTGTGAAACCAATTCTAAAGAGGACCAGTGGTTTGCTCAAGACTATATCTAATTAAGAATAGTTAGTACTAATTAAAATTTAGGAGACCATGAATTTGAAATATAATTGGAGTATATCTTTAAGAACTTGTTAGCTGTTTTATTTCTGAAATCTTAATCTGTAAGTTTGGGAAAATACCTATCTGGTATTAAATAGAAATGATGCAAACATATACCCCAAGAACAATGTAAGTAATTCTCAGGATGATTAAAGAACACATTAGGGCTAAATCAACAATGAAGTAAAAGTAAGATTATTCACATATGGGCAAGGAAAAAAAGTTGTGAATGACATCAAAACACTGAGTCTTCTGAGTCTGTTATGTCTTCAATATCAATCAATAAAAATATAACTTTATTGATGGCAGTATGAGTTTTTGGAAAAGAGCAAAACATGATATTTCAGAAAAAAACTATGGCCTACCAGAATTGAACCAAGAGAATAGAAATTGAATAGATCTACTGCAAGCAATAAGACTAGAGTTTTCCAGTGATAACAGTTCAAGTTGAAATGTCATTTCTGCTGAATTCTATGAAACCTTTAAAGAACTAACCAACTCTCCATTAAACTATTCATAAAATGGAAGTTGAAGAAATGAAACAAAGCTCATTTTATGGAACCAGTATTTACCCTGGTTCCAAAGCGGAATGAGGACATAACAAAAGAAAAGTTATAAGCCACTCTCCTTTGATGATCATGGATGCCACATTTTATATATTTTGTTTTGTTGTGTTTTGTTTTTGAGAATGTAGTATACTTATATAATTTCCTCCCTCCAAACCTCCTATATAGTTCTTCTTGATCTCTTCCAAACTCATGGCCTCTTTTTTCATTAGTTGTTGATAGATGTAGTAATAGATAGATAGATAGATAGATAGATAGATAGATAGATAGATAGATAGATAGATAGGAATGTTTAATCCTTTAATCCAGCAGCATGGTTGCTCTAGGGTAGAAAAAATGTTGGTACCCACCTTCAATATCAGTAAAGCTGTGGTAGCAAACATCCCCATGGTCAGAAGACAGTGGTGGTCCATGCTTTTAATCCCTAGACAGAAACAGAGTGTGGAAGCAGACACAAGAAGTAGAGCTCAGGAGGTTTCAGTGTCACACAAGAAAGTGATGTCTGAGATGAGTCAGTGAAGGACAAGAAAAGTCACCAATCAGAGGAAGAGGTAGCAGAGTGAGTCACAATGAGGACACATCTAACTCTCACAATAGAAAAGGCTGGCTTTCAGCTCAGAACAGAGTCAATTAAAGGTCAGTCAGTTACAGAAGAGTCTGTTACAGCAGGCAGTATGAGGCACAGTCTGACTGAGGAGTATGGAACAATAAGAGCTTAGGGAGAGACAGAGAGAGACACAGAGGCAGTTCAGCAGAAGTCAGGATCAAACAGGAAGAGTGCCTAAGTTTGAAGATGAGCAGAGCTGTTCAGTCTGACATTGTCAGAGAATCAGCCAGAGTAAGCCTGAGTCAGAAGAGTTGCTCAGAAACAGTAAGCCCACTCAGAAGATGAGTTTGAACCAGAAAAGTTAGTTGAGTTCAATACAGTTCTGAGTTCAGAAGGAGCTAGAGGAGTGGCTCAGTCAGCAGTAGATCTAGAATGTGGATTAGATCATACATAAGTTTAAATGTTCTAGATTGTACAGAGGCTAGAACCTTCCACTTCTAGATTGAGTAGATTATACTGAGGTCTAAGCACTCCAGGACTAAGTACTTGAGATTGAATTAGACAAAAGAGTAACTGCCTTTGAACCTGAATCAACATCTACATCTGATGAATAAAATGTGTGTGTGTTTGTGTGTGTGTGTGTGTGTGTGTATATATATATATATATATATATATATATACACACATTTATTTCTAAATACATAACTACAACCTGCTCAATATGTATAATGTATTCTTCCCTGGAAAAGACTCTTTTTTCCATGTTCAGCATTCCTGAGTTGCCTGTAGTATTTTGTATAGGGGTGTGTCCTTCTGGGCTTTCCCCCTCCACATTAGCATGAATATTGTTATCCTTGTTCTGATCATGTTTAGGCAGTCATGTTGCTGAGACTATATGGGTGTAGCTTCTATTACTACTAGGAGACACAATCTCACAGCATACACCCTGTTCCCCTAGCTCTTAAAATTGCTTAACCCTCTCTTCCACAAGGATCTCTGAGCGTTAAATTAATTTCATGTAATTCAATTTGTCAATTCTTGACATTTTTCTGAGCATAGCTGTGTTTTTTTCAGAAAGTCAATTTTTACCAGGACTAAATGGGCTTTAATTTAGGGATGCAAGGATTGCTCGACAATCACAAATCAATGAATATAATGCATCTTATGACTACACTCAATGACTGAAATCACATTAATATCTCAATAGATGCAGAAAATGTTTTTGATGAAAATATCCCCTACTGATAAAAAGCCCTGAAGAAAATAAGAATAGAAGGTGTAGTTGTACACCTACAGTGGCAATGCATCAAGAGAGATAAGGAGGCCTTTTTTATGTGCAAACGCTTTCAGACCTCTGCAGAGGAAATCACCATCATGGAGGTGGCATACTCGACAATGGAACCCTGAGTTTCTGAGCTCAGGTATTTTTACTGATCCAGAACTCCTCAGGTGTTCTACTGATAGTATATGCGGATCATTAGCATTCAACTTCCCCTACATAAATCCAACACCTGCAGACAATACAAAATCCCAAGACTTAGGCAGACCCTCACTCAACAGTGCACAAAGCAATTATTTTATATATAACTAAAAATAAACTTCTATAACATCTATAGCCAGCCTTATACTTGATGGAAAAAACTTTCAAGATTTTCACTTTACAATGAGGAGTAAGACAAGGGTGTCTTCTCTACTCAATCAATACTGTACTTGAAATCTTAACTAGAGTAATAATATAAAAGAAAGGAATTAAATATGTATAAGTGGCAAAGGAAAAAGTAAATTATTCTTATTGAAGATGACATACTCCTATGTAGAAAACAACCTGGAGTCTACCAGAAAATTCTTTGAGCTGATTAACAAAATGACAGTACACAACATTAACATATAAGTCAAAACACTGAGGAAGAATCATTTTGATAATAACTTTCAAACATGGAATAAAATAGGGTTGGAGAGATGAATCTCTTGACAAAGTGCTTTCCGCACATGTTTGAATCCATAACTCACATAAAAATGATTAACATGGTGTCATGTGCTTGTTATCCCAGCCCTGGAAAGGAGGAGTCAGGTAGAACCCTGGTCAGCCAACCTAACCAACTAAGCAGGATTCAGATCTAGTGTCAGAAAAGCAGAGGAGGGGGCTGCTGAAAAGGTGCCTCAGTGGTTGAGGGTACTTACTATTCTTGCAGAGGACCCAGGTTTAGTTCCCACCACCATATGCTAGACACAGACCTCATAGAGTCTCAAAAATGGACATATAAATTATTCTTATGAAAACAACAGGTGGACAGGAAGGACCTGAGGAATGGTACCTGAAGGTAACCTCTGGCAACTCACACTCAGGGACTGGCAAAATTAGTATTGTGAAAATTGCTGTGTTTCTAAAAGTGATTTTATGTTACTAATATTTACAAGTTGAAACATTCCTTCCTAGAAGAAGGATGAAAAGTCAAAAGACTCAAAGTGCTTCAGAACTCACAAGATTTTTAAAACTCACAGGAAATGTCAAAACTCACTAGGCTTAGGAGGCCCAGAGTTACAAGATTCCCAGGGCCCTCTCCCACTTATAAAAGCCATGAGCAACTATCAAACAGAAAAGACTGTGGGGAGCTTCCTATAAGTTAGTCATAGACTACAGGCTTGCAGATTCATGAGTTGTCACCAGTACTAGGGTAGATTTTATGATGCTGCTGCTTTGAGTGTTCCTGTAAGCAACTCTAACAAACTCCATTCATCGTACTACACTCAGGGAGGGATAGTTTTGTTAGCCTTTTATTGTTAACCTACCTCAAGTGAGTAGATATGGTTTCACATATTCTCAGGAACAGTCTTAGTACAGTGATCCACAAATTCAATGCAATGCCAACCAAACTTCCAATGCTAGTTTTCACCGAACTCAAAAAACCAATCCTAAAACTCACATAAAAACACAAAACTTCACAGATAACCAAAATAATTCTGAGCAAAAAGAATAATGCTGGTGCTGTCACAATATCTGAGGTCAAATTATACTATAGAACCATAGAAATAAGAACAGCATGGTAATGTCAGAAAAATGGACATGAAAATCAATGGAATGGGATAAACATCCAAAATATACCTACAGTCCAACTAATTTATGACAGCTGGCAATACATTCTTTATAGAAGAAATAGCCTCTTCCAAAATAGTGCTATGAAAATAATATCCACTGTAGAAGAATAAAACTAGACCCATCTCTCACCTTGATTAAAATTCAATTCAAATGGATCAAAGACCATAACATTAAAATGATTGGAGTAAAATGGAGGAAAACCATTGAAAATAAAGGGATAAGAATTGGCTTTCTGAAAAAAACTCAGCTCTGCCCAAAAATAATATCAGGAATTGATAAATTAGATTACATGAAATTAAAAGTCTCTGCACAGTCAAGGAAGCAGTCCTGTGATGAAACAGCTTACTCTGTATGCCTTTTCTTTCATAGTCAATATTTCATCATTTGATGTAATATTTCATTCAGTTACCTAATGATAGTAAGTAAATGCAATGAACACAGAGCTCATTTGATTGAAGCAAGACTTTGTGTTAACACTACAACAGGGAATGCTACCTTCAAATAATTTCTGTCTCAGAGAAAAGGGTCTCCTTGTCAAACTGACAAATGAAAATGTGTTATGAGAGCTGCTTCCTGAGGGAAAAAGGAAACAACAGGATGCTACTTGCATCAGTTCCTAGAGGAGCCATTACAGAGCATTGCTGACTCGGTGGCTTCAGGCAACAGAAATGTGTTCTTCCAGTTTCACAACATGAACTGAAGTACAGATATTAGCAGGACCCTGGCCAGGATTCTTCCTCAGCTTTTCCTAGCATGTACTGACCGCCAGCAATCCTTGGCATTCCTTGGCTTGTAGAGTATCTGACTCCATAGTCACTTGACATTGTTCCTCTGCCTCTGTCATTGTTTCTGAATTTCCTTCTTATAAGAAACCACTCAAGCCAGCTGGTGGTGGTGTACGCCTATAATCCCAGCACTTGGGAGGTAGAAGCAGGCAGATCTCTGTAAACTCAAGGCCAGCCTGATCTACAGAGTGTCTTCCTGCATAGCCAGATTTATAATAGAGAAACCCTGGCTCAAAAAAGCAAAACCAAACCAAACTAAACCAAAACAACAAGAAGAAACCTCTCATTTGGGATTCAGGATCCATCTGAATCCGGTATGTCTTTGTCTTAACTTTCTGACGTCAACAATCTTGTTTCCAAGGCAGAGCACAACCACAGGTTCTGAGTAGACACAAATGGTGGAGGACAGATACTCTTCAAAACAATGTAAATCCTAAGCAATAGTTTTGTTTAAGGAACATGGATTATTTTCAAGCTGAATATATAGAGGCTACATTTAAATGTCTTTCTGCTTCTAATAAATTCATATTAACTTGTTAAACCTATCCAGAACACTAGTGTATATTTCAGAGCACCAGGAATATCATGGAGGTTCCCGAAGGCAAAACCCAGGATCTTAATTAGAACTCTACTTATCGCCACTGTTACTTACTTTATAAATCATCATAACAGTTATAATTTATAAACATTTCATAGTACTCCAAATTGCTTCTTGAACTTCACTGTTCATGTTTCTAAACATAATCATATATACGCTATTTAGAAAAAAATAGCCATGAGTTTTTAATATATTTAATATGCATAAAATAAAACAATGCCATAAATATAAAATAAATGTCACATTTTTAAGTATTGTATGAAGAGAGAAGTTAAATATGAAATAGTTTTGTCTTCATTATATGTTGAAATGGCAATACTTCATGGCATCTGTATTATATATGATTAATTAACTTTCCATTTTTAATATTTTTAAATGTGGCTACATAGAAAACTTTTCCATGATATGTATATAACATTTTATTTATACTAAATGTCATGCTATAGCCTGTAAGTACCATGAGAAAACAGTGTTGTCATAGTATGGTGTTTAAACTTTGGAAGATATTTTCCAATGTGAATACATGAAGTTAACAAAATGCACATTAGATTAGGAGATCTTGACTCAAAAATAATATCAAATAATAAAAAAGTGATATCCAGTTTTGTTAGTCATAAGAAATGTAAACCTTAAGAACATAAATGCTCTAACAACAGTGAAACAGCATATGCTAGCAAGCTAAAACTCTCTCTCTCTCTCACATCACACACACACACACACACACACACACACACACACACACACATGCGCACACACTGCTTCTCAGTGTTTTGGTTTGTTTGTTTTTAGTAGAAAATTGTTTATATTCGTATCTTATTCTTTAATAACATTAAAGAAAATAATTCTCAGACAAAACATTTTGTTGATTATAGAATCTTTAAAATGACAAATAACATTTATAAATACACTCTTAATGGGAAAATGCACTTCATTTAGAGAGAATTGGCTGTATCTAGAATTTTGCAGCATGTATATAATTTTACTTAACCTTGAAAAGCAGGGAGATTGTAGATCTGCTTCTATTAAAAAAATCTAAATCTAAGTGCAAGTATTTTCCTCAAGAGGCTGTCTTTCTGCATTTTATACTGGAGCACTTCCAGATTCTCCTGTCTTTTCTTTTCTCTGGCCACAGCAGGTGACCACTAATTAAATGCTAATCTTGTAGAAGAAAAGACTTAGTTCAAGACCTAGTCCTCCAACTTGCTTCCTATGTAAACTTAAACAACTCTGGACCAAGTCTTCCTTATCT
Organism: Cricetomys ansorgei; assembly: GCA_026225945.1. NCBI lineage: Eukaryota > Metazoa > Chordata > Mammalia > Rodentia > Nesomyidae > Cricetomys > Cricetomys ansorgei. The sequence goes on along the minus strand of JAMJFZ010003875.1, from coordinate 11,023,357 downwards.
TGAAATAGAAGTGAATAACAGATATAATGATAATTGGTATAAATTTTGTTAAGCAGACATAACTATACTAATTATATTTTGCTTAAACCAATGTAAGTATCCATTTGTAGTCTTAAAACTTGTGTAGAATTAATAATACACCTATAGAACTTTACATTCATGAGTTATACAATTGATCCATCCATTGTCAAAAGTTGATAGGTAGTTTATAATACTGTTGGAGCAGACAAATGAAGGCAATGAAGCTTCACTTGTATTTGTGATTCATGTTGATTAAATGTATATGCTAATTCCCTGACTAGAATTTTATGTAACCTTTATTCTGACTCATAAACTAGATGCAAGGCCAGAGCTTAATGTATGCTTGTTGGACAAATAAATTTATGAAATAATGTGTACAGTCATAGCCAAAGTAAAATGAAAATTCAGGGGGGAATTATAAATGCCTTAGGTGTTAACTGAGAACCAGTTGTAAGGAGACAGAGCATCAAGGGATCAAGAAGCATGAGGAAAAATAAGAGCACGGAGGACAATAAAACAAAATTCCTTAACCTTTAAACTAGGCTGGGGCAGCAGCTCAGTCAGAGCACAAAGTCACACAAGCCTGAGGACCTGAGTTTGATCCCTAGATCTCATCCCTCCCCCCCCCCAAAAAAAAGCCACCTGGTGGCATGCAATTGTAATTCCTCGGCTGAAATTACAGGTGGAAGCAGGCAGATTCTGGTGATTCTCTGGCTTATCAGTCTAGCCTATTTGGTGAGGTACAGGCCAGTGTTTCTAAACAAAACAACTAAAACCAAAATTAAAAAACCAATAACCAAGATGGATGACACCTGACTAACAATGCCCAAGAATGATCTTTAGCCTCCATACACATTCATACAGACATGTCCACATGCACCACACACACACACACACACACACACACACACACACACACTCACTCACTCACAAATCCTCAAACCTGTGGCTTTTCTGTATTTGCCCTGTGAACATGAGTGAGTCATTAATCTCCAATCCACTGTACTTATTTTGAGGCTGAAAACAATTTCTGTGACCAACCAAAGAGATGGCATCTAAGAATATTTTCTGTGAGACTTAAGGTCCCAGTGCACTTGTGCACGTTTCCTCCTCTTTCTATCCAGATCCAGGGTAAGTCTGAGAGCAAACGAATGCACTACACAGAACTCCTGAGTGTAGCCTTTTACTAACCTATACTTTTCCAAGCAGTGTAATCTGTGATAGGTTGGTCACTCTTTCAACCTTTCTTCCCATAGGGATGACATAACTTTTAGGAAAAAGAAAAATAATCATTTTCCCCGGCACTGGGACATGTAAAGCATAAATAAACTTACTGCTGAAATGCCAATTGATACTTTAAGTAACAAGAAGAGTTACTATAGAAATACAGTGCCTAATAGATTGAACTTAAAAAGTAACATGATTTACATTAATTGTTGATGCCCTTATTCACTTCTGAAATCATATTTTATCAGAAATGCTTTGTTAAGGCAAAGGAAGATTTTCAAAAATAAATATATATCAGGAAATAATTATTACTATCAAACTTTAATGTGAACTCATTTTTCCCCCTAAAGCAATTAGTTAAGGTACTTTTTAATCACTACATTGTGTACTTCCTCTGTCTTTTCAAAAAAAAAAAAAAAGTGTTCTTTATACTAACATGGAACAAGAAGTAAGTATTAGGTTGTTTCATTATCATGTAGATTAAGAAATAGTGGGCAAACCCACAATCAAATTTTGATGTCAGGGCTATTGTTGCTCATACCTGTGACTATACATTGTTATTTTGTCATTTGAAATTTGTTGAATTCAATCTATTACATACCTTATTTCTTAATGCTGTGATGTTTTTGAAAGTGAATTGTCAAATAGCATTTCATGAGTAAACTTAGGTTTCCTTCATAAGAAGTCCAGCTTAAAAGGGAATGAAATCTGGGGCAGAACAGGTAAGAAGAAAATCTAAAAATCTTACTTATTAAAAAGAAAATCTCTCTTGGGGATGGAGAGACAGCTGATTCAGGGCTCTTGCTACTCTGGCACAAGACGGAAGTTCAGTTCTTAGCAACCACCTGGGGAAGCTCACAGTTGCCTTTAACCCTAGCTCCAGGGGACCCAACACCCTCTTCTGGCCTCCATAGGCCCCTGCATGCACAGCATACACTTACACAGTCCTATGTACACAGAGAATAGCACAGTCTTAATCTTAATCAGTATTATTAAGTATGAAGGAGGGAGTTCCAATATCAGCTGACCCAAACCAAACGCTAATTTAATGATGATGATAATTATAAGTAATACTAATGTTCATTGAGCAAATACTAGGTACTACCTAAAATTATTTTTATAAATAATCTCATGAATCCTTAAATCAGCCTTTGAGGCCTGAGTATTATTCCCGTTTCCAGAACTCAGCTACCCATAGTGAAATCATGTTGTCATCAGAATTAACCTAGTAGGAGTTGGAGATTAGATGAGACTTTGGAGAAGTTTAAAAAGAACCTCACTGAGTAAAGCCAATTTTACCAAGAATCACTCTGTTTCACAGATTTTAATTAACAGTTTGAAATTTGTAATATTACTTGAATTTCAGACTGGTGAAAATTGAACACTGTATTAAAGGATCCCAGGCAAAAGGACACAAGTTGCGTCACAGAGACTTATTAAATGTGATGGAAACTCAACAGATGAATGCCGGCAAACAGGTGCAAGAGCTCAATTAATTTTTAAACCCTACGACTCAGGAGTATTGCAATGCATCGTGTTGACAGCCCCAGCACGTTGCTAATTTCATCCACAAGCTTAAAAATCTCAATACATTTGAACATGTGAGTGTATTAAATTTTAAAAAGTGTAAGCAGTACTAGGGTATCCTAAAACTAAAAATGTTGATTTCCCTATGGAACGTGCAATCGTTTATCTAGTGAAAAGATGGTGCTTTTTATTACTGAAATCAGACTGCTTTCCCATACAAATAGGGCTCATTATTATATGTAACATAGACTGTTGTTATTAAGCACTGTTTTCTCTTTTAATGTGAATCTTCTGTGAGTCAGAAGAAAACTGACAGTTCACTGTTTGTAGCTTCTTGGGTGGCATATGAAGGAAGTTTGCAACACATGCAGTGGTTGTATTAAGTGGTAAGGGAATGCTGAAGCCTTTTTGGATGCTGTGATTGAAAGTGGTAAATTAGGAACTAAAAGTTGAGTTAACACAGTTTGCTTTCATCAGGAATTCACCTTATTTGGAGTTCTGAGATCATTTGGGAATGTGATGGAGACTGGGGAGCATCTCCACATAATCCCACACACATGAACAGTCTCAGGAAGAGATGAGTTTGAGAAGTTCTGCTTTCAAAGGTCGGTTTCCTGTACATCGTTATCTCTGACTCAGATTGCAAAGATACCATTTATCCAGTGGGTTTTCCTCTTTGTCACCTATTTCTCACCAATCTCTGTACCTGAGATGGGGAAATAAGAATTCGTTCCTGGGCTTTTTACAATCTCGTATGAGCTGAAACATGTCGTTCAGAGTACTACATTGAAATGTGTGGGGAAAACATAGGGCATCTTGGTGAAACGTCAAGAAGAAAGAGGAGGCATCTTAGCCAAATGAAAGGGTAAGTAGGGGCTGGAGAAGAAAGCCAGGCATGCCACTCTCTTACTGTGGAAGTCATGTGTTTATGATAAATATGTAACAACAAATGTTTGGAAAATATTTTACTTTCTCTATCAAGATTTCTGAAGAAGCTTTAAAGAAAATAAAAGGAGCTGGGCTTACTTACTCCTGATTTTTGCCAGCCCACCCCTACTCCTCTCCCCACAAAACAACAACAACTTTGTATATGAGCTTGTTTCTCCCTGTTTTGCCTGGTTTTGCTTTGCTGGAGCATATTTTGCACTCCTCTTTAAAACGTAAAAACAACTGTAAGGCACTTACTTCCTAACAGGGGAATTGGCTGCATCTTGATTCTTAATCAAATACATGTAATCTGCACCTACCCAAAAGTCTAGATAATGACACCAGTCACAACTGTTGCTTTTATAAACCCACTATCAAGGAAGCAGATGAAAAGGGAAGACAAATGTGCAGTCTAATAACCTGAGCTGACAATAAGTTATTTTCAATAGAATGAAAAGGACAAAAGCCAAAGGTATTCATTTCCATTCCCAGGTTATGAGACCAGGGTGGTTGCTGCTTTCACCAGATGCACAGTCTTTAAGGTTGACAATGCACATCTCCCACAGGGACATGCAGAGAGAAAGCCAAACTCTTGCAACTTGATGCAAAGAGATTTGGCGTCCATTAAAACATCTCTCAGTAACTAGCTATTCAGGTTTAGAGTAAAGATTCTATACTTGTTTTCTCCCAGAAAATGAGATCGTTTCATAAAACACCTGACATGGAATCAGAGCCTGTGGAAACCACTCTAAACCCAGCACTATCATATTAGCTTCCTCTCCTTCTAATCAAGAAAGAGGAGATGGAGGAGGTTTGCTGAATATACCATCTTAAAATTGCTGCCTTAGCTTGAGCACATTTAAGCCCAAGATCATCCTCAGGACACTGAATTATATGCAAACTGAGATGATTTAAGTTGTATAACAAATAGCATTGATCTGAACTTCCCTAAGTAAATGGCCAATAAACTGCTCAGAAATCTTAATTTTCTTCTGGAGTGGTTGATTATATATACTATATATTGCCAAAAAGTCAGAACAGTGGTATTTAAAGGTCCTTTGTTTCATCCACTTGGAATACCTGCAAATTTTGGAGGCAACATTTAACCTCTTGGGCTGTTTGCTTATTTGTTTTTGTTTGGTTTGGTTGGTTTTGTTTTTTTGTTGTTTGTTTTGGGTTTTTTTTTTTTAGCTTTAATTGGATATAAGGATGTCTGTTTCTTAACTCTCATAATTTGTGTAAGGATTTATTGACATAATTAAAATACTTAAACATAATTAACAGAAAGTCTCCTTCAGCATTCCCCCAAGTATGGTACCTGTAAAATAAATTATATGGAGTAATTAGTTGTTGAAAATAAAAGCAGCTGGAGAGATGGCTCAGTGGAATAAGTGCTTGCCATGCAAACACAAGGACTGGAGTGTGGAGCCCCAGCATCCATATAAAAGCCAGGTGTGTGTGACCTAGAGGCAGAGACAGAGTCTCTGGGCCAAGATGGCTAGCTAGATTAGCCAGAATTGGTGGAATTCGTGTTTATCAAGAGACCCTACCTTAATACGTAAAGTGGAGAGCCACTGAGGAAAACACTTAATGTCAACTCCGCCACTTAATGCCCACACACATGTGCATACACAGACACATACGTGCTTTGACATACATGTGAGCACACATGTACTCCACCACACACATAACCACACAAAAACTTGAGAAACACTGGGTAAAGAACTTTAAATAGTTACATTTAGAACTTTACCATTGACATTGTGACTTTGCAGAAGAGGAGTGTGGCATGCTGTATTTTCTATGCTTACTTGAAACATTGTGTTGTTTGGTTGGGGTTTGTGGGTGTTATATTTCACTAAGCCACTTTCCTGGCAACATCAATTTCAAAAATGTATCATAAACAAGCAGGTATCCTCTTTCTCTTTTTGCTCCTATGTTAGTTTGCACTGTGTCTTTGATAGCAGTCACCATAACATCTGCTTGTCATTCTTGTTCAAGGGTTTGAATTTCCTGAGGTCAATGACGACAGACTTTTAAGTGTTTTCATCCTCAGTATTTAGCCTACTAAAGGTTCTAAATATTGACTAAATGAATGAATATTAAGCATATATTGAGTTTTCGCAGAATATTTCTTGTGACATTCTGGACTATAATCATTTTAGCCTAGAAATTTTCTACTGGTAACTTTAGATGCACTTTAGCTAATAAGCATACTCAGTAAATGGACCAGCAGAGCAAGACTCTGAAAACAAAAGAGTGGATTAAAATGACTCACAATATATTTTATTGTTGTGGAACTGTGCTTAAGAAAGAAGATACCTGTGTAGAAAGATATCCTATGAAAGCTAGAACCAAAGGTAGGAGGAAAATATATATATATAATAAAAAACACAGAAAAGATGTATTCTTAAGTTGACAGAATACAAGTTGTATAATTTATATTACAAGAGAAATCTAGACATTTAATTATTGAAAATAATCTCCAGGCCAGATGGTTGAAACATGATCTAGATGGTTTATGTTAATGAAGCTCAGGTGCTTATTCATAGCATCAGTTATTAAATAGTCAACATCAAATGAAAAAACAATAAGAATTCTAATTCATAATTTTAATATGTAAGCACTACTTTGTACGTTTGGAATGTACTATTTGTGCTTTAGAAACACTTTGCACTTTGTTTTGGATGCTGACCTACTCTCCTATTGATCTAGAATAAAAGTTTGGCAAATCCTTATGGTTTCCTGAACCCCTTCCATTCCCACTCTGATTTACAACTGAGAAGAGGAGAGAAGTAAATGTATGAGGGTACCATAAGGGACATATTTTTTTCTAAATGTGCACTAAATAATCTTGACTGCTTTTAAAATTTCATCTTTACAATAATCCAATGTTCCAGAGTTTTAAGTGTGACATTTTGGAATTGGAAGACAAACTCAAAAGCTAAGTTTGTCACCCCACACCCACAACCATAAGGAGAGAGTTTTCTGAGGTTCAGCACCGTTTCTGTTATACACTACTGTCTTAATGTTGCAAGACCATTCCTATGTTTTTCATTAGAGATGATTAAGCTGTGTTTCTGTAAACTGTACATACAGATGCTTGACCATGACTTAGGTGACAGCTTCTATTAAATATAACAACATGTAAGGTGTTAACAGAAATACTATGTGCTTTAGATGGATTAGTTTAATATTATGATAGTGTTAATTTTTGTTCAAATTAGCTTAGAAAGTTACTGTAGTTCTAATTATGCTACTGCTTTTTGTATGCTTCATTAATTATGTATTTAATTTGAAATGCTAAATGCAAGAGAAATATCCAATATAACTTTGAAAAGAAGGTTAATTGTGGACTGGAATGGTCACTGGAAGGTTATCTCAAATGACAAAACCTCCTAGCCTAAGGAAGCAATGATCAGTAGCTAGAATAGTCTTGTATTAGCTGAAGAAATAGAGAAATTCATCAGTGCAACATAATTGAGAATGTTGGAGTATTTTCATCTGAATCTTGAAATGCATTGTATCATCAAAATGATGTTGTAAATCAATAGGGGAACCATAGCACTTACAAAATAAGAGTGGGCTATACCTCATATTATAATAATAGTATTTTTTTCCATGTGAATCAAATACTTAAGCATATAAACAAACCAGAAATATACCAAACATAGCTTTCCTCATTTAGATATATCCTAAATAAATTAACAAAATAGAAAAAACAGGGTGTTGAGATAACTTGGTAGATGAGAGTTCTTGCTTTGCAAGCATGGAACCAGAATCTGAATCCCCAGCATCCACATAAGAGGTCAGGCCTGCCCAACCCCCCAAAACTGTGGAGTAGAGATAGAAATCTCTACTGTCTCATGGAAGTCCTCTGGCAGCCAGCCTATCCCAGAAAGGATTTCTGGTTCCAAGACATTGTCTCGAGGCATATAAGGCAGAGAGCTCAAGAGGAAATCATTCTGTTTCCTCTGGCTTCCTTATGCCCATAGACAGGCACTCATACCTGCGTACACATATACAAGTACTCTCTCCCCACCCCCTCTCTCTCTCACATACACACACACACTCATATACTCCACAACACACAAGATGTGTTTTCTGAGTGGGGTTAAGTCCTCACACTACAAAAGCCTTAATTTTTGTACAGCAAAAAATCGACAAAATTGAGGTCATAGTCTGAAAAAATAATTTATATATGAGAGAACAATGATTAATATTATTATTTTATAAATAAGCCTTCCAAATCAATAAAGAAAAAAAGCAACATAACATTAAGAACATGAGCATAAGATTTATTCAAGCAATTTACAGCCGGAATCAAATGGCTATTAGATTTGAAAAGATGCCCAATCCTACCAATTGTCAAAGAATGCAAATTAAAACAACAGTACATTATCATTTGCCTAATATTAGACTAGTCAAGGCTGAAGACCGATCATTCCTACTACTGGCAAGGATGTGGGGAGATTGACTCTATAATATACTATTGATGGGAGTAAATTGGTGCAATCTACTTAGAGGATAAATTTAGAAGTATTGATCCAAATTTAAATGGGCATAAATACTCTTTGACCTAAACAATCCCGGTTCTATGGACATACAGTGTTCTCAGGCAGCAAACATTTTGCTCAGATTCTGACTGCCATTATACTTTCTGGAGCTTGTGTGCTGTATAGAAACCTAAAGTATGCAGTTCATGTGTTTATTACCCACCCTAATTTGATAACAAATTAGGAAGCATTTTATGAGTTCCTATTACAATGGCAACATGAATTTCATTTGGGTAAATATACCTGTATCTTATTTATGATTGTATTTTGTGCTCTCTGGTATGTGCTTACCACCTTATATCCTTGTTAAGTGAATGAACAAAATTAATTATAAGGTATCTGTACAGCTGAAATTATTTTTCAAAGAAAGGTAAGTAGACGAAGCATATGACAAACTATTCTCTCAGATCATTCTCTTTTATATACTTACAAATATGGATAAGTTCATATAGGTGTGAATATATATGCATCAAGACAAAAAGAAGTATGATGTTTGCTTGACTCTTTGAGAAGAATTTTAAAGTAAAAATATTAACAGTTTATTTCATGTACAAGAGTATTTCCTTAAGCTTTTGCATTGTTTTTCAAACAATGGCTATGCTTATGCCATTTAAATTGCTTAAGATCTTAGTGACTTTTAAATGTGAATTTCTAATTTTATTTTTATTTTTCAAAAGAAATGTGTAAACATTATGTTCAACTTGCATGTTGACAATGTGTCATATAGTAAGGGTTTGCAGGTTTGCATTTCTGAAAGTGAAAATTATCTGCAGGTGCTCCATTGCATGTGCAAATTCTTGATGAATTAAGGACAAGCTCAGTCATTATCCAATATAATTAAATCCATGAAGTCGTGTGTGTTGAGACAATGAAATTGCTAGAAAATTTTGAGGGCCCAATTGCCCCATTAACATCATAATTTAGTATTCATAACCACATTTGACACAGTGGTCTGGACCTCTATCATGATTTTATTTTAATATTTGTCATGTTTTCTGCAACTAAAAATGTTTTGCTTTTCATTCATATGAAAGTCATGCCATTTGTAATTCACTGAATGACAAAGAAAACCCTTTGCAGTAATAGTCCAGGAATTTTATTCATTCATTCATTCTTTCTTCACATTCATTACGCATCCATTATCTAGTCAATACACATTTATTGAGTAAACACTTGGCTGCATGCCAACATTTTCTGGTCTGAATTCACAGGCATCATGACTGCACACAGAGGACCTACAAGCCAATTGGGGTCCTAGCACTAAGAGGGAGAAATGGACATGGAGTTCACAAGAAGACATTTGCAATTGATATTCACTGGCAAAGAGAAAATCAGTTTTCTCTAGTGGAGTGTCAATGGATATATCAACCACACTCCAGGGCAGGCCCAATCCCCAGGAGTACTTGACCAGCAGAAATGAACTCTATGTCTTTTGGTGGACTTTTTGTTTCATTTTACCAATATTTGTCTTAATGTTTGTTTTTCATTTTTATAAATGTTTTATAATTTTTTTGTTTGGTTGATTTTGAGTGGAGGGAGAGGTAGAGAGAGTGAGAGAGAGAGAGAAAGACAACATGAAGTTTAATGGGTAGAAAATGATCTGAGAGTAGTTGAGGAAGAGGAAAATCATAATCAAATATATCATTTGAAAAAAAATTAAGTTTAAACATAGCTTTTTTTTCCTTGACCTAAAAGAAATAACAAGCTTTTAAAAAGCAGTGGTACTTAGGTAACAAACCCCTGATGCTGACTCAGTAGGTCTAAAGTGGAACTAGCCATCTCCATTTTTGTCAAAAGTGCCACAGATAACTAATATGTGCCAAAAGGTAACAAGACAGGCTTGTCTATCAAATGCTAGGGTATGGGAGTATACGGGAAATAGCTCCTGCTGTCAGGAACATCAGAGACAAGTTAATGAGTTGGTTAAATAAGGAGGTAATTGTGAAGAGTTTGATGTAATGAATTCTACCTGAGGTATGCACCTTTACCCACATAGAACTAATGTACATTGTCCTCTGTCAGCCAAGATTGTTACTGGATTATACAACACAAAAAATAAGACTTTTCTCCCATTATAAAACCAAATCACCCAAATTGTAGTTGAGACCATATTTTCAGTCTTAGCTACTCTATTCCATAATTGAATGAATTAGGTATACTAGAATCCGTGATTAAACTCAGGAAATAGAAAAGCAGAGGAACAAATTCTATTTCTGATAAAAGCCCGTGGGAGATTAGGAAGAGGTGAAGGGCTGCAAAACTGAGCACCTCAAAGGCAGAAACTGTGTCTCACATTCATTAATACTTTCTTCCCTGTGGCCTAATTCAGGGCCCAGCATCTGAGAAGGCACTGAATCTAGTGTGGTTTTCATTCTTTTTTCCTAGTGACTTGTAAGTAGATGTTTCTTCTTAATCTCTGATGTCCATGAGAATGCTGAACAGTAACCGCAACAAGGAAATCCATATGAGGGCTTTCAGAATGGCAGGATGTTTACTGGTCTCTCAGCTTAATAATTAAAAAAAGAAAACCTTGATTAATCCTCCATGTTAGGTGGACTTTTCATTTTTTTTGTATTATTGCCATTTGATGCTTTATCATACCATTTTGAATTCTGTTCTCTTATGCTTACTGTATATTCTTCGTGTGTGTGTGTGTGTGTGTGTGAGAGTGTGTGTATGTGTGTGTGTGTGTGTGTGTGTGTGTGTGTGTGTGTGTAGAATCTAGAGATCTATGTTAATTGTCTTCCTCAGTCACCCCTCCACTTGCTATTTGAGACAGGGTCTCTCAGTTAGCCTGAAACACATCAATTTGGATAAGCTTACTGGCCACTGAACCCCTGGGATCCAAATTTCTCTAGCCTCCAATAGCTGGGGTAATAGACTTCACCACTGTATCAGCTTTTTACTGGATACTGAATTTCTGAATTAGGGTCTCACTACTTTCATAGCAGGCACCCCATTGACTGAGCCGTATTCCCAATCTACCTTTTATTCTGCTTTAGTTTTATTTTATACAATCTGAATTTTATAGTTTTCTTCCTATAAGCTACAAAAACATAGCACTGATCCTAATGAAAAGAATCCCTGGAAATTACCTTATTCAAAATAGAGGAGAAGGTGTGACAGATACTCTGAGTAACACCAAAATGCCTCACAAAGCTTATCATCTCTTGTTCTCTAAGGATAAGACAGGAAAGTTACTGGACCACATCTAAAACTCCTCTCTAGGAAATCCACTGAATGTAGTCCATATCAGATTCCATAAACAGTAATCACAAAGCTACAGAATGAAAGCTTCATGGATTACTAATATCTTATCATTAAGACCTAAACATAATTGAAAGATCTTTTTATTCATTTTCTGTGACTACATGGCATTGCAATGGTCAAATTGGCCTTTATTGAAGAAAAGTTATCTGATTTCAGGGGTGTTAATTTCGCAGTTTCAGGTCTCTGTGCAGTGTACATACATCTAATGTGAATATGGATTATATAAACTTGAAATTGGGTAATATAGAACATTAACATAACTTTGTTACTTCTTTGACATAAAAAGAGATTTTTTTCAGATTAAAAGAATTGGTCAAGATCCTCATAGTTTTACAGCTAGCTGACTGTCAGAATTACAGACTGCATCTCTTCTGAGGCCATAGGAAAGCGCCATTTATCTAGGAAACAGAAATGTCTTACATGCTTTGTAAAACAATACAATTGTTTATACTAGAATTTCTAGGATTAGTGCAGACATCACTTGGTTATTCTTATTGTTTTGTTATGAAACATTATTTTATAGTTTTCAAAGACAGTAGCATGCAATCATATATTATGTTCTCTGCTTTCCTCTATTTTATGAGCTTAGTTAACATAAAGCCATTTGTGAATAATTCAATATTATGTTTAAAACTACATCCTGAAATTAGTATCTTTGAAATGAAAATTGTTATAAAGCATTAAGTGACTATTGTGTATAACCATACTTTTAATTTCTACAAAATATTAAATATAATTGTAAGAAAGCATTTTAATTATTTAACAGCAATAAATGTGTTAATTTATTGGCTATATGACTGTTCTCTTATTTTATATGAAAATGCATGTTCTGTAAAATGTATGTTACATGACATTTCTCTTTTGCACGTTAGTGTTGAATTATGTAAAGTCTGAATCAGCTAGGAATACAGCCTTCTTCAAGCTTTCTCCAAAACTAAGCCCCAAATAATGACTCATTGCATTTTGTTTAGATCCTTAGAATTCTCTGAAACACATTTCTTAGTGATCCAAACTATTTTTCTTACAATTATGAGGAATCAGTTAGCAGACTGAAAGAAACTGACATGGCTTTTCTGTTTTGATAGTGACATCTTGTTTCTGAGAGGCCCTTCGGGTTGAAGGATAAATTTCTAGAGCCTGACTTTTTCTAGCATGTGGTTTTTACAGGGGACAGAGTGAGCTCATCACAGTGATTGTTTATTTAGACACCCAGGTTCTTCATGCTGATGTATGTTACTTCTCTCTTTTGTAATGCAGTTCACAGAGAAAATTAATATAACAGTACTGGCTGTGCCTATACTGTGTAAACAGTATGAAATGTCAGTTAAGCATGCATATCCTTATATGATTTACTCTTACAAAAGGCATATTAAAGATACTAAACTGCTAGGATAGTCATTCTCTCAGATCTTCACTCATAATAAATATGGAGTAGAAATATAATTTCTCTGGAATATTCACTAATAGCATGATCCAAAAGGTATATATCCGTGCTGTGTTGGGGAGACAGTTTCCTTGAAGCCATCCACTACTGCCCACTGCCACTGGTTGTTAGTACCTTTCTGCCCCCTCTTCCAGGAAAATCCTTGTGCTTTGAGGGGAGGAGCTTGATACATATATCCTATTTAGGGCTGAGTACTCTCCAGTCTCTTATTGTCTCTGCACATTGACACATTGAGGATCTGTTGTTTTCTTTGCTGCTTTTATGTTTTTGTCTTTGCGTACGTTTTCAGCTTGTAGTAGCTCAGTTATGATATGGTTATGATATGGTGCACTTAGATATGGTTTATTTTATTTACAGCACATTTTATTACTTATGACTATAAAGTAATGAGTTTTGCAAAGCTGTGAAATTTTATGTTAATATCTTCAAAATGTTGTCCACTCCTATTTCTCTCTTTGATTACAGTTGTTGTTGAGTTATGAAAGATAGTTACAACATATGTTTTTAAACCATGAGGAAATTTAAAATAAGAGGGAAATGTGAATAAAATGTTACAGTTTCTCAGAAAATTTAGTTCCTTAAATATGCATAAATACTGCACACCACAGAACATTTACATAGCAAGTGTTAATGGTACCTGTCTTCTTCCCTTATTCTTACCAAATCTGTCTCTAGGTGCCTTTCCTCCTTCTGCTGTCTATGCAAGAAAAGACTTGCTACAAAGATCTACCCACATTGCTACCAAGACCTTCCAAGCTCTGCGCATCTTTGTGAACAATGAGCTCAATGAACTCTATACAGGACTGAAGACAGCACAGAAGTTCCTGAAAACTGGTGGTCGTCTCGTTGCCCTTTCCTTCCACTCTTTAGAAGATCGAATTGTCAAACGATTTTTGCTTGGGATAAGCATGACGGAAAGATTCAACCTAAGTATTAGACAGAAGGTGAAGCAAACTTCACAGCTGGATTCAGATCATGAGATTGAGGGGAGAAACTCTGGAAGAACTCCTCTGATGTGGGAACTAATACACAAGAAGGTACTGACTCCAGAAGAACAAGAAATCCAAGATAACCCCAGAGGACGTTCAGCCAAGCTTAGGGCAGCTATCAAACTGTGAGGACCGTATTATTTAATCCTCACATTCTCTTTAAATATTTCTAACTTTTTTCTAATTTACAGCTGTATTTCTGAACAATTCAATACAATGTAAAGTATGGAACAGTATGGAAATCAGTGGTATTTAGCATTTTTTCTTTCTGAAGAAAATATAGAAGTCTTAACATGACATAAAAATTCCCACTCAGGGAAAAAGTCTCAAAACAGGAAAATATATTTATCTCTGCTTTGTATTTGAGCTACAAATGCAATACTTTCTTTGATGAGAAAATGGAAAGACTATGACATTGTATTGATCTAAATTTGTATACGTGGGCTGTCAACGAGTAAGATAGTCATGTCTGTATATCCTAAATTCCAAATTGAGATATTCTCATTTGCACTGGACTTTCATGATGATTATGGAACAGATTATAATTTCCCCTACTATAGCTTTCTCAAATGTAAGCTTTGTACAAATTTTACTTTTCCAATATTATTTAAAATCTGCCATCCTGATGATTTTCATTATTGAAATCATAGTTCATTGCTTTGAAGGCATTTTTCAATATGATCCATGCTTCATGTATTACAAAGTAAGTGTGTAGAATTTCCCTCATAGAAAATTTGAACTTCTATTTGCTGTTAATTACATCTATTGCAGTAATGTACAATACACTTAATAAACAATACAATCTCTTGTTTGCATCTGTGGTTTTTGTTTCCTTGATTCCTTTTTAGATATCAAGTTTTATTATGTTATTTCCATAAAAATAAAGTATTGTATTGGTTCTTTTCACCCCTGCTGCTCTTTTCTTTCCCTTCCCTAATTCCCTCTTCTCTTATATAGCTCTCTCCCTCTCTTAAAATAGTCTTTTATTCTGCTTCATGTCACAGATATTCTGTTACCCTCTAGATCTCTCCCTCCCCGCTATTAGCCCTCTTGCTACTTGTGTTGGTACTATTAATTGGGCCAGGATCCATGGCTGTGTAGGCCATAAGACCTAGAGAGAGCCTACCACTATCCTGTTTAATGGACATAGTTTTACACTGTCCCCTAAATACTTATTAACAACCATGTTCCTAAGCCAATCATCCCTAACTACATTATAAACATGTGTCCTATGTCCACAGGTAAATGTAGTCCTCACCCCTCATCAAGGAAACTTCTCTTTCCAACAGATGAAGACAGTTTACATAAAACCACAACCAAACTGCAGAGTTATGGAGCCCAGTCCTACTGGATGCATTTACAAAACTTCTCACTCAGTTGCTGATACCTTCCTAGAACCACCGTGGGAAAGTAACACTCTGTTAGAGTCTGACAGGAAAACATACTGTATAATATGCATGGGAAAGATCCTCCAATAAACACATTTATATTTAAAATTCTATTGCAAAAAAAAATGTATGCACCATATTCTGTTACTAGGCTTTGTTGCAGGGTTCAAATTAAAATACATTCATGTATTTTAAAATCTTAAATCTAGTGAATGGTTTTGGACAGTTCAAACAATACACATAGAACTATACACATAAATATAAATACACATAAAAACTAAGAACTCTAGTATAAGTATCTCCAGTTAGTGGGAGGTACTTATACACATACACACAAACACAGAAAAAAATAAAAACAAAACTAGTCTTTATAGTGTACATGCAGGCATTACCAATAAAGCACTTATAAATCTCTTTAATGACTGCTTTCTCAGATTTGTTGAGGATGGTCTCAGTTTGGTGTAGCAAATGAACATGACTTGTTACTTTTCAGTTTATGCCTTACATAATGATATTTATTCACTACTGGATAGCCATTTTGTTTAGAGTTTTATAAAATATTCCCAACATTCTCTTTGAAGATGCAGAAATTTTTAAATTTATCTTTTGTATTTTATATAGCATTTATATGTAATTCATGTATAAGTTCATGTATATGTGTTATATGTGTTATAGTAATTGTAATGTCTGTAGTTTATAAGTGAATACAGTATGACAATTAAGTTTTTGTAAAATCATTTGAAATATTGCAAATATTTGAAAAATATATTTCCTTTAGCCTCTGCAGAATATAATAAAGGTTTTTAAAAATCCTATCACTATTTTGATTTTGAAATAGTAAATAGATAATTATGATTCTATATTGTACACTTTAAAGGATAATTCCAAATTTACCCCCTGAAAAGTATGAGAGTATTAACGGAACTTAATAATTAAATACACACATGCACAGACACACACACACACACACACACACACACACACACACATCTAATTCAGTGAGCATGTATAAAGGCTAACCATTTAGGGAAAAAGTCAAAACTTGCATTTCTTAATTTTATACTTCACTGTTTCCATTATTATATAAATATATTATGCCAATTTATATTTTAACTTAGCTCTGTGCAAATATATACAAAGTAAAATTAGAAAACTGTGTCATTCATCTTTGTAAGTATATTTTCACTCATTTTTATGATTGCTACCGTATTTTGATATTTTGTATATTCAGCAATGCTTCAGTTAAATATAACTATTAAAATAAGGGAGTTTTGTGAATGTTTGATAAAGATAAACTGATAACAGAAACCCTAAATCAAAGATGTATATTTCTCAGATATACAATGCCATGTATTTAATATCAAATGAAGCATTGATTGCAAAAGTCCACATGCATCCTCAAAAGGTTGGGTTATAAAACTGAAATATTTTTTATTTCTCAAATTTTCTTTTTTGCCCAATTTTATCTGTGGATAGATGCTATTTTCAGCTAATGTTTAGTAACACAAGATGATCCAACAGAATTCTGAGAGAATATGTAAAGATAAATTATTTTTAAAGTCTCATTACATTAAAAAAATTTTAAATTAAAGATTTAATAGACTCATTTATGCAAGATAACAATGGACATGGTTCATAATACCTATGACAAAGTTCTTCAGAAAATTTTTGGTTACTTTTCATCTCAGAATCCACCCAAATTATTAGATGAAATATAAAAAAAAAATGTAATGCTTTGATGTATGAAGTAGGATTTTGTCCCTTTGCTAATATTGTTTCCTCTTATGCAATATGTTGCCTTGATTGCTGAACAAATCATCTGCCATTAACAGTGCCCCTGCTATGTATCTGATTACTCAAATCATTACATACAAAGCTAACAATCAAACAAGGGATTAGATCTTTCTGATCCTTGAAAAACTGTCCATTGATTTCCATCTTATATTTACCAATTAATACTTGTTTGCCTAACTCAGGTTATTTTAATAAACAATCAACATGGAGCTCCATCACTCTCAAAAGGACATGAGGAATGGTGTAAATAAATAAAATTATTGATGCTAGGGAAAGTAAAAGCATCAATTTTAATTTCAGGTCTACATGTGATTGCTGAATATATGAACTTAGGTCTACTATTTAATTTCTTGAATTTATGTTTATTTCACTTCAAAACAAGAATGATATTTAGCCTCTGTAATGAAGTTACTATGAGTGACTGTTTGAAATCACAACTAATAACGAAATAAGATTATGAACAATTCTAGAAAAATAGTGAATACCCAGTGGTGCTGTTGTTTCGCTGACAAAGATTTACCAAACTCTGCCTTACATTTGTACACGCCATGGATAAGGATGTGTAGGCTTTATCATGGCAGCTGTAAGTATGGCTCCTGTGTCATCAAAAGCAACTGATTGAGTTGCAGTCAGTTTATTTGGAAATTTTATTCCTACTTACTATTAATTTAAAGACTTCGGTATTTGTCATACCTTCAGAAGGTATTTAAAAGATACAGCTGTTGCTCTTGTGGAGTTTCTGTTTATGAAAAACAAGTTGACATTAAAAGAATCAGCTGCTCTAGTTGTTTGTTACTTATTTACATTGGACAAAGTATCCTCATATAACTCCATATCAGTGTCAATGCAGAAGAAGCGTATATTTGAAGGATGCTTCAAAAAGAAAGGATAAAGTAAGTTTGAGATATTAAGAAGAAAATGGTTACAGAGCTATGAAACACAATTACAGAAAGATAAATGTGACACTTTTTTCCCCTCACATGTGGAAACTAGAATTTTTAAAAATAAAAAGGTAACCTGAAAGTAATGGAGGAGGACTTGGTAAAGACAAAATAAATAGTAGGGGAAGAAAAGTCAGTCAGGGAAGTGGGTATGATTAAATCACTATATATGCAAATATGGAAGCATCTTGTTGAAATACATTGATACAATTTTAGTACAGCTTTAAAATGTGTATAAGTGCCTACTTCATAAAACCAGAAGACAAAGAGAGCAGTTAAATGTGTGTGTTGCAAACTTTAAAGGGTGATAACTAGTAAAAGAAAATTAATACTTTGAATAAGCTGGTTATCTTTGCTTTCACAGACCCAGAAAGGTGTTTCCTTAGAAAGGAATGCCTCTAAGCCCTGCCCCTCTCTCAATCTCAGTGCTCATAAACCTCATCATCCCCTGTTTTGTACCCCCATATTTCAGAATAAACTAATCCTTGCTTCTCTTCCACTACCTTGTCTGTTTTTCTAGATTCAATGTAGTCCATTTTGTTTGTATCCTCAGTCCCAAATCCCTTCAAGCTTAAAATGGCCACATGCAAAAATGAAATAGTAATAACTAAATTAAATATCTCCTAGATAAAAGACTTCTGCCTGCTCATAGGACCCTTTTATTCCTACTAAGTTGCTTTGTCCAGCCTTGCTATGAGTATTCATGCCTTGCTTTATTGTATCCTGTGTTGTATTTAGCAGATATCTCTCAGAAGCCTGCTCTTCTCTGAAGGGAGATGGAGGGGGAGAGGTTCAGGGAGAGAGGGGATGTTGAGACTGGGAGGAGAGGAGGGAAGGGAAACTGTAGTCTGAATGTATTATATGAGAGAAGAATCTATTTTTAATAAAAAATAAAATATATCAAATATGTCATTGTTTTGCATACATTAAAAATGAAAGAAAGAGAAACTTTAATTGATAGCAAACTAAGAAGTATTTATTAAGTAGGGCATTGCCTTTGATAATAACAATATAATGCCTATCAAACATCTTACTAAAAGCAGGAAACCCAATTTAAAGCATTGTATTATAAATCTGAGTTAAATACACAAAGTGAAAAATATCCAAGAGAAAGGGAAAAGCCAGCACTGACAGCCACTAATCTTGATTCCTAGAGAAAGTTTCTGGGAGACTAAGGAATTTTGAATGGTCTCTTTGGGAGCACATATGAACGTGAAGCCAAATGGACCTTGAAGGAACTTAATTTCAGATCATTTTAGACCTTGAAATAGGATTAAATTGACTTGGCTGCTAGAGTCATTAATGAGAATTCCTGCCAAAGAATTTTAAATCCCCTCAAGGATAAAAATTACATTTCTAAAATAATTGTATATGTTTGTATCTATAGTCTATATAACATAAAATTACTTAAAATGAACAGATAATACAATTTTTAAAAGGGAGAAGAACATGGATAATAAAAAATCCCCATGATGGGTTAAAATGCATGGCCTAAATGCATTTCAGGAAATAAAAAGACCTGAAATTTTTAAAAGGATATAAACTGAAACATCTAGAATTGAACAGTATCAGGTATGGAATCTTTAAAACTCAGTCGATCTGAGAACATCTCAGACATAGTGAGCTGGGAGATTTCTCTAAAGGAAGTATCTGAAATGAACCACCACCAAGTAACAAAAAGAAAGCAAAAAGGAAATGTGTAAGATACACACTAGTTGAAAACAGAATTCTAGTTCAAGCGAAATGAAATTTCAAAAGAAAATTAAGAAGAGAGAGGGACTAGTTGGAACAAACATGGCTGGAGTCACTGAAAACTGATGAATGACATCAAGCTATGGATTCAATAAGCACCACAGCCCCCTAGGGAATAGCATATAAAACCACTAGAACTATTAAAAGCCAGAAAGAGGAGAGATGCTCCCAAAAGGAAAGACAGTAGACACTTACAAGAAATTTGGCTCACAGACCATCAGGGAAATCTGATTATAAATAACTTAATATTAAGGCACAAAACATTAATAAAGTTTATGAGGACTGTGATAGGTACAGAATCTTTAAACATCATAGAATGATGTTTAAACAGTAACTTCAATTACAAAACATAATAACAAATATATATCTTAAAGTGTGAAATTAACAGAACTTGCCAAAACAATGAAGTTTAGGAGTCACAGGTGAAGGACAACTAATTTTCATATCATAGGGGGCAAAGTCACTGTCAAATAAGAAACATGTAAACTTTTTAAAAAAGAGTTCCACCTTTTTCATACATTGTAATTTTTGTAACATAAAGTGGGGTAGGGATTTTCATGTAGGAAAAAGTATTTCTTCTTCCTATTTTCCTTTTATTGAAAATAGATTTTTTTCATATGATATACTCTGTGGTTTCCCTTCCCCCAAATCCTCCAAAGTCTTCCCTGTCTCCCTTCCCATTCAAATCCACACCCTTTCTGTATCTCCTTAGAAAACAAACAGGAATCTAAAGAATAATAATAAAACAAGGTAAAACAGGAACAAACCCGAATAGGATAAAACAAACAAAAGACAAAAGAAAAACCATCAGAAAAACATAGATACACAGACATGTTCAAACAAAGAGGACTCACATAAAAACATGAAACAAGTCATAAAATATATGCAAATGACTTGTAAGGTTAAAAAAAAAGGCATGACAAAACATTATGAGACAAAGAACCTCCAAAGATGCCACTGAGTTCATTTTGCCCATCTACTGCTGTGTATGGAGCTTGCCCTTAGAGTGGCTTGTATCCCCAGTGAGACTCTGTTGGGGAAAACTAATTTTTTATTTGCTAGTGGTGATCAATTGGAGTTAGCTTCTGGGTTAGAGATGGGGGCTTGTGTCCACTCCTCCCTCTCAGAACTTGGACCTCATCTGGCTTAGACAGATCCAGACTCTGTGCATGCTGCCAGTCTCTGTGCATCAGTCCTGCTTTATTTAGAAGGCTTTGTTTCCTTGTGTCCTCTACCCCCTCTGGCTCGCATACTCCTTACACCTCCTCATCTGCAGGGTTCCCTGAATTCTGAGGGATTGGGTGGAGACATTCCATTTAGGGCTGAGTGCCTGAGGTCTCTCACTCTGTATTTGTTCCCATCTGCTGCAGGAGGAAACTTCTCTGATGATAGCTGAGGAAGACACTGATCTATGAGTATAGCAGAATGTCATTAAGAGTTGTTTTATTGCTACATTGCTTTAGCTAAACAGTACTATTTGGTTTTCTCCTATGTCCCTGGCCTATCTAGTCTCAGATTCTTGACCACCCCGGCAGTGTTTGGGATGGGGTCCATAAAGTATTAAGTTCAGCACCTGTTTATTACGGTTTATTTTCAATGAAATTTAAGTAAAATAGAAGGTTATCCATATTATAACTAAACTACAAAGACCAATGCTACATTTTTATAAATGTTGTCTTGTCCCATTTGTTCTCCATTTTTAATACTATATGAGTAATATCTCTGTTGTTGTTTAAGTTTACATGGAGAGATTTGGAGTTTCTCATTACTACTTTTTGAAAACATGTTATGAATGTTTATAATCAGAACATAACCACTTTACAAAAATAATCTGCTTATTATCATCATTATTATAACTGTTTTGAAAGAGCACAGGTTTTGGAATCCAACCTTGGTTGAGATCTTGGGTATGACACTAAATAACACAAATCTCCACTTATCTGTAATGTAATGGTTTTTTTTGTTTTGTTTTGTTTTGTTTTTTTTGTTTTTGTTTTTTTTTTATTGGACTTGCCATTGTGCTTTCCTGTGGAGCTGAGTCCCATCTACATGGCATCTTTGGTCTCTGCCATCTTAGTCCATGAGCACTTCTTTGGTTTAGCAGTAGATTTGGTAGCAACCTAGGCTAACATTGACTGCAAATGACAAACCCAATCATTTGTTTCCTGATTTCACACCAGAGTTTAATGTCAAAAAGAGATTTTACAAGATGGGAAATTTGAAAACTCTATGAACAACACCCTACTAGTGAAGAGTGACTAATTTCCAATGAGAACATTGGAAGTCAGATAGGAGATGACCTGATCACACTTGCTCCTGTCTCTTCCATGACTTGACCCTGCAACCCAATCTTGATTTCTATGAGGTAATACATTTATTCCTACTTCCTCTCCATTGCTGATTTTGTTCCTTTGAAAATCAAATCAATTAAGGTTGGGTTTCCATTATTTTAAACCAAACTAATAACAGGTTTAAATGGATGGTTTTTAAAGAGAATTTCATTTGAATTTAAATATTTAAAGCATATTCTTTAACTTGTTAACTGATCATGTATGTGGTTTGTGAGAATTTTCATCCTCTTAACTCACTTTTATGAGCCCTTGCATATATATTTAGTTGAGCAATGCATGTTGCACATCCTACTTCCTACATAATAAACTGTGCTCCTCCAACTTTGTAGGTAAGTTTAACATATCTTTGTCATTAGTCTCCCTAACCACATCTTGTGCTCTTCCAACTTTCTAGGTAAGTTTAATGTATCTTTGTCATTAGTCTCCCAACTACATCTGACAACGTGCATTTGAGAAAACCAAAAGACTTTCAAAACTTGCACTTAAATAATGGCCAACATCTTACACTCCTACAATGATAACTTGCTAAGAATAAAAATGTAATGTTCTCTTCCTAAATGAACATGTATTCTTTATGCTGCCACTTTATTCTGACACTGTACCTACTGCTGACTCTGTAAAGTAATTGTTTGCTTACAGAAATCCCTTTGATGATTAAAACCATGTTTAATCCTTAGGCTTCCCCATTTACACACACACACACACACACACATACACATATTTCCCCATGGTAGGAGAAAGTTTCAGGAGAAAGAGAAAAAAGAAATGTCCAGTGAATACTGAAACTATCTAATTCTATAATTAATCATTGTTTCTTTGAGGAAATTCAACATCTGCCTTGAAACAAAGATTGAACATAGACTGGTGTGGAAGGCTCTTAAATTTCAAAATCCTTTGAAATTATGTCCCATTGGCCAGTTTAGATTTCTCTCCTTTAAAGTATCTAACAATTCCTAAATATCCCCAGATCTCCAATTCTTTATATTTCTTTCACGTAGAGAGTATTTCCTTCATTCTCAAATGAGTAGCAAGGGGGAATGCTCAGCAACATTTGGGTATGGGAGAAAGGGTATCATAGCTACTGTATGTGGATACTGTTTTGGCAGATTTGTCCAATTATGATCCTCACACAAGGCTCTCGTGAGAAATCTGGCTGCTTTGTCTAAAACTCTCTATAGAGTTGCCCTATATTTAACTTTTCCTTAACATTTAATCTTTAAGGTTGTATTTGCTTGTAGCTTATCTTTTATTTGGAGATGTATAGGAATCTATCGCTAAACATGAATTCATTACTGTACTCAATAGTAACTATTGAATATCTATTTGCTAGGTGGTGAGGGTAAAGGAGTAAAAAGAACGTGTGTTTGTAGTTCTTGAAGAACTGCATTATATTACAGAATGAGGCAAGGAATGTTAGAGCATAATAGAGTAAATTCTGTGACAGAGTTGAAAGTAGTATGGGACCCTAAAGAGTTGAAGAATTAGAGCTTTTTTACAAGCATAATTGAATTTACAGCATCTGTTTATGATAAGAGCTTCAAGAAGTCTGTACTAAAACATCAATAACTTGGTTTCATGAGATATAATCAACAATCACTATTAGGCAGACTTTCTGTAATGCCACTGGAAATCTCCTTCTTTTGCTAACAGTTATTCATTCTTCTTACTTATATCCATGTGCTTTGTCTGCTAAACTTTTTTCTTCCAGAATAGTATCTGATGAATAACAAGTCAACTACCTTTCAAGTTCTTCAACATAAGCACGTATTCGCATCATTAAGAATACTAAGGCTCACAGAATAGATTACCATCTAACGGTAATTATGAAATAATAAATTGTCTGAATGAGTCATTTATTCCTAGAATTGAGATCTTGCTATTTTTTAAAGACAAGGTCTCCTTTGAAAAATCTAATCAAAATTACAGCTTCTTTAAAGAAAAAAAAATCACATGCACACCTTTTTTTTTTTTTTTAATGAAACATCGAGGATTTATGGAGAAACCTATGGTATATCAAGGGCCCAATGATGGCTTCGTCATGGAAACATTACTCTCATCAAATCACCATTCTCATATATGATGCTATGATATGTCAAAGATTTCTAAGCATTTCTAAGCTACTCATTTCTTTCTGGTTCCTTTCTACCCAAGTGTTTCAAGGTCCATACAGTCTCAAGGGATCTCAGCTTTATATGAGTAAGTCTAATTAATATTCCAGAACAGTTACCCTGGGCTGCTAGAGTGGTTTTGTACACACACACACACACACACACACACACACACACACACACACATACTATTTTACCCCTTAAGATTGAATAGATTAAAAATTTTAGACTGGCACTGTTTAGTATATAAAAAACTAAAAACTTGAGCCACATTATAATTTAAAAGTTTTGAGAAGTTTTATTATTAAAATATAAGAGATTGATTGATTTTAATGGTATAGTCTATTTAAACTGAAGTATTTAAAATATTTGAACATTCAGTAAACACAAAGTGATACATTTCACATTTTTTCATTCAAGTCTTAAAGAATCTGCTGCATTATTTACTATTAGGTCTTACCTCAGTTTGTTCTAGCTTCACTAAAGAACTCAGTAACTATATGTAAATATAACCTTTTATAGGTATGATCATGTTTTTTTTTTCCCATTGTTGTTGTTAATTTTATTTCTGAAGATTTAGCTCAGGGTCTTATACATGCTAGGGAAGCACCCACCCCACCCCTGAATTATATCCACATCCCCTTTACATTCCATTTTTATGATGAGGTCTTAAATTAAAAAGTCTGAACTTAAACTCACTATATTCTGGGAAATACAAGTTTCGCTTGAAGAAAAGGTAGTATTATATTTTGTTGTATCATATACATGGAGGAAAATGGGATCTATGTGTCCTGACGGGCAATACAGTCACCTCAACCCATGTAGATGCTACAGCCTTTCACTCTTTCAAGAGCCAAAGGACATTCTTGCCTTAAGATAGACAAAATATCTTCAGCCATATTTAGTATCAGGCAAGCTCATATTAGTGCCCTGGCTGAATAAGACCACACCGGAGCTGACTTTCTGAACAAAATTTTAAAAATGAATGTATATTGTGACTAAATCCAGCATCATAACCAGGAATATGACCACAGGGTGTGTGAATCTGGGAATGGCTTTTGAAATGAAAGGAATTTGAAACAAATGAGTGTAAATGTGAGTGTGACTCTTTGTGTGTGTGTGTATATATATATATATATATACACAGAGAGAGAGAGAGAGAGAGAGAGAGAGGTATTCAGGTGCTATAGTATATTTAATGAGATAGTCTTAAAGGCCAAATGCCAAGACTGTAGCTCATTTGGAATATCTAACGTCTACTATACAAGTTCCTCTTCAGCATACTGCTAAGATAGGCTGTTCCTTAAATCCATTTAAATTTTTGAATACCAATTTTCTTGTCCTGAATGAAAAGATGGTTCCCTAAATCCTTGGCGTCACCAAGTTTTTATGCAATGAGCTGTGCTCTGTTGTGGTTTTAAATGGCATCTTTTAGAACAGGCATATTATCATCCTTTGAGGAAAGGGTACAGTGTTAAGTTTTGTAAAAGATACATTGGGAATCTTGAATATTTCTCCTTTCTTTCTTTTTTTTTTAAAAATATGGGATGCTTCACGAATTTGCATGTCATGCTTGTGCAGGGGCCATGGTAGTCTTCTGTGTGTCATACCAATTTTAGTATATGTACTGCTGAAGCAAGCACAGAATCTTGAATATTTTGCTCAGAATTTTTTTTAAAAAACCTCAATGTTAGGAGTTAATAAATATTAATATGATTTTAATAGTGACTACAAAATCACAGTGTTCATTGCATTACTCATTGAAAAATGCAATGACTCAATTTTATAGTTGTTGCTTATGCAATTTAGAAAACTGCTCAGGCACTTGATAAAGGAGAGAACTCCAAACCTGATAAAAGAGTTTAGAATGACCAATTCATTTCTCTAATAGGATTTAGAATAATTGCAATTAAGACT
The DNA here is from genome assembly GCA_026225945.1 of Cricetomys ansorgei. NCBI lineage: Eukaryota > Metazoa > Chordata > Mammalia > Rodentia > Nesomyidae > Cricetomys > Cricetomys ansorgei. The sequence continues at coordinate 10,997,145 of JAMJFZ010003875.1, read as the reverse complement.
AAAAACAACTCCAAATACGTTATACATTTACAATCTTTCCATGCTCAAAAGAATCTACCAATATCAATTTTCCCCAAACTTTACAAAATCGAGAATACATCGCTTCCTCACTGCCAATCTGTCTTCAACATTAATCCAGCATTTGAAGGACACTAAATAGATTTAACAAGTAGAAATAAGATGTAGTTCACTATTTTATTAGAGGTACATCAGTTATTAATCGGCTTCTGTTTGTTCAGTATATAATAACTTGTGTTCCCTAATGATCAAGTAACTTTAGAGATATGATGATTATGAAATATCTGGTGTCCCAAAGACTAAAAGGAAGAACTTAACCATCGGAGAAAGCTAGTTCAAATTTCAATGCTCCGTTGGATTGTGGTTACATTTTAATCAACTTCAGATTGACAAATGTGTCTGCAGCTCAGCTGACAAACACCTTTGTAACTCAAACAAAAATTGTTTTAGAAAGAAAAAACTAACCAAAGGTGAGTAATAAATGCTTGAGTTTAAATCTATGTACATTCCTTTCTGGGATTTACTCACCTCTTTTGCCAACTGAATTTTCATCACTCAAAACCAATTTGATGTTCTTACGAGCTAATCTTGCTACTTTCCTGGAATGGGCAGTGTTATTGACCTGTTGCTGTACATTGAGGCCCATGTCTGTGCCTGCATCACCCATGCCTACCATAGGTTACTCCCTCCAGATGACCAAGTAAGGTACAAATACCACGACAAGGCCTATTTCTTAGTGCTGTACTACTTTGTTGACTCTAATTCAATGATTCACAAATGGCTTTGCTGGTTCTGATATTTACCCTTCCATATACAGCTCCTTCAACTAAGAATCATGCTTATATCACAAAATTGTGACTCTCCCTAAACTTCAACTTGATCCTCCTAATTTCTTCCATGCAGGCATTTCTCTTAATAAACTCCTATGTGCTTAATATATGGTATCTATTTCTTAGGAGGCTTTGGGTGATATGTCAAGTCCATGTTTGTCTTTACCAACCCAAACTCTACAGTCACAACACAGTGACGAATACAGGGAAAATGGTCCTTCACAATTTAGCCAAAGCACTCCTCCTTGGCCATCATTTCTCTAGGTTTGGAACCTAGTATACCCAAGTTGCTTCTGTACCTAGCACTCTATCCGTGAAGATACTGTATTCAGTCCTAACATTGACTTCCTCTGTAATTTGTGCAACAACCTCTTCTTTGTATGACTATTTGCTCCTCTCCTTTAGTAAGCCTTTCTGAACCCCTCTATTCAAAACTTAGGCAGTGTCTTCTTGCACACATAGTTTTGTTGGCCCACTTTTTATTACTTTGACATGTTTGAGGATTGCAGATACTTCAGCATATCCTTCAATTTGCAATCACCTGGTTTGTCCTCATGATTAGGTCTGAGTTATACAGTTTTGTTCACCAACCCCACTTTTGATAGAGAGCTAATATCCAAAATATATAAAGAATTCAAGAAACTAGACATCAACAAAACAAATAATCCAAATAAAAATAGGATATAGATCTAAACAAAGAATTCTCAAAAGAGGAATCTCAAATGACTGAGAAACACTTAAAGAAATATTGGACATCCTTAGCCATTCATGAATTCAAATCAAAACTACTTTGAGATTCCATCTTACACCTAGAAGAAAAATGGCTAAGATCAGTACCACAAAAGACAGCTCATGCCAGTGTGGATGTAGAGCACAGGGAACACTCCTACATTGCTGGTGGGAGTGCAAACTTGTACAGCCACTATGAAAATCAATATGGAGATTCATCAGGAAATTGGAAATCGACTTACCTCAAGATCCAGCTATACCACTCTTGGGCACTCTATCCTACCAGAAAAGTCCTTGCTCAATTATGTTCATAACATGTTTATTCATAATAACCAGAAATTGGAAACAATCTAGATGCCCCTCAACTGAAGAATGGATAATGAAATTGTGGTGATTTACAAAATGGAGTATTCCTCAGATATTAACAAAAAATGACCTCATAAATTTTGCAGGCAAATGGATAGAACTAGGAAAAAATCATCCTTAGTGAGGTAACCCAGTCCTAGAAAGAAAATCATGGTATGTACTCACTTATATGTGGATATTAACTATTAAGCAAAGGAGAAAGGTATTACAATCCACAGACCCAGAGAGACTATGCAACAAGGAAAGCCCCGTTGGGACACAGGAAGTAGAACAGATGTTGCAGTTGGGATGGGAAGAGAAGTGGAGGGGACCAGATAGGGGGAGAGGGATAGAGGAAGAGAATATTTGGAGAGATGGCCAGAATTGGACGACAGTTAGCAGAGACTCAGGAGACCTAGTGCAGAGGAAACTCACTGGAATCTATGAGGGAGGCCCTAGTGAGGATCTCTAATAACAGAGGATAGGGAGCCTGAGCAGGCCATCTCCTGAGACCTGGCAAGGCTTCGCAGTGGTAGGACTGGGACACTATCCCAGCCACGAAACCTTCGACCTATGGCCTATACTCTCTGCACGATCTGCTGGGACAATGGCAGGAAAGAATCCCATGCCAAAGGAGGGAGCCCATGCCTGACACTGAAGAGCAGGCATGGAACTAGAGACCTGATAGCCCAGAAATTATTTCTAATGATGTCCTGCTCTACTCATAGATTAGTGCCTAGCTCAATCTTCAACAGAGAGGCTTCCTCCAGCAACTGATGGGAACAAATGCAGAGGCCCAGGGCCAAACATTGTGCAGAGCTTGGAGAACCCTGTGGAAGAGGGGAGGGAGGGATTTCAGGGACCAGAGGGGTCGAGGACACCAGGAGAACAAGCTCCAAGTGTCAGCTGAACAGCACTCTTAGGGGCTTACAGAAACTGAAGTGGCAGACAAGGAACCTGCAAGGTCACCTAAATATGTATTTCGGTTGTCAGGCTTGTTCTTGCAAAACTCCTACAGCCTAGAGTTGGGGAGTCTTTGGCCCTTTTACCTGCCCTTGGGACCCTTGTTCTGCCTGGGTTTCCTAGTCCACTCTTGATGTAGGGAGCATTGCTAGCCTTGTTCCATCTTGTTATGCCCTGTTTGAGCAGTGACCCTGGCGATAAGCAGGGGTGCAGAACAAGCAAAAAAAGTAGGCATTTTCTCCCTCACTTTTACCTAGTAGTTTTAGTACTAGGCATTTAGTACACTGGCATTTCATACATTTCATATCAGGCAATATACAGTGATTTTATTGTTATATATGCACTATGTGTATGCATGCAAATATGTGTATTTGCACGTTTGTATGAGAGTGTGTGTGTGTGTGTGTGTGTGTGAGAGAGAGGGGGGGGGAGAAGGCCAAAGGTCAGCCTTATATAGTATTTTCAGGAATCCCATCCACATCTTTTAAAGACAGTCTCTTCTTGATCCGAACTTACCAAATAGGTTAGACTGGCTTGCCAGTAAGCCTCAAGGATCTTCCTATGTCCACATGGCCAGCACTGGGGTTACAAACATGCCCCCATGGCCACCATTCTTGAAAGGATTATATAGATCAAACTGAGGTCCCCATGCTTCAGAGTGAAGCACTTTACTGACTCAGCCATCTCCCCAGTCCAAATAGAAATAGTATTCTTTCAACATTTAGTAGAAGGCTTTTTACCATGGAGAAGTACCTTTCATCTACATAAATTTATTCAGACAAATATCACTGGAGCACATTCATTAAATGTGTTATAATCTGGAATGATGATACCATCATTTAATTCTCCAGTTGTTATTTTTTGGCCAGCTTTCTTTCAAGCTTACTTTTTTTGAGTGTGATAAATTTCTGTCCTTATGTGGTGATATCCTTAGTTTCTATTATTAAAGATATTCTTGGCTCTTCATATTCTTTTACAGCACCAACTCTGGAGTCAATATTTCTTCTAGGGACCCTGGCTAATCATAACATGTGAAGCGAAGATACCAATATTAGGTCTGATTATTCCTTAGGTACAACTGATCAGCACAGAGCTAGAAACACACATATTTACTTCTATGTTTACATTAATTTCTCTGTCTACAGTGAAAACTATTTATCCACTCATGTATCTCCAGTTCTAAACCAGTGTTGACTGATTTCACCTAATATTATCATTATGACACCTGAAAACTGACTATCTAATAATGAGAAACATGACTGGGGTTCTTCTTAATAAATGTATTTATTTATTCCATGTATGCAAGTGTTGTCAATCTCTGGATAGCGTTGGGCCAACAGCCCCTTGCAAATAGGCTTGCCTCATGCTTAGGTTTTCTTTTGTACCGATCTTCCTTCTATTCCTGGAAAGCCCACACCATTAGACTGGATGCAATTCCAAATACACAATTACTAAAATAATCAATTCAAAATCAAGTATGCAATGAATTTGAGGTGTTTCTGGAAGCAATCGCATGTTGCATTAGGTGAATTTACTCTAACCTTCATTCTGAACATGCAGATCCCAAACTTTATATCAAGCATGCTGTCACATCATGCCCCACAGCAAAGGCTGCACAAACAACTTGGCAGCTACTGAATGCTATAAATTGCAGCATTTTTACTGTTCATGAAGAGATTTCTGCTCTTACAGAAACACAATGTTTTAATTTTGGGAAAATATGGACTTTTCTATTTTCCTCCCATCATTCCTTAACATCTAAGTATTATATTGTTAGACATGTTTGATTTTTAGAACCTGCTGTTTGAGAATCTGGAGACATGATGCAACAGTTAGAGAACTCATGGTGCAAGGGTAAGGACCAGAGTTTCTATTTCTAGAACTCACATAAGTGCTGGGTGGTGTGGCAGCTGCTTAAATTCCAAAATTCAGAAGATGGAGACAAGCTCAGACCACGCTGGCTAACCAGACAGCCTCACTAGAGGGCTCATCATTCAACTGTAAGGACTTGCCTCAGTGAATAATATGGAGAATTATTGAGGAAGATTCCGAATGTCAGTATTGGGCCTCTGTAACCATTCAAACGTGCATACACACGTATACATATGAAAAACATTCTAAATATTTTTCCTCCCTTTTTTTGTTGAAAAAAATTCTTCTCTCATATAATAAATCCTGACCACAGTTTCCCCTCCCTCCACTTCTCCCAGCTCTCCCCACCAGATCTTTGCCAGATCCACTCTCCCTCCATTTCCCTTCAGAAAAGAGCAGGCCTCGAAAAGATATCAGCCAAACACAACACAACAAGATACAATAAGACAAGGCACAAACCCTCATTTTAAAGCTGGATAAGGCAACCCAGTAGGAAGGAAAGGGTCCCAAGAGCAGGCAAAAGAGTTAGACACACCTCTACTTCCATTGTTATGAACCCCATAAAAACATCAATCTAACATCCATAACATATATGCAAAGAACCTGGTGCAGACCCATGCATGCCCCATACTTGCCATTCCAGTCTCTGTGTGCCCATATAAGCCCTGCTTAATTGATTCAATAGTCTGTGCTCTCCTGGTTTCCTAATTCCCTCTGAAAAATTCTGTATGAGTTACTGTTCTGAGTTTCATTAAATAGTTATTAAATTAATTTTTTTAAGATTAAAATAGGATTTCCAACAATTTCTGAAATAGTCCCAAACATATGTTTTCCTTTTTTGTACTGTTTATTGCTGCAAAGCAGCACTGACAATATTGAAGATTATAGGTAAAAAAGTATCTATCAGCTCTGAAAAATCTGAAGATGCTCTGTGTCCTTCAGTATTATGTATTTAATCAGGGTTTCATTCTTTATTTAAAAAGAAGGGTGTGAATCCATCTCATTATGATGCAAATTTTCTATTTTTAACTAATAGTAAAGTCATATGTGTAGTAATAAATTGTTTCTAAACAAATCCATGGTTGGTTTCAGTGAGTGTTTGATTTGAATGCCTTTTCTATGTACCTATACACCCAGAGCTGTGTAAAATTACTGAGTGAAAAATGAAGCAAGTGGAATGGTCAACATTCACAAAACTATCAAGTTATAAGGAATTCAAAAGAAATGAGAAAAAAAAAGTGTATTAGTTATTATTATTATTTTTTTTGCTGCACCAAAATATCTGCCAACAGCAACTTAAGGAAAGAAGGGCTTAGTTTGGCTCATGGTTTGAGGGTATAGTCTATAGTGACAAGGGCTTGAGAGAAACAGTCACATTGCATCTGTGATCAGGAAGCAGAGTGCAAAGGATGCTTGTGCTCAGCTTATTTGCACCTTTTGGTTCACTCCAGGACTCCACCCCATGGGTTCTTTCTATTCATAGTTAAGGGGAGCTTTCGCCAACTTAATTAACTTAATCTAATCAAGCCTTCTCAGGCCTTGCTACAAGGTAGTAATAATTCCTTACAAATATGGCCAGAAGCTTGTCTCCTCAATAATTCAATATCCTATAAAATTCATAGTAAACAGTTAACCATTACAAAGAGCCAAGAGTGTAGAAATTCTATGTCACATTTTTTGAGATTTTTTTAATAAATACAAATAGTTTTATTATAAAATTATATTTAGTGTTGTCAAAATAAAACAGGCCACCTGCACTCTGTAATTGAAGCCGATTGAACATTGCATCAATTCAAGTATCACTGAGCAATTGCCTCTCCAATGGGAGAATCCAGTTAGATGAAAATTTATTTTCATTTGAAGATTTTGCAGAGGAACATAATATTTTAAAATGGTAATACACCCCATTTTGACTATTTTCCTTCATTCCTTTTTGTGGCTAAGCAATTATCCTAAATGTGAAAATGCACAAGAAAAATTTTGCAGATGAATGCTATCAATTTGTCTGGGTTGATTGAGCATCCTGAGACACAATCCCTGTCCTCCTGGAGATTATGCTTTATTTATGGAAATAAATCACACTTCAATTTTGATTTTGGGGGAGCAGAAATTACAACTCTCAAATACACATTCATTACAATAAATACGCATATGTTAGGCCACTGATTATACAGCAACTTTTTAGAATAAAAAAGTCTTTCACTGCCACATATCCAGTCGGGATTTTAGAAATTGAATCAAGGATAAAATAGAATGAATTCCTTTAATTTATCCTTAGATGGAAGAGCAACAGCAACAGGTGTATACTTTACCTGTAATTCTAGTGGAATTTGAGATGGACCACTCATAGCTATAATCTGAGTATTATCTGAGGGAGAAAATCCATTCACCACCATGAATTCCTAGATTCTTGCCCTGGGCTTCTATAATCTTCTCAGTCAATGAGTTAGTGACTTAGTGAGTTAGTGAGTTAGTAAATTATTGCATGAATGGTGGTTTTGTAAACCATGATATAATATCTGAGTATAAGGCTTTATATAAATCTTCCTGAATCAAAACAGTTTGCAGCTCAAGTCATATGGCACACACTTGTTGCATAATTAAAGAAAAACTTAAGTGTGACAGAACAGTATAAGGTGCATAAAAAGATCATAAATGAGGACGGTTACCAGTTGGGAAAACTCTAAAGCCAGTACTTAAAAACGACTGTCTGAGTCTTGGAAGATGACCTGGCTCATTTTGCCATGATGTACATCACTTATTATTTCTGTATTAATTTTCCTCACAAGAGTGCCATGGTTACAAGGCTGAAAACTGGTTTGCAGAAGAAAATTACAAGCCAGTGGATAAAGGATAGCCATTATAAATTGCTATCATGTGGTAATTTTTCATTGTGTCTATATTACATATATTTCCTTTCCGTGCAAGATGAACTTCATTAAGTCTTTCACAGACTATCTCAGGGCCTAAACTGCACCTCTTCATAGAACAGGTGAAAAAATGCTACCTGACCTTTCTACCAGGATAAAGGAAGGTTTAAGCAGATGTGACTGAAACATGAGTCAGCCAACGAACAACGTTATTACTGTGCCCCTCCAACAACTTGAAAGATTTTTATTTAACACTTAATAACTTAGGTATCTACCCAGCCTAGAAGACCCTTCAATAAGACTTTTCTTCACACAGCTCTCCCACTCTAACAACAATGACAGGATAATGTATACCATGCTCTCAGTAAATACTGAATAAGTGAGTGCCCTCAACTAAGAAAGGCTTAGGAATCCACTAAGTTTCATTAATTCAGTATGGAAACACTAAAACTTAGTGTGGTTATTTTTTCCTTTTTTCATACTTGGATCAAATATAAAACTTTTTCAAACAGTGTCATACACCTTGCCTACCTCATCCCTACTCCTGAGTTTCACACTATCCCCTCTCTTTATGCTTTGAGCTCTCTTCCATCTCGCAGTGTGTTGTTATCGCCTGCATCTCAGTATTCCCTCCCCGCATCTCAATCCTCACTCCATCCCTCAGTGTCATGTGTGATATGAATCAAGATTGGCTGAAACTCAAGGAGATGGGAAGGACTTCTGTGCATCTTGATAACAACACAACTGACAACTTAGCTGTTTGATTTTTACATCATAAAAGCCCCTGAATCAGAAGGGTCACAAAATACGTTCCCAGGAAAATAGCCTAGTTTACAATGATGTGGGAAAGTAGGAGTTAAGGGTAAAGTGATTGTGCAGTCTGATCTAAGGTTCTAGAAACTTCTGAGTAGTGAAGCCAGTATATCTCATGAATGAGGAATTTAAACAAAATTTGACATGCAACCATAACAATCATTTTCTGGGATGATGGTTAAAGTTTTCTGTAGTTCTTCCTCAAGCACTACAAGCATGAAAAATGATGGTGACCCATTGGGTTCAATGGACAGTGAAAGGATCATGTTGATGCTCGGTTTCTTATGAGTGCCTGGTAGAAGTCTGGAAGTTTTGACAAGCATCTATTCTGAGGAATATCACAAAAATATAGGAGATAAGAGACATCCATGTAGAAACGGTGGTAGGGCTATAGTTTTTCAATAAATTGAAAAGTGTGCTGTCAGATTTTAATCAGTGTGCAAATGTGTTCTGCTCTAGGACAGATTCACAATGACTGTGTTTATTGGATGAAGTATATAAAACAAGAGATTCTTGTTACTCCATTTTCTGTTGCTCATATTTATAATATGCTGTCATAGAGTGGGGATCTTATAAGGCTCATACCTTGGTCCAAGGTTAATGGGTTCATAGTGGCATATTTACTGGCAGAGTTCCAAAGTGGTTTAATTCACAAGAAAAAGAGCAAATTTGAGTATCTTCTGGTCAATTAATTTTTCTCCCACTTTAATCATGGGTACTTTACTCTGTAGGCCTTTCTAATCATAACTACTTTGCAAAGGTGCCACTTCTTAGTACCATAGCTGATTACAGTTTCCATACTCACAAAACTTCACAATAGGGATTAATTCCAGTATTAATTTTCGAAGAGGCAAATCATGTTCTAATCATAGTACCCTTCTATGTCATGGGAAGTAAGTGCCCATTGAATCAGGGTAAGACAGCATCAGAGGTTTAATGATTGTGTAAAGAAGACAAGGTGCTTGTAGAGATGAAAGAGAACTTTATCTTACCAATACATAAAATAATAAAACAGTAATAAGGTAGTAATAAATGTATTAGAATAAAATGTCAACTGACATTTTTCCTACTTTGGAGTTGTAACTGAAGATAACAAGAGAAAGGTGCCTACATATTTGTTATTTGGTTGGCTGTCTGGTTGGTTTTTTGTTTTGTTTTGTTTTTGTTTGTTTGCATGTTTGTGTTTTCAGACAGGGACTCTCATTATGCAACTCTGGCTAGTTGAACTTGCTCTGAAGACCAAGCTGGCCTCACACTCACATATATCCACTGCCTCTGCCTTCTGCCTGAGCCAGTTGGGATTATATGTGTGAATAACCATGGCTAGGACTAAATGCCTCTATATTTTAAAGAATGTCCTAAATATATGAATAGAAATGTTGAAAGATAGCAAAGGACTCATGCTACAGTGGCTATACTACTTACACTATATTGAACAGGGTTTGAGATCCAAACTGGGTGAAGTGTAATGTGCCTGAGACCTGGAAGGTTCTCAACCTGAAACCTCTGAAAAAGCCTGTAAGCAGCTCTAGAGAACAGAGTCCACGCAGCCCACCTATACCAGCAACAATAGTACATCAGTGAATAGAATATTGCTTCCTTGAGTCATTTCATGCTCCTCTGTTCTAATCTAATGTTGCTAACAAGGGGAGCAGAATGTGGGAAATGTTATGCTAGAGAAGTGGGCTTCGTCATTTTCTCAACGTTAATCCGTGAGATTCTTGAGTCACACCACACTGAGGAAGAGAGAAGGCTAAAAGTGAATGAGAGACTGAATGTTGTCTTAGATTTATTTTTAATATTTGAAGATGACACTAGTCTATTATTACTCAGAAGTAGCCAAGAAAGCCATAGACTTTGAGAGAACGGAGAAAAGAGTCAGGAGAATGGCTGGAGGGCAGCAGTGAAAAAACCTGACCTTACTGTATCCTTCTTGGCTCAGCTCATTCAACAAATAGACGCAAGAAAGGTCAGAGCAATAAATATTTTTGCTCATACAGTGACATAAAACTGAAGGGAAATATGTGAGTGATGCTATAATTGGACGATTTTCTTTTCCTATTTTACAGAACTTATTTTAAAATCAGAATCGAGCTTTCTACTACCTTCATGTATGCTCCAAGTATATGAAACTCTGCCGATAAAAAAAAAAATATTGAGAACCCCTGTGGGAGAGAGCAGGAGCCACGGAATTGAAACTGGGGGAGGGAAGCCTGCACATTTTGCAGTCATTCACGTAGAATTGACTCAGATGACTAGTACCTGTCCCTGGGCCACCCTAAAGTGTTTGCCTCCCACTCCACAGAGACAAGACACCAAGTTGGCTGGTAGTAGGTAGTCTTGGGAATAAGTAGTCATATAATTTCATCCCCAGATCACTGTCCTGAGAGGAGCTCTGTTAAAAGACTTTGCCAAATTTTTCACTTTTTAACAATAACACACTTTTCTAGGCTCTGAGGATCTAAAGACCCATAAGGGAACTTGAACTTACAGAACATCATCTGTGTGGAGATCTGAAACTATTTTGTGATCTTAATAGAAACCCTACAAAGCCCAGCTTTCTTGGTCTTGGGAGAAAATTTAACTAAAGTTGATTAAATTACTGGAGACTTGGTTTCTCCATTTTTTTTCTAGAAAAGATACACTTAGGTTTGTGAGAAAATCAAATAAAAGAGTGAATATCGTTGCCGGAAGGCTCTGGTAATTTAAATTCTCCACGCCTTTATTTAGCTCAGTCGTCTTTTTCCTACCACATTTTTCCCCTCAAACATACCATACTATTTCCCTCCCCCATGCAATTCCACATGCTCCCATAGATACATGCGATATTATGCTTCCAGCTTTTTTCTTGCTATTATCTTTCAGGTGTCAGCTCAAATACTGCTGTATTAGAAAAGCATTTCCTTACTTTCTTCCAAATGATGCTACTGCTTTATATTTGTATAGTATAATCTTGCTTCTGTATCTTACAGTATTTATCACATTAGAATTTTGTCCATTTACTTTCCACCTTCTCCAAGGGCTTCTAAAGTATTTGAGATCCTATTTTGTCAGTCTTATTGACTGCAGTATTCAAAGTGGTACAATTTCTGATATGCTAAAGTAGACATAGTAAATATTTGTTGAATGGATGGCATGATCCCTCTGTGAATGCAGGTCTCTAAGAAGCTTAAACTGAACACTCTGAGATGACAAAGCAGTAAAGAAACATAGTAAAAGAATTGGACAACTGTATTCTTGTGAAGGCACCAAGATAAATCTCTATGCGAGAGAGAGGTCTCACAGGCTGGTGTGCTTAGAAACAAAGGGCACCAAAAGCTGTAGTTGGAAAAACAGTAGCCCTGTATTCTTTGTCATCAAACATGGCCTCTGTGAAAGCAAGGTGTGAATTCTCATCTGGTAGAATATTTTCAGACCAGATGAACCATGTCAAGCCAAAGGCCTGAGTGTAAACCAGTATTTAAATAATGTTATTTTTCAGAGCAACCTGGAATGATCTTACAGGCTAAATACCAGTGTGTTCTGGTATTTACAGCTAACCTTCAATTAATAATTTTTATCTTAAAATTAATCAGAGACCCATATGGCATGGTAGTTGAGCCTTAACGTGCTCCTGGGGAAAAGGGGACATTCATTGGAGTGGCTGTGGCTGACACAGATCTATGTGCATGGACTCAAGGCTCATTTCTTGAGGATACTATGTACATTTTGTATGACACTAGGGTCTAAGTCTATGAGCATGGACTTATACAAACTTTCACAATTGCTAACAGCAGCTCTCACAGTGTACACAGGGTGATTCTTCTAATATCATGTCCTGCTTCCAGCAGGCAAAACACTGCCTTTGTTTTTAGAAGGATATACCACTTGTAGGGATGAGATAGCAGACTGGAAGAAACATAGGCTTTGAATTTACATTTAATTCTCTGATTTGAACACTTCCAAATTAAGTTGCAAAAAATATTTAATCTGAGCATCAAGATCTTGATTGATAAATGGGGAATGGAAGTCCTTGGGTTTGAAGTTCAAGGGTGACACTGATGTTGATTATCTTTTTGGTTAAGAAAGAGATTTATGGAGTTAGAGAGATGGCTTAGCAGTTAAGAGCACTGGCTGCTTTCTCAGAGGACAGGGGTTCAATTCTCACCACCCACATGGTGACTCACAACCATCTGTAACTATAGTTCTAGGATATTTGATGTCCTTTTCTGGCTTCTGTAGGTACCAGGGATGTATGTAATATACATGTGATGTATATCCTTAGCACTGCTTACAGCCAGGCTGTCTATGATCCAGACCATCAAGGAGGGGCATTGCAAGGAAAGAAAGAGTCAAGGAGGGGCATTACAAGGCAAGAAAGAATCTTGTCAATATGTGTCTCAGAGGATGCTGTAATGGTGGAGGAGGAGCGTATTTAGAAAAATTTTATCAATTACATGAGATATGGATATGTTCTCTAATGGGTGTGGATGAGTATGACCCGAGTAGAGTATGATCTGGTGTCTAACAGAGAAAGTAATATGCAAAGTAGGATATTTCCGAGGATTCAATAAGATAATGCATGTCAATGTGTTTGGCACATAAATAGTTCTTTTCATTTTCCATTCTTTCTTTTTATATTTTTATTTCTACCAGCCATGTTGGTTTGAATGAGAACCTCCCCCCCCTTAGGAGTTTTCATATGTTTAAATTCTTGGTCACCAGTTGGTAGAATTATTTGGGAAGGATTAGGAGGTGTGTCACTGGGGGCAAGCTTGATAGTTTAAGAAACTCCTGCTATTCCCAGTGTTCTCTCTATTCCTGATTGTAGATCAAGATGTGAGCTCTTAGCTGCTGAACCAATACTATACCTGCATGCCTGCTGCCATATTCTCTGCTATGATAGTGATTGGACTCCTGTTCCTCAGGAAATATAAGCCCCAAATAAACCCTTTCTTCTATAACTTGCCTTGGTCATGGTATTTTGACACAGCAATAGAAAAGTAACTAAAATACCAGCTTATATAAAAGCATCCCTTTCTGATTGTAAGAAGAAACAATAATAGCCAGAAACTGGCATTCGAATAACATTCTCTGAAGTTCATTTCTGAGGGTTCCATGTCACAGTCCACAGGTATGGGCGAGGAACTTAAACTCTCTGTATCTTAATTGTTTCAGCTGTCAAGTAATCTTACTCCATAGGAGTATTGTGGCAATCACGAGTAGATTCCTTACTCCTATATGTTTAGCACTCAATAGATGTCAAACAACTCACCGTCATCCACCTTTTCAGATAATCTTTAGGTATGAAAGAGGGTTATAATTAGAATGAAGTACGAATTAGAAATAAATGGAATTGTTTTTCTGATATGGTGCAAAAAATCATCTTTAGATACTACCTTTGGGTTTAGTATATCACCTTTCCAAAGTCTTGGCCATTTTTTTTTTGTCATGGAATCAAAAGAAATGAATGAATAAAGAAAAAAAAACAATATATACAAGCCAGAGGCTAGAGACAACATTTTGCTTCCCATGACCTATTTTTCTGATATTATATAAAGAATATGTAATGTTACATGGGGAAAGGGAGTACTCAGATTTAATTAAGGCTGATAAGCTGCAAACATCACCAGAAAGAAATTATATGATCTTTCTAAAGACAAGAAGAAATCCTATGTAGAAAAACCACATAAAATATGTGTTGTTATTAGTTTGAATATGGAGACTATATATCAAGGATTGATTCATCAGTACTAATGACACAAGAAACTAAATTTGGTCAACAACTGATAAAGCTGAAATGGTACCAGGCCTCCCGAAGCTGAAAATTACAATGTTAGTTGATACCTTGATTTTATCTGAGGTACCCTACAAAGAGAATTCAGTCATTTTTTGTAAGATCCTTGAACTACCTATACAAAATATAAATAATAGTGTTGTTTTAAGTCTTTTTATCCCTGGACTGAAACCAACTTGATCATTGTGTGTGAATGATCAATGTGTTCTTGAGTTTGACTTGCAAGAATTTTATTGAAAAAATTGCATCTATTTTTAATCACATAATTTAATTTTATGCTTCTCTTTTTTGTTATATTTTTATTCAATTTTGGTATCAGAGTAATGCTAGCTTCATAGAATGGGTTTGGCATTGTTATTTGACTTTTTATTTTAGGTAGTAGTTTGAGGAACACTGATGTTAACTCTTTATTAAAATCTTTGTTGAGAAGGTTGCATTTATGTATTTAGGAGTGTGTGTGTGTGTGTGTGTGTGTGTGTGTGTGTGTGTGTGTGTGTGTGTGTGTGTGTGTGTGTAAAACAACAATTAAAAAAAAGAGGCCATTAAATTGATATAGAGTAGGACAGGAGTTGGCAGGAACATGAGAGGCTTTGAAAGGGGAAAGGAAGTGTAGAAATAATGTAGTTACATTATAATCTCAAAAAATAAAAAAACGTATTTAAAGTAGAATTTGGCAATGAATCTGTTGCAATCCTGGGCTTTTATTGTTAGGAAACTTTTTATTACCACTTTAATTTTGTTGCTTGTCATAAATCTATGCTTTGATTTAATTTTGGTATGCTATATATGTCTAGGAATTTACCCATTTATTCTAGATTCTGTGGTTTATTGGAATACAAGCTTTCAAATTAATCTTCAATGATCCTCTGGACTTTACTGGAATCTGTTGTAGGTCTTCCATTGGTTAGATTGGCTAGGAACTTGTAGATCTTGTCCACTTTTTCAAAATATATCTCTTCACTTGGTGCATTGTTCTTTCAGTCTCATGTTTATAATTTTCTTCTACCTAGTACTTTGGGGTTTAGACTGTATTGTTTTTCTAATCCTCCGGTGCATAATTGGATCATTATTTTTGAGATTTTGCCTTTTTTTCCTTAACGTAAGCACCTAATAGCTATAAACTTCTATCATAGAAAAACCATACAGGTGCTTCATAGGCTATGGCAAATCATGTTTTCATTTTAATTTTCTTTGCAAAATCTTGTAACTTCTCCATAATTTCTTCAATGACTCACTGGTCATTCATAAGTTTATGAATTGTTCAAGGCTTAATATAATTGTTCAGATTCTACATTTTCTCTTGCTATTCATTTCTAGTTTTATTTCATGATGATCTGATAAAGTTTAAGAAATAATTTCAACTCAACTCTTTTGATATATTAGGACTTTCTTCATGATCTAGAATATGGACTATTTTCAGGAAGGTTCCATTGGCTGCTGAGAATAACGTATGTTGCTTAGCTGTTGTCTGTAACATTATGTTGATAAATTCCACTTGCAGCCTGTGGAATTTACTTGTTAATATTAAGTTTACAAGACATACCTAGATATGTGAACCATTTGCCACTTGAATTCAAGAAGTACTTGTTTCATGAAATTGGCAGCCTCGTCATTTAGTCAGTCGTATGTACTTAGAATTGTCAAACCTTTTTGGTGACTTTTTCCTTTTTTAGCATATAGTGGTCTTTAAAATCGCTTCTGAATAAATTTTAAGTCTACTAAATGTCAGAATAGCTAAGCCAGCTTGTTTAACTTTTATTTTCATGATAGACTGGCTTCCATTCCTTAACTCTTAGATTATAGCCACTTAGATTTTACCACTGATATTTGTCTTTTTTTGGAGATAAGAGTTAGATCTTTTAATTCACTCAGCTCGTCTGTGTATGCTTATTGACTTGAACCTATTTACAAGGTTATTATTGAGAGATATTTGCTAATTTCATAATTTTGCTTTCTTGGTTGAATGAACTATTGCTCTTTCTTTTATTTCTCCACTATTTCTGTTAGCAAACTGCTGATTTATTGTATTGGACATGATATGTCTCTTCCTAGCTCACTTTAGCCCATCTCTGCCTTTCGTTGAATTCATTCCTTCCTGTGCTCATCTTTCTTCTTCCTCTGTGTAGTTCTCATTTAATTACTCCTTAGTGTTAGTTTGGTGTTCATTAACTGCCTCATTTTATTTTTAATATACATACTTGTCTATAAAATTTTAAAGTCATCTTTGCTGGATATGATAACATTAATTGTCAGTTATTTACTTTCAGGGCATTAAGTGCATTATTTGATATTTTCCTACATGTGGGGAATTTTCTCCCAAGGATTTTATTGAAAATATTCCATATACTTTTAGCATGAAATTCTCTTTCTTGTATGCTCCTCCTGGTATCCAAAGGATCTTTAATGTTCTTTTCATTGGCTTTTTAAAAGTAATCATTGACATTGGTTGACCTATCAGTTTTTGTAAGTTGCCTTCAAGCCCTGGAATTCTATTTTCCACATGGTCCATTCTATCGGGTAGGCTTTCTATCATACTATGTCAAGTAACTAAACTCAGTTGTCTACACGCAAAAAGGAGACATGGAAGTAGGCTAGAGATCTACTGCGAAGAAAGGAGGCAGTGGGAGTGGGTGTGGGTGAAGGAGGGAAACGGGGCTGAGTAAAATTCATTATATAATTGTATATGTAATTGTATAATGTATATAGGTATACATTATATATAATTCATTATATAAATGTATGAGATGGTCAAGTTATAAAAATTAGAAAAATACAGGAGAAACACTTGGACAGATATTTCTCTAGAGATTACATAATAAGGGCCAAAAACTACTAAAAATATTCAGCATTACTAATAATTAGAAAATGCAAATCAAAGCACAATGAGATATATACTTTTTTATAACCATTAATTATGGTTATGGAGACAAGAAGAAAACCCACCATAAAACAAAGCAGTAAGTAACTGATATGGAAGTTCCTTAGGCAATTGAAAACAGAGGTTCCATGTGACCTATCAGTCCTACTTCTGAATAAATATAAGAAAGAATTTGAGTTATTTGTACACCCATGCTATTTTTAGCATTATTCAAAACAGTTTTTAGTAAGTGTAACAACCTAAATATCAGTTGGCGGATATTAATGGATAAATAAAATGGAATATACATGTCAAAAGGCAAAGCAGGCTTTGAAAGAAGGGAAAGTAGTCTACAACTACTTTCACCAACACCAGTATCTAAAGCAATGATAATTACTTGTTCAGGTGTCCATGAAGCAGGAATTTTCAAATGACTCAGTTGGACAGTTCTGACTTCAAGTCTTTCAATAATAGGCATTAGGTACTAGATAGGGTCACTTAGAGGCTTAACTGGGCTGGTGGATATAGTAAAGAGATTCAGTGGCATGACTGGCAAATCAGTGATGACGGTTTTCAGGCAGCCTCTCTACTTGCTTCTCATGAGCTTTCACAATATGGGAACTAGATTTTTTTTCCAGAACAAATGATTCAAGAGACCAAGGCAGAAGCTTTCATTGATTTCATGACGCAGACTATAAAAGTATACAGCATTACTCTACCATACTTTCTTGGTATCTCAAGTCTGCCCTCTCTCACTGTGAGAAGAGACAACAAAAACATGTGTAGACTCAGGTGTGGGGGTCACTGGCAGTCATCCTGAAGGTAAACTCCATTGTAAAGAGTCAGAAGCTCAGAGAGATGAGATGAGCCCTGGTGCTTTACTTACCTTTCCCATATTCTCATATTCAGCACTCCAGCCCGTGAAATGGTACTGCACACTTTCACAGAAATTCTTCCCAGTGCTTTTAATTATCTCTGGAAGTATCTTCACAGTCATGTCCAGAGGTTTAATAGCTTTAAATCCCATTAATCTGACAGTCAAGATTATCATCACATTCAGTACCAAATGTATAGGATATTATAACCATCCATTTCTATGTCTGACTTTTATGTTAGGCTGAGCATATCACACATAGTGTGCATGCCTTGTTTTTAAACCTAATGCATTTGCCAAAAATTAATGAAGGAAGTGGGGAGGGAGAGAGTCAAGGCAATAAGGGGAAGAAGCAACAATCTTGAGTAATTAGTTGTCACAAGGAAAGCAGTTGAGTAAAGCAGTTGTCAGAAGGCTCTATGACACACAAGAGTTCTAATTCTATTAATTAGCAGATGATTAACAAAGAAAATATCTTGAGAGTGGCAGTTGGGAAGGAGAAGAAAATCAGCAATGCCTTCCCTTACAGCCTGGATGCTAAGGAATGTGCGTACACTTTGGCAGCATCAATTTGCACAGCTCTAACAAGCATGTTCAGTCATGTTTGTGTCTAATTTTCTTTCATGCCCTCTTTTAAACAATATTTTACTCACATATCCTGCCACACGAGAAAGAGGGATGGAATTTGTAAAGTGGACTGTGGTCTTGCAGATTACAGAGAATAAATTCTCCCAATCCTAAAAGCATCCGAAACCACGTTTCTCTTGGTTGTAAGCAGCCCCTGCTTACAGTTGATGAAAATAATTGCAATTTTCTTCTTATGACAATATTCCTCTCTAAAATAGAATTATCCATATAAATACATTGCTGATGCTTCATCTTCTTTTATTACACTGCTGCTATTCTGTCCTGGAAATGGCTAATATGGTTTTCTATCAAACTTCTTATCTTGCTTTTCCATAATTGTTAGTTTATGCTGATGTCTTCACTGGATCATGAAACAGTTATGTTTTACTTATGTTTATCATTGTGCCTGCTATTTAAGAGGCACATATTAAAATCAATAACAAATGAATTAAACAATACACTAAAAGAGTCATACTTACAATCCTATATTGACTTATTATTCCCTGTGATGCACAGTATTGGTCATGATCAGCGAAAGCAGTGAGCTGATCTTATGGCCAGTCAAAATTGCAATGCAATTTAATTTAATTTTAGAGTCATTCCTAGCCTTAGCTCACACAGAATTTTCTGACATCATCTAGCAACTATTGTTTGGGGTTCCTGTCTGATTCATATAGAGCTTGCTCTGTTTTCAGAATTTGGAGAGCCAGAATTTCTTGTGCTTTGACCTTAGCAGGGAGCCTGACATTTATCTATGGGGAGTGGGGTGTCAGACAGCAAACTCTCACTTGGTAAGTCTTCGATGTCAGTTTCTGAACTAAGACAGAGTTTACAGGGCTAGTGATGTTATCTCTGCTTTATGAGGAAAGGGGAAAGGATTCACATGTAGCCCCAGAAACAGAGACACTGAATTGGATGGTACAGCATGTTGTCCAGTTTCCCTACTCCACCAAATTAAAGACTAAATGCTCCCAGCTGCCAAGGGCAATGACTAAACAGTTCCTGGTGAGACCTCTCCGGAAGATAGATGACCTCATCTTTAAGGCTGATGTCCCATCCAAAGTTATGTTCTCTTTCCTTGAGTAGCTTAAATTCAGTGACTAGTAAATACAGAAATAAAAAATTCCAACCCCTAGGCCCAGACAATTCTGGGCATTCCTAATAGAGAGCTCCTGGGAAGACCAACTGGGCCTCTATTGTGAAAGCTTCAGCATCTATTGCTCCTCTGCTCCATTCTTCTTATGTCACTCCCTCCTAAGGTGCTAATCTGGAACAGAACCCATGAGATCTTACTGCTTGTCCCCTGGAGAACATCACCTCTAATGAGTAACTGTAATTGGGGGTCTCTGCTGTGTGATAGAGTCATGAGAATACACATTCACTTTGTGATCCATGTAAGTTGTGTGTGTGTGTTTGTGTGTGTGTGTACATAAACCCCAATTCAGCCAAAAGGTTTGGTTTAACATAGATAAAGCATAATTTAGCGACCAATAGAAATGTAATTTCTATTACATTTACTTGCTTTAGTATTTATCATATTGTCCTAGAATGAAGGACTAGGACTTAGTACTGAAGGTCCCTTATTAGAACTCAGTACTTATAAGTGTAAATTATTTTCAATGTGTTAAGGATAATGGATTTTATTCCTTTAACAGCTGTAGATAGTATAAGAGGAAACACTTCCATCTTCTGGAAGACAATTTCTGAAAACACATTTATATTACATTTGCATGACAGTTCTCTCATCATTTACTTCCAACGCATGTATATTAAAACTAGATAGCTTATTTACTTATTGTGCGAGGGACTAAATCTGCATTTCTCACAGGTCATGGACATACATCTTTGGCCCTAGTTGGCTTTTTTTGTTTTTGTTTTTGTTTTGAGACAGGGTTGCTTTGTTGTAACTCTGGCTGTCCTGGATCTCACTCCAGTAGATAAGACTAACTTTGAAATCACAGAGATCTGCCTACCTCTACCTCTCAAGTGCTGGGATTAAAGACATGCACCACCACTGCCCAGCCTAGTTGGCTTTAAAAATTATTTTAATTGCTTGAAAGATTCATATATTTGTATAATGAAATTTAGTCATTTTCTCCCCTCAATTTCTTCACCTTTTAGTTCCCTATTTCTCATGCTGAAACCTTTCTTCTAAATGCTCACATATTATTTGTGTATGTGGTCCACTGAGGTTAGAGTTTCTTACCAGGACATTGTTGAAAAGTAATTTACTAGAGCAAGGACAACTTATTAGTGGCTTTACCACTGAAGAAAATATGCTCTCCTCTTCCTCTGTCTCCAAAATCATTGATGCCAATAGTCTTTCAGGCTTGTTTCTTACATCTGATTTCATACTTTAATAAAAACACATAATTTTCAAGAAGTTAATATAAGTTTACTTACTTTGTTACATATATTTTTATCAGTTGAGAATTCAGCATATTAAGGCATTAACATTTCCTAATTAAACATCAGGGTGAATTTATTTATTGATAATTAAATGTTAGAGATTTTAGTTATATATAATCTTCACAAACATAAGGATAAAAAATTCATGGTGGTTATAAACTATTCTGAAAGGCCTTTTCTAAATGTTTCTTAGTCTCATATGATCAGAGAGAATGACAAATTGCTATGTTTCTCAAAGTACTTGGCAAGAGGATACCTTAAAGTTCAAAGCTAAATATTTGGTTAATACAAAATAGAGTGTAAAAATTTGCTTGGGCTTTTAAGATAGGACATAAAACCGAAGAGATTCCTGCAGTTAAATATTTTTGCCACATCTTAAATCATTTCTCCTTCCTCTCCTTCCTCTCCTTCCTCTCCTTCCTCTCCTTCCTCTCCTTCCTCTCCTTCCTCTCCTTCTTCTTCTTCTTCTTCTTCTTCCCCCCTCCTCCTCCTGCTCCTCTTCTTCCTCCCTCCTCCTCCTCCTTCTTCTTTTCTTCTTCTTCTTCTCCTTCTTCTCCTCCTTCTTCTTTGTATTCTTCTTCTTCTCAGCGTCCTCTTTCTGAAGAAAAACTAGAAACATTGCCACCCAGACTTGGCCTGCATTAAAATGATCAAAATTTCTTATGACTTCTCAGCCATCATTTAGTAACAAGTTCTGTTTGTAGGACTGTATAAATCAAGATTCCTTCCTCACTTCTGTAGCAGTGATGTACCAAACAACTTCTTTAGCCCAGTCACCACTTAAAGCCTACTAATGTTTTAGGGTTTAAGGTCATATGACTATACTCAAAGTCATCAACATGGAGGAAAGGCAGAACACTTAGGATGGACCTCCCACTTAGACATGAGCTGTGGAAAGTGCTTATATAAATAACAAGCTGATTTCATCTAATAATGCATTTATACAGGTGCTTTCTGGGCAAAGAGGGGAGATCTGATATGGATAGGTTTTAAGCTATTTAAATTTACCACTGGATTTGAGTTGCACTCTCCCTACTTCTCAGGCTCAAGGGTTACGTATTTTCCTAACATTTACTTCTTCAGCATTCTTACTCAGTAGGCTCTGTAGAACCAGGAAGGTTTATATTAACCAGATGAGCGAATATGGATGAAACTGAAGTTTTATCTTCTTTTGTGGGTGGGCTTGGTAAAGGGAATGAAAATGTTTGTTAAATTTAGAAGGATTTTACAATGCTTACTAACCACAACAATGTGTTTTCAGAACACTGAAACAGGAAGACAAGCATATTGCCCTTGAGCAGCTACACTCAGCATTGAACTGAATGGAATTGAAAACACTTGAAAGCAGTGACTTGTTTGAAGTTCTGTTAACTGCAAGATTTCAACTGGACCAGGGGCGTAAAATCTATGTAAAGAATAAAAATTAGAGTATGGGAACAGCTGTCAAGAGGAAATCACTGCCAATAAATGCTTTAAAAATAGCTACAAGGTTTCATTAGAGTATAGATTTTTTACTTTGCATCTATTTCCTCAAATAAATGACATGCCCACTCATGCATGTTTTCATTTTAATGTTGACAAAAAGTCTACTGGTTTTGGTGAATGTGAGACCGCTACATTTCAGGTTTCAATGTAATGAAATGCTCAAGTTAAGGAATTGATTATCTTTCCTGGAATGACTACTTTCCAAGAATGACAATCAGCTGACTAATATAGTGTATATAAAAGTAAGCCAGGGGTAATCCTTTATGCTCCTTAAAAGTCATTTTTAGTGACTAAAATCTCTTAAAAGATAATTTCTTGTTTCATAATTTGGATGATCCTTTTTGTCCTCTAGTATTGGTTGCATTTGCATGCTTATTTTTCTTTTTGTTAACCAAGCTATCTTGATCCTTGTTTTTTCTGACTAATTGTTTTAATCATTTCAGTCTCATGTACTTAGCTCATTGTTCTAATATTTTTCTTTCAATAAAGATGGGAAACAGCCATACCAGCAAAGCTCATACAAAGCCGATAGTACCACACAGAGAGAGAAATAGATGAATGCCATCAGAACATCCTACAAGCTTACACTTGACCTTTCCTGAGCCCAGAGGGAAAGCTCTTTTTTTTATTGTGGTTTGAATGTGCGATGTACCTCCGTGAAGCTCATGTGTTCTAACACTTACTCCCCAGCTGGAGGCAGTTTGAAAAAGTTGTGGAACTTTTAGGAAATGGAGCCTTGCTGGAAGAAGTGGATCACTGTTGGTGTGGGGTATTGAGGTTTTAGAGATCTGCTCCCACCTCTTGCTGTTCGCTTTCTGTTTCCTGAGTGTGGCTGCTGACCAGCCAGATTCCTCTTCCTGCCACATGCTTTCCCTGACTGCTGCTGTGTAGTCACCATCACTATGGATTGTATCTTTCTGGAGCTGTAATCCTAAATAAACCCTTTCTCCTTTAAGTTAATTGCACACGCAGATAAAAAGAGACTTAGAGCAACAGAGAAAGTAACTAAGACATTTGTGGTTCATGAAGACAATAATCTTCATCTGGGTTGCCTAAGAGATATGAGGAAAATCCCTGATCCTTTTTAACTCATACACTTTTGAGGTTCAGATACTGCTATAGAAGATACCTGAAGATTGCTTAGAGAACTCCCTACTGCAAGAACTTTATCTTACTTATTGTGTCATTTAAGGCCTCCATTGTAAATAAGGTGTAATTCAAAGTTATGGAGTTCCTTAATGTTTGAACTATTTTTTTTCCCTTGAAGGTGAATATGAAATAAACATGCATGACTCTTGCCAAGAAACATCTAATTCTTCTGCATCAAGCCTTCCCAAGCCTACCTGTTGGGGAAGTTTATTTTTAGTTATGTTTGAAATTGTTTTATGCACTGTTGGGTGAGGGGCTATCCTAGGTCTTTGCATTTGGTATTGTTTGTAGGTGTTGGATTTCTGTGGAGGATGTTTGATTGCTTATGATCTGCACCTGAGGAGTGCTGAATCAATAAAACCACCTAAGCTCAGATGCTCGGGGTTCCACTATAGAGTCTGATGCTGGTCAGGGTGGTGGTTCCCTCTGTGGAAGTCTGGAAGGGTTTGTAGGGAACAACTATACCAATCCAAAATTATGTTGGTAGTTTCCAGAACATTTAAGAAATACTCTTTAAAAAGTTGTGAATAGACATGATTCTTAGCCTTGCTTTAAAGAACATCACCTTATACAATAGCTAATCAAGCCATAACTTGGTTCAGTTTTTCTTTCTCTCAATTGCAGCAATAAGTTACTTTAAACTATGAGTTCCATCACTGTGGATTCTACTAATTCCTCCCTTCTCTTAACCTAGATTGCTTTTGTCCATTCCTTGTTTTGGTCAGAGTAATTCTAGTCGCCAGTACCCATTCCAACTTGTAGCCCCCAGTACTCTTTTACCATATCCTTACTACTGATTCATGAACTCTCATGTCACCTCTCTGAACCCTTCTCTCCTTGAAGTTTGGTGACATATTTGTATCTATCGCTTGCCATGCCTGTAATGTTTTTTCTTGCTGTTTACCTAGCTTCTTTTTCTTCATCATTTGATTTGAATGGTACTGTACTATAAGAACAAACCAAAGTATTCCATCCTGCTTTCTACTCTTATATCGTCACTCAACACCGATGACTCAAGAAATGTTGGGGTGTCTTTTCTAAAAAATGTTTCATTTATCCAGTGGATACCAGCTTGATGATGCTCATTTTCATTCAGTCCTGACATTGCCTGGAGAAACCCTCAGTTTTCACAGTTTGAAGGATTGTATATTCCTCCCATAATTGCTCCCTACTTCAGAGGCTTCGCATAAGCTCTTTCTTTGATTCAGTTATGTAGCAAAAGCAACACAGAGAATGTAGGGATACCAATATTTACTGATTTATTCATAAAGTCATGATAAAAGTCAGAGATGGACAGTCATGTGAAAAGCCACATAGAGGACGGTCTGAGAGTGTCCTGAATACAGAAACTCCAGTCCCTGTGGAAAGGGGTGGCCACTCTCCTGGCAAGCACATATATTCACAAACACTGAATCCCTCCAAATCCACTCCTTTTTTTGGTATCTGTTATAGCAGGTAATTTATTTTATGTAAAGTATAATTTTATTTTTTAATTTTTTTAATTTATTTTTTCTTCTCTCGGACAATACATCCTGACCGCTTTTGCTATCTTATTGAATATTCATTACAGAGCCAAGACTGGGTAAACTTCCAGGGGAGGTCAGCTTTACCTCTGACTCTTTTTCTCTCTCCTAAGGCTTTGAGTAGAATGAGGCTGAGAGTCCCAGCCCTCTGAAGCTATTCACACACACACAGACATACACACACACACACACACACACACACACAGACATACACACACACACACACACACAGACATACACACACACACACACACACACACACACACACACAGACATACACACACACACACACACACACAGACATACACACACACACACACACACAGACATACACACACACACACACACACACACACACACACACAGACATACACACACACACACACACACACACACAGACATACACACACACACACACACACACACAGACATACACACACACACACACACACACACACAGACATACACACACACACACACACACTCCCAGCCAACTATAGTCTCACTAGCAAAGCTGCCTGGGAGATGTCTCATGTGGTAAAAGTGCTTGCTATCTAAGCATGAAGACCTGAATTTGGTCCAGAATCACACAGTGAAAGCAGAGAACCGACTCCTGAAAGTTGTTCTCCGACCTACAAATGGGCATATACAACACAAACACACACACACACACACACACACACACACACACACACACACATCACACACTATGCACTACATAATACATAAGGAAAACAATTAAAAGACAAAACCAAAAACTATCTCCAACAAAACCAAAGTGGGAAAAACCTTACTCTAAAGATTTCTAAGAATCTTAGGAGCTGTTTCAAGAAGCAGGGAAAATACCCATATGTATTTCATAATATCATAGAATCTTCTCCAGGTAGATTCTAGACTTAGTAAGTTCTCTTTTTGTGCTCTTGCAACTGTGGGGTTCAGAGGTATGACTCTTGCTACAGTGTGTCATAAAATATCTGTATTTGGAGGGTATAGTACAACTTGTTCTTTGAAGATTTCCAGGAAAGTGAGAATGAGGCTTTATGGAGAGCTTCAACAGAAAAGACTTAAGGGGTAGTCACAGTAGATATAGTCATCTTGAAATCATGGGGATACTGTGAAACATTTTTATCTTCCCTGCATAGAAACTGAGATCCCGAAAGGAGTAAGTCATTATCACATTAACCACAAAGAGCCCCAAGAGTTCAGGTGTCAAAACCAAAGCATATGTTTCCTAGAGGATGTGATGTAGGCATCCTGTATTGTCTATCACAGCAGCAACATAGTGCACATGGCCATTGCATACTACAGTGTGGCTAGTAGACCAGGAGTTAAAGTCTCAAATACAATATGAGAAGGGTATGTAGTATCTCATGGGGCAAGGTGATGAAAACTATCTCCATTACACCATATTTCCAGTTCTGGTGAGGTTCTCTGTTCCCAACAAATAACACTACTTTATGAGATAGTTATAGCAATACTAGATGTATAAGATTACATATCCTCTTATGGAGATACCTGAATATCCATACCCATTGATGTACTGTCAACAATAGCTAGGAAATTGAATCAGTCTAGATGTTCATCAACTGAATAAGCAATGGCAATATGGTATGTATAAATAATGGTATTTTTTTCAGCTTCAAAGGAAAATTAAGTTTACAGGGAAATGTATGGAGTTAGAAAAAGTTATATTGAATGAAGTAAGCAAGGCCCAGAAAAACACCAAAAGAGAACCTCATGTTCTCTCTCATATGTGGATTCTAGCTTTGGCTCTTTAGTTCTGTTTATTTAACATGGTGTAATTATGGAAGCCAGAAAATCAGGAAATAAAAGTGGGGATGTATGCCTTAAGTGAGGGAGGATACTAGAGAAAAGCAAAGATGGGGGCTACTGTGTGTAGAGGGGTTTCAGTAGGGAGAGTTGTAGGGAGTAGAAATTTCAGAGATGAGGGTACAGGATGGGGCAGATGTTATAAAGAAGCCATATAGAAGCCTGCTGCTTCTGTAACTCAAATAGTAGATTCCAAAGAGGAAATGGAGTTACTCTGTGGGGCTTTCCTAGAGCTAAGAGGAGGTGGAAGCATGCTTTGAATCCTGAAATTCTTACCCTGATGCTGGTAAGAACTTGACTGCTCCTCCTTCTTGCTCTGGTGCCAACAAGACCCCAGCTAGCACTAACAGCCAGCAAAGCTCCTCCAGAGCTGCCATAACATGCAGCACCTGATAAGATTCTGTTTCTCCAAAGAATCTGGTCTGGTTTCTGTTTGCCTGACCACTGTGGCTGGAAGGCCTTGGGCTGGACTTCTTCCTGTGGACCTTATAAGATCTCTTCCTCTGGCCCCGTGAGACCTCTGCCTATGCAAAGGAGGCTTCCTCAGGACTTTGGCCCCAGCCAGTGACAATATGACCACTTAGGTCTGGTTGTGAGCCTACCACATGCAAATGGAGCTCTACTGCTGTCACTGTCTGGCCTATAACCTATTATCACATAAGGCATTTCCTCTTCCTTTCTACTCTATAAATGTCAGTTTCCTTGCTTCAATAAATTGAGCTGTTCACTGAAACTGCCTTCCAGGAAGTTTGTTCTCCTATTAGCTCTTAGTCATACCCAAGACCTCCTGGACCTGACGGTTCCTGACTATATCTCCTCCTTCATCGAAGCTGAGCCATCAACACAGAGGCTTGGCTGCTACCAGGAGGGAATAGAAAGCACAGACCCACATAATCTTTTGATAATGATAAGCCTTTGATAAGGCTGCTCAAAGAAGGAGCAGATTACCAAACATAACACCCAAGTTCAGTCATGAGATACCTTACAGGTATGGCTAAAATGAGATTAAGACATTAGCCAACAAGAAGGGTAGAAGCCAAGGTTCATCTTTTGTCATTTTAGTTAAGGTGGTATGATAAAACTGTTTCTTTGTGTCCAGATGAAAATTCTGGGCATAGCTGGAGTATAGTCTAAAAGGAGCTTGGGAAAATTCTGTGTAGGAGAGGTGATTTAAATCCAACATGGAAATAAATGGCATTGTGAAAACTGAGTAATGTATGAAATATCTTCCAAATCACACCTTCAAAGGCATATAACTCAAGAAGTCTTGAAATATGACTGGGTATGAATTATGGTTTGGTTACTTGCTAACTCTGTAATCCAGGATAGATTTTTTTAACCGTTCCACAGTTTAAGTTCTTCATGTGTAAACTGGCCAATAATAGTAATACCTCAAAGGCTATTTATAAATCATGTTCCATTATAAATACTAGATCAATATTAATTATGATCATCAACTACATTTTCAACATCAAAGTCACAAAATCATGTTAAATTTGTATGTGAGTCTATTTGGAATTTGGATTTAGAATAAGGG
Source organism: Cricetomys ansorgei (assembly GCA_026225945.1). NCBI lineage: Eukaryota > Metazoa > Chordata > Mammalia > Rodentia > Nesomyidae > Cricetomys > Cricetomys ansorgei. The sequence goes on along the minus strand of JAMJFZ010003875.1, from coordinate 10,968,638 downwards.
TTAATAATGTACATCCAAGGCCAATAACAGTACACTTAGTCATAGACATGGGATGATTCCATGGAACTTTTTCTTTTAATATTCTAAGAAGATGGCTAATAATTGGGCATGTGTTATCTTGTGCCAGTGATGGTACTTCTTTATGATGAATAGATTTCTTTAAATAACATATCAGTAGGAAATTTTCTTCATATTTAATTTTTTCATAGCATAGGATGATACCTCAAAACACTGGATTTTTTCCCCTCCTCCCTTTGATTGCTTTTCTTACGTCATATTTCTTCTTTCCTCTTTTCTTGCTCCCCCTCTCCCTTTACATTACTATACTGATAACCTAGAGAACTGTTTTAAATTTAAACATTAGTTTGTGGCTTGCTTCTTGAATATCTTGTCAAAACCTTGAGAAATATATAAACAATTTATTTTAAATTTTATGAGGAATTTAAAATGCATTTGAAATGTACTGAAAGCTGTGCCATCTACCCGTAAAAATATGTGTTGTTATTTAGAAGTTTTCTCCAAGACTGAAACATTCTATTGTCTAGGGAAGTTTCTTAAGACATAAGGTAAACAATTCAAAGATAGCTTCAGGAACTCCCTGAAACTTCAAAGATTCACTAGGCCCTTTCTTCCCAAGATAAAGCAATAAAGACTGCATAGAGTCACTCTCAGATAAGCCACACTTCAAAGAAGACTCTAAGACCAGACCAGATTCCTAGAAGAAGCAGAAATGAGCCTTGTTGCTTGGAAGAAGTTTAGACCAATGGAATTCAACCTGTTGAGCTGCCTGCTGTCTGTCCACTGTGCTCCAGGTTTCTAGGTGTTGTCAGCTGTCACCCATGGTAGCATGGACCTTGTTGAATCAGCTGTCTTTTGCAGTAGAATGCCTACTTGTGATTCACCAAGGAAGATAAGGAAACATTCTCATATGTGCAAACCCTACCAGACCTCAGCAGAGGGAATTGTGATCATGGCCAGTGCCATACTCACAGTGGAACCCTGAGAATCTGAGATCAGGTGTTTTTATTGATTCAGAACTGCTTAGGTGCAGATCATAAGCATTAAACATCCCCCACAGAAATACAACACCTGCAGATAATACAAAATACCAAGGTCTATATTTCTATTTTTCCAACAGTGCATAAAAACAATTATTTTAAACACAACTAAAAATAAACTTTCACAACAATTCCCTTTTTCTGTATAAAAAATTGTTTCACCTTTATAACACAATTCAACAGTATACCAGCAAAACTATTTACAGGAGGAACAATCTTGAAGACAGAACCAAATGAAACCAAACATCTATCAAGCTTTTCACAATGTCTTTGGATAGCAGAAAAACATTATCAATGTCCCATTATCTGGAATTCACTCAGTATTTCTAGGTTCCTCCAAAGGTCTTGGATCACTTCTCTGCTCTGCCTTCTGCAACACACACAGTTTGTCCTCCAAGCTCCAGCTGGCTTCACTCCACTGCAACTGCTCTTGGTGGTTGTCCGATGGTACTGGCATCTTCAGAACACTGAGGTCCCTTACTGCAACTGGACTGCTCTTTCACCAATAGCCTCTACTGGGCTCTCTTCATGGTGCCAAGCCTCAATTTTTTTAACATGTCCCCTTCAAATTGGGCCTTCAACTACTACTGAAGCTACACCCTCACCAAGGGCCTCTCCTGGCCTCTCGCAATATAAAACCTCAGTTGCTTTCCATGGCCTCTTCATGCCTTCAAAGCTAGCACCACCCAGGTAACTCTTACAGAACCAAGTTTAGCTATCAGCACAAGATACAACTTCAGCCAATTCTGGAAGACAGTTTCTGTATGGTAACCCAGAGGAAACACTTTGCAAATTTTAAGATAGATCTTGTTTGCTGGAGAAAAAAACTGGTAACCTTGTCTGCAGGAAGAGTTCCTTGTGGGGTGGAATTCTCATCACCATAGCAGATGTGTCTTGTCAGGACTGCCTCACCTCACCAGTATCTGGACAGGTTTACAGAAAATAAAACAAAACAAAGCAAAATGAACTCTGCCATGTATGGAGTTTCTTTTTCTTCTTCCCTGTCTCCATATTGGATTAATTGGTGTGATGTCCTGCCCCATGTTGGTACACCATTTGAAGTAGTACACTACTGCTGGGGTGACTCACCAAGGAAGATGGGGGGCCATTTTTCATATATGTAAACTCTGCCAGACCTCAACAGAAGGACCCACGATCATGGTCAGTGCCATACTCACAGTGGAACCTTGCTAGTCTCAGCTCAGGTGTTTTTATTCATTCAGAACTCCTCAGGTGCAGATCGTAAGCAATCAAATATCCCCCACAGAAATACAACACCTGCAGACAATACAAAATGCCAAAGCTTGTTCATCCTTTTTTTTCCAACAGTGCATAAATATGATTATTTTAAAGATAGCTAAAAATAAACTTCCACAACAGTCTTTGAGTCATTTCTCCTTCTGTAAGTAACCCTTCACCCATATTCCTGTAAGTAACTAATAAAACTCATTGGTTCACCAAGTTGGACTTTTGTGGCATCTGTACTGGTTCACATATGATACTAGAAATTAACCACTGAAAATTTATTAATGCATAATACTATTCCAGTGAAGGCTTTGGAGACTGAATTAATAATCTGAACTTACAAGACTAGCTGGCTTCAAAGCCTGCCAGTCTGTCCCTACTACACAGCATGGTAAAACTTACAGTCCATCGAATATTACTTTTACCTAGAGCTATATACTGGCAAGAGGATAGTATAAGTCAAATAGTGCGTTTAAAAGATAAATAAGGAATGTGAATTAATAGCAAGACTTGACATCATGCATCAATTTCAATATGAATATTAAACTCAATCGAACTCTTATGTCATGGATTTCCCCTTTGGTTGTCACAAAGTCCACTTCACTTTTCCGGCATAATATTTCCCACTTTCTGATCCCCCTGTTAGAAACATTACAATTTCTTTAGAGTAATTTTGCCAATCTGGTGTTCCACAGAACATTTTTCTTTCAAGTTTCTTAGCGTATACAAGATTTTGTGATCAAATAAATCTGGGAAGTATTCCATGTAAATATTCTCCATTTGGTGTGTTAAAAAACATGTAAGAACATTGAAGTCTCTGGGATGATATGTCACAAAACAAACCCTCTGTGGCTTTGTTTGTATTCCATAAATACAAACTTAAACTATACCTCAGAAGAATTTTTGTTATTTCTATTTTTCATGCATTTTAATGAAAATGTAATTGTATCACTCTCCCTTTACTTTCCTCTCTTCTAGCCCCTCCCAAATCCCCTCCTTCCAATTCCTTCCATGTTTCCAACCCAATATCAATTTGATAGCCTCATTCTTTCTTACTGGTGTGTGTGTGTGTGTGTGTACAAGCATACACAAATATATAAATACAACTTGTTGGGTTCTTTTTCTTTTTTGTTGTTTGTGTATATATGATCTTAGGACTGACCACTTAAAATTGGATAACCAAATATGGAGCTCATTCATGGGAAAAACTAATTTCTTCTCTCTCAGAAGTCATAAGTTCCCTGTAGTTCTTTGACTAGAGGTGTAACCCCACAAAATTTTCTCTCTTCCATTGTAACATGTCTTTTGATATTGTCATTGCTTACGTCTTGCTTATGTAGAGTCTGTTTCAAAGCAGTCTGTTTCCTAATATGGCTCTTAAAATCTTTCCACCCCCTCTTCTACTATGTTCCCCAGCCATAGATGTAGATGAAATTAGATGTGTTCATTCGAGCTGTGCTCCCCATGATCTATTGATCTCTGCATGGAATCCAATTGTGGATTTCTGTGATGGTCTCCATTTTTTGTGAAGATGGGCTTCTTTGATGAGGGGTGATAGCCACACTTACTTGAGGGTATAAGGTTAAGACTTAGAGTGTAGTAAAGAATTATTCTGGTTTATCAAGGTGGCAGTAGTATATTCTCTTCTATCTGTACTTGCTACATAGGTTTCCAGTACCAGGCATGATTTCCATTCTATTGAGTGGGCTTTAAATTCAAGTAGACAGTTGCTCATTATGACCAACCTGTGAGTACCACTTTTTACACCTTTATGGATAACTTGTCATTGCTGTCATTCTTAGGTTTCACAGCTGGATTGGGCTATATTGATTGTTTCATTCCCTTTGTGGCAAGCATAGTAATTTTTTGGTGCCAGGGAAGCTATACTGCAGGAAAGAGACTTTCAGATTAGATTCAGCTCAAATAATTTAAGACCTGTGTCCTGTGTGTATAGTGTCTTCAGCAATATGTTTTCTTTTTACTGAAAACAAACCTAAGATTTTAGAATGAAGTTTATTTACAAACTAACTTTGGAAGGAAACATTTGAACCTAAAATATCTTTAAATGATTTGGATTTGTTTCCTATAAGATTTGATTTGTATAGATGTTATTTTTAGTAAATAATATATACACAGCTCTGGAATGTGGTTTCTGTATGTAAAAAGTGCACTTAGGGAAATAGAATGGTCTGGGTTTTAAATGTTAATACCCATCCCTTCCTTGACATCACAAAAACAAGAATCATTTTTAGTCTTCCTTATCCAGAGTTCTGGTTATACGACAGAGATCATAAAATACTATCTAGTACCTAGTAGAAATCTCAATGAGTGACTGAAGGAATGAAATAAAAATGAAACTAAAATCTCCATGATGGTTAGACCTCATCAAAACCAGGCAATGTTTTCAATGTATTTTAAGCAGTTTTAGTAATTTTTTTTCCTTATTGGTGATTGAATTAAGGAACATCTTACTGTGGCCCATTAAACAATATGCTTATTGTCTCCAGATCAGAATATGAAACAGGTCAGGAACTGTTGATACATACATGGCTCACAAGAAAATAGTTTCTCCCTGAGGAAGAAAAAGGTGGTTGAATCCAGGTTTAAATTCTATTCCTCTGTCCTTCTAATGTAGTGTTCTTTCTGAGACAGTTTCCATATAATGCAGTGCTAAGCTCCTTATTATCTCTACTTCTGCATTAACTGTTCTCTGCATTGTTTCAAGATTCAGTGTGTTGTGTCATCAACTAAAAATCTGATGAGAAACCTCTTTGAGAATCTTAAATAGCATGAATTTAATTCAAGGGAATTATTATGCATGAAAGTGTACTTGCCAAGAACCAAAAAGGAGACAGTATATTTGTCATAGAACGACTCTTGTAGCCCAGAAAGATAGATGATACAGGTCATGACTCAGATGAGGAAGAAGGGTCATCTGATAGAAGCTGGAGCTAAATCAAATGTGTCAAGCAATGAAAGATGGCAATGAGGTGGGGTCACAAAAAAACTAATTTCCAAGTTGCAGCCTGAAGCAGAGGTAGAAGAGCATTGGCTTCTATCCTGCTTTGTTCAATCTCTTGCCACTATCTTCAGTTGCCAAAATCCAGCTCCTTTGACCTGTAATCCTGGGAAACAGTGTACAAGATTTGGTCTCTTCTCATAGTTCAGAGGTGAGATGAAAAGTGAGAAATAATTCATGTGACCTGTGCAAAGTCTGTCACATAGCAAGTGATTATTGAGACTGTTTTGTAAATTTGGATCACCTTCTCAAAGGCTTTGTGTACTTTTGACTATTTAATGATGTATTTTAACATTTCTACAATTCAAACCATTTGCTTTTTATTTCTGAGAAATTAGGGAGCCATTTGGTAATGGCCATTGAACACTACAAATTTAATTTTTGAAATTATCTAATACATATCTTGACTCTATCATTGTAGACATTTGGACACTTAATTTCTGAAAATACCATCAAAATTACTTGAAAAAAATTTAATGTTTTTGTGTACAAATTTGAGATATTTTAATTAATTCTTTGAATATTTCATACAACTGATATTGATCATATTCACTCCTCTCCCTACCTCAGCTCCTCCCAGATCCTCTTCCCTTCCCTACATACCCCACTGGCTCAATGGGTTTTAAAAAATGGCTTTTAAAATGTTCACTTTTCCAAGTTTGTATGCTACTGAAAGCTCACACTCCTGCTAGCGTTAAGAGCTGTTAGAGTAGATTCTTAACAAGAAATATACCATGCAAGGAACATGTGTCACTGCAAGAAACCTATTTGACGTTTGCTTTGATGTAGGCCTACCTTTAAGAGATTCCTTAGGATTCAAGAAAATCAGAGTTACTCAAGAGACCCTAAATGCTCGAATCCTTGTCTCTGCTACTGAGGATTATGTCACTGGATACTCCAGAAAATGAATATGTTTTGAAGTGGATGAAGTGGAAGATTAAATCCCTGAGTTGGTGAGTATGACATAATAATGCTTGACAAGTTCTTGAAGAGTTTAAACACTGATCAAAGGAGAAAATGGGTTTCTGTAGTATAAGAACATGGAGACTCAAGTGACAAAATGGAAACATTTGAATGGTTTTCTAGAAATATTATCCAATGGAGTCATAAGTTGGGACTACAGATTTTTTTCTTAGAGAGAAATGGTTGGAGCAGAGGTTTTTGAAGTAAATAAAAGTGGAGAATACATTATGAGGATATTCCTAAGGATTCAGGCATTTGAGCTTTTAGTTTCAGCATTAGAATTGGCTGTTAAGTTTTCATAGTACTTTGCAGTGAAATATGTGTACCTATGTAATTTTCTTCAGTTCTCTGGTAAGTGGCCATATTCAGAGAAGTTAAGAAAACAACTTGTTCTTCAGAGTGAAAAGTAAAATTCAGCTTCTGACTGTAACCATAGCTGGACAAAGACTAAGGTGAGGAAATCAGAGAGGTATATTCCTGGAGCTTGCTGTCAGCCAGTCTAGCAAAATCAATGGAATACTCAGTGAGAGACTCTGTCTCAGAAGAGAAAGTGGAGAGCTACTGAGGAAGAAGATAATGATTTTTGGCCTCCACACATGCATAAAACTGCAGACACATGTGCATGCCTCTTCATGAACACAACACACATACAACATACATACACACACAGCAGAATAGGTAAGTATTAGAGGTTAGTTTCTGACAGCACTTGTGTTTGTCAGGAGGTCCAGTCTTCAAGCATGTTTACCAGCTCACTTAAATGATTTTTGCATTTCAGGTTTCCTGCACTTGAATAGTGCCTAATGGAACCTAAATCAGTGTGGAAACATAGATTCAAATGCAGTTCATTCTTTATTTGACTGCTCAGGAAAACAGAAGTAGACTGAGATGCTTAACTACAAGATACTCAACTGTTTTGCATTGTTGGGAAAAGAACATTTATTGAGTACAAACAGAAACAACTTAGATGTATATTAGCCCTGTTCCCTGTAGACACTACAGATCCTAAACCACAATTACAGGTTTATTGGAAATGACCTTTTGCAGTATTCCCTTGTACAAACTACTTAGGCTAACTATGAACTCAGTTGAGTCTGGTGTTTTAGATTGATTGTCAACTCAATAAGATCTGGGATCAACTTAGAGGTAAACCCCTTGTGAGATACTTTCTAGATTCGGAATGTGAACATCACTGTTCCCTTTGGCTGGGATCCCAGACAGAGTAACAAAGAGAGCATGCTGAGCACCAGCATTCATTACTCTCTGCTTCTAGACTGTGGATGTAATCTGATTGTCTATCTAGAGCTCTTGCCTTCGTATCCTCTGGCCATGATGGACCAACTATACTCTCAAAGTTTAAGCCAAAATAAACCCCTCCTTGAATTGCTTTTAGCATGTATCCTGTCACAATGGTGGGAAAACTAATATAATGAAGGAAAAAAATCCTCTTTTTGCTGTCTTTACCACTGGTGTCTCCTATGATTATAGGGTTGAGGCAGGGGCATTATACAAGCCATCTCTGGAGCAGGACTATGCTGCAGGAAATATATGGGTATATAGTAAATAGGTATAAAGTCATTTTTTAAAGTAGATGGACAAACATAAATAAATGTATTAATGAAGAACATTCTGAATTTTACAACTCAGTAATACTGATACATTTATTCTTATATTTAATCTACCTATCACAATGTAGAGGAAAAGAAAGACAATGAACTGGATTTGAAAACAGGGTAATATTTGTAGAAGTTAAAGAGGCCGAAGAGGCTGTCCATTTGAAGGATGATGAAGTTAATAAAATGTTAGAAGTAGGGTCAAGTTTCTCTTCACTCTTTTCCCCTTCATCTCCCAAACATCTGTGGCTTAACACAATATATAACCTGGTTACCATTTTCATAATAATCAGATGCAGATGCCTTTTCTTCAGGTGGGAAAGAAGTCTCAGGCTGACCAAGGCTTCACTTTTAAATGTGCCTTGGGCATCAATTGCACTGAAAGCACATGAGAGGATGGAGAGGGAGAAAATGGTGTCTTCAATTACAGATGTGACAAATGTCACTTCCACTGACATATCTGGGTGAGAGCTGCTTGTTTCTGGCCAGGAGTGTTTGTAAGCATGAGGCTGGGAGTTGGAATTGCTACCTGGAAGCTGCTTTTTAGCAACTGATCTACACCACTTCTAACTCACAGACCCTCGAATGTTTTTAAAATGCTAATTTCTTGGGCCCTACCTCAGGTTGCATAATGTGGATGCTTGGCACTGGCATTTTCATAAGAAGCCTTCCACATAATTCTTATACTTCTCCAATCTGAGAAGTATCAACTTACATTATGGAATGGGAGTATGCACTTCTAGTGAACACTTCATTGTTCTACCCTACAGTCTGTGATGGGGACATTCAGCAAGCCAATGTTTTAAAGAACTTTCCTTTAAGAAGATTGTATTTCCTGTCTCCTTACCAGTCAGGCTTTCTTGGGTGACTTGATAAGACCAATAAAGTGACCTGAAGTGACAATCCACACTTTCTTGTGGAGATTTTAAGACCTAGTGCATTCTTTGCGATAGCCTCTTTCCTATGCCCCTCTGAATTGCAACGTTCAGAGAACAACTGCTGGTTAGTCTAGATCCTGAAGTAAAAAGAGCAGGGAACAGAAGCAGAGCCCACATAATCTGCAATGGATATATAACAAGACAGAACACCCACGCTGTTTGAACCTTTGGAATTTTGGAGTCATTGGTCACTATAGCATTGTTCTGACTGGCATAGCTGAACCCACCAAGCTAGAATATGGGAAGTCATTCTATGTATGGTTTTACAAGCTTTTCTCCATGGAGTCATTTCTTCTGGGACCCATGCTACTTCTAAATGAGAACTGCTTCTTAGTTTTTGAACAATCATCTTTGAATTCTTTGAGGCTTTTTGTTCTTGTTTTCAGTATTGACAAAATCTAGAACCCCTGACCATTTGTTGTACATCAGAATATATGCCTCACTTTTTCTGGTTCTGATGACCCCAATCTTTCCATTGTTAATGTTCATAAAAGGGATTAAACAGCATAAATGTTACATGTAGTCATTTTGGTTGTGTCTGTTAGGGCCCCTATCAATCTGTTGTCTCTGTCTTCCAGGTTCAAGAGTTCAATACTGTTTGATGGTGATGAAAGCACTGATTCAAGGGATTCAAAGAAAAATCAATGTATACAAAAATTAAGACTGTTAGAGTAGGATGCTATCACCTTAAGTGATCTGCTAAAATCTGATTTGAATCTGGCCAGCACACACACTAACATCTATTATATAAGACTAAGCAGCTGGAAGCAGCTGGGGAAATGATCGAGTCATATATTTGGGTTTAGGCATCAGTGCGTAATTTTGGGGGGAGGGTATGGGAAGTTTACCTACTTAATTGTGTTAAGCTTAGAATTCTATTTGCATAATGGCTTTGTGTTTCCTGAGCATGGCTCTGTGACCAGTGAGGGGCAGGTGGCTTGGGATTAAATTTGGAACATAACCAACGTACAATAAAATGTCAACTATCTATCTAGAACATTAAGGAAATGAGTTGTACTGGATACAAAGTTCATGTGTATAAAAATAGGTTCATTTTAAACTATTTTTGGTGAACATCTTTGAAAATGTATATATACTTCCCTGCTTTATTAAATAGAACATTCTAATTTGATCTCGGCCTGATGACTCAATCATGAATTATTCTTATTCTAGTGGGCTTTAATAGAGCTTCAGAGCACAAGGTTCTGTGTTTGAACCTGTCAGAGGTCCAGTTTGGAGTTCTGGCATCATCTTTTCTGAGATTTCTCTTCTTACCATCAACTTTCTGGCTTCCTGCCATGGCTTTTTGGTGCTGTCAGAGTGTGTCTCTGCAGTGTCACACTGCCTGTAGGAATCCTTGAACTGAGAAGCCAGACAGTCACACTTGTTGAAGTTGAACTTGAAACTGGAATAAATTAACTCCAAATGTGGCCCCAGGAGCTCTCCTATGGGGTGGGGGTAAATGTGCACAACCTTTATGTCACTTTGGCCCATTTTTATTTCTGTCTTTCTCGATTTCTCAAAAACACAGAATTCCTAGGTTTTCTGAATAACATTGAATCTATTTTGAACAAGTATGATACAATTTGAGGTAGCACGCCATAGCTAGATGAGGTTAATGAAAAGCCTAGTCATAACAACACGTTTCCAGAATGCTTTGCACTATTTGGAATGTTTCCAAGTTTGTTTCTAGAAACAAGTTTTGGTATCATGTTAGTGTTACATTACTTTAAAAGATAGAAAGACTATACAGCATCTCCAACTAGTCTTCATACTAAGGTAGTTTAAGGCTGAAGGGATGGCCCAATCATCAAACTGCCTGCTGCGCAAGCACAAGGACCTGAGTTTACATTCGCATAAAAGAGGAGCATAGGTTGGGTCTGTAATCCCAGTACTGGAGGGGAAAGAAGAGATAGGGCAGTCCATGGAGCTTATCAGCCAGTTGGTGCATCCAAATCAATGAAATCCAGGTTCAATGAAAGACCCTCTCTCAAAAAGAAAGGGAGAGGGCTGTCATGATGGCTCAGTGGGTATGGGCATTTGTAGCCAATTTGATTTTCATCTTAGAACTCAGAACTTCGAAGGAGAGAGCCAACTCTGAGAAGTTTACTTCTAATTTCCACATTAACTCTATGACATACACATTTGGGTACAGGAATGTAACACAAACAAATACACACACACACACACACACACACACACACACGCACACACAATAAATAAATAAATAAATAAATAAATAAATAAATAAATAAATAAGATGTAATTTTTTTAAGGTAGAGTATGATTGAGCAAGATATGTAACCTTTGCTTCTGGCTTCTATACACTAATGTGCATGTGCACATGCGCCCACACTCACATGAACAAGTACTTAAATCACACACACACACATGCACACACACACACACACACACACACACACACACACACACACATACACGGTTACTTTAAAAAAAAAAGTTTTACCTTGTTCTTATAGGGAAGTATTGCGTTTCTAAACATTTGTCTTTTCTTTTTCTAGGTTGTATAGTTTTGTGAAAATATCTAAAGTCATCCCTACTTGCTTGATTTATTGATATCTAAGATGGATCACTCTTATAGTACCCTTCTCCCATATAGTTATATTCATGGAGAGCATCATGGGAGTTAAGGATAAAAGGGCATATAAAGATGACAAGGATGGGTAGGACATGAACATTGTCAATTTAAGGAGAGATTTCTAGACATGGACCTCTCAGGAAAGTACTAGCAAAGGCTCTTCAAAGCTGTTTATTGTCAGTTATAGAACTTTACATTCCCTGAGCAACTGGGTTGTTAAAGTTCATGTGGTATGAGGGAAGTGACCTCTCCCAGCTTCAGACACACTTGTGCAGGGCCAGAAGAGAAGCATTTGGCCACACTTGGATGAGAAACACACCCCTTTTCATTCTTTCCCTGGCACATGTAGAAGGTATGATTTATTATGTGAGACTGAGACCTTTTGTGTGGCTGTGATTACCTAAGACATCTCAGACAACTTCATGCCCTTTATCCTCAGTGGTGAGCTACAACTTATGGCACTTCCACAGCAATTGGAGAGAGCAGAAAACATGTGTTTACAGTTACCATAGAGGCAGTGCAGGACTATGTAGTCTCATAAGCCAGTGGAGGCAGCCTGACTGGGACTGGGGCACAAAAGGCCATGCAGAGCATGAAAGGAAACCACCGTAAAATGAAAACCAGTCATCATTCCCATATGATCATCTTCTTGTTGGCAGCCTTGCCCTCTGGGGCCACCTTCTGGAGTACAAGCCTTAGCAGAAGATGGAGGGCAGAGGACCTGCAGGCAAATTAATGAGCCTACTTTATGCATCAGGAAAGACAAGAGTTTGCTTCTTCTGCACAGTCTACTGCTATATTTCTCCATCTCTTTGCCCATTCTTCTATCCTCCTGTTTCTAAACTGAAGCCAGGATAATCTTTGAAGTCTGCACAAATAGTTATGTTACTCACACCTTAAAAGTCCTTTCCTGTACATGGCCTTGCAATTCCTGCATAATCATAACCAGTCATCTTCCCACTTCTCTGCTGATGTGCCCCATCTCTTCCTCCTAGCTCCTATACTTTATCTACATTTACATCACAAGAATTTTCTTCAAGATCTCAAGAGAATCATGATATGTATACTTTTTGCTTCTTTGGCTTTGAGTAAGTTGAACTTTTCCTTTTCTCTAGTCTTTGTCTTCAAGAGCTTCAATCCTAAGCTCCTCTGCCAGGAAACTTCACTTTTAGGACTACTAGGCCCCTATGCTACACAATCACTAACACCCTTCCTACACCCTGATTGTTTCTGTGTCTTGTTCCCCTGGGACCAAGCTACTCTTCTGATGTTAATCACCTATCCATGCGATTTTTACCTGAAAAATGCATGCCTGTGATCTACTTGCCTGACAACTTAAGTGCCTGGTGGCACCTTTTGCTTGCATGATTTTCCACCTCTATCCTGACTGGTTACAAAGCATTGCTGTCTTTTATGGAACGTGTGTTGGTCTACTTCCTGCTGCTTAACCTATCAAAAATCTTACCTCAAAGTAAGACTCATCTCTTTATGTTACCTTAACATCATTGCAAACCCTCTTTAGCTCATTTTGACATTTTAGAAACTACTATGTCTTAGAGAAGATAAGAGTATCTTTAAATGATCATTAAGATAATTTTAATGTGTGTATTGTGTGCCTGCATGGAGACCAGAAGTGTTCGGTTTCACTGCACGAAGAGTGCAGAGGAATATTTAATCGTTTAATCCAGCAACATGGTGGCTCTGGGAAAGGATCACATTGAATGGCCTGTGTGATAGCTAGGAAAAGATCAAATCCAATGGTCTGTATGAAGGGATCACTTTCAGAGGCTCGTATGATCTGGGTCGAATGCAGAAGAATGTTATTCAGACTAATCCTATATTTTGTTTGTGCTGATGCTAGGTGAAAGGGATTTCTGTGGTTGAGGGACTGCAGCACACACTTTTAATCCCAACTCTAGGGCTCTAAAAGGATGCAGTCAGTTCAGAAGTAGGTCATAACTCTCAGTTCATATTTACAGAATGAGCAAAGGCCTTTAATCCCAACTCTGAGATTGAATCAAAGTGAAGAACTGAGAGAGCGAAGTCTGAGACTGAATCACAGTGTAGACACGCCCAACTCTCAGGATATAAAAGAAGGCTCCCAGTTCGCAGAGAGTTCAGAGAAACACAGAGGCTGTCAGGCAGTCTGAGGCAGTCAGAGGCAATCTGAGGCAGAGACACAGAAGCAGTTCATTAAAAGGAAGAGTGAGTTTGGGAGAAAGAGTCAGATAAGAGCAAGAGTCAATTTGAAGCCTATGAGAGCAGTTCAGTCAGAGAAGTTGCAAAAGTCGGTCAGAGTCATTCAGAGTCATCCAGAGTCAGAAGAGTTCAGTAAAAAACACTCACCTGGCTCAGAAGATCAGTTTGAACCAGAAGCTTGGAGCAGAGTTTGAGCCAGAACATCGAGTGAGTTGAATCAGCCAACCAGAAGAGTAGTTGAGTTCAGTACAGCCCTGAGTTCAGAAGGAGCAAGCCAGAGTTAGTCAGTCAGTGATGATTTTCAGAGGTCGAAACATTATTGTACAAAAGCTGACGCCTTCTATGTCTGAGCTAGCATCTTAAAGATTAGATTGTATGGAGGCTGAAACCCTCTAAGGACCAGGGATTGAATTAGCCAAAGAATGAACTGTCTTTTGCCCTGAATCTACATCTACAGAGGAAGAGGAGTTACAAGCAGTTGTGAGCTGCCTGATGTGGATGCTGGGAATCAAACTCAAGTTCTCTGCAAGAGCAGTGTGCATATTTTTTTAATCACTGAAACATCTCTCTATCTCTTGAACTACCACTTAAAAGATTGAAAGTCAGAAGTGACTTGGAACATTGGATAGAAATCTTTCCAAGATTTTTAAAAGTAAATGGAGTGTTTATAAGAATTTAAAAAGAAAATGAAAGAGAATACTCATGTACAGTGACATTCCATGACAGAATTAGACAGAATTTTTAATGTGAAATAAATTTTTAATGTGAAATAAAAGTAAACTATGTCTCCAAGTATTATTGCTTATAGATTCTTGACTCTTTCTTATTCTCTTTCAGAATGGAGTAGGCCTTAAATAGACAACAGAGTTTATAAGTGCAGATGCAGCAAGGACTCCATATTTCCCACTTCAAAAGTCTCCCCATGACATGATATCTATCTGATGGAGAATGTTATGTTGCACCATCCAAGGAACTGTGACAGGAACAACCACATTCTTAGATAAACCCTATAGTAGGATAGAGACAGAATACACAGTTTGGATACTGAGTGAGGATGGAAAATAATAAAAACACTGAACTGGAAAAAAAAAGTGTTACTGCTATTTTGTTACTCTCTCATATTGTCCTTACAATGTATCAGTTTGATAAAATTTGGCATAACTTTCATTTAAAGAATTAAGAAAAAGTATTAATATCTACTGAGATGAGAATTTACCTTGTTTGCTCTGTCAACACGGCAGGAGTGACTTTTCTCATCTGTATTACAATTTTGACTTCTTGAAAATGTGTAGAAGGAAAACAAATCCTCTTCTTCACCACAGACTGGAAGGAACAGTGCTCTCATTCAGAGGCCTGGATACTGTTTGTCTGATGTAAGAAAGTGAGAATGGATTTTAGTGTTAGATCATTCTGAACACCCAAAGTCTCTTACAGCAGGGTGGCTATTTTCTCTCTTAACCTTTCCCGTAAACTGGAAGGGATGATACTGATCTGAGAGCACTGTCACAAGGAGCAAGTTATGGAATTTGAGTGGAGGGACTGGAAAAGAGAAGGGAGACAAATCAGTGAATTTGGGATGTTCTTACAAGTTTTGGTCAGTGAAGGTAGAAGCATGCTAGGGGAAAGTGTTTCGAGCACTTCCGTGCTGGGCGATAGCCTGGTAAAGCACTCTTCCCAGAAGTAGACTTCCCAAAGTACCCCCTCTCTGATGACCTCCTTCTGGTTTTTGTCTTATGCCTTTCTTAAGTCATCCTTACATAAATAAGTAGTCTACTTGCCTTTATATAGAAATTAATGTCCATTTAATTTCTTTCACAAATTTCATCTTGCTAATGTCTTCTTGAATACAAAGGAATTTTTATTATTTTACCAGCATAACAAAAATCTAAAATCTTATCTTCTCCTTATCCCTCTGACAGTTTTTTTGCTCTATCATGAATACTACTCTTTTATTCATTTGCTCATACATTTTTTTCCTTTTATTCAGCCATTTTTTTTTTATCATTTTTACCATTCACTCAGGAAATAAGTATTCTCTATTCCATCAATCATGATAATCTGAGCTGGCATTCAGGAGCTAACCTAAGAAGAGAGGAATATTTGGGGAATATTTAAGGATAAGTGCTTTGAACCCAGGTTTGTGGACTCCCAGAATCCCAGCACTTGTAAGGCTGAGGTAGGAGGATTGCTATGAGTTCCAAACAGCCTAGGCTACACGGTGTGTTCCAGACTACCCTGAACTACAAGGAAACACCCTGTCTCAAGAAAAATGCAAACAAATAGAAAATGAGACAGACTTCCACCTGAATCACTTAGTCAACTCTGCCCCAGCTGACTGACCTGGATAAGCCTAGTGTCTTATCTTTAAACTGAAAATACAATTTATTACTATCCCAGAGCTATTGTCATGAATAAAAAAGACAATGATAGCATTATTAATATACTACCTGCCATGAAAATTCATACTCAATAAACATGACCATGATGGTGGTAGTTTTAGTGATCTGGTTCTTCATGTATGTTGGACTTCTAAAAGAAAATTATGTGAGTCATCACAGAGCTACTAAAAATTTTTAAGCAGATTAACTACTAGGTTTTGGTCACTCCTGAAGCTTCATTTGCACACTCTTCCATCTAAAGCTTTATTCTATGACTAGTTTCTTTATCTTTTATGTGTCTTACACATCACTTGTATTATTATTAATCCTAAGACCCCTCTCCATTCATTTAAAGTGTAATTTTATTAGAAACCTTACATAATTATAAAAGGTTATTAAATGGTCTCTGGCAAAGTAACAGCCTCCATGGACATCATTCTGTAGTTCAGTGTCTGAGCTAGCTTGTGACAGAATAGTCACATTTTTTTAACCAACATTGGATATTTAAATCTCTCATTTTGGTATTAGGATGCCTGTTATTACATTTTTATCTATTTGTTAATTTACAGGTGTTGATCTAGCTTATATTTTATGAGTATCATTAAAGAGATGAAATCAGTTAATTAAGGAATGGCCTGTATGTTTGCCTCGTTAATCTTTTTTAAAGGAACCGCTAGTTCCCAGAGCAAATAGATTCTACTTCATGTACAATTTTATCAATTTATTCTTTCTGGGTAACATACCACTTCACAGTTGGTGTCCTTTATTTCTCTTTTGCCTGTAGAATAGGTGACTATTCTAACAGACTGTTCTAAGGCAGTCACAATCCATTTTTGCTGGACTCTCTTAGCCGTCTGCAGTCAGGTATAAAGTCATTTCTGATACCTCTGTCCAGTACAGCTTCCTCTAGAACAACATCTCTCTTCTAATTACCTTTATTAGGATCACACAAGTATACCCTCATGACAGTATCAGGAATGAGAAGGAGATAACAAAAATGCCTGAGCATTTTTATCAAACGGGCTTCCTTCAAATTTTTCTAATAGATTAGAACAAACTATATACTTAGGACCACAGAATGGTAAATTACTGCCAAAAGTCATGCATGCATCAGGTGTGACAACTTTGGTCTAGAATTTTAAACACTATGCTAGCCTGTTTTTTGAGCACAAATGATAACTTACTGTTACCTGCGAAATGTTTTGACTCTCATCCAAGACACTCTGAAATCTCTTCAAATCATGTCATCATGTGTGTAGTCCAGGGTACTATGACAAATATCAGGTCCATAGAGACTTTCTCTTGATTCAGAAAGTTATAGAATAAGGGAAAAAACCACTTGCCATAAACATGCCTACATTATAGAGATGGGATGGGGTCAGAATCACCTACATGAATACTCCCGTTGAGAGTCAGGAAGAA
This sequence comes from Cricetomys ansorgei, assembly GCA_026225945.1. Classification (NCBI taxonomy): domain Eukaryota; kingdom Metazoa; phylum Chordata; class Mammalia; order Rodentia; family Nesomyidae; genus Cricetomys; species Cricetomys ansorgei. The sequence continues at coordinate 10,951,204 of JAMJFZ010003875.1, read as the reverse complement.
TGGAAAGTCAACAGTCATCACTGGTCCACAGTGACTTCAGACTCCTTACTGAATGCTGCCTCCCCTCCTTGCCCCAGATGATTTTAATGTATCTATTTCTCGCTGCTCTTCATGGTTCTTGTTTTTGAAACTAGCATACTTTTACTATTCTACTCTCCTCAGCCATTTCTAAAGAACATATGGACCCACATATACTACTTTGGCATGTTCCCAAAGGACTCAACAGCTTATTCCATAGATACGTGCTCAGACATGTTCATTGCTGCTCTATTCACAATAGCTGGGAAGTGGAAATGAGTTACATGTACTTCAACCAACAAATGGATAATGAAAATATAATACATATACATTATGGAATACTGTCCAGCTGTGAAGAAAAATGAAATCATGAACTTTGCAGGTAAATGGATGGAAGTAGAAAAGATCATAATGAGTGAAGTAACCCAGACCCAGAAAGAAGACTGAAGGCTCCTAGCTCCAAATCTTCAGATGTGAGGATATATCCTGCAGCAACTGCAGAAACCAAGAAAATAAAAAGGGAGTATTGTCAGGTTGGGAGGGTTGGGGAACAATAGAGAGAGTAATATCAGGATAAAAGTGATCTTACCAGGGAAATGGCACAAATTGAAGAGAGACTCTCATTGGGGAGGAGATAAATATAGAGGAAGGAAATAAAAATAAGAATTTCTCTAAAAGACGTAAGGAATCATATTATCAACTGTCTATCTAACAATCTATCATACGTATAAGTCTGTATCAATATGCATATATAGTTTAAATAAAAATTCTCATCTGAGCTAGCAATGTTCTATCCAAGAGCCACAGGGCAAAAACCTCAACACAAACCTCAACACTGTGCATGAAAAGCATGCTCTTTCAACTTGTTGGTCAGAGTTGCCCACGAAACTCTTAAACTCTAGAGGCTATTGATCGTTGTTGACCATGGTTGCCTCCTAGAGGTGGAAGATAAGTCCTTATTGATGAAGATATCATGCACTTCAGACTCAGGGCCTAAAGGTCCTTGAGCTGTAACTGACCTAAAATCCTCCCCTATGAGGATTAACTTTTATGGTATCTGTAGGTGCCATGCAAGCTTCCAAAGTGGAAAAGCAGTCAACATCCTTACTCATCTATGAAACCTAAGAACCACAACAATGGCCAAAATAGCACAATAACCCTAAGCGTGCAGTACTGGCATGTATACCTTGCTGGTAACCAACAGCTCTCTAATTGGACTTAAGACTTGTTCAACAAGAGGGAAATTATGCCTGGTACTATAATCCTAGACAACTACTGAGGTTTGTAAAGTCATGGATCCAGGAAGAGAATCACAAAAAAACACCACTTTTCTAAATCCAGCAAAATCTCTGTTTCCTAAATATTTGCCCTTACACAACAGATAGAAGTAGTCAGTCAGCTTCATCAAGGCAACTTCTCTTCGCAGCAGGTGGAGACCATCATAGAAAAGAGCAACCTACCAAAATGCAGAGTTGTGGAACCCAGTCATGAATACATGTGCAAAATAAGTTCCTCACCTAAGGCTTAGGGAACATAGGAAAGTGAGAGCAGGGAAAAAGATCGTAAGAAACCAGAAGATCAGAGAGTTTGTTGTGAGTAATAATGTCAGACGCTATACCCATAAAATTTTGCCAGCATGACTGCCTAAATTTGAGCTGAACAAAGACGACTATTGACATGCTAAAATGGAAGTGGAATGGTCAAGAGGCCTCAACCCTACACAAAGAATTAGAGACAACTAAGGAATGCTGAGAGCAGGATAATAATCTTTCCCAGTAAAGAACATATAACTGGTTATCTAAATAACATACAGGATAAGCAGGTTATGTTTTTATTTAGGAATATGTATCTACATATACATATATCAATGTAATAAAAATTAATGAAAAAGAGGCCATACATTTGAAAGAGCAAGCAGAGATATAAGGATGACTTGGAGAGGAAACAGAGGGGGGAATGATGTAATTATATTAAAATTTCAAAAAATAATTTTAAAAAGCGTATTGAAAAATATCCCTACAGCATTCCTACAGAAATCTCAGAGTACAAAAGGCTTTCTGCAAGTTTGAGATATTTCTTTACAGTTTCAAATACTCTTTGAGCCCAAATTGGCATAACCTTGCCAGTCCAGCTGAAATAAAAAGTTTATATTTTCTTGAATGTGACTTGATTCCTCTTCATAAGTTAAAAGCCATACATTTCATACATTTATAAGCCCCTTTGTGCAAGAGAAAAGTCCTTCTTGCTTCTTCCTTAATTCTTTCATAGAAATTTCATAGAAATTCTTTCAGAGTGACCTTATCGCCACACCTGTAATTTGATTTTTGTCCCTTAGTTATATTTTCTGAGAGATGTTTTAGCTCCCTTGAGGGGCCTTGGATGAAAACAGTTTTGTGTTTTCTCCCAGAAAACCAAGAATCCTGTCTCGTGTTTCTATGTTCTACCAATAAACTTGATAGCTTTGTTCTCTAAACGAGCTCCTTATAACAAGAAATCAAATATAGCCAAGGGGAAGCAGTCAGTACTTCCATATTCTTGCTTAAATTCACAGTTCATTAATGCATTTTGATACTCATAATTATATCAGGTGAAAGTTTTACCAGTGGCTTTACATGATAGAAAATGGATCAAGATTTGTTTTTAACAATCTTCATTATTTCTCTAGCTTCTGCTGGATGCTTTGACCAAATGCCAGTGCCATGTGGATGAAGTTTTATATGGTTGAACACAACTCCATTGCAAAATTCTTTGTTGGTTTTCTATTATGTATCACAAAGCATTCCAGAACTTAGTGGCTTAACATAACAACAATATGTTGTTTCTCATGAGCCTATGAATAGTTGAAGAATGAAGAGAGATGCGCTAAGCCTACAATACCAGTGTTCATGTACCTCTTCTTTGCTGGAAGACCAGAAAGGATCTGGAAAACTAAAGGTGGCTACAGTCAGGAAATCACAGATTCTTTCATATTATCTCTCAATATTGAATCTGACCCTTTGTAAACGTCTTCATGGAATGTTATGTTTTAAAACATTCATAGAACATGAAATTGTGCTGTGTTAATTAAAGACTTTAGCCATGGTAAGTGAGATAGAAGAGGTGGCTAATCTTCTAATTATTCAACATTTCTTCATTACTGCCTGACATCTGTAAAGGTACATACATGTACGACACAAATACATATATAACCTATCGTAACACCTGATAGCCATTAAATGATCAGTGAATATTTATTATTAATTATTGAATGAATAAGTGGAAGAAGAGCATGAATACATAGTAATATGGCATTGACCAAATATTTAGGTAGACAATCTAAAATGTGTTCTGGAGCTTTGCCTTATATAACATGCATCCAATTACAATTTCTCAAACAAGATGGAATATTTGCCTTTGATTATTTCAGTAATTAACATAAAAATATCAAAATTTTCCTATATTTCCAGCTTTTTGTAGTGCCCTTCTCTTCAGGTAACTTCAGTTCACAGTGATCTCAATCTTGTGATTTCAGTATTCTTTTTACTTTGCTTGGGCCTAGAATGCATCATCTTGATATCAGATTCCCCATTTTTCCTGTATCTACTTGTGTGCATGTGCCAGTTAGTTCTTTTGTCAACTTATACAAGCTAGAGTCCTGTGGGAAGAAAGAACCCTGATTGAAGGCATCAAATTGATTGTAGTAAGTCTGTGGGGGAATTTTCTTGATCAATGATTGCTGTGGGAAGGCCTGGCCTACTGTGGGTGGTATTACCAGCAAGTGTTCCTCAGCTGCTCAAAAGAGCAAACAGGATGAGCCAATAAGCACCATTCCCTTGTGGCTTCTGATTCAGTTCCTGCATCCTGGTTCCTTCCCTGCTTGAGTTCCTGCCTCAGTTTTCCTCAATAACGAATTATGATGGGGACATGTAAGCCAAATATCCCATTTTCTCACCAAGTTGCTTTTGATTAGTATTTTTGTCACAGCAACCAAAAGCAAGTGGGACAATACATGGTCTACGAAACATTTTTCTAAATATTCTTCACAATGCTTGGCCTAGTTTCTTCCCAATACCATGGCTACTAAATTTGTTGGATATATGAATGTGTGAACTAAATTTATGCCATACATTGTCAAGTCAGAAATGTGACTGTCTTCTTTATTGTTAGTTGTTAGGCCAGTTTCTTTTAAATGTCCAGTGCTCAGTAAACATTTAATGGATGGGAGATAAAGAATATGCCTGTAAATTAATAAATTAAAGCAAACCTAATACAGATTCACTATTCCTATTCTAAGAAGTTCCACTTTATACTGTATTAAAATATTATTTTATGATTAGTTTTAATACTAAGTCCTTAGAACCGTCTAGGACTTCAAGTTCATTACTGTCCTGGTTTTCATTTGTATTCAAAGACCATTTTCTAGGAAAGAAAGAGAAATCACACTGTTATTTATAAAGTGAAATATTTTCAAGTTTCTAACAGGACAAATACAACATTGGCATCTTTTCAGAAATAATATGCTGAACTATTCCTTGTAGGCAGAAAGGACCAGTGCCTGAGTACCTGTACTGTGTAGATGTCAAAGATTTTTATCTTTAGCCTCAAATGTCCCCTCTTTTACTCAGACATAATTCCTGTTGGTAAGAGATTTAGAATTTTTGTTTGTTTGTTTTTAGTAGTAGTAGTTGTTGGAATTGTCTAACCCCTATTTCAACCTCCAGACATTTTCTAATTATATTATGGGATAGTCCCAGGAAAGCATGTTATATCAACCACTTCATCCCCTTGATATTCTCTCTCTCTCTCTCTCCCTCTCTGCCTCTCTCTCTCTTTCTTTCTCTGTCTCTATCTCTCTTTCTCTATGTGTGTGTGCATGTTCATGTGTGCATGTGTGTGTTACATCTATGTGTTTGCATGGGTATATGCATGTGTGTACATGTGTAGAGGCCAGATATTTACATTGGCTGTCTCCTTAGATCCACTTTTCCATCCTATTTCTTGAGACAGGGTCTCTCACCAAACCTAGATCTCATCCTTTTGGCTAGGCTTGCTGGCCAGTGAGTTCCATGGCTCTGTGTGTCTGTTCCCTTTCCCTTCACCACAAATTTTATAGTCATGCACTATCAGTTTAACATTTTACCTGGATTCTGGGGATCTAAAATCAAGACTTTATGTTTGTTCAGGAGGCAATCTACTGATTGACCCATCTCCCTATTTCCCCAAATATTCTCCTGATTTTTCTGATATTGGTGGTTCATAGATTCTAATTTTGTGGTCTAGATACTAATTGTATGTGTGTATACACATGTGCATACATGTCTATGTATAAGGAAAAGTAAAATATTATGGGGATTTTAATGGATATCTACGTAGGACCAAATTGAAGCAGAATGAAGAATATCCTTTTTTTTAAATAACCTATTCACCTTTGCTTAGAGTATTGGCCTGATTAGAATTTTCTTTGTTGCGAAAATTTGTATTATTTTTAGGATTCAGAAGGAGAATATGTAGTCTTCAAAGAGACTAAGGCATGCATTAAGATCAACAATTTTGTAAAGGATACTTCTTTCCTAGAAACTTGCAAGAGGCGGCCATCATATGTTATACATTTATGAGAATGTTCTGACTAACGTTGCTGTTTGTATAAGAATAATGAAAACTATCTGCACTGGAAGTGTACTCAGGTTGTGACAGCAGGGATGAAGGCATTTCATGGGACAGATGTGCTCCATCAGATCCCTGGAAAACTCAATTCCCAAGTCAACAGTGGATGCAATTAATAACCACATTTTCCCTGTTAGTTTATATGCTTAAACTTGAACATGATGGTTAAGTGTTTTACTTATAGGTCTTCATTTGTCTTCCCTCATTATTCCTGTAGGTGGGAACAATGGGGGAGCAGAGGAGAAAAGGTGTTCAATGTGCACTCAATAATCCTATTAACATCACATTGCCTTGGGCCATTGGAGATGCATTTTATATGCACTGTTAAGTTTGATTTCTTTTATTCTTACTGCAATTATCTGTTGGGATTTTATAGGACCATGGACATACCTAGAGGAGGGATTTAATCATTAAGTACTTTCAGCCTAATTGGTTCTCAATTGGAGGAGATGCCTTGGGTTTGGAAATACGCTGAAAGTTAGCAGAGCATGCCGGTTCATTGCCTACCTGTGGAGTTGACAGATACAAGAGAACATTCTGACTTGACATCAGTTTGGCATTTAGTTGGCATTTATCTGTCTTCAGGGCTGCCTCTGGGCATCTTTGTTTGTTAGCTGTGTCTCTGATGGGCAGACATGGAGGCCAAGTCACTTAGTTATCTAGGCTGTGGACCTGACTGTGGCAGTTAGTCTGAGGAGATATAGAATCAATCTTACAGCCATATTGCCTGGCAAACAGAATGATGTTGGAGTTTTCAATATTTATTAACGTAATCCTAACCCTGATTCTGTCTAACCCTACTTACACCTCCAGAGATATTCTAATTATATTATAGGATGGCCCCAGGAAAGTATGTTGTATCAACCACTTCATTCCCTTGATATTCTGTCTCTCTCTCTCTCTGTCTCTCTGTCTCTATCTCTGTCTCTCTCCCTCTCCTCCCCCACCCCTCTCTGTGTCTTTCTGTATTGTTAAGTCAACTAGTTATGTGTGTTGTTAAATGAAAAAGCCCCAGCTATGAAGAAGAAACTGAAGTCTAGAGAAAGAAGATGAGCAAATAAGCTGCTGCACATTCATATGACATCACTACTATCATTAGCACCGTTTCATAAAATGAAAATTTGTTTATAGTGAGTTATTAGATGGCAACACTAGCTCTAACACTTACATTTTGCCATAGAATAAGTTAATCAAAATAATCTCATAACTATTAATATTATTTAAATACAAAAGCATTACACATTCAGGAATCATTTTTCCGGGATACCAGGTATTCTGGTAAGAATAACCTTGTTCAACCAGGTTAGGTTACTTTTTTGAAAGTTACTTAATTGTTAAATGATTTTTGAAAAATAATGTGATTACTCTGAAACTTTTTACACTTCATAGAATTGAGTAATATTTAAAGTAATGACTCCACAGAGTTATTTCTACTCTTTAACAAACTAATATAGCTAAAGTGCTTAATCAATGCCTGGCATATAAAGAAACATCTGTAAATATTACTGTATGTGCATAAAGAAATGTTAAAAAACACATATCAGGGATATCTTTATATGATTTTGTCTACTGTTTGTCTTCATTGTTAGTTTTCCTCTTTTACTATAAACAATGAGGTCAGGAGTGATGTCATCTAGAACAGCACTAATTTGTACCATAGCTATTACCCATGGTGCAGGAGACACCAAGTACTTGAAATGAAGCTTGCTCATGTTGAGATATGCTATGGACAAATAAAGCTCACATTGTATTTGAAGATTATAGGAACATAATTTTGAATAGCAGAGAAAATGATTTAAACTATTTTAACAATTCAATACTGTCCTGTGATAAAATATTTCTGATCTACATATTATTAATTATATAAACTCACTGCTTTCTTTTGGCAAAGGCCAATGTAAAATGCTTTACGGAAACACTGAAGGTAACACTCTCCCCACAGTAACTATGCTTAAAGTGACTCTTGTATTTCTCGTTTCTCAGACATGCACTTTTAGCAGCAATTATCTGGAATTACTCCTTTTTAAAAATTATTTTTATTTTCAATTATGTGTCTACATATGTACACATGAGTGTTGTTGCCCATGGAGGCCACTGGAGGATATCAGATTGTCTGGACTGGAATTACAGAAATAGTAAGCCATTCCATAGGGGTACTGGGAACCAAAGTTAGGGTCTCTGGAAGAACAGTGCATGCTCTTAACCACTGAGCCATCTCTCTAGCTTCTGTCTGAAGTTTCTACTTGGATCATATTGTCAACTTAAATGCACTGTTTCCTAAACTGTAATTTTATTCTCTTTATATCTGTATCTGATTTCTGATTTCTCCATTTCTCTTCTAATCTCACTGCTTCTAGGATCTCACCATCGCTTGCTTGAGCCCCATCAACAGAGGTAGAGTGTTTCTATCATCTGGTCTCTATCCAATCCTATTCCGTACATCTAATCCAAATCCATCTGGCTAAAATACCATTTTTTAAAACTATACATTGCATGATTGCTTTTAAATGTTTTCAATAGCACCAATTTTTCCATGAGATAAAATTATATGCCCATTAATTTGGTATCTAAAGCCTTCCCTCTGTCTTTAACTTATTAGTCTAGAAAATAACAGTTATACTATGTTCTGGAAGCACAACTTCTAGGAGAGGTACACATGTGTTCCAACAAAAGGAGTAGTCTCTGAATATTGGATTAGGAGGAAGAGATTGCATATTTTTTAATACCTGTAAATTGATATGTCTTTTAGATAAATTGTAATTTTCTTCACAACTAACTTATCTGAGGAAGGCATGAGGTTCTAGGTCTTATGGGAATTGAGAGGGGAGAAAGGCACAGAGAGGGAAGAGTGGAGTCATAGGGAGTCATTTTACAGTTTCCCAAGGGCTTCTAATTGTACTACAGAAAGCACTGGCTATACAACAAAGATGCTTCAGGTTCACAGTTATTTGAAATTTTTCTCTGGGTTATTTTTTTTCCAAGAAAGAAGGAAATTTGACATGTACCTTCAGAGGGCACAGTCCCTGGGAAATGATGTACACAAACAGAAATGCTCATGACCTCTACTTGAATGATTTCTGAAGCCTTCAACTTATGGAGTCCAGTACGATTTCCTGAAAAGTTCTTGGTCATTAACTCATGAAGCCATCTTAAGACTAACTGGTAAACAGTTTTATAGACATTTTGTAGACAGGCTAGACAAATAATTTATCTTACTTTTCGTGAAAACAAAGCTACACATCCAACCCGGTGTCTGTGTTCATATATTGCTTTGCTTTGGTCAAATGCAAAAATCAGTCTTCACCTGAACTGTAGCATTCCTGACCTGTGAAGTATGTTTCTTGCTCTATCTGTAAAAATTGATTTTTTTCACTTGCAAAGATAAGTTTCCCTGGGAAATCCATGGCAAATGTTTCACTATGAACATTATTCAAATATTATTTACATTGGTTTTTGTTTGAGGAAAGCATAATATTCTGCTAATTCTTACCTTTACAATTCAAAGAAAGTTGACATATACAGTAATCCAACCTTCATTTCTAAATGTTTATTTTTTTATTATAACAGTAGTGACTGTTCATTATATTAATATTGGAAAGTGCTAAAATGAAAAATTAGAATTTATTTTTATTGAAATGTAATTTGCATAGTCTTGAATGTAATGACTTTGGATTTCTTCAGTGCAGTTTAGTGAGTTTTGTAAAGTGTTCACTTTGTGTGCCCCATACCCTACTCATGATGTAGAATCTTTCTTTCATCCTGATGCTTCTTTTCTGTGTATATTATACCATCTTTATGCTACCTATAGAAAGCTGTAGTGTGAGCTACCTGTGTGAAAGTTGTAGTCTACATTCCAGGGGCTACATTCTGAGGTCTGTGAGGTCTGGATGGAATGTAGACACACCTTTAATCCAGTATTCAGAAACCAGTGGTAGTCTATGCCTTTAATCCATAGATAAAAACAGTAGAAGTAGAGCAGGAAGCAGAACTCAGAAAGAGTCAGTGTCACACAGGAAGTGATATCTGAGATGAGTCAGAATGAGACAAAGTGACTAATCAGAGGAAGAGGTAGCAGAGTAAGACATACCCAACACTCACAAAAAAAGGCAGGCTCTCAGTTCTGAGAAAGTCAGTTACAGATTCAGTTAACAAAAGCAGTAAGAAGAGTCAGTTAAAAGAGTCAGTAAGAAGAGTTAGTTGAGAAGCAGATTGAAGTGTCAGTGAGTTGAGGAGCAGTTAACAGAGTCAGAAGAGTCAGTTAATAAACTAAATTGAAGACTTAGAACAGAGTAAGTTACAGAAGCTGATGCTGGAGTGAGTTACAGAGCAGTTAGTTGAAGCAGTCAGCAGTAGGTCTCAGAAAACTAAGGCTGAAGTCTGGGCTAACAGTTTAAATGTTCTAGATTGTATGAAGGCTGAAGCCTTCCAGTTCAAGAATTAAGAGTAGATTGCTAAAAGGGCTCCAAAACTCCTGGGCTCTAAAGGCTTCCAAAAAGTAATTTAATTAGTAAAAGAATAAACCGTCTTCTGCCCTGAATCAATGTCTACAACTGGTGAATCTACATCTACATTTACATCTACCACTACACTGATTTTTATCAGGAGGATAGATTTAAAATTAAACCTAATCAAATCCCACTACCAGCCTCATGTAATGGCACACTCTTGTAATCTCAGAACTCAGAAGGTGGAGGAAGGAAGGTCATGAATTTAGGCATCAAATTGAGTTTGAAACCACTCTGAACCTCCATTACTGATGGTCACTCTTTACTGGCTCAGCATCCTTTAACATCACTGATTCTTTCCAAAGTACAAACCATTGGGTTTGGTTTGGCTTCTGAAGCACAATACTTTCATTATTTTTCTCACTGGCCTGGTTGCAATTTCACAGTCTCCATTGCCCAGTTCTTAGTTCAACTACATTGAAGCATGTGAAACCAACATTTGTTCCTCTTCTAATCTCTATCTGCGTAATCTTTGTAGAGACATGATTGAGTCCCATGGCCTGAATTTGATCTCTAAGTAGTGGCTCTCCATTTTATATCTATAATTCTGACCTCTCCCTCACAAAAGTAGCCACTCACATGGTAACATCTAAGGAAACATATTCAGTTTCTAAGCCTTGGTGTTCATGTATCCAAACACGCTCCTTCTACAACACCCATAACAGAAAATGGCATTTTCCATTTCTTCAGTTAAATGACTCAAGGGTATTCTTTTTGTTTTAATTTAAAGTGTTTAACATTATTTTTTTAAAATTATTTATTTATTTAATGTGTGTGTGTGTGTGTGTGTGTGTGTGTGTGTGTGTGTGCATGCATGTCATGGCACTTGTGTGGAGGTCAGAAGACAACTTCAGGAGTTTGAACTCTCCTTCCACAATGTGGCTTGAGCTCAGGTTGTCAGGTTTGGTAGCATGTGTCTTTACCTGCAACACCATTTCAGCAGCCAATCAAGGATATTATTGACTATCCCATTTCCTACTATGTGACAAACCAATCACAAAGTCTTGTCATGAGTATATGGGGTAGTTTTAAAGATTTTTGATGTTTTGTACACTAACAACTGACTCCACTTCTTTCATTTCCCTCTGGGATTGCTGTAATAATGGCACAACTAGCTGACTCACTGCACAATAATCTGTTCTCCACACGGAAGATTGACACAATCTCAAGTACTAATCTTCTGAGATACCGTCATCTTTCACAATTGATTTTGTATTTTTCGTTTTACCCAATTCTATGATACAGCATTTTCATGCCATTATAAACCTTCATAAACATAATTTTAAATGGCTGAATGATTGTTACATAGGAAGAGAAACTGATTTTTCTCATCTGCACCTTCTCATTAGACATTTGGCTAAGAATTATAACTATTGTTAAGAATCATCTTTGTACATAAAGCTACCTACCCATTTTATTTACAACACTAGCTGGGTGGTGCTGGTACATGCCTTTAATCCCAGCATTTGGGGAGGTGGAGGCAGGTGGATCTCTGTGAGTTCAAGGCCAGCCTGGTCTATAGAGTGAATTCTAGGACAGCCAGAGTTACAACAGAGAAAACCTGTCTCGGAGAAACAAAAACAAAAATATAAAACAAAATACTGGGTAGCTATTCAGGGATTTCTGGGTTAAACAGAATAGATATTTTGAGGCTGTAGCTCTGTCTGACTTAGGGTTTCTATTGCTAAACACCATGAAAAAAAAGTTGAGGAGGAAAGGGCTTATTTGGCTTACACTTCCACACTGTAGTCCATCATTGAAGGAAATCAGGAAAAGAACTCAAACAGAACAGGAACCTGGAGGTAGGAGTTGATGCAGAGGCCATGTAGGGGTGCTGCTTACTAGCTTGCTCATTATGGTTTGCTCAGCCTGCTTTCTTATAGAACCTAGGATCACCAGCTCAGATGTAGCACCATCCACAATGGGCTAGCCCTCTCCCATCAATTACTAGTTTAGAAAACTCCCTTCATCTGTATCTTCTGGCAGCAACATTTCCTCAATTGGGGTTCCCTCCTTTCAGATGACTCTAGCTTGTGTCACATGGACATAAAGCTATCCAGGACAATCTCCATTAATTTTGTGTTTCAAAAGTATGTTTCAAAAGGAATGTATCAGACTACTCCTATCAGTAATGCTGACAATAATATAATCCAGAAAATTTCATTTAGATAATCTGAATTTTATTAATAATTTTATTAGATACATAAATAATAGATTATTCCAAAGTGGCTTATGTTTTTAGAGTTTAGCAAGGTTCATAGATTAGACTTTATTTGTTATTTTAATCGTGTTGGTGCAGAGCCATCTACAGAATTTGGGGGGGGCATAGGGTGAAGTAGTTTAGAAAAATGAGCTTTGGAAAGAGACACTCAGGTTTGCCTGCTGGATTGTTGGCTTAATTGCTTAGTAGCCATGGATTTGAGCAAGTCATTTACCATTTAGAGCCTCATCTCTGAAATAGGAATAATAAAGCCTATCATGCAGAAATGTTGTAAAGATAAAATAAGATCGTGTACATGACCACAAATCATTTAGGATGAAGGTGGAACCCATAAAAGCTATTTCTTATCCACACTTTCAAAGCTATTGCCTTTTCTAGGTTAATAGGCCCACCATAACATCCACAGAGCTACACGGTAAGCAGGTCACTTCTCCCGTGGCTTACTGAACTCTTGTGAATGCAAGAGAAGGTTTTAAATTCTGCTTTGCTCAGGGCAAGTTAGCCAGCTGTCATGTTAGGTTGTGAGCAGCACCAGGAAGGAGTGCCATATGGGGGTTGGGGCACAGCAACTGGATGGAGTCCAGATTCTGAAGGGTTGAGGTTAAGATGTTAAGGGAAGAACAAGGGAGGCAAGCTGAGAGGCACAGACCCAGGATACTTCCAGTGATCAGAAGAGAATGGGAACTGAGTGTGCAAAGTTTGTGAGAACGGATGCGATTTCTTGTCTCGAGGATAAGATGAGAAGGGAATTTTGAGCGTGATAACTGAAGCCATGGCATAAACATTAAAGTCCGATGCTAAAAAAATCTTTATTTGAGATGATAAATATTTTTTAGAAAAATCTTAAGTATATAAAAGTATCTGTAGATCCTTTCTCAGATCTACCAGTTCTGAACATTTCTGTCATCTGTGACCCATCATTTATGCATGCTCTATTGTTCTTACAGCATTTATTTTACTGTATGGCTGTACATTGCATTGGATTTTTCTGGTCTCACTGCCTCCTTTAATGTAAAATGTGTCTTGGGCTTAATTTATTTGATATGGTACTGCTATTTTTTAAAATTAAAATCCAGTTATTTTGTAGCATGCAATTCCGGCTTTGCAGAACTAATATTGTGACTCTGATTTTGAGTAAGCATACTTCTCACAAATGATAACTACTAGATACTCCATGCATATGTGTGCTGTGGAAGGATTCTAGCAGGATGAGAGGAAGCATCTGTAGACTGTGGAGACAAGCAGCCAGTAGATACAGGTAAAGAACCTAGAGTAGGATGGGGTTCTGGTGGCTGAGCCAGGGTTATAAGTCCACATCCACTAGCTGAAAGGGACCTTGAGGGGTCACTAAATCCATCTGCTCTGCCCTCAGCAGAAATGCTTTTCCACTCTCCAAGACATGCTTGCCTATTTTTAAAGCCCTCCAGGGAAAGTAATTCTGTGTGTAGCTTCCACACTAGTGCTCTTGTGATTACCTCACAGTCCTCCCTGAGGCTTAGACAACATCCTTAAAGGACAGGACTTACTTGTTTCTATCCTGTTTTTAGGGAGGACTTGTAGGAGCAAGGCAGGCTTCATTCTGTTTAGAAGATTGTGTTAATATACACGTCTCGGGATTCTTTCTTTTAACCTAATCTAACTTTAAAAAAGAGTCTAATGTGTACAAATAGAAATATTGTTGCAATTTCAATAATAAACAACAAAACAGTAATTGATTACTATGCATGCACCACAGGTCTTTATAACAATAATATATTTTTAAATTAAATTTATTTTCTAGACCTGATTGCTAGGAAAATAATTCAGACAATCTTACTCAGTTATTTAAATTTCTTTTTGCATTAGTAAGAATTAACCATTTACTATGGAATACCAGCTCAAACACTATTGAAGAGTTAAAGAAGGAAAGTATCTCTCCCTCCTTTTTCACTGTGCTCAAGTCCTCAAATATAATCCCTGTTATATTTTTGATTCTGGGTAATTCAGATTGTTTTCTACATAAAATCAAGCACACATTCATCCAGATATACATACATATATTCGTTTCATAAAAATTAAACAAGATTTATACTTGAATTTTATGATATTTTTTCTGAAAGTAAAAATATGTTGCTTGTAGAAAATACCAAAGAACTTAAAGGAAATTTTTAAAAGAATCCATAATTTCATTGCTCACATATTTAATTTTTGGCAAACTTATTGGATATTTTTATACAAATATACATGATCATGTCTCATTAAAGTTTTTTTGTGTGTATGTATATGTGATGTACACACACACACACACACACACACACACACACGTATCTGTATGTAGCGTGTGTGTGTGTGCATGTGCCCAGAGAGGTTAGAAGTAACATCTGCTGTCTTCCTCTATAACTTTCCACATTACTTTTTTTTTTTTTTGTCATGATCCCTCACTGAACCTGGAACTCACTAATTTATTGAGTCTGGCTGGTTCCAAAGATCCACCCATTTTGGTTTTCCCAAGTGCTGGGGTGCAGGTATGTGCTGCCCCTCCCAGCCTTTTACATGGCTGCTGGAGATCTAAAACTGGATTTCCATGCTTGTGTGTCAAGCACTTTACTGACTGAATTATCCCCTCTGCCCCATCACCTCTTTTTAACACTCTTCTCTTCCTTGGTCAGTTTGGAACATCTCAGCTTAATTTTTTTTTTTCTAAATTTAGGCGCAACTGAATATAGCTTTCCCATCAGGTTCTGCGTTAAAAAAAATAGTGGGAGAAGTAGATAGTCTTGGGAAGAACAGAAGACTGTCAGGACCAGGGAACTAGGCATGTAAAATATTTCTGGAGGAAACAGATGTTCTAAAAGTGAGAATAGCATCTTAACCACAAAATGAGAGTGAATATGACTTGTTCTGAGGGTCAAAGCACAGTGTCTTCGCTGTGAGACACCAAAATACTTGGCTCACCACAAATAAATCACATTAGTAGTGTTGGTGATAGCATATTAGTTAACCAAAGTATGCACCAAGATCCTTTTTCTTCAAGACCCTGTCTTGAAGGAAAAAAAAAATGATGATGATGATGATGACGATGATGATGATGATGACGACGACGATGATGATATTGTGTTCAGATTGCAAATACCCTGGAAGCAGAGACTGTGGAATGCCTTACGTTAGGGTCTAGATTGATTTTGATCATTCTCTGCTTTTTTTTCTCAGACATATCCACATCTACTTCTTTAGAGTAACTCGGACACAGCACCCAGTTTCCGAATTAGTCCAATGGGAAAAATGGAGAATTGTGATGTTCTTTAAGTCACTGCTGAGCCTTGAGTCTAATGACTCTTGATTGATGCGATCTATCACAGTTTGGGTCATGTTCTCCTCAACTCTGGTCCTGGTGCCTTTTCTGCTCATCAGGCTTAGGATCTGAGTTTCTTGATCATGAAGTTGCAGCATTCCACCCTACATTTCTCTTTCTTCATTTCCTCCCTTTATCACAGAATAAGGATTTCTGTTTGAATGGTTTCTTCTTAGCGCTGGTGAATGGCTGCTCCTGACATAGAAACTCAAATTATTCACTGCTTATTTGGCTTGGGTTTAGATAATTGCCCATAATTTGTTGTTATTTGTTATTTTTTTACTGTATATTCTTTTGTCATGGTCAGAGCTCCTGCTGCCTCAACAGATCCCCAGTAACTGTCGATGCTTAATTAGCCTACTGAATTTCTTTAGGCATACTTTCAAAAACTTCATTTGTTAAAAATGAAAACGTGTGTATTGCCCCATTATATACCAGGTGTTGCTCTAGGTGTCGATGACATCAGTGAATAGACAGATTCAGCCCATGCTTCCCCTGTAGCAGAGTTTACATTCTAGCGAGTTATGAGTCAGGTGAGACTGCTACGTGGGGCTCCTGCCATTGTACTTCATCAGATACGAGGTTGCTCCCCTCTAATCTCTCTTGGATGCATATTACAGCCCATGCCTATGCCATATTTCGTTTATTATCTTTTCTACACTTGCACTCTGAGGTTTTTGGGTTTTCATATGCTTTCTTTCTAAATCTGCCCAAGTTACAAAGAAAACTCTGTATTTATAAAATAATTGATTCCCGAATATATTCAGCCTTAACTGAAAAGTTCTGTGGGCTATCATGCTCCTGCTGTACTTTTTCATTGGATACATCTAACCTGTTTCTCCTTTGATTATTTAGTGCATAAGAAAAGCCCTGGGTCAATGAAGGAAAGCATAGACATAAACACTTCATGACAAGTAGAAATGAACACCAGGATATAACGATGTCATGATGTCTGTGAAAATAGTTTGAACTTTAAGAGTGATGGTACCTAAAATCAGACATAAAATACGGTTAAAAGTGGAGACTCCAGAATTATTATTGAGAGTAAATTTCAGTTCTTTTTGGGATTGTCCGGGATGCCCTGTGTTTGTTTGTGCTATTTGTATTTCCTTTCTTCTATGCTGTTTCTGGGATCATTGTGCTATTTTAGTTCTTACTTAACCATACTCCCTGTTGAGATGCTAAAATATCTTGAAAGTGGCAGTGCTGAGTTTTTTACATGCCCAGGAGGTGGAAAGTGCAGGGCTGATTTGTAATGACACTTTCCTGTAGAGTAAATTTTTAGCTGTAATGATATTTTGGGCTGCTTGATCCCACTAGATTTGGAGAAGTTTGAATTACCCTAAATAACTTGAACACAAACACTCCTCTGTTACCCCTGAGACACACTCACTGAAGCATGGAAATTAATTCAAATATGCATCTAAGCTTCATTGAATTTTAATCCAAGGGTTTATAGAATTATTTACTGATATTTGGGAAATGAAACTTATTCCATAAGGAAGGTCTGATCAGGGGTGGCAACCAGAGCAGCTCCATAGCTTAATCTTTATGATATTGTTCTTACTGAAGCAGAAGTTGCTTCTCCACTGCTTGTACCACAGGCCAGACTGTGTCTGTTTTAATCAATGTAATATGCTAGAAATGATGCTGCTTAGATTTTAAATATAACTCTTTAAACTATTTATTGATCTTTATTTTATATGTGTGAATATTTGCCTGCATATATGTATGTGCACCATGTACTTACCAGGCACCAGCAGAGGCCAGAGGAAGGCATCAGGTCCCCTGGAACTGGAGGTACGGATGGTTGTGAGCTTCCATGTCAGTGCTAGGAACCGATCCCAGGTCTTCAGTTGGAACTTTCAAGCCACTGAAGAGTGACTTGAAAGTTCTACTTCTTATATGAAAAGGATATGAATTCTTGAATACTTTAATAGATAGATAATCCAGATAGACTTTGACATTGCATGAAAAGGAAGAAAGGCCCAGTTAATGCCATTCTTACAGCTGTTTGTCCAGGTACAGGCATGTGACTAAAGGAATTTACCTGGAAATAGATCCCATTCCTTTTGCTGCACCTGATGCCAAGTGGTTTGGAGACAAACCAAGTAGCTGAGCCTTTTTCAATTTTGTCCCGTAAACCTGAGAGGAAATGAAGTAGCTGTTTTAAGTCACTAAGTTTAGGCAGCAGTAGATGAAGGAAATGGAAACTCTTTGTTTGAGTTAAATATTCTACTTTTAAAATCTGAGCCCCGTCAAGGATTAAGGAGCAATGCAGAAGAGGAGGCAGACAGATTGTAAGAACCATAGCTGATAGATGACTGGAATGAGGCACTGTCTTCTAAATACAACAGGACCCAGGTACATTTGAACTCAGAGACTGTTAGATGCACAGGGCCTATACAAGTTCAAGCAAGGATGGATTCCAGCACTGAGCAGGGAAGTGGTCATGGGCTGCCATCCCTAACCAGGAAGCTATCTGCAATGGACATCAGCTTACAAAGGAAAAACTGGTTTTCTTAGATGGACTCTCATGGGTATATACCACAGATAAGGCTAGTCACATGTCTAGCAGTAGATGACCAACACAAAACCAACTTAATGGTGTTTTTGCAGACTTTTTGTCTTATATTGCTTTACTTTGGCATTTCTTTTTGTCTTCCTGCTCTTTTTCTTGTATATTATGGTTTTTTATATTATATTTTTATCAGTTTTGTTTATGTGTGAGTGTGATGTGTAAGTGTTTTTCTTCCATTTTTTTTCTACATTTGTATTCTAGTTTCTTTGTTTTTGGTGTTGTTTGCCTATTTGTTTTCTAAAGAGGGAAAGGATGCACAGTTGGGTGGGTGGGGAGGTGAGGAGGGTCTGGAAGAAGTTGAGAACAGTGGTCAGAATATAGTTTATGAAAACTTTTTGATTAAAAAATTATACAATGTAAAATTACATAATAATACTGGCATCATAGTATTAAAATTATATAGTTTTAAAAAAATCTATGTATTATATATAACATATTTGTATAGTAAATAAAGAGATGCAGGGATGGAGAGATGGTTCAGTGGTTAAGAGCATTAGCTGCTCTTGCAGAAGACCTGGGTTTGGTCCCACTACTTTATAGAGGCATGCAGCCATCTCTGACTCCAGTTTCAGAGGATCTGATGTTCTCTTCTGACCTCCATGGGCACTACATAAACATAGTGGGCATACATATGTGAAGGCAAAACACTCATGCTCATAAAATAAATAAATCATATATATACACATATATATGTTTCTGCTTTAGATTAAAAGCCTTGCATGATATTTCTGATAACTTTCCACTGCTCATTTTCATTCTATATTATTATTTTTTAAACATAACTCAGTTGATGCTTGTGAGATGAAGCAAGATTCATTCATTCTTGGGGTTTGGAACCTTTAATGGTTACGGTTTCTGAAATATCAGTTATGAAATTCTTTTAGGAAATCTTATAACATTATGTTACATGAAAGGAAGTAGATTAAGAGGCTTCCCTTTCACTCACCAAACCCATACTTGCCCTCTTCAGGTAGTTAAAGAGACAGGTCAATGACTTCAGCCAACCTTGTAAGCCTGCGAGACTATTAATATTTAATCAGCATAATGAAGAGTCTGGAATGACCATTTAGCACTCTCAGCTTCTTGCTGAGTAAAAATATTTGAGGAAATCCCAGTAGAATAATTTCATCTTTTAATACACAAACTTTAAGCAGCTAGGGGCTAAAGTTAAGTGAATGAAAAAATAAATATTTTGCAAGTGAGATATTTAGAAGAATAGGAAGAGATGTATTTTGTATGCCTGGGTCTCTGACCTGTCTTTGGCACGAGAGAAAAAAATGTTTCAGTCCTTGGTCTAATGATATTAACTACTTTCCTTGGGATTATGCCTCAGCCTCACTAAAGTAGTCCTTTCAACTGATGTTCATAACTGGTCTTCAATAGCCTATTATTTGATTTTAGAAGACTAATTACTTTTAGAAGATTCGATGTGTAACAGAGGCAGTGAAACTCAGGGGCAAGGGAAGACTAGCTCATATATAAAAATAATTTCTTTGGTCAGAAACAATGTTGTATTAGATAGCAAAATTGTATATGCAGTAATAAGCAAGATGACATTGTGGTGGTTTGAATGAGAATGGCCTCAATAGATTTATATGTTTGAATGCCTGCTTCTCTGTTAATGGAACTGTTTGGGAAGGATTAAGAGGTATGGCCTTATTGAAGTGAATGTAGTCATGTTAGAGGATTAAGAGGAGATGTGTGATTGGGATTGGGCTCTGAGGTTTAAAATGCCCATGCAGGCCCTGTCTCTCTCTGCTTGGTGCCTACAGATCTGATGTCAATTCTTAACTACTGCTCAAGTACCATATCTGCTTACCTCCATGTTCACCATCATGATGGTTATGATCTACATCTCTGTAACTGTAAGCAAAGCCCCAATTAAATACTTTGTTCTAAATCTGCCTTAGTAATGGTGTGTCAGCAGAGTAATAGTAACCCTAACTAAGATGAAGGTGAATAGGGAAAGAAATTCCAAATCTAGAAATATTTCCTATTCCAGAAAGGGAAAAAATCACATCATCGTTATGTAACTCAGGGGCTTTGAGGCATTCAGGGTTATGATGCTGTATCAGGGATTAAGGTTCTGTTTCTGTTGCTGCATCCAGGTTAGCCTTTGTGAGGGAAACTCCTATAACTGAGCTTATATGTAGCTTCTTTACTGCCCTTTTGAGCACAATTTTAGTGGGCTGAGTACCTACTGAGTCTTTGGTAAAACAGGATAATTGGTTTCTACATGTAGTTTGTCTAATTTATTCTCTTTTCAAGATCATATTTCTTAGAGTGGCAAATTTTAATTGAACATTCGTATAAAACCAAGTATTATCCTATTGGCTTGTTCTATAAAGTCCATCTATATAGCTCTTTGTTGAATCATCCTGTTATGAGTTTTCTAAGCTTAGCCTTAGAAAATGTGTTCTATTTGGTCATACCCCTCCCCACTGCCCATGTCGCGGGGTGGATCTTGACATCCTGCCTCTCTTCACCTGAGTGAATGAGATATCCCTTTCTCTAAACACAGAGCCATGTTAGAGCACTCATGATTAGTACCACAATATTGTTTAGTAACTTCAGGAATGCGGTATAATTTTAGTTTTACATTTTGGGAAGATGTAATTGTTTGTATTAAGCCGTCACACTTTTTATTTATATTTCTTTTTGTAAAGTACAGCACACGTTAATTGAAAAAATTAAGAGGATTGCTGTGATTGTTTTACACACACACACACACACACACACACACACACACACACACACGACACACACTATGTGCTTTTGGTATTCATATTTTCTTCTACCTACTGTTCTTTCTTAGTTTTTTGTAGTTCTCTTCTAAGTACAGTAAATTCTGTCTCTATTTATTTTTTGTCTTTTCATTTCCACATATAACAGAAAGCAAACAATACTTATCTTTCTGTATCTGGATAATTTTGTCAATCATGGTGTCCTCAGTTTCACTTGTCTTCCTATAGAAGACTTAATTTCATTCTTTGTGATCAAATAGCACTCTATTGTAAATATATATTCTTTATCCATTCTTTTAGTAGGTATTTAGATTGCTTCTATATTTTGGTTATTATGTACAGTGTTGCAATGACTGTCATATTCAGCCATCTTTTCTGAGTGAGATAAATACACAATAATCTTGCTTTTAGTTTTTTAGAGTAAGCTTATGTGTTCATTGCCATTTAGGATGCATTTCTAATTGCACATATCAGAGAGACACTGTAAAGATTACAATATTTGATGAATATCAGTTGTAACTGCACAAAATAGAGCTTAGGAAATAGCAAGATAGTTTAGGGATCTCTCTGTTTATGATGGAAATGGCTTTCTGTCAAAATTCCATTAATATTCTGACCTCACTATTTTCTACTTTATGTAAACACTGCAGTGGAAACTGGAACTCAAATATTGTATTGGTGTTAATTCTGATCCGATGTTAATAACTCCTGAATACTCTTGAGTTTCCTTTTTAATTCCCCATTTTACACATTGCCATAAATCTCATGAAGGAAATAAGAAAGGGACTCACTCTTTGTTACATGATTGTGACCTCATCTATTCCTCATTCTGTGGTTTCTGAAGAGTAAACTTGTGATTGGATAATGCGTCTTTCTTAAAGTGCTTCAAGTCTATCTGATCGATGGACTTAGAATTATTTTGGTTATGCCAGTCAAGTTGAACCTATTAGTAGTTCAGTCAGAGACTCCTGATCAATTCGTGCTGACAATGATACCAGAAGGTATAAATTCTTCACATTAACTTTCCAACTCTCTATAGTTGTGGCCATATAACTTCCTCTTATTTTTAAAAAATCACTTCACATCTACCATCTTTAGGATCTTGGAATTAAGAAGCCTATTTCTACTGACATGTCTCCCAGTGGCATCTTCGGTTTATAGAAAACAGCTGCAAAGTCACTTTCAACCATACTGGTGTGCTTCTCATTAGTGTAGTTCTTACATTCTTGTTAATAGGAGTTTTTTTGTGGTTTCTTGTAAAACATGTTTGGGGATTTGTGTATGAGTCATACAGAAAAAAATTTATTCTAGCATTTGAGTTCCTTATGTCTTTCAATTATTGCTTCTACATTAAACCAGCAAAGTAAGACTTCAAACATTCATTTAGCATAGGCCACTGGTGGATCCAAAGATCAGTTTCCTCACCAGGCCAGTAATTATATCTTTTGGTAGTTACTGGTGTTAGCACACTTAAACCAGAGAGAGCCATTGGCAAATGCATTGATACAGAGCAGGAATAATGCTCTTCCTCCTCTGGAATACAGTCCCATATTTTTTGTTTAACCAACATTCATTAGTCAAGTATGGAAATAATCTTGATGTATCTGCTTCATCTCTTGGTTTGATTTTATTTTTCTTTCACTGGAGCATATTGACATATGATTGTAATTAAAGACATGAAGTCACAGAGGCAGTGACTGGAATGGAGCATGTGTAATAGTACCTGTTTCTTCCAAGGAAGCTTCCTCAACTGGTTTCGTTATTTAATTTTGATTTTTGGTGTGTGGTGGAGGAAGGGCCATACACCTATGTTCCCATGTGTGTAGATGCATGCATGTATGGAAGTACATGTGCTGGCCAGAGGACGATCTATGCTGTGATTCTTCAGTCACTATCTACTTTGGTTTTGGAGACAGGGACTCTCATTGGCTTGAAACTCACCAAGAAGGCTAGAATGACTGGCCAGCAGCCCAGGGATGTCTTTGTCTCCCCAGAAGTGGGATTAAAAGTGCATACCAGCATGTCATGTAGAGACTGGCCTTAAGTTGTCTTTATGGTTGTCAGAAAGGCACATGGCCAATGAGATATCACCTCGTTAATGATTTAAAACAAAGCAGAAATTGGCTTCAAAAATTATTTAGGTAGAAAATGGTCATTCAGTAGAGATTAGAAGTTGTACCTATTGAATCCTATAAATTCTCATATAAACATACATTTAATTTCAGCATCATGCCCCTTCCTGGTCATTTCTCTAACTCATACAAATATCTTGGCCAAAAAACGAATGTATTTGGCTAACTACATGTAACTAATTGATCAAATAGATCAGCTTGCTATGTTCCTTAAGCAAACAAGACACAGATGATTGGTTTAACTTGTGTTAATAATCCCTGATCCATCAAACCACTTTTAAATGTTTTTACCATTCATATTGTTATATGAATATAGCAATTGGCTCCATCTTTCTTTCAGTCAACAATTTATTTGATGTAAACATCAGTAACATCAATTAAATTAATCAGTAACAAATTAGTTAACATTTTATTGTGCCATGTCTGTAAAAATCTGTTATTTATCAAGATGTGATAACAAGTGTCACCAAGACGTGGGTAAAAGTTCTTTCCTGACATGAGGTAAACTGTGCACCAAATATATTTTCTGAACTACATTGTTACATAATGTATATATTTCAATTTGGTGAGACATACACATATAAGAAAATATTTAAAAACAAATTATAAAGAAAACAGAATCTTTAGTATAAGACGTGTGGTCAGATACTGGGCAACTGAATGATAGGTTAAATATTCTACATCATTTTGCTGTCTAAACTATGAGAATAAAAGTATCAAGGTAGATATCAGATGAAACATAGCCATGATCAGTGGCAGAAAGGCATGTGAGAGGTAAGAATTACCTACTTCAATGCCTGATTTGTTTGAAGAAATTAGTGTGATAGGGACTTTCTGGGGTCAAAGTATTGAAACTTTGAAAACAAATTTTTAATATAAACTCATTAGGCTCATTTGATATAAACTCAATATTTTATGGATTGCTTACAGAGCATTAAAATAAATGAAAATCCATACTAATTTTACTTAATTCTTTTACATAATTACCTTCTTTCACTTTTATATGTATAGAATCACTATGATATATCATATGCATATATATGTATGAAAATATACCTATAACCTGTAGGGCATGCCTATAAACATGTAAGAAGACAGTGACAGTGTTACTTACTTCTAAGGTCATAAGGCTCTTCCCAGACCTGTCACATTTTGCCCTTCTCTGGCACTATGAGGAAATCATTGTCTGTACTCCTCGACAGCCTGAGCAGTGCTGTTTAGCTGTTAAGAGATTGGCAAGTGTCATGACCAATCATTAAAACATAATCTGAAGTGAGGCGGGTTGCTAGAATGATATGAATTTGTATTCACCTGGTTGTCAGTTTCAGGTGACAGTTTTTGTGAATATATATGTCAATTATGCTGGAGTTACAGAGTGATGCTGTAGGACCATCACTCAGGGCTTCCCACAACTGGCAGGACCTCACCATGCTTGAGTAGAAGCATGCCATCACATCTGAGTACATCTCCTTTGGAGAAGAGGGATAACTTTCACCAATACACTCAGGGAAATGCCTTCTATGCAATATTCTCTGGAAGTCTTTGTAAGAAACATGCCCATTGGCCTTATTAATGTAACTGACATTGGGGTATAGCTTATGCATCAGATTATTCATTTTTGTCGAGTCTCCTTTTCAGCCCTTTATAGGATTTCTTTTTGTACCAATTACAGAAATGGATCGATGGTCTTATCTGTATTTTTCTTTCACATAAAACCACAGTTACTATTTTTATTTCTATGTACTTAGAATAGCTTCAGTTTTCACAAACCTCTTTTAAGTTTTTTTTTTACTTGTAGTTTTACATATAGAGGTGAGATGTAGTCCAGTGAAATTAGATCTCTTACTTTTAGGCAAAAGAAATGACCAGGACTACACCTATGCTTTTCTAAAACTGGATTTTCCATAGTCCATCATACAAGGACAATAAAATAACAGGGGGCAATTCATCATTTATTATTCTGCCACCATTGCTGAAGTACTATCTGCTTTTAGAATCAAGTTACTCTGTGATGTTGAATGTGGAGGCTCATGCCTGTAAACATAGTTCCTGGGAACCCAAAGTAGGAGGAGTGCTATGAGTTGGAGGTTAGCCTGTGCAACATAGTCAGTAACAGGGCAGCCAGGTAGAATCTGTCTAGAAAACCAAAATGCCAAAAAAGGTTACTCTTATGATCCATTTTAGGAATTGGAAAATTGTGTAGGTTGAATAATCCCTTAAACCAATTTTACCACCTGAAGAGAAAATCCCTTTATAGCAGTTGGAACCAGGGCTGAAAACAACAAAACAAAGCAACAGTTTCTATCTATGTTCATGTCAAGAAGGCTTAACTTAGAATAGCTTTTTGAGTGACATCATTGACCTCATTTTTCTCCTTGCCCTAAACAGAGCCAGTTGGAGATAAGGATGTTTATCCCTGGTCATTTGTTCTGGTGTCCAGAACGGCAGTACAGATTAGCAGTTTCCCTGCCCTTATGTATCATAGAGGAGCTTCCTGTGGCTTCCGTCTGCTAATTTCTACACACCAACCTTTCCAACTGGCATGGTGAAGACTAATAATGTTTTCTCTAACTCTGTGGAACTATCTATGTATGTGTACTGAAGTGTTTCAGGGATGAAACTTTATTTTCCCATAGTAAGAAAAGTTTGAATATACACTTTAACCCCATTATCATTCTGTGATGTGTACTATGTATAAGCTGTTCCTCACTAGACTTTGAACATTAAATGTTGAGATTATAATTCTGTAAGTGTGAGGGCCCTATTATCTTTTGCCTTCTATTTAACATTCTGAATAGGAAGCAAACCTTACCTTTACTTGTTCTATCTTTCATGGTTTTGTTTTTGGAAAGGTGTAGTCATTAATCCATCCAATACATACTGGTATGTCTACTGAATATTGGAAACTGTTATTGGTACATGTTCCTCATTTTCAAGCAATTCAGAGTCTAGTAATATCCAAAGATGTAACATGATAGTGTGTTTACAGTTCTGTGGGGACCCAGGGGAAGGAGGCGCTATGTCTTTGAAATGAATCAATAAGGGAAAAGAGCATATATTGGTAGATGAAGGAAACAGACTTTTCTGTCAAGTAGGACAATGGACTTGCAAGGGTGAAGACCAAAGAGCATTTGGATAAGCTGGAGAAGCTCACAGTATTGATTAGCTCTTGGATTAGGATGAGAGAGAAAGCAAGAATGGGGTAGACTGGACCACTTAGGATCAGAAATGGCCTTACATGGTAAGATAGAGTTTTGAATTGACTGTATAGGCAAAAGTGAAGCTAAACTAAAAGTGGCCAGGAAATCAAGTGAAGAAAAATCATTTTCATTTTCATTTTCATTTTAATAATAGATATGGCTAATACTAAAGAAATACTCACTTTCTGGATGATGAAGAAAGGCAAGCATGTAGGATAGGGAAATCATTATAAACCCATACAAACAGAATGATAGTTATTTTTATTTTCTTTCATTTTGATTAGCATTTTGTTTCTCTGATTAAAGTTATTTCATTTGAATAATTGCAAGATGGGACTTTGGATCAATCTTTTCAGGAAGGTAAATAGGAACCTGGCACCTTTCTTCTCTTTCTCTTTCTTTCTTTCTTTCTTTCTTTCTTTCTTTCTTTCTTTCTTTCTTTCTTTCTTTCTTTCTGTTAAATAATTCACTAGTGATTTACCAGAAGTAGCCAAACTACATCCATCTTCAGAATTTCCTGAGAGAGTGCATCCTTGTCCTTCATTCATATCAGCAGTCTTATTAAGGATCAGATGGTTTTTAGTTCCTCCAGATGGTCTCAGGAGAGGAGGGAAATCCTATCTGTTATACAAGGTAGCTCATTGCATAATGGGTCATTGCATATTACTGCAAAGATAGAGGCCATGGGAGCTCGGAAGGAAGAAAAAAATGGCACGGAAATGTGATGTGTCAGTGGAAAGCAGGGAGACAGAGAACCATGGAAGAAGTGGGGCAACTATTTTTGCTTTCTACTTCTCAACAGTTATTAAGTCTTAACTTTATAAAATGTTAATAGGGATATAATTTTCAAAAAAAAGATGTAGGATTGGAAAATTTGAAATGTAGAAAATAAAAGGTAAAATGCATCTTTTGAAGAGAACCCTTTTCTCTCTAGATGTCAGTTCATTCAATTTGGCAAATGTGGATTTCTTGAACTTTGCCAGCACGTCCTTGAAGACTTCAGCGTTTCCTGGAAGAGTTGTACATGTGAATCACTGACCATGATACCATGTGGTTAAAAAGATGTAGCCAGTGCATAAACATAATGCTGCATATTTCCCTATGGTAGGACCCACGATGAGTTTGAGATATAAATACCTCTATGTTTGAGCTAAGGCTTGGTGATGAATTGGAATTTTCCTTGAATGAAGTAAGAGTATTATGGAACTAGAAATCAGAATGGACAAATGCTTAAAGGATGGAGGTATTTGGCAGGCTATAGAAATGATTCTACTTCTTAAGGTTCTAGAGTCTAGGAATTCTATGATGTTCCTATATGAGGATGGAGGTGGGGGAATCAGCTAAATTTTGTTCCACATGACAAAAACAAATAGAAGACTCTATGTACACACACACACACACACACACACACACACACACACACACACACACAGAAAGTACATGCACAATTTATTGGAAGCATAGGTAATATCCTCAGAATCAAGAAAAAAAGAACATGAATTTATAAAAGCTAGGAACTGGGGCACCAGAAACTTCTGGTGGCCTTTTCAGGCATGCCCACTAAGTAAACGATGTTAATGCATGTTCCTAAACCTCAGCATTTAAGTGAGTCTCTTATTGATCTAATCTGAAATCCTCTTGCTTAGAAGACAGCAGAATCCCTTTATAGGCAGCATCATGTCAAACCAAAGTGAAGGAGGGAAGTTAAGAGACTCCAAATCTAAATCTGATTGTTTACTAACTACACAGAACAGATAACAAATTTCTTTTCCAAGTAGTATGCAGAGGGTTATCTTTTTAAAGCTGAGTCTTTGAAAAATATTTTAGGTGGAGAATCTTCAAGTCTGCGTGGTCCACGATCTGTTGAGAGGGCAATGATAATAAAGTCAAAGATAGCTAAGTTTTACCTTAGATGAGTACATGGAAAGTAAGTCTTATAATTGAGTTAGTGCCAGAGGTGAGTGACAAGTCTATTTTGAGAAGTCTGACAAATATGTATGGTGAAAGTCTACCAAGGATATGACTAAATATATCCATATTTTAAGGTTATTTGTAGGTATCCCTCTCTCTCTCCCTAACACACACACACACATGACCTACCTGAAAATAGCCTTAAATTTTTCTAGAATATCTCCAATTAGATTTAGCAAACATGATAATCTACACATGCCTTATCAAAAACTACTAGTCAGTTTCTTCTCTGATATAGAATACTTCACACAAATAATAAGAAAAAGGCCCATAAGTGGTCAAATGGATTTTGGGGAGGAACAATGCTACTTACAAATGTTAATCACAAATATTTTCAATCTCTTCTCTCAGAAGCAAATTTTACTTCAAAATATCAATTATGATCCTGTTTCAGCTGTTGTGGCTTGTAGAAAATTAAGAGAAGCAGATTACGCAGCTCAGAAGTAGAACACTACCTGACTTGTGCAAGGTCCTTGGTTTGATACTTAGCACTGAAGATGCAAAGCAAAAACAAACAGAAAACAAATTTCAGAGCTCTAAAGAATATGAACCTGTCATTGCACAGCATGAAAAAAACATTCTTCTGCAGATAAACACTCCACAATGCCATAGTATTGGCCAGAATAAGATTTAAAAAAGCAATCTTCACAGATTATTTCTTTCACAAAGACTACTAATCTTAGTGGTTGTCTATGGCCACTGATCTGGTATGGTTGTTCATTATGTTAGGGTACTGCATAGGTTATTTGTAGGTGGGTCATATATAGGCATACATGTATATGTGTATATATGTATGTATATGTATATATATATATGTATACATGTATGTATGTATGTGTATGTGTGTGTGTATATATGTATAATGTATACATACATACTGTGCAGATAGCATATATAGTATAGTTACAATGTACAAAAATCTGACTCCTGATGAGTTGAAACAAGAAAGAAAAAAAATTTCATCATGCTATTGGGAAGAGAGAAACTTACTAAAAATTTGAACTTCTTACCTAGGAATTTTTTATTCAATGTTCTTAGACTATAGTTGACTGTGATACTTGTAACTGCTCAAAGTGAAACAAAAATGAAATTACAGAGAAGTAGAGATTACTGAATATTCTGAATCAAGTTCCCCTGGCCCTGTAACAATGGGTTAGGTAGCTACCAACTCTATTAGTCCCCTTATGATATATCTCTTAGATATACTTAAGTATGTGGTCATATGATTTGCCTTCACTAGTGAAACATAAGCAAATATAGCATGTATTAATCCAGCCAGGGATTTTTAAGAGCCAATATGTAATAGCCCCTTTATTTCTCAGGGCAAACACCTTAATCCAGTTGTTGAAAGCTCTCTTGATCTGGGAAACTGACCGAGGAGATTTGTGTCAGAGCTATTGCTGTGTAAGGGATACATGAATTGGAGTGCACGGTAGGTATGATGAACCACTGTGTTCAATGCATTGACTAATGGCCTAATCTAATCTTTGCTTACTAAAACACAAAACCCTTTGTTTACAATGTTTCAATTTATAAATACACATGTGAAATCAGTTATATCTAGAGCTTAAATTGTAATCATTTCCAGGGCCAACAACATGCTTCACAAATCTCTCCTGCAATGCTGGGTGGCAGCAGTGACATGTATCCCCAGTAAGCCACATAACCAGGAGAACAACTGTATAGGCTACAGTATGCTGTGATTCCAGAAGCTTTTGGGTATTGGTATTTAATTAACTGCATAGACATCCAGTATTTTATTAAAAAAGTAGCATTGTATTAGTTTCCTTTGCCAACTATTATTTGTGAGTGTTCTGAGCCCGTTTAAGGTAGGCTATACTATTTTTGGTAGTACAATTGTATTTCATGTGTTTTTGGCTTAACAATACTTTCAGCTTACCCTGGGCTTAAAGAGAAGTAATCCTACCATAAAGGAAGCATCTGTGGAGTGCTCTTTCCTGTGTTATATGATAGCACTCTCCCCTTGTGCTCTTGCTGCACCTGTGTATTGACCAATAAATAGAGATTCTGCCTTCATTAGTTACCTTTGCATCTCCAGCATCTATCAGGCATCTTCCACTGAAGAACAATGGTAATAATAATAATAATAATAATAATAATAATAATAATAATAAATCACATTTGCATTGATTACTTATACTGTACTGCTGTACTACCATCCCAGGAGGAAGTTCCTGTTATTATCCCTATTTTGCTGCTGAGGGAAGGAAGTCACAGGAAAGGTAAAAATCTTGCTCAATGGTGTCATACAAGTTGAGAAGCAAAACTGAGATAAGAAGCCAGGCATATCTAGATCAGTAGTGTATTTTCAACTGCTGTGCTATACTTTCTCAGTAAATATTTATTGTTTGAATGATTGCCAAATGAAAGAATAAACTGATTGACATTTGAGAAATGTCTTGTTTTCTTACAAATAGCAAATATTATTTACACATTTTTTGTCTTATTCAAGGCTGCCTTATACTATGACACTCAACCAGGCTGTTATATCAATATGAGTTACTCACACTCTGTTAAGCCTCTGTAATCCATCATGCACACCACCTAATATCACACATCTTCCTCACTGAGATGTAACTGTTTGTCTTTTTCCTTTCAGTCTTGACCTACTCAAAGTTACTGACTAGGTCATGTTTGTCCATCCTACCTAGCTATTAACTCGATATATATGACATTATAAATGATTCAGGAACATTAGCTGAAAACATTTTAAATGAGTAAAGTAATGACCTTTTTAGAAACATGATCTCACAACAGTGTTCTATTGACAATTAAAGTTGGATATACTTTTTTATTTTTATGAGTGTTGTTCTAGACACTGTTGTATATGTAGCCACAAGTTGGAACCATATCATTCACCACTTCACTTTATAAGAATGACAAGCTAGGCAGTGGTGGCACATGCCTTTAATCCCAGCACTCAGGAGGCAGAGGCAGGAGGATCTCTGTAAGTTCAAGGCCAGCCTGGTCTACAGAGTGAGTTTCAGGACAGCCAAAGTTACAACAGAGAAACCCTGTCTCAAAAAAAACAAGACAAAACAACAAAAATGAAAAACAAACAAACAAAAATGATGACAAAATGTTTCTGAGCACTGCTAAATATCTTCTTATTTATTTGAAAGCCACTTCAGGCATCTTTCCTCCAATAAAGATGCTTATATGTGTTAATTCATTTCTCTCCTTCTCTTCTGTGTTATTTAGAATTCTATGTTGAGTGGAATATCAATTCAACTGGAGTTAGTCAAACCCAAATGGTAGCATCTTATGGAAAACATTGTTACTTTTCTGGGGGCAACAATGACAGATCAAAATAATAATTCCATCAATACAAGCTTAGTGAACCAATTAATTCACTGGGCTTATTTATATGAGCATGGATAACCCCCAAAGAAAAGACATTGAAAAGTCCTATTCTAGTATGTGTAATAACCTCATGGAAGCTATATCATAGACTCCTGTCTTGAGTTAATCTACATCTTACATACTCTAGTATTTCCCCAGATCGTGTTGAGATTGGGTGTGGGAAAGACTAATGACTTAGGGTCTTGTGACTTCCTCCCTTCTAGAGAGTAATAGCTCCACTACCACTACCACAAACCCAGATATCACTGTATTATTATCTCACTACTATGACCGTGGGGCCAAAGATGTCTCTACTGAATGATGATTGATGGCTATCTCATGCCAACAACAGGGCTGGGCTTTAAAAAAAGCTAGGTCAACAATACTCGCTTACTTTGAATCAAGCACATATATCTCAATTAATCAGCTGTGACCAGCATTAGTGGGCATTTTGAAGCATCATAATTCTTTCAGGAATCATATGGATAGATTAAGTAATGGGAATACTGAGGAATTTTTTTCCAAAAAAAAAAAAAAGAAAGAAAAAGAAAAAGACAATAGAAAGGGAAGAAAGAAAAAGAAAAAAGAAAAAAAGGTGCCTATAGTAATTCAGTAAATTTTCACCAAAGCCTCCTCTAGAATAATTCCATTGAGAAAAGTGTCTGGAAACAGGATAGCTTCCTCTGAGGGCAAAAACATCTCTTAATTTCAACACCAGTCCAACCCTTTGGATACCAGTAGGAAAAGCACAAAGATTGTGTAGTCATATTATAGCTCAGCTTATTTCCATAGGATATATGGGGTTTGTTTGTGTAATTCCTCTAACAGGCAAGGGAACCCTGTCTCCAGGAACTGTGCAATTTTGCATTCCAAATCTGGTTTGGATCCCAACTTTACTCTTTCCATAGCTCCCAATCTGTGGTTGTCCCCACACACTGTACAACATTGGATTGTTTACCTCTTTGCAGCAACTCCAGTGTCTCACTTGCCCTCAGCTATGTACAAATTGTTACTTCTCTATTCTTCCATAGGCTTAGTTTACCCAATTAGGAAAGCTGGCATAGAGAATGCTTTCAGTTAGAGATGGTAAAACAGATGTGCCTGCTCCCCTGGTTTAGATACTTGACAGAACTTTGGCTTATGTTTAGGCAGTGCATACACTGCCTTTCATCTGTTGGAGAAGAGAAGGCACAGAAACCTACCACAGCAAACATCCTTTCATCTAAGGATATTTTTAAAACCTGAAATCTTCTAGGGAAAGCTTATGTGAATTTCTTCTCTGGTTGCTGGAGTAAAACATTCATTTCCTTGATTCTGGCATGCCACCCTTAAGAATCCCCCTAGATACCTTTTCTGAAGAATACTGAGACCACCAGTTACTTGTACCATTTACTATGGAGAAGCACCATAAGGAAGTCATAATACACCTGAGCTCATCCTGGCCAATCAGAATTCATCTGATTCAGTATCTTCTGCAGTATTAACAAAGGGTGAAGTGGTACAGAAGGAAGGGACACACAGGATGCCATATCAAGCTTTGAAAAGAAAACTATTTAGATTTTGCAGAGACATCTTTAAATCTCAACCTAAGCAAAGACTGAGTTGAATGCCATCTGCATGGGTAGACTCAGGAAGAACTCAGCTCACCAGCTTCCAGCTCCAAATGCTACTGCCTGCAATCTGCATGTGTGACCTCTTCTCTTCTGTTTGCAGTGGGGAATTTTCTACACATACCCAGTTACTCAGCATCTTCTCTCATAGACAAGTGGGTGAGAAAGACATATTAGAAACTTGTTTGTTTTGACTTTGGGTGCCGTAGAAGCAAGTCAATACCTTTCTGGGTACAGCATGCATGATGAAAGAAATAAAGTTGGAGATGGAGCTATGGGATCATCTTAGTGGCAGAACCTAAGGATGCTCTGAAGTGTAACAGTTTAGCTATAACATGAAGGAAGAATACGGCCAGTTATATGAATTTCTTCTCTAAAATGTAGATGCTAATTTGTTGCTTTTCCCTCTTCTGAGTTAACCAAAATCTAGAAAGAGGTTAGTATACACTTGCAGCTCAGCCAGTAAGATCACTTGCTGTACAAGTATGAGGACTTGTACTACTTTAAACCCAATCATAGGGGAGAGGGCAGGAGACAAGCATATCCCTGGGGCTTGATGGGCAGCCATTTTAGTTGAGATGATAAGTTGTAGGCTCAGTGAAAGATCTTTCTCAAGGAAATAAAGCAGAGAGCAATAGAATAGGACACTCAATATCCTCCTCCAGCCTCTGAGCATACATCCTTACACACATATGCACCTACCCCCAACACCAAACAAACAAACAAACAAAAACTCTGGATGAACCTTAGGCTTTTATCCCAGTGTTTTGACATCCTGTGTATAATAATACTACTGTGCCTCAAATGGTCTGCTTTTTAGTCTTGCCCTTGAGTGTCACAGACACTGGAAATTTCAAACCTTCCTTCATCTTAATTCTTTAATACACAAGATAAAGATACTAACACAGAACTTGGAGAAATTGAGCTGTAATTAATCTGGAACCTCCTTCCTGAGGACTAGTTCTCAAAATATCTGAAGATGCCATGCAAGCTGCCTAGAGAGAAAAATATTCAATATTTTTACTCAGCTGTCATGTGTATGGGCAACAACAATGAACAGCTTGCCAACATATCACTAATGGTGCAATAGTAGCCCTTATAACTTTGAGATAACCAACAGCTATGCAATTGGACTCAAGGCCAGCTCAATATGAGGAAATTCATGCTTGGTACTATAAACCTAGACAACTACTCATGGCTTGTGAGGTCATTGACCCTAGAGAAGAACCAATCGTTACTTTCTCAAACCAGCATAACTTTCAGCTATGTTCTCAATACTTAGCCTTATACCCACAGAGAAGATAAGTGTTAATCTTGTCCCTCACCAAAGGAGCTTCTTTATACAGTGGATGGAGACAATGACAGAAAACCACAACTGGCCAAAAAGCAGAAAACAACATGGTGCCCAACCCCAACCAATACACAGCTACACAGAAACGCCTATACATGATGTCCTAAATTAAGTGGCTTCAATACTCACACTCTTAAATAATGAAGAAAAAAATTTGAGAAGGAAGAGAGGTCTTAGGACACAAAACACAGGTACGATAAGACTTTATTGCAAGGACATCTGGATACAAAAAAGAAAGTAGGAATGATATCATGGTCTAGTATCTTTTAAAAGTATAATGATTAGTGTATATTAATTTCTCATATTACTGAGCTTTTCTGGGGGTGTATATATATTATGCATTGGTAGTATTACACTCCAGGTTTCCTATCAGACTCTTCCCTTCTCCCTTATGCATTTATAAGTGCTGTTGAAAAAGCAGTCAGTGCTTAGCTGAAAAAAAATCTACCACTTTGGATTTGTTTGTATCTTCCAGGAAAGATACTTAAAATGTGTGTTTTCTAGAGGTTATATTTTGTAGTGCATATGTTTGAATTTTTTTTTTTTTAGCAAAATGAAAAATTTTTTTTTCTTTTTCTATTTTGAACAATTTTTTTGTAGCACATATATAAGAAGATCTCTAAGACTGACTGAATCTTATTTTGAAAATATTTATATAAGGTGTTATATAGGTTGCTTGCAGTGCTTGCAGAAGGCAGTGTCTTATCAGACTTATCTGAACCCTGTGAACAGTAATGATCAAAATGACATGATATCCCCATGAGTATAATAGTGGCACTGAAGTTAAGAGGGTAACCAACGCTTTCAAATTTGACTAAAGGCTGACTCCTCAGGCAGAAACACACGCCTGGTACTGTAAATCTAGCTGAGAATCCATGATTAAGGAGGTCACAACCCCAAGAGGAGAATCTACTACTATTATTTTTCCAAGTGGACATAGTATCAAATTGTCCTCTAAATTCACATCCCTCTACACATATATTAGTGTATTTCTCAGACATTACCAGAGAAGTTTCTTCTTACAATGGGTATTGGTTAACACAAAAATGGTCTAAACTCAGAGAATGTCGATGGACATTTAGCCACAAATGCTTCTTCTATGTCACCAACCTCCTTCCAAGGTTTAGAGAACATCATGAAAGAAGAGTCAAAAAAGATGTCAGGAGCCAGATGTCAGTGAGGACCAGATGGAAATATCGTTTTCTGAAAATGATAGTATCACTACACTCACAAATTCACAGATGTTGTGATCAACAGCTCAAGATCTATACAAGATAAAGCCTGTTAACATTCTAGCATGAAAGGGAAGGAGTTCCCAAGCTCCCATCCCTAACCAAGAAGTCATAAATAATTGATGGCTTCTGGAGGAGGTACAGTCAGTTATCTTTAAATGTGGGTTGACCATACCCAATGGATGGCCCCACACCTATGAATATTTGGGCAGCATGAAATGGACTCAGAGGGTTTTTATAAAAGTAAAGGGACAAAAAATTAGGGGCAGAAGGAGTTAGAAGTAGATCTGGAAGAAGTTGGGGGAGGGGAATGAATATCATTAAAATACATTGTGTAAAATTATCACAAATTTTAAAACAGTAAAATATTTATGTGACATTATTAAATGCCAGCTTTTTGGAAACATCTATGAAAAAACTCAGGGAATATTTTTATCATAACTATTCAATAATTAGTAACAACTAAAATTGAAATATTAGATTTATCTATATCAATAAGAACAGAAATGTTGTGGCATGTTTAAGCAGTAACCCTGGGAAGACTGTTCTTTCTTGAGGAGAGGCTCAAGCAGGGGTGGGAGTGGGAGAATGGGGTTAGATATGGGGCAGAAGGGTGATGGGGGAGGTGGCAGGTGTGAAGGGGAGGGTGGAAGGTTGGAATGTGTTACATGAGAGAAGAAAAATAGATATGTAAATGTTTCACGCAGAAGTCACATTTCAGAGCACTACAAATAAAAACACAGAAATAAAACAGGAGTAAGAACAACTCCATTTTTTGTTCTTGAGTGGGATTTCATTAGTGATTTTTAAATGCGTATATGCTAGGTTGGAGAGATGGCTCAATATTAAGAGCATTGGCTTCTCTCCTGGAGGATTTGATTCCCAGCACCCACGTGGTAGCTCACAGATCTCTGTAACTCCAGTTCCACAGAATCTGACGCTTTCTTCTGGCTTCTGAGGACATCACACACATATATGGACTCATACACCTGAAAAAAATTAAAAGCACACAAACCACTCACATTCAGTGTGTCTTGGGTTCTGACACTGATTTCACATCCACTTATAATGTGACTATGGGGAAGTCATTTCACTTTTTGATGCTTCAAATGTTTTGGCTTTGCAAAAGGGACAATGATAATACCCTTTTTTGTTTAACATGGATATTAAATAAGGTAGTATTTTCAGGACCCTTATATGAGTGCTGAAATATCAAAAGTACCATGTTTACTCTCCTAACTACTTTTGTTAAATAAAGTTTTCATGTTGATTGATGCACACCAAATTCAGGAACAAAAGAGGGATACAACACAGGAAGTTTCAACACAGTACACTTTCTTTCTTTCTTTCCTTCTTTCCTTCTTTCTTCCTTTCTCTCTTTCTCTCTTTCTTTCTTTCTTTCTTTCTTTCTTTTTCTTTCTTTCTTTCTTTCTTTCTTTCTTTCTTTCTTTCTTTCTTTCTTTCTTTCTTTCTTTCTTTCTTTCTTTCTTTCTTTCTTTCTTTCTTTCTTTCTTGATAAATCTTACTGTGCTTCCCAGGCTAGTCTCAAAATCTTGGTTCAAGTGGTACTCCAGTGTACCTGAGGTCATATTTTATTTTCTTATAAAAAGAGAAAAGCTCCATGATCTCTATTAAAACAAAATAAAATTTGCTAATGTTATTTTTCAACTGTCAGGATCAAGAACACATTTTAACATCTATTATATTTTCTGATTTTTAATTTTAAAAATTTATGAATAAATTTCAATACCAACAGAAGATAGGAAAGAAAGCAAGGAGCTAGTGACCATGTAGATACTTTATACTGTTGAAACATAGGGTCATTAGTATCAGCATTGCCACAGGTAAAGATTCTTAAGTGAAAAACAATTCTGTGTTATTGAAAACTCTTAGAACCATAAAATTTCCACCAATGTGTTGTATCAGATAACTCCCCCAACATCAATCAACCAGCCCCTTCCTTCCTTCCTCAGTCACTCCCTTCCTGCCTGCCTTCCTTCCTTCTTCCTTCCTTCTTGATAAGTGCATATATTAAAGATTGTTAACTATCTCCCAGAAGTTTCCATAGAGCTGCAGATTATTGATAGAGACTGTTTCCCTGACTCTTTTTCAGCTAGATGTAATTAAGTGATTCATTTATCGTGAGAATAGAAATTGTATGCATGATTTGTACGTTCTTCATCTAAAGGGAGGAGACATTCTCTGTATCCATTTCTCTCTCTTCCTATAGGAGAGGACCTGGCTGTGGGAGTGGATGGAGCTAGAGCAGCCATTGTAAGACCAGAGATGAGATCTATGGATTAATATTGGCACAGCAATGAGGTAAATGAATCCCAAGTCTCTGAAGCTTTCAAAGAAGAGAAATGTTGCTTTGCTTAGATTTACGTGTAAGGGAGATATGAGCTTAAGTGTAACCAACTCATTTCTAGTTTTAGAGTGAAGTTGAAGCGATATTCTAGCATAAGTTGTTATGGCTCATGTACAATTTTGGGAGATTAGACCTAGCTAGAGAAAGTATGTCCTATGGAGTATTCTTTGAAACTTTTACCCGATCCATGGTCCCATTTTCCTCTCTGTACTTCATGGTCATTTTCTTTCCCTTTGCCCTTTCTGTCTCAATGCTTCATCTCATCACAGACCAGAAACCATGAGCTGAGCTGGTGACCATGGATGGAAAGCTATGAAATTGTAAGTCAAAATAAATACTTCCTTCCTTAAATTGTTCATGTCAGATATTTTGTCACAGCCATGGGGGCTATTACTAACTGAGCCTCATTCCCAACCCAAGGATTCGGGTTGCAGATATGTGCTGCTGCTGCTGCTGCTGCTCTGCTGCTGCTGCTATGTGTCTGTTTCTGTGCTTCTATCCCAACTTCGGGATAGGCAGTATCATTTGGAATTTATCTTGCTGGTTCAAGTGAAGCCAACGTTCTAGAGGTGTTCATGAAGCACAGACAAAGGCAGCTGTAGATAACTGTGGGCCATCTTAAAAGATGAGCTCTGCTAGAAGGGAACTTCCTCTGATTTCCTGCCCAAGAAAGTCCAGTTCTCCTTTGATCTGTTTCTCTAGAGTAATTGATCTATATTCTGAGTTATGAAGCAAGGTTTTGACACTGTGGTTCAAAGAATTGTGATTTATAGTCTTCCACTTGCAGATCTCTCTTCGACTAAGGGTTATGGCTTTGCAGTCCTTACATGCAAGGCTACCTTTCTATAAAAGCTTTTGTCATCTCCAGAACGGAACAGAACACAGGAGAATCAAGGTCTGCATATAACGTAAGCTTTTCTGAGGAAGCACTGGATGTTTCTTTATAACCTCCACCCCTGTAGATTTTCAACATTGTTGTTTTGAGAGAAAATGTTTCCAGCTGGTAAATTCTGAACTTCCAGATACAGATAGAAAATAAAAGTGTCCTTGATCATAGAGAAAGAACTAGCTGAAGTCTATGATAATCGGAGCAGAATTCATTCTTTGTGAGGGTAAAAAAAAAAATCACCATCGCTGAAGCACTTTGAAGTGAAAGCTATTTGAATGATTTTTCTGAATGACGCAAGACTGAGCTTAAGAAAGGCAGATCAAATCAGGTGAAAGAGAATAAGAAGTTAAAAACACTGAATGTCCTGCTGGCCGAAGTCTTAAGATTAAAAGTTCCAGGAAAAAAAAAATCTTTTTGAAGTGCAAGTTCTTCATGGGAAGTACATAATTTATATTGAAAGAATGAATGAATGAAAGAAATTGTTTCCATAATTAACATACAAAGATATTGGCTACAACTTAGCTACAGAATTATAATAAAGTTTTGCTTACTTGAATCTAGAGGTACAGTCAGGCCAGGCATGCATGGGAGCTCACTATTGGTAAATATCCACAGTTGCTTTTAAGGGACTTAATAAAGCTGCCACCATTTAAAAAAATTTTCCATTATCATACATATGTGTGTGCATAATATTCATAATAATAGGTTCCATTATATCTTAACACCTGTATATAATATTTTTACTTCCATTGCTTTCTGTTGTAGCCCTCTCAATCTTCTGATAAAGATATAATCTAGTTGCTTTTTGAAGCCCTGTTTTGGAGATAAAAGTGGGCCTTATTACTGTCAAATTTTAGGGGACATTCTGGTTAAGGCAGTCTAGCTAGAATAGAAGCTAGGGAAGTTACTGGGGGCTACATCTAAAGCATATTTCATCCCAGAAAAACCGAGAAAAAGTATGGTCCAAAAGGGTTAAATATAAGAAGGTATGTGTGGGGGCTGGACTTGATATCGGTCTATGTTGTGCCTTTAGTAACACAGAACAAATAGACAGAGGCTCTGGGAAGACTAGCTGGGAGAGAATCCCAAGGAGACAGTAGATGTCACTTTCAAGCCTAAGAAGTGAAGAACATATTGAAGAAATAAGATGAAAGAAAACAAAACTCTGCCAACAAAATAAAACGAGTTCTCCTGTGGCTGAAAGAAAAAAAAAAAAAAGCTTCTGCAAGCATGTGCCTTAGAGTAGCCTGAAAAGCCAGCTTTCAGTGTAAAATGTAATTCCTTGTTCAAATTCTGGTTCTCCCTTTAGAATTTGAGCTCTAAGAGGGCTATGTCTGGTTTCATTTACTTAGAAAATCACAGAGCCCAGGACATGTAGGTGACGGCAATAGGTAGGCTAACAAAGATGCCCTGATATCTATATTAGGAAGAAGCTCATAGTATAAACCCCCACCCCCGGCCCCCAGGAAAATCATGGATTAAAAATGGCTGAGAGTAATATGATTAGCATTCCATTGCTGAAAGGGTTCCTCAGTATTCATATCTACATAGTCATAGATACTATTTATTGTTCAATGTATGGGTTACCCAGGTATTTCTTTCTATTAACATTTTAATAGACTTTTCAGGAAAGAACATTGGTTCTGAATTTCAATATTCCTAAGAGTACCTAGAAAATGATGACATGTCACCAACAAGAGTCAGGAAACTAATCACTGGGGGAATGTAGTTAAAACATCATAGATGCTGCAAGTAGAATCAATCCTGGCTAACTAGAGCTTCTTTTTTCTAGGGAGAGCAAATCTGACGCTGCTTGTCCCTGCTTCTCAGCCATGGAGTATTTGCTACATGCCTAGTTTTTCTCAGGTGCAGAAATCAATGAGTGACTGGCAGAGTTTGGAACATGTTCCATATCCATAATTATGGTGAAGTTGAACATCTAAGAAAAAAATAGAATCATGGCTTTCCTCCCCAAAGCTCAGAAATGTCCTCAGAATCTTTCCCACCATGTAATTTGGAGCAAACAACAGGGGCCAGTCAAAACTAAGATTCAAGATGTTATCTAAGAGTGGAATGAAAGGTTCTCTTTGGAAGACAAAGAATTGCATTCATGCTTCTCCACGATTTTGTTTCTGCTTCAATTCCTTATCTTTCTCTATGGCCATTCCCTTGCACTTGAAAAATGATGATGAACCACCGCCTGTGCACTCCACCCTGCCAGTATGCTTGCCTCCCTTCTCTGTCTGCTTAATGAGCTGCTAACACTACTTCCTTTTAGGACTCAACTCTTCAGTTCCACCTTCTCTGACGCTTTGTACTACAGCCTTTTCCTCGCCACTTGCCCACTCTCCAGAGCAGACTAGCATCTTACTTTCTGTGTCTCTAGATTATTCTATAGAATACTCTAGATGACTCCTAGAATATTACCTGTTTCTTCACCCATTCTCCTCAGTGACAGCAAACAGCTGAATGCAGTCACACACTAGAGAAATGTACACAAATACGTATAAATTCATGCACACACATGCAAATGCATGTGTGCATTTTAATTGATATTCGATGATCAGCATCAATTTTGTATGCTTTTGTGTGTGGTTTATGCATGCATGTATGTACAGGAGTGTGGGATTCTGTTAGTCAGAAGACAATGTCAAGTGTTATGACCTGTCACTCTCCACATTATTTCCTTTTGACAATGTCTCTCACTGAATGTGGAGAGCTAGCCTTAGCAATCCTCTTGGCCCTATCATTCCACAGTTCCTAATGGTCATGACAAGCTTTTTATGTAGATGGCTGGGGATTCATTCTAGGTACTCATGCTTGCAATCTTACCCACCAAACCACAGATATATTTTGTTATAAGGGAGAGATTTGTTGAAATTATTTCTACTTTTTAAACCTTGACATCTTTTATTAGTGTGAATAATTAATTTAGGATTTCCAATCATAAATAGATTAAAATTTTTCTTTTATTTATTTGTTTAGTGTGTGCTGACATATGTGAGTTTATGTGCGTGTTTGTGTGTGTGTGTGCACGCACCATGGCATGCATATGGAGGTCAGAAGACAATTTGAAGGAGTTGGTTCTCTTCTTCCACCATGTGGGTTTTAGGAATTGAACTCAATTTGTCAGGGTTGGCAGCAAGTCACTTTACTTACTGACCCATTTCTCTAGCCCAGCTTACAAATATTCTTTTGAATCTACCAATTAAATAACAGACTCTGTAAAACAATCCACTCAGAATACAATGGAAAAATAGGAGCAAGGCATTTCAAACTATTATAGAAATAAGTAGTTGGTATTCATGAGTGTGTATGACCACGTGCATGCAAATGAGCAACTGAATCCTAAAGATAGCTAGCTGTGATTCCTGCAGCCCAATATATTTCTTTTTTCTAGGAGACAATCCACAGCTGGCCTGGCAATCTTAAATGGATGATAGGTTAATTAGAGAGGAAAGTATGAAAGTCTCCTGATCCAGTATTTTCAAAGATGTTGTAGTCCGACACACCATGGATACCCATATATACACAAATATAGAAAACATATATATGTAAATATGTATACATGCATTTACTTGCTATTGAATGAAGAAACTAACCTCATTATTCCGTGCTTTCCTATTATGGATAGATTGATAGATATTTATTTTCTCCTTTTTCATATTCTCTCCTCATGTGTTAAATATGAAAAATGAACTTACATTAAAAAAGCAGGAAGGTTGAAGGGTTTGCTTTAAAGTTCTTGGTGCTCTGATAGTATTTGATCACTGACCCCTCTGGATATCAGGATAAATGTCTCTTATTTAACACAAAGAGAAAGAGACATAGAGGCAACATGACTAGCTGGTGATCAGATGGCTGAGAGTTAGAGGTCTCTCTATTTTATTTAACTAGACTGTTTGAATAGCCAGAGGTGATTATTTGAACTTGAGCTGGGTTAAGAAGAGGTCTACAGGTCAGTTAGCAGTTATATTCATCTGGACAAAAGTTGATTTGAACAGGGCCCAGAAGGTGTGTGAAGGCAGTCTTACTAGAGAGAAGCTATGGAAGGCTGAAGGCTCTGAGCAAGATCTTGAGGCTCTCTGAGGAAGTGGAAGTCAAGAAGATGCTTTGG
This sequence comes from Cricetomys ansorgei, assembly GCA_026225945.1. Taxonomy (NCBI): domain Eukaryota; kingdom Metazoa; phylum Chordata; class Mammalia; order Rodentia; family Nesomyidae; genus Cricetomys; species Cricetomys ansorgei. Next base: position 10,907,928 of record JAMJFZ010003875.1, on the reverse strand, counting down.
CCCAAACTCTGAAATATCAAAGGAAATTTACAAGATTCTCTTTGTCAATTTGATGGAGTGAATAATATCATTCAGGAACTATTTAGATGGGGAACTGGAGAGATGGTTTAGTTGTAAAGAGAAGTCATTGCTTTTGCAGAGGACCAGGATTCAGTTACCAGTATCTGCATCAAGTGGCTCAAAACTGACTAACCCAATGGGATCCAATGTCCTCTGGTCTCAAAAGCACCTGTGCCTATGAGCTGAACATAAACTTACACAGACACTCATACTTACACATGAACAAAAAATATTTAAATGCATTCAGATGAATTACCAATTGATTTTTGATTTACCTCTGTAAATTGACTAAGATTCTTGCATACTTTGGCTAAAGCATCCAGCCCTATTTATGATATATAACACAATAGCAAGGAAAATGATCTGTGTGGTGTCGGACCCTTGGTTCTGTCTGTGGAACTTCTTGCTTTTAGAAACTAACCTCCATGGAACAATGAATTTTTCTATTCCACAGGTGTGGTGCCATTTCTGGTCCTGATCCTTCTGCTGGTGAAGGCACCTTGAATGATTTTCCTCATTTCCATAGCCCTTGTTCTTTTGAGAACATCTTTCTGGGCCCCTGGAATTATAGTTTTCTAGTTGCTGTTTTCTTATATTTAAAGCATTCCTCTAGCTAGGAGAGGACATTGGGCTGGGAATAATCTTTTCTAGAACTATCCTTTTGAGGACAACCTCAGATCACCATATTTTCACAGCTAATAAAATTGAATACTATTAAAGTGCAGAATTTGCCGAGTCCATATGTGGTCAAGCCATGGGGATTTGTGGGTTAGCCTCTCATTCAAACTGTCTTCTACCACCATCCAAGCTGCCTCCAGTTCTAATGGCAAGCACACTTGTTTGAAAACAGTGATCTTTCAGCTGAGTATACTGTACAGAGCACTGTCATAATAACTTGTGTGCTCTGTTTGCCTCTGCAGAACCAGGCTTACTGGGGATAGTAGACAAAGAACAGAAAATGAATAATTTATATTTCACTCTTTCACAGAGGCTCCCCACTGGGTTGCTTTCTAGGAAAAACATTTCTGGCTTGCAGTCTCAGCATGAGAACATGTGCCAAGCCCAGCCCATTGGCCCCCTCTTCACACTGTCTAAGATATTAACCAGATAGAAAGAATAGGCTGCTGGGTTTGATTATTGTCGTTATATCTTGATCCCTGGGAAAAGGAGATGCTTTCTATTAACTAGGGGGAAAAAAATCTACATTCTGAGTGTTTATTTGTTGTCAAAATGATCCAGATGGTAGGTAGACAAGAGTGGTGTTTCCAGCAAGACCACCAGAATTTGTGTTTGATATTGCTTGTGAATTTCCCTTCTGAGCTCAGCTGTTGGGTATTTTATTAATCTTTGTTGAATACCAGTTTCCATCTGCTAAGTTATAGACTGAAAGTAGAGACAGACCTCATAGTTGTATCCATACTATATTGTTCCTGTTGCTGTTATAAATAGATTAATTGAGATGCCAGTTATTTTTCTACAAGGAACACTATATTGCTTACAGAACAGTAGGAGAGGGAAGCTCTAAGATGTTCTTTACCATAGTACTATGAATCCTGCACTGAACACAATTATTGAAATCAGATGTGAGGATCTAATTTAAATGCAGGAAAGCCTTAAGCAAGTGAGTAGTGTGTCTTAGATTTAGTATTAAAATGCTCAACCAAACACTGACTTTTATGGGTTCCCTTTCTGTAGTAAACTCATCTGTATTATAGAGCATTTCACATTGGAGCATTGGGAGCAGAACAAAGGAGCAAACAAAGCTATGAGTAAGTCACAATTACTATGAAAAAGAAGCAGGAAAAATAGTAAAAGGAGAAGCAAGAAATAAAAACAGCAATTGGTACAGATAGATGATGGATAGATAGATAGATGATGGATAGATAATATAGATATAGATATAATATAATAATATAGATATAATTATATTATAGATATAATATTATAAAATATATATAATATATAAATATATAGGTATATATTGATAATATAATAATAATATAGACAGATAGATAGGCAGTAGGTAGATAGAGAAGCTTTGTGTCCAGCCATATTAGTGGTAGCCTATCTAAGACTAATATTCTAAGACTTCTGCTGCCTAGATCCCAAGAGCTTCAGAAAAAGTAGAATAACATTTTCTTCTAGTTTCTTTGCATGTAGACACTTTGAAATTTCTGTTTGTAGTTATCTGGTGAATTTTTCCTTACCTTATTTTGAAAATTATCCTGGCGTCATGCAAGAATGACTCTGAATGTAACTTTATATCTTCCAACTAATGTAATATAGCATCTTTGGTTCTGCATCATTTCCAACATAAGGATCGCCCATACAGCTTTCCTAGAAAACATTGGTACAGTCTCTGCTTAAAGACTCAGTTATACTGGCATGTGCCTTATCAAATCAATGCCTAGTGCATCTTTAATAACATTGTAAGTTCATTCTGGAGACCATATTCACTAAGCCAGATCCCTCTTATTTGTAATGTTTGTCTTTACCTAGTCTTAATCCTTTAACTCCCCTTCAAAGTTATTTATGTATTTATTTTAATTTTTTCATGAAATATGTTGGCCCTACCCTTATTCCCAACCTTAAGATGCTGTTAACCTGTAGCTTTACTTTTCATTCTAGAATTCATCCTCTGACAGGTGATGACATAGAAAACTTCATTATGCATCTGGTGGTTTCTATTGGCTACATTCTTACTTTAGATCCTAAATCATCATCTCAAAGTTGTTTTATCCTTTGTTTATTTAATAGTACAAGTGAGCTGCACCATAGTTATATTCTCTCTCTCCCTACCCCCTGATGTCTATGATTTTATAAACTTAGAACTTCTGGAAGAATCTGCAGCCTCCCGTCATTTAGTATGATGCAAAGCCTTATGAGGTTGCATACGAAGAAATAAACTTCTTCTTAATTTGTAAAAACATTGACTGTATGCTTTCTTTTTGAATTCCAACTGTATGATGCCATTAAAGCCAGAAGTCAATAGATCTGTTACAGTGATGGCAATGGGAAATCTGTGTCTATCCTGATCATGTACCATTAAATCAGACAGCTACCATTATAACACCTGAACAACAGCCAATAAAAGATAGATACTAGTTGGGTGTGTGGCCTCCATTATCTTGCCTCTCTGACTTTGCTTCTCTCCTTATTGCTGGCAATTGCTAATTTTAAGTTTCAGCCTACCCCTCAAGCCTTCCATTTATTGTCTTCAGCATTTCATTTGTAGCATAATATTTTTCATTTTAATTTATTTTCTTCTCTCCTACAATATATCCTGACCCCCATCTCCACTCCCTCCCCTCATCCTCTCCCCCCATCTCCTCTCTTCCCCTGATCCACTCCTGCTTCCCCTCAAAAAAGAGCAAGCCTCCCAAGGTTACCAATCAAACAATGCATAACAAGATAGAACAGGGCTAGGATTGAGCCTCTACCTCAAGGCTGGATGAGCCAGCCAACAGGAGGAAAAGGGTCCCATGGGCTGGGAAAAGGGTTAGAGAACCCCCACTTCAACTTTTATGAGTTCTCCAAGAACTCCAAGCCAGACAACCAAAAGATATATGTAGGGGACCTATCACAGAGCATGGGAAGGCTTTGTCTCCTCTGTTTCAGTTCTCTTTCAGACTCTGTGAGCCACTAAGAGTCCTGGTCAGTTGACTCTGTGGAGCATTAACAAAATATTTTTAATAATTCTTTTAAATTTTTTATAGTTTATTTGCATCATATTAATACTCCACTCCTCTACCTACCTCCTTCTGGATCTACTTCTACCTTCCTTTCCCAGCCCTTCCAGAGGTGGTAGCCACACTTATCAGTAGGTATGTATGTAGGTTAGAATGTAGTAAAAAATTATGCTAGTCTAGCATATTGGCTGTACTAGATCCTTTTCTAAGGTCCATAACCTCACTAGCAATGGGAAGCTGGCTAGGTTTCCAGTGCCAGGCACTGTAGAGTTGGTCTTAAGTTACCACCAACAAGCAAGTGCTATTTATTGCACATTTATGCATATCTTGCCATGCTTATAATTGTCATTGTTCATAGATGTTGCAGCTGGATATGACTGTTTATTGCTTTCTTTGGCAGCTTGCATTGGATTTTCTGGAACTATGAAAGTTAGACTAAAGAAAAGAGGCTTTCAGGTCAAGCCAACTTGAATCATCTAAATCCTGTGTCCTAAGCGTGCAGTATCTTCAGCAATAGGACCCTACCATTGACCCCTAAGAGGCAATCAAGGGCTACTTCAATAATCTATACCATTTTAGGAGTCACTTAAACTACCCTGACCAACCATTCAAAAGGAGGGTTTCTAGTGCCTGATACTGGAGTTTTTATTAGAAGTGATGAGGGGCAAATCACAACAAGGATGTTTGATAATGCCTTAAGGATCATTATGTTTACCTAAAGTCAATACATATTCTCTCTCTCTCTCTCTCTCTCCCTCTCTCTCCCTCTTTCCTTCTCTCTCTCTTTCTTCCATGTATATGTTAATCCATTTGGACTGACATTGCTCCCCACAAGAACCATAGGCTACCAAAACCCAAATATCAGGCACAAGAAACCCTCTTAAAAATAAGTCAGTAAATCTAGAGTGTGCTGCCAGGCCATATACATTTCTGCATGTGGGGCCATTTACTGGAGCATGGTTGACCTACCAGAAGCAAATGGGAAGGGAAGTTTTAGTGGGTAGAGTAGAGGGTAGGGCAGAGGAGGGTATTGAGGACAGTTAGCTAATACTAACGATATTTGGAAAATTTGTATGAAAATCTACTATTTTATAAACATTTTAAATACACACACAAGAGAATGAGAATGAGAGAGAGAGAGAGCAAGAGAGAGAGAGATTTAATTGAAGTTACCCTAAACAGAAGATTATGCTCCTCACAGAAGGCATAGGTTAACAAATAAAAAGCCCAGTGTCAGCCACCGTATGCTTCTATGCTTCCCTTCCAAGTATTGGTAAGAGGTGTCCTATTGATTTTCCTCCCAAATGTCAACATGTTATTGTCATTACTTTTAGTTACCCACCAGAACTGGAGGGTAAGACCCTATTGCTGCAGATACAACACACATTGGTCACAAGATAACCAAAAAAATTAAGCTGGTACAGACTAGGAATCTTCCTATCTCATAGCTAGCTTTTATAGTGCTTAAAGGCATGATGCCAGCTACTGCAGGAAAAATCATCAATAGTCTTACAAGTGTGTGAACTCTGTGAACTATGGTAATGACTGGCATAGGAATATATGTCCATGATTGTAATAGTGTCATTAATTTTATGTTAGTAAACAATTGCTTTTTGGTTGGATTTCATGTCTGTTCCACAGGAATGGCTGTGTACTGCAAATGCCTGGTGTGGAAACTTACAGGTTCCAGAGAGAACCCATGACTATCATTCTGCCAAATGTAGTATTATCAAACTCACCTCTGAATTTGTATCTGTACATCCGTAGATTAGCATATATCTAAGACTTCATCAGAGACACTTTTTTGTGCAGTTCATAGTGGTTAAATTACACAAATTCACAACTAGTCAAAGGTTAGAGAATAAGTGTCAATGGAGTGGTCATCCTCAAATGGAACATCTATGTCACCAAGTCCTGTCCAAGGCTCAGGAAACACTGTGGCAGGAGGGTCAGAAAGATTATAAGAGCCAGAGTTCAGGGAGAACCAAAGTGAAACAGTGTCTTCTGGGTATGACAGGACCACTACATTCATGAACTCACAGCAACTGTCTTTGCCTGCATAAGACCTGCACAAGAGCAAGCCAGTCAACACTGTAATATTGGATAGGAAGGGATTCACAAGCCCCCCCCACTCCTGACTTAGCAGCAATGGACAGTTTATGACTTCCAGGATAGGAAGAGTCAGTTTTCTTAAAAACTCTTTTCTTCTTTTTTTTTTGTCTCCAATTTTCCAATAGATTTGATTTCCCTGCTTTTAATTCTAGGATACCCAGGAATGTCTTTTTCCTTCCCTGACTTGGTCTACTCTTGGGTATTCATAGTAGCATTCTGTATTGTTTTCTTACTAGCTCCAGCTCCTCTTCCTCTGTCTCCTATCCTCTTCTTCCTCCTCCTCCAACAATAACAACAACAGCAACAACAACATTTGTGAAGAGATAAATAGAAACTAGCACTCTGTCTGCTACTCTGGAAGCTTAACAAATGAGTTACAAATTTTCACCCATGTGCTACAGGTGTTTTAAAACAGAAAATTAATTTTGGTTTTGATTTATCTTTGACTTGTGAATGGCTTAAGTTGCATTCTCTGCTAGGAAAACAATAGAAAACAATATTCTCCCCACCAAGGGAGAACACAGAGTCAAGTCACAGATATTTATTAAAACAGATAGAAGGATCAAGCCTTGAAGGCATTGCTATAACCTATTGGAAGAATGTCAATGTGTAGTTAGTTTTACCACTAAATTTTTCCCTAATATTTTTATGAATGTATGTAAGCATGCACGTGTCTGCTTTTATATTTTTACATAATTTCAGTCATGGTCAGTGGAACTAAGAATAAAGGTCATGACTTCATTTTGTTTCATATATTGGTTCTTAAGTATTTATTGAGTACCTGTTTCATGTCATAACTGCACCAGGTTCAGGGGTTAACAAGAGAAATGAGATAGATGTATCTCCTGTGCTCATGAGATTTGCAATTTTAAAATCCTCTGTAGGATAAGAAGAGGTGGGAAAGGCAGAAATCCATAGGGTAAAGCACATAAAGGTGATGGAATATAGAGAAGAAAATAACATCTGAGAAATCTTTGTACAGTTCTGCTGGGTCTTTGTCCCCAAGAGTTGCCTCCTTTGAAAGCTTTCTGATTTAAATCCCAAGAAGAAGTTATTAGTGGTTCAATTAGAGACTTGAACTTCCCCTTCTTTGCACATTGAAGCTTTTATAATAAGCTTTATTGGATGCTATGTCCAGATTCCTTCTAAAACATCCTTAAGTTGAGGTCCACTTTTATGTGCTTTAGTTAGAGATGACCATATAGTCTTTTTCTCTTTTCTATTTGTAACTAGTCTCAGTTTTAAGTATTTTTTCTCTTTTGCATATATGTACACATGTTCATGTGTGTGCATATGTGTATACAGGTGTGTGCCTGTTTATGTGGAAAGAAGTCAATATTGAATGTTCTCCCTGTTATGTCCACTTTTGTTTTGGGAATATGGTCTCTCACTGGATGTGGGCTTCACTGATTGGCCAGATAAGTAGTAAGATGTTGTAATCCTGGTATTTCCAAGTCCCTAGAGTTACAGGTATTCACATGCTTAGCTTTTTCTGTGAGTTTTGCAGATCTGACCTCAGGTCCTCATGCTGACCCAGCAAGCACTTCACTGACTGAGCCATCAGCCTGGCTCTGCAAGTTTTTCTTTTTGAAGATCATAATCAGCAATATGGCAATGAATGTGTAATCACCATTTCTACAAAAGTCTGTGCATGTATATATAGATAGTTATACATATTTTCATGCTTATACATTTATTAAAATTTTACTGACAAAATATTTGTCATATACATATGTAAACAATAGCATATGCAGTATACTTTGCAGTGAATGACATAGTCCCAACTGTATCTCACTGTGTTTTTCTTGGCCATTGCTGAACTCTTTCATGCTAACCTGAACCCACTGTCACTAGTGATGCATAAGCATAGCTCCAATATGAATGTTGCTTGATGTTTTTATCTATATTAGTTAGGGAGAAGATTGTAAATAAACAGAGTCCTGTGTTAGAGCTTTACTTACCAATGAAGTACAGGGTTTGTTTACTGAATTCAACAGAAGATTTAAAACACCAAGATATTATGTACTCAAATAGCCATAGATGTGGCATGCTTTAAAAATACAATCTATATCATTAACATTCTCTTCATCTCATTCTTGTCTATTAAACAAAACGGCAAACCAAATTCTGATTTGTAGTCTTTGTCTATTTCAATGTTATAAATAACCCTGTTGTGGGAAATGATGTGCAGCAATTTTAGCATTTTGAGCTTGGAGATATCATAACATGATTTCAGTGTGTGAGGTCATTAGCAGGGATGAAATCATATTGATAATCTGCTTTTAGTATGCTTTATTTAACTTTAACTTTATACAATGAATTCTTTAACAATGGCTGTGTTTAACAACAAACTTACTGAATTCCTGCAAGTTTAATAACAGATTCTTCAAGTAATGTCAATTCTAATACACTGTATAGCCAGTAGCTACCTATATCTTTTGTGTGGCTCAACAAGAAAGGCAAGGAGACACTTTCATAGATTTGAACCCTACCAGAGGGAACTATCTCTCATGGCAAGTGCCATACTGGACAGTGGAACGCCAATCATCTGATCTCAGAAGCTCCTCAGATGTTCTATTGATACAAAATTCTGCCCCCTACTCCAAAGGCCTATTTGCATAATGAAGGAAACTTGTAGCCTAGTCTCATACCACAATCCTTTAGCAGCAAAGCTATGCCATCTTTATGATGAGGGAACTCAATGCCTAAAGGAAGTGTTCTCTACCTGTTGTTGGAGAATATGAGAGAGAGAGCTTCAAGAATTCCACTTAGAACAAATTTGCTCTCCAACAATGGCTCTGCCAGTAAGCAGTGAGCAGGTACATTTCATGAGAAAGCAATCATTTTAATCACAGATTTACATAAAGCCAACCCCTGAAGATTATGCAAACTGCTAAGATTTAGGCAGCCCTTCTTCCAACAATGTACAAAACAATTATTATAAACATAACTAGAAATAAACTTCTCTAACTCATCAGTCCATGTAGTGTTTTGGTTTTAGCAGGGTATTCTAGGCTGCTCTTTTCTTTTCTCTTCTTCTTTTTATTTCATCTTATCTCATCTCATCTCATCTTATCTTACGTTATCTTATCTTCTTTTTATCTTTCCTTTTCTTTTCTTTTTCCTTCCCTTCCCTTCCTTTCCCTTCCCTTCCTTTCCCTTTTCTTTTCTATTTTTTAAAGATAAAGTGTCATGAAGTCCAAACTGGGTTGAAAATCATTATGTAGAGTGATGATGTTCTTGAACTTCTGATCCACTTCTCTCAACTCCTTTCCACAGCGCTAGTATTGTGTATTTGTATGGAGCCTAGTGGCTCATATATGCTATGCAGACATTCTATCATCTAAGCAGCATCACTTCATATTCTGGCTTAACACCCTGGAACAGAATAAGTGAGAAAGAAGACTTCAGTCAGGATAAGACTTTTCCTTCACACATTGTTATTTAATATCTTCATCCTCGTAAGACATTGATGTCTCAAAATGCTGAAATGTAAGCAGTGAATAGTTTGAAATGGGAGGCTATATGGACTTTGCATATGCTAACTTGGTTCAAGCCTTTCCCCTTATTATAATTTCAGAAAGATGGAAGAGACTCTGGGTCATATATGTATTCATTGCTCCTTGATTGACTGGTCTTGGCTTATTCCTTTTGTGAGGCAACTCATAATTTGTAGTGTACAAAGAGAATATGTTTCCCTAGGTATGGAGGAGAAACTTAATAAGAGCTGAGAGGAGGATGGTATTTTTTTCTAGCACTAGAATACTTTCATAAATTCAGTGCATTTGAATATAAATAATCAAAAAATGCCCAAGCGAACACAGAGTTTTGGAGAGTGAGTGCACAGTATTGGGTCTTACTAACCCAGGTGACAGCTAAGGTTAGTCACTGTACTACTCAGTTCTCTAGAGGAACAGAAATAATGCATTAAAATATGGTTTGTTAGGTTGGCTAGATTAATAGGGGCTGGGGAGTCCAATAATGGCTGCCTACATGCTGAAGCAGTAGAGAACACAGTAGATGCTCAGTCCCTGAACCTCGGCAATCTTCATCTGGAATTGAAGGTTTCTAGGGCTCCTGAAGAACTCCCGATCCTCATTTGATGTTGCAAGTCTGTAGAAGCTGAGATTGCCCATCAGTAAAAGACGGTAGCACTAGCAGCGTGGAATAGATGTGCTCACCGACTGGAAAGGAAGACAAGCAAATACACACCACTGTTTTATCATCCCTCCTCTTTATATCTGCTCTGTCCATGAGTGGCGAATGGTCTGATCTTCTCATTTAGTCCATCCCAGAAATATCTTCTTAAAATCAATCACTCGATTCCAGATCTAGTCAAGTTGATAAACAGTATAAACCATTGTACCCATTCCTGAACTTCAGAAAATTGACTTTATGCCCCCAAACTTATATCCACATGTATAATCTCTCCAGAAGAAAGACAATTTGGCCCCATTTCTTGAAAGTAAGGGAACATTTTTGAACCTCTGACATTGTGAGCACAGACTAAACATATTTTCTTGAGATATTGAGATTGTGATACTTTGTTATAGCCCAGTGGGAAGACTTCTTTTCCCTCAGTGGGGATTACAAGGATAGGAGGCAGGGAATAGTTGATGGAGCTTTTCCCCATCTGTTACAATTGTTATAAGCACACACTAGGTCCCCAAAGAGCAAAGTCTCTCCTTCCCCGTATAGTGAGGTCAGTTGATTTTTGATCTGTGATCTCCCATCACTGGGTTTTTCTTAACACCTAAGAATAACATTATTTAAAAACCCTGAAGCAACCAGAAGCCTGGCTTTTCCTCCTGGCCTAAGACAGCTCAGCACAAGTCTGTCAATGGAGGTGTTTCCTCAACACTACAACTCAGGCTATTTCATGGCAGTGCTTATGTGACAACTCCATTAGAAGGGTGTGTCACATAGCCATTATCCAGTCACTTGTTAAGTGCAGCCCGCTGGGCTCAAATACCACTTTGGGAAGCAGCAAATAATTTTCTGTTATTGGCATGGGTCGCTGCAAGCTTCCTCTTGCTTTGGCACTTGTTTCTCCAGCCCAGTGCTGTTATCGAAAGAAAACCCAGCATTAAACGTTTAATTCTGAAATATATTTTCTCAAGAGGTGTTCATTTGAGCTCCCTGGATTTCGAAAGTATTTTTTTCACCCTTGGCTGCAAGCTGTATCAGCCCTAGGCATCCCAGCCTCAGGCCACTGAAGGATGAAGAATGAAATGATTGCTTTGAAGAGTGGATGATCACGGGTCTCAAGCACTTCACCCACAGATCAGCAGCAGAGGGCAAGTGGGGAAGCTATCTCCACTCCTCTGACAGCTAGAGGCTGTGGTTGCTACTTGTAATCAGGAACTACAACCTTTTTTTCTGTGTTCTGGATGCTAGTAACCACTCAAGTGGAGTTAGTATACTCATTATGCCGATTTCACTGTTGAAAAGCATATTTTGACTCAAAGCTGTTTGGAATTGCAGTTCTTTTGCTTCCTAGATGTGGACCTCTTAGAAGGTATGTTTTAGGTGACTTTAGGGTACTCGTCTGCTAAATGGTGATTACTTAGTATTTGTGATTTTTTTTTTAAATGAAGATCAGTACAACGCCATGTAAAGTACCTGCAACAGTAGTTAGAACATAACTAAGTATTAGAAATCCTAATTCCCACTGTTGGTAAATATGTGAGCAACTTCATCAAGACAGTCCCCTCAGTCATTGATTCCTAGCTCCTTTTGTCAGGTGGAGAAGGTTGAAACCCCCAGTGTTTTGATATTTCCTTATGGAGAAGATTTCGTATGATGGGCTACAGCCAGTTCTTCTGGTCTAGGACAATACAGTATCCCCTAGGGTTCTGTTAAAAATGCAGACACTTGGACAATTCCTATACAGTCAACATCTCTGAGGGGCCTGTGCTTAACTAAGTTTTCCAGTTGCTTCTTAGCATACCAAGGGGACAGAGGAGCTCTCTGAACTTAAGTAGCCGAAAGCTCTTTCCAATGAAGCCTCTCCATTCTTACTCCCAACTGCAAGCTGGGCCCTCAGCCTGGACAACCTGAATGAACCAATCAGTTTGGGAGCCAACTTACATTGATCTCTGCCCTCTTCCCCTGCCCCTATCTCCCAGGTTACTAAAGTGAAGAATGAAAAATGCTCACAAGCCTCAATCCAGGAACTACAATGTTTGCAGAGTAAACAGAACCAAGAGAAGTTTCTTTACTCAATTTCACACTAGCAAAAAGGCCTATATGGCTAGAACAATGCAGCAGCACAATATGAAATCTGTGCCTTGACCTCACTACTGGTGCGCCTAGGTTTAGTCTATGTCTCTTAATCATATCAAGCCCCAGACACTGCCTTTTTTCACTCTACATTAAGACTAATGACTTCAGAGACTTATACTAATTTAGTAGCTGACCCTGAATCCAGGTATACTTGAATGTGGTCTTTGCTCTGCAGCTACATGCATGAGAATTATTTATGGTTCTTAGTGTCATGATCTGTTTTAGAAAGAGGTCAGTATAGATGCATACAAACGTAACATATACATAAATGCATACATACATACATACATGCATACTTCCTTGCATTTACATAACAAAGCAAAAACCCTATACTAATAATGACAATGATAGTAAGAACACGCATTAAGTATACATTTTTTCTAAGTCTAGAATTACTCTTAATTCTTTTATTATCCTACTTAATCCTCAAAGTCAGCCCTGTTAGGTTTGCGTATTTCTTGCCCTTATCCTTTCATATAATTTTTGGGCTTTGGAGCAGATTCTTGATACATAGTTCAAATTGGTCTCAAACTTGCAATACTTCTGCTTCAGCTTTCTGAAAGATAGGATTACAGTCATGGCTTCCATGCACACAGGTCTTTTACCCTTTTTATATGCAAACATGTCAAAGCATACAAAAATAATTTGCCTATAATAACACAGTTCTAAGTGGTAGAGCAGGGATACGAACTAAGGCATTTGGCAACACTGCCTTCCCAGTGCTGCACAGAGCATGATGGAGAAGAAACACCCAATGAATGCTCAACATAACTGGCTTTCAACCCTGGCCAGCCTCCAGTGGTTTTGAGTTGGCATCTCCTTTGTTATTTCTCTGCTCCTATTCTCCATGGCAGTATCTCATTATACCATCTAATTTGACATTTGTTTTGAGTTTCTGTTTCTGCATCCTAGCTTTATTTCTCTTGGCTTCAAAGCATCTCAGCTACAGCTCCCACAAAAATCCTCTTTGCTGACTTCTACTAACATACTTCTTTTTGACATGAAACTCCTCATTTTTTGCTGCTAAGTCAGTCATTCTAATCACAGAAAGGAGAGACACACATATTAAGAATTGATCCCAAGGCATCAGATAGTTGAAAAGAAGTTTCTAAACAGTCCAGTTGTCCTACTCCATGGTTTAATGCCCTGACCTCTATTGCTGTTGTCCCAGCTATATCTGATGGCTCCTTTATCTCTTCCAAGCAAATATAGAACAAAGCCAGAGTCTGGACTACTTTTGAATTCTTTTCAGTGTTTCACTTGTCATGGTGCTGAAATACTTGTAACCAAAATTTTAGTGGTTTGTGATATCCCACAGTCTCAAACACATCCCTCCAACCTATCCCTTCCACACACTCAGCAAAAGACAGTAGCTTGCATGGGCATTCTTGTTTTAGCTGTCCATTTATAGGAAAGAATGACTGCCAGTGGTAACTCTAACTAAATACTAGCAAAACAGTTCAATTATATTGTTAGTATGTCGGGAAATAATAAAGACATAACTATAATTACAAGGTTTACTAGTGGACGAACAACGTTCTAACATACTAGGAAATTTTTTTTTTAATGACAACAAATTCATTACCAAAATCAAGTGCAACTCAACACTGAGAACAAGAAAACCAAATGGAACATTCAGAAAATTGCTCTGGTTACCAGGATGAAGATGGAAACATTAAGTTCAGAGTTAGAGAGAGAAAAATGATGTTGTTGGAAAGTCAAGTGCATACTGGGCAAATATCTGGGTGGGCAAGTTTATGCAGAAGAGAGTCCAGAGACAGTGAAGAATTTTACTGAATGCTTAATTCATGGTGTTCACTTCCTATGAAACTATATTTGGTTCTGGTATCAAACACCCTCTCAGTCATCTTGGGCTTCCAAAACAAAATATCATAGACTAGGTAATTTAAACAACAGTTTAGTTTCAAAGTTCTGAAGACTGATTAGGTCCCTATCAAATTTCTGGCTGATTTGACTTATAGAAGAAACTTTGCTCCTGATTTATTTATTTATGTATTTATTTATTTATTTATTTATTTATTTATTTATCTTCTGTGTCCTCACACACTTCTACTCACTGCATGTACATGTAGAAAAAGACTTTTCTTCTTATAAAGCCACAAGTCTTATTTCATTAAGAGCCCACTATTATGGATTTATTTATGTTCCCTAAATGCCCTATATCTAAAATACAGTTACACTGAAAGTTAGGGAGTCAACATTATGAATTTGAGAAAACACAACCTCATTTACAACTGATCCTATGAAAAAAGCATTATTAATTTCATTTGAAATCTTAGAAGATTAATGCTTACAGATAGTCATAATGTGACCATCACCTTGAATATGAGCTTTTGTGAAGTGTAGATTAAACCCAGAAGCTCTGACTGCAGCCTGGGCTATCCACCACCCTTACTATCAAAGGGAACTTTACAAATAAAATAACGTTCAGGAAAGTTACATGTGAGTTTCTGGTGAAACAGTATCTAGCCTGGCCTCTTGAATTATGTTGCTGTGCAAATCCTTGCTCGTTGGGCATGGTTACTCTTTCTTTGCCTCTGCCTCTGCCTCTGTCTCTGTGAAATGGTTGACTCAAGCAGGTGTTTTGTCAGTCTATAGAGAAATTAGCAGATCCTGGGAATTCAGAGTTGCCTTCTATTATTCTTTCTTGCCTATGACAGAAAAATTAAGCTTTTCAACATTTCACCTGGATGCCACCAAGGGTGGTTAATGAAACCAGTATTTCGCTGGTGGCATCAGTTTTTCAGGGAATCTTTCTAGCTGGCTAGATGTAACCTTTTGCTGTCGGTAGAAATAAATCCAAACAGGTGACTTTCTGATAGAAAACATCTTTTGTCTCCCCCATGATGCATCTGCAGAAAGCTTTCTAGCTTTATTGGGAGCTCTTTTTTTGAAAAGACATAAGCAAACATCTATCCCCTCTTCATAGATCGTTAATGGCAAGCCAAAGTGCGATTACTGTGATTCTACTGTAGTCCTTGAAGAACCAATGAGTTTGCTTTGCTAATTTGCAGAATACAAGTGAGGGGTGATCCCAAAGCAGTTGTACCACCAGCAAGCTCATCAACCATTAGATGATGATTTCTCTATAGCTGTATATGAGAAATCCCTCCTTCTTTTAACTGTCCAAAGTATATACTTTAGAATCTCTGGAGATCACGAAGCCATGCGCAATTAAGACAAAATTATATACATTTGTCTGGGAAGTATAGGAAGGAGTAACTGACATCCCTGGTGAAGGTCCAGTAATCCTTCCAACCATTTCTTCTATAAGGAAACATTAATAGTCAACAAAGCCTTGTTGAGGGTGTTCTAAGTCATCAAGCTGCTCTGATGGAGACAATGGCTGTTATACTTGGAGGATATACTCTACAACATTGCTGTACCAGGAATATTGCAAGCAAGGACTCATCCATTTTTATCTATTCAGCCTGGGAATATGTACATGGTCAGTGTTCACCTTGTCAGGACAAATCAGCTTTTGCTGAGGAGAGGAGAATAAATCACTCGGTGAGGTCAGCCATTGTAATATCCTTCAGTGGTAGATGTAGACAGGGGGCATGGGAAACTAAGAATAGATCTCCTGCAAATAGACCTGGGAGAGGTACATATCAAATGCAAATCAAGGAAGAAGAAACAGTGACACTCTGTATTAGTATGGCAAAGATATTTTTAAAGCCATTGAAATGTTCAGTTTTGGTGAGATTACAGTAGAATGCTCTCTGGATTTATTTGTATAGCCTTTCCTGAGGGCAATATAGCATCATGATTCAAAAGCCTCAAAGGGCACATGCCCTTTGGAAAAATCCAGTCTACTTTAGCAGAGTATTAATAGGAAATCACATATTTGAACAAATATTTTCTTATGAGCACAGCATTTATAAGTCTGAAAATTGGAGTGGGAAAAGGCTAGTAACAGCAGAATTAAGTAATATACGGCACAGTACAAGTAAGAAATACCTATATGTAAGAACCTCTTCTATTACATTTCTACCATAATAGGAAGATACTTTCATGAGTTAAATCATAAATCAACATGTTACCAGTTAGTATTTGCAATCTGACTTGCTATATGTATGCATGGATGCAATAGATATACGTAAAGTCCACAAATTTATAGATTTAAGTTGCTCAATAGGGGTTTCAAGTTACAGTTTTATTTTTCTATTTATTTAGGTATATATCTACATCTATAACTGTCCTATGTATATCTACAGATGTTCAAACTGGCATATGTGTGCATATATGTGAGGTTGTTAGAGATTAACTGTGTTAGGATCCAGTTTGTTCATCTTATTTTTTGAAATAGAGTTTCTTGCTGAGACCCTGGGGCTCACTGCTAGGTTGCTGGGTCAGTAAGATGCAGGGATCCTACAGCCTCTGCCTCCCCATTGCTGGGATTGTAAGCATATGTTACCATGCCTGGCCTTCTTTATAGGGAAGCTAAAGAAACAACTTGGGTTCTTATATTCCCAAGGCAAGAACTTTAACAGCTGAGTTATCTCCTTAGCCCTGCCTTCCTGCATCTTTAACATATTTTATTACCCTCTCTCTCCCTCTCTTTCTTCTCCCCCCTCTCTTTCATAATGTAAAAACAAATTTATGTTAAGCTTATAGGACTAAACATCCATTTAGAAATTTAACAGAACCACAGACATGGACTGGATCCCATTTTAAGTGGAATCCAGGCCCACTTACCACCTCAGCTCCATCTCTATCCTTCTGTCACCTTCCCTTCTGCCTCTTCTTTTACACACTGGATCCTGTTATTAACCATCTGCAGCACTGCATAGCTTTCTGACATGGAGTATTAGAGACTTTTTGGTGATTGCGTATGGCTTGTAAATGAAAAAGAAAACACATTTACCAAAGAGATGGGAATACAAAATAGGAAAACATTATCTTTATGTTACAAACAGCCATAGTTTTTCATTCTTTTGAGTTTAATAGAGAGCCATAGTGAATATCTGAGCTCTGACTAATGTTCACACTATGATAAACTAATGATGCAAATTATATTTATCTCTGACTATTATTTGTGCATATTTCTTATACCACGTTCTCAGTGCAGCAGTGAAAATATGCCTGGATTATTAATATCTTTAAATGAATTATCTCTCTTCCTAAGGAAAAAAAATCTGAAAATATTTTGAGATATTATTGAAATTTTTAGCTTTTAAACCAGAAGTTTAATATGGAGCTTCCTGAGTTCACTCGTACCTGTTTAAATCCCAGGACTAGTGGGAGAATATTACTTGACTTCTACTGTCAATTTTTCCTATCCTTACATTATTTACAACCACCTGTGTGTCCCTAAAGGGTAACACAACTCAATTTTGCAATGAGAGTGTTATGTTGTTTTCTGTCACTTCTATTTTCTCATCTGGAATTAATTTAAATGAATATTAGCACAGCTCTCCACAGGATATAATCTATTTAGGCCCACTAAAGTTAACTGGACTAATTTCATTATATCATCATTGATGATGCAGTTCTTATCCTTGGGGAGGCTGGAGTTCTCTATTCTGAGAAACTCTCTGGGTTGTACCAATTTGGGATGCAGAGATTGCTTGTGCTGGGCTGAATTTTGTGTCTTAATTGAATTGTGTCACTGTCCACACTGTTTCCATCCCTTCAAATCAGTCAGTTGTAACTAAGTCCTTAACAATTGATTCTAAATAACTCTGACCTAACCAAATAATTCTCATGAATTCCCCCCAGATGTAGTTCCTGCTTCTTTCTACACTCCCCCCCACCCCAACCCCCGCCACCACCAGATGTAGTTCCTGACTCTTTCCTTTGCTTGTGTGCAAAGTCTGCAATTCTGGAGTTTTGGATTTAATATTTGTATCTGCCAAGAGTCAAATGCCAACAAGACTATCACTAAAAGGTTTAAGCTTAGAAGTAACAATTATGTGGCATGGCTACCCCTCAATTCGCTGCTAATATTCGTGGAATTATGTCTGCTGAGCCCAGCCCAGGTGTGGTCTCTGATTACTCTCAATAAAGCTCTTCAAACTATCACTACCAATTGGGTAGATGAGATATACGAAGTAAAGTCAATTTCTTGTATCTGTTTTTGTACTGATCCTCTTGGCATTTTTTTCTCTTTTAACATTTCTGATATAAATTCTCCTTTCAACTTTTAGAGCCCGGGTCTACCACAGACCACTTGGTAGGAGCCTTAGTCTCTTCCCATATTGTGGGAGTCTTTGATGAATTAAACTTTTGATTCTAACCGGAGAGCTTCCAGATCACAGATCCTTGCCTCTAAAACTACCTCACCACTTCAGAACATGAGATGTTAAGTGAGATTCTCAACTGCTTTTTCATTCCCAAGTCCAAAATAGCTCTTATTCATTAATGATTAGACATGTCAACTACACCATGTGCTGGTACAACAGGAGATTCAAATCAATAGGGTACAGTTAGTATGTTTATAGATTAAAAAAAAATCCTTAAGAGAGGGCCTAGAAATTACCGCATTATACAACAAACTGACAAGGCTTTGGAATCAGAAAGGCGATTTTTAGAAGTCCAGAGAAAGATGACCAAAGGTTGGGATGTTGGTCACAGGTGAGGGAGCATTCAAGGTGCAGATTGAGTCTGCTGAGGACCATATGTGTGATGTTGGATGTGCTAATGTGTCTTTCTTAGCCTCAGATTCTTCAGTTGGAAATCTTCAAGTAACTGAAGTGAAGACTAGATAAAGACAAGCAAATGAAGAGAACCCCAGCTCTATCTGTTAACTGTATGATAGTTCCAGAGGTAAGTCATTAAGAAGAGAGGAAAGTAATCATTGATACTGGTCCCTCCATGTCCCTGCCCAGATCATGCACCTACCTGGTAGG
This sequence comes from Cricetomys ansorgei, assembly GCA_026225945.1. Classification (NCBI taxonomy): domain Eukaryota; kingdom Metazoa; phylum Chordata; class Mammalia; order Rodentia; family Nesomyidae; genus Cricetomys; species Cricetomys ansorgei. The sequence continues at coordinate 10,888,910 of JAMJFZ010003875.1, read as the reverse complement.
ACCATTGGAAGATCTGTGGGATATCCGAGTAAATCAGGTCCTAGTCAGTACCTGTATTTTTTCCTTCTCACTCATGTGTATAAGTCCTATCCTGTCTCTCAGATTCAGAAAGAGGCTCCTAAACAGAAAATGCATGATTGTGCCTCAATAAACATCAGATGTTTAATTCAGCCACACAGAAAAACAAAGCAAAGGCAAGAAGCTGTGCCACAGCTTTGCCTTTCAAGACAACTTTCTTTTCTAGTCACCTCTCACTGCCATGTGTTTCCTCAGAAGCATCAGCAGGGGAGGTACTGAGTAAGAGGAAGATTAGAAGGGAGAAAAGCAGAGGATAGAAGGAAAGCTGCAATAGATAGAGAGGAAGGAAGGTTGACTTTCTTGAGTAGCAGTTATCTCTGCAACAGCTGAAATGTCGTGGCTGAGAACCCTTTGTGAAAGGGACCTGCAGTCTGGTCCACACAGACAAAGCCCAGCTTTCACTTTTACTTTCTCACCTGACTTCGCTACTGTATGGTGGTTTTAGAAATCGACTCTGCTTAAGTCCCAGGAAGTAAGTCGGAAAAACCGCAGGCGCTCTCAACTATTATGAAAACGAACTGTTTCCCGTGGCCTTACACCTTCTTAGTCTTTTCTACATTAATATTTCTCCCTAAATCCATCTCTTCATAACACTCCCAAACTGTGTGACCTACTGTTGGCTTGCAGTATCTTGCAAGGACAATATAAAGATCTGATGCCATGGAAACAAGTGTGGTGACTGAATTCAGTATATCTCAATTCTGGCAATCTACCAATTAGATTCACTTGTATGTCGTTACAAGTCAGGATTATGTCCCTTAGAATTTTGATTTAATTTCTTTAGATCAAGACCAAGGTCTGGGTCATGTAAAGGTTCCTCAGCAGATTCTTTATGTGCATTTGGGATCCAGTGTCATTAATTTGATTGAACTCATTCTCAGAATAATAAGTCCAGCCATAATTTGCCCATTAATCTTGCATGTTTAAAATTCTGAAGAAAATTAAAGTAGAAAAGAATTGTTCCTTATTTGCTGGAGATAAATAATCACATTTTTAAAATAGCTCAGCCCAAAAGTCAGTTTTCACGACCAAGATGATCCTAAAGAGATATTTTTTTCCTTTGTCGAAAAGGTTTGGTTTATCATTTGTGGCATCTTATAAAGATAGAGGAGCCCCCAAAATTTGAAACTGGTTTTAGGATTAGAAATGTGAAAGGATTTGTGTTGAATTATGAAACAAAAACACTGTCTAAATTTAGCAAAAGTAATTTCCCAATGAGTTATTGCTCAATATTATCTTTACACACTTAATCTTGGCCTCTGTAAAAGAGAAAAAGAGGACTTCAGGGACATATATATATATATATATATATATCAAGCACTGAATATACACAGAGGCAGAACAGCTCAGATTTGCCTTAAAAGGAGAGATGGATCATCTCTTTATTTGACTCTAATTTTACCAGCAAGTAAAACAAGGGCTTAAGAGTAGAAGATGTTGTCAGGAAGGCAAAGCAAAGACAAAGCTTCTTCTCTCTGCCCTGCTTCTTCATGTTGTTGAAGTAAGCATTTGATGTTTATTGAGTGACTACTTTCTACTTGGTTCTTAGGAGTATGACATTCATGCTAGGCACATGAATGAAAGGAGAAAAACGATAATAGGTAAAGCCATCACTCATTCACACACCTCACAGATCTTATATTCGTCCTATTAAATGCATATCTGGTGAGAGACCATGGTGAGCCTAAGTTGTCTGCACTGTTGGCTCTTTTGATTAAGAGGAACTGGTCTTAGCATAGTTATGAGTATGTTATGAGTATGGAGTTGTAGAGTCTAGCTGGCTATTTCTGCGTACAGACATGAGGCAATTCTAATAAAAAAAATAGTAATTTTTAAAGAAATTAAACCTTTGAATATATCACTCTTTCCCCCAAATCAGACCTTTTGGTGATGGTCTGTGTCAGATATAAAGTTTTCCAGTTAATCTGGAATTTCATATACACACAGTAAAAGTTTTAAAATATATATGAGTATGTTTCATTTTGACCCAAAATATATACATACATATAAACAAAACAAAAACAAACAATCAAGCCGCCCCTATTTATTGTGGCCTTGAAACTTAAAAAATAACCAGGCTTTCCTGTTTTTGTTTTTGTTTTCTATTTTCTAAATTTTATAATTCAATCTGGGACTTTCTTCCTCCTGTTGTCTACCAGAGTTTTTCTTCTGTGTTCACCCAGGGCTTAGCACTGTGTAAGGTGATTAACCAGGACTCTTCTTGCCCTTTTGCTCCACAAGGTACAGGGCTCAAGGAGTCTGGCACAAATACTCTGTCAGAAAAGTTGACTTCAGTATATGACAAACATAACAAATATATTGAGAACAAACTGCTGCTGATTCACAACCAGCTTCCCTGCATTGAGAGAAGCAATTCCACGTGCAGCTGACACTGGTCTTATGGGAAAATATTTCTGGGGCTGACCTGAGCTTTGTTCATGAGAACTTCCCTCTCCGTTTTGGTCTTACAGAAGCACAATGAAGCAGCTTGTGCTGCCTTCCTACCTTCTCGTGGGTCTGGCCTGGGTTATTAGGGCAGCAGAGTTGAGAGGCACATATTGTAGCAGGTGTTTCTCTTTCTGCTGTTGAGACATCCAAAGGCTCTGTCTGCCTGCTGTACCTCAAAGCTGAAAGCCATTGAATCAGATCCTGTGGGGGGTGGTGAGGGCATAGGTTTCCTTTGACTTTGTGTTCTTGCTGTGTGTAAATGTCAGAAATTGATAAATTTTAGAAAAAGGAACTGGAGACAAAAAGAAAATCTAACCTTAGATGCTGACTTATTCCCATTGTCATGAGCAATGCATGATTCACCTACACGTTGATACCTCCTGGAAAGCCTGTGTCATGTCTCCATTTGTGATTTTTCAGAAATCAATTCTAGCTTTTCTCTTTATGAGAACAGGTACAGGATCCATAGAGTTGACTGGCATTGTCTGGTGGGGCGGGTGTTTAAAATGGGAGAGCCATATGTGAGTGTCAAACTTAATGTATGTTAAACTCCAAGCAATGATGTCTGGTTTCAGTAAATGACAGCCAAAACTAGAAAGGACTTATAGCACCCCAGATACACAGTGTGATGGGAACATTGTATTAGCTTTTTCTTTAATGTTTCTGTGATAAAATATTTTGACCAAAACAATGTAAGGAAGCATGTTGCTTAGGTTTTCTTGTCCTCTTGATACAATGTAGGTTCACCTGGGAAGAGGGAAACTCAATGGAAGAATTTCCCAGGTCAGTTTGCCCTGTGGCCATGTCTATGAGAGATCATCTTGACTGATAATTGATGTGGAAGGGCCCAATGATTGATGTGGGACAGCCTAGCACCATGAAGGCTATGCGACAGGGTGGCACTATCACCAGACAGATGGGCCTGGCCTATGTAAAATAAACTAGATGACAAGATAATCTTTCACAGATATGCCACAGGTTTGTCTTCCAGGTGATTCTAGATTCCATCAAGTTGGCAACATTAACTATTATAACATGAGCCTGAGTAGTGCAGGTGCACACAGTTGGCAAAGCCAAGACTAGAACTCAGTTCTTCTAACTTTCAATCACCTCAACAGAAAGACTTCTTGAATTGACCGACCCTGAAGCCTCTGCTGTCTGTGAGAAGTCTTTAGAAAGTATTCATGAAAAATGTCAAGCATAGAGCCTCCTGAGTATAGTACCGAGCACATAGCGCTCCCTAGTCTACCCTCTAGATCTGGTAATGTCTAGGTATACCTCTCCTCCTTATTAGCACCTGATACTAAAGAACACCAGGAAATTGGCCAAGAGTGAAGAGGTTTTCTGTGAAGCTTAGAGTCCTATGGATAGCCTCAAAAGTGAATGTCCAGATACTTAGTCCATCACAGAACCTCCAATCTGCCCCATCACGTCTTAGCTGTTGGGTGTGAAGACTAAGAACAGCATCAATAATTAAAGGTACAATCACAGCTGAAGCTTCCGTTAGTTATTTTTCTCCAACGCTGACATTTTATGAGTCAACAAAGCCAAAGCCATCAATATGAAGCAGATTATTTTTAGCAGTTTCTTAACCAGTGTGCTCTATCTTTAAATTAAACATTGACGTTGGTTATTATTAAAATTCCAAAAATTCTGGGCAGAGAGGAGTCCGTGTTAGTACAGTAAACACTGAGCTTTCATTACCTTGTTTTGAAAAAGCATCCACTCACTTGCTGCTTCCACCAAACACAACTGCATAAAACTAATGGATTGTGGATTTTCTAAGGATTAGTTGCACAGGTCAGGATCTGGATGTGTGGGTGTAGTTTGCACCATTGGATATTACTGCAGACTTTAACCTTTTTAGATTTGCATGAGGTATCTTAGCCCTGACTTTATCTTATCATTATTTGATTTTATTAAGTTTGTTCCAATCTCTGATCATCAGCTCTAAAGACATAGCATTAAACATATTAAAGTAAAATATGATCCTAGTTTGGGGAATTTAGGGGTGTCTTTTGCAATGTGAGATAAGTAGGACAGTCTCTGTGTCATGAAACTTGGGTTTGGAATCGGTTCCTTTGATGTGATATAGTGGAAGGAATGCTGGTCTTAGAGCCAGAAGGCTTGGTTTCTGCTATCTGCCAGCTGTGTGCCATTGGACAAATAATTTGAGATATTTAGCAATCATGTGGCATTTATCCAATAATTTAGAATATTAGGCTTCCTTTTTTTTAATTTAAGGGGTCTTAGCTAGAGCAGAAATACTGTACCTGTACCACACACCCGAGGAGATGAATCAAGTGCCCAGAGGATGGGGAGAAGGTTTTGGAAGCAAGGCTAAGCTTCCTACCCCAACCCGATGCCATGTGTTTGACTCCTTAAGCTCATCCTAATGTTCTTCCAGAAAAAAAAGTCCCCACTTCCAAGAAAGTTTTAATACCATAAAGAAAACCACATTTTGATCAGTTTGCTTTCTAATTTATCTGTGTCATTACATTTTGTTTTTCTAGATGTCAAATGAATTTTGAAAATATTTCATCAACATGGTCACCATCCTTATTTAAATATAGAATTTTGAGTTTGTCCCAGGAGGAAGAAACCTGGATTTCAGAGGGGATTGAGTACTGTTATTTATTCAGCGTAGTTTGGGAAGTGGAAGTTTGGGCTTTAGAGTCAAATAACCTGAGTTTAAATACTGCTTCAGGGCTTTACTGTGTGTCTTGAGCCAGTCACTTTGTCTCTTTTACCTTCTCCACAGGTCCTATTGTGAGTTTTCTTTCAGAAGTGAGGAAACTGATACAGGAAGACTCAGAAATGGGTAAGATGTTTTTCCTAATAGAATTTGATAGAGACTAAATGAATTAATGTTATGAAGCTCTTATTGTATCTGTCATATAATATGTGCTGAATGAATTACAATTTGTGTCATGAACTCATTCGTCAAACTTTTGCTGTGATGTTATTATATGTCAGTGGCTGTAATCTGAGTGTGTGCCCCAGACGTTCAAGTGTTGGGAACTTGGTTCCAAATATGATAATATTAAGAGATGGCAGGACCATAAGTGGTAGGTCTCATTGAGGCCCTTAGGTTCTTAGGACTATGCTCTCAGATAATATGAACATGTATCTAGATTCCTTCCAGGACTTTATATTTAGTGTGCTATCCTGTCCCAACATGACATACGTTTCTGATATTGAGACACCATGCTCAACGAGGTCCTTTTCATGAGGCAATGTCAGTACCTTGTATTTTCACATCCAAAACGGTTAGATGAAATAACATCTTTTATCTAAAAGTTGCCCAATCTCAAATATTTTGTTCTAGTAACAGAAAGTAGGAAATACCATCATAGTGTCAACATCTGCAGTTTAAGAATGATAACATGGCCCCATCCTCACAAACATCATAGGAGAGAGTAACCTCAGATAGTAAAGCAGTATGATAACCTGTACTAAGGCTATGAGGAAGGTATGAGGAATTGATGTAAAAGAGCCACTTCTAAATAATACAAGAGCATATTTTGGTGGGTTAGAAGGGTTGGAGCCTGATCATGAGGGAAAAGGAGGGAAAGGATTGGTTAGGGTTGAGCTTCAGTAAGAGATGCTTGGTGATGCCTCTCATTTGTGAGATACCTCCTAAGGTAGATTCCTAGCCTGCTGTGTCCATGACTGTCTCAGCCCCTTTATCACTTCATTCTTGGCTTGTCCTATCCATTCGTGAACATTCTAACACGTAACTTTTGCCAACTCAAGGCTTGAGGATTTACATTTGCTTGTATGTTGCAGTTACTCCTATAACTCAGGGATTTCAGATGTTAAAAAAAACAAAACACAACACAAATCCCTTGGGAAAAAGAGATATAGGAGAGAAACTAAAACACCCATAGGCTTTTCTAACAGCATTTGAGCCAAACAAGCTGTCTTTCTGAAAGCCAAATGGGGCCCTCAAACCAGAATCTCTCTGTTTCCAGTTAGAGGAAAAAGCAGGCACAATTCAAGCCAGAAGAAGAGACTATTCTGGAAAGTTCAGAGAAAAGAACAATATATCTAGGGATAAAAGGTTCATTTTGAAAAACGAGTTCAAATCAGTTGGGCTCTTCTTTCCTTATATGGCTTGTTGAATTTCTCAGACCTTCTGAATGCTTGGGGATGGATTCAAACATTGTATTCATGCTATCTAGTTATGTGGCATAATTCTCAATTCAGGCACAAATAGACTCTTGATAATGTGCCACAAAAATGATCAGGGAAGGACAGAGGTGAAGACACAGGTGAACAGACCGAAGGCTCTTTGAACTGCCTCAAAACCTTAAAGTTTAATAAGGACAGAGGTTGTGGTTTCTGCTGCCCTTTGTGACCATCAGGGAGCTTCATGGGCACATGATCAGTGCCCTGCTGGACTCCCGCAGTTCTTAGTTCTTTCCTTCTTGGCTTAATAGTTTCTACAGTAAAATAGTATTATAGGAAAGCCAATATACTGTGTGAGCGCCAACAAGTGACAGAGTTAGATTTGAAACTGTGGCTTTGCTGGCTTTCTGACTCTCTAGATCACCTTGAATTTGGTTTGGATCTGTATATTTTACGTCTCCAAAGCCATCTTTCAAGAATGTGTAGCATATGATTAAAACTGCAAGACTTATCCCAGTGCTTCTCTGTCAATTAGTTTCATGACTCTCTCCTCCCTCCCTTTGAGTGAAAGTCTTTCTATATAGCTGACAAAAGGATCACGTAGGCACCACCAGAATTGATTTTGCATTCTACATTCAGGTGGACATAGAGGGTGACATGTGGGAGATGAGACTCAGACATTGAGTCTTTGTTCTTGGATATTTTAACCTAGTTCGAGGATACAGGAGACAAAATTAACAACTAGGAAACAGTTTGCAGACAGCATGATAAAGAGTTTAATCAGAGGTCATAGAAAGGACAAATTGTCATACAGTAAAATGTTATATTTCTTTAGTTTTGTACTTCATGGAAATGTCCTTGGGACTTCAGATGTATATAAATATTAGTGTTTGTTTATTATACTTTATCATATAAGTGAATTATTAACCCCTGTGAAAACTATAATATAAGGATGTGTGTTGGGTAAATGGAGCTTAATTTTAATCAGTGCTTTCCCACCAAAAAAGGTAGAAGGACATTTTACAGACTTGAAATAACCTTTCTCATATCCCTTTTCAATGAAAAATAAATACAGATGCCTTTTACATGGTTATATGTGTCCTCTGTCTAAGCTCTCTCTAGATTCAGGGGCATTCATTTTCAGCTGTAACAGAATTCCACAGAAAGAATAATTTCTAAACAAAAGAATGTCATATCTCACAGTTCAGGAAGCTTCAAAGTTCAAAGTTAAGGTATAAGCAATTGCAGTGTTTGTTAAGACACTGCTCTGTCCCTGAGATGCTGCCTTGCTGCTACATGAGCACTACGTCGTAAGGTGAAGGAGTAGAAAGGCAAGAGAGGCCAACTCATTTCAAAGTTGTGTTTATAAGGGCTTTAATCCATTCTGGACAGCATAGCACTCATGACTCAATCACTTCCCTGAATGCCTCCACCTTTGAATACTACCATCACCTTGAGGACTGACTTTCAACACATTATTCTTGGGAATACTCAGACTATTGCAAAAGGGAACCACTTACTTGTTGTTCCAAATTTGTTTTATTGTACATTTATTTATTTTGCTGCTGTATAAGATAGAGTCTTTCTGTAAAACCAAGGTGTCATTCAACTTGCTATGTAGCCCAAGCTGTCCTTGAACTTGGAATCCTCCTGTCCCAGAAGATGGAGTACAGGTTTGCAGGCATGCACCCTCATACCTGGTATCTGTTCCAAATTTCTGTACTCTGAAGTTGAAGTGAGTTTTTAAATTATCAGCATTATTTGTGAAATTATGCATATAACTTCACACAAATTCACACAAATGTGAACAATTCTCATTTTTAACTGTTTCCTTCCTGACTTTAATTGCCTCTTCTTATTGACTTTACTGCATCTTCCCCATTGTTTTATGCATCTTGATTATTTAGAGATTCATTCCTTTCTGTCTCTATTGCCTACTTCCCATGGTCCTTAGACTGAAAACAGTAGTTCCCAGGCTAATGATCTGTGAAACACTTGCCACTCAATTACTGATGCATTTCAGACTCTTCATGATACAAAATTCTCCCACAAGCAAGTACATTATCAATAGGTAAATATTGTTCCCTTCCTATGTTCTGTAACTTTTCCTTAAGATTTTTATTCCAGGTTTTAAATTTTATGATCTTACAATACACATGGTAACCTGGATGGAAGAAAGCCCACGAGCCTCAGACCTACACACAAAAAAACTATAAGCAACCAGGGAATGCTGAGAGCCAGAGAAATAATTTTCCAGGGAAGAGTACACTAATTGGTTATCTAATCCAAATGGTCAGTCCCAAAAACATGCATAAAAGTAACATTATACTGACTGCGCAGGTTTTACTTACATATTTAAATATATATATATTATATATCTATATTATATATTTTTATCAGCAATTAATGAAAAAAGAGGCCATCATAATTTTATAATCTCAAAACTAAAGGAAGTAATTAAAAAATCAACTAAAATTTCCTGATCTTAGCTGCTTCTTGTTTCTTCTTTAGTGATTTTTGAATGTGAGATTATTAAAAAAATGGAGAGAATTAATAGGAAAGTTAAGGTCTAGGGTCTGCCTGGTTAATCGTGCCTTGTGAATCTACCATATGATCTTAGACGAATGAGTTTCTAGTTCTGTCTCATGAGATTGACAAGAGCAATATAAGAGATCTGATGCATGTATATCTCCTACACTTTTTCCCCACTGTCTTAGCTAGGGTTAATATTGCTATGGTGAAACACCATGATCAAAGAAACTTGGGGAGGAAGGAGTTTATTCAGCTCATGCTTCTATAGCGCTGTTATCATCAAAGGAAGTCAGGACAGGAACTCCTGAAGGGCAGGGACCTAGAGGCAGGAGCTGACTCAGAGGCCATGTTGGAGTGCTGCTTACTGACTTGTTGTTCCTCATGCCTTGCTCAGCCTTTCTTAGATAATCTAGGACCACCAGCCAAGGATGGCCCTGATCTCAGTGGGCTGTGCACTCCATCATCAATCACTAATTAAGAAAATGTCTTACAGATGAATCCTTTGGAGGCATTGTCTCAGTTGAGATCCCCCTCTTTCAGATAACTCTAACTTGTGTCAAGCTGACATAAGAACCACCAGTATAGTCACCTACTCCTACCTTTTTCTTTTCTTAGCTTCTTGCCTGTCTCAAAAGTCTACTGAAGCACAACAAGCACAGGTGCTTCATCTTACCCTGAACATGGTACCATTCCCAAGCAGAGATAAAGTTTTCCTTTCTTTAGATGATATGAGAAATTTTGTGCTTAAGGTCTGAAAGTGTATTGGTCATTGAGAATGTTGCAGACACTTAGACATTCACTACAATGGAAATTACAACTGCCTTTCTGTGCTTCTCTCTAGTAATAAGTCCCTTGTATAAATCACTGGAAATGGTCATGGTTTAAATAAGAAGAAATCTTAGCTACGCTTTCATAATAGCTACAGGACAGATCATTTCTGTGTGAGTCAAAAGGCATTGATCATGTCAATTCTTTTTTGATAATCTGATACAACCAAAATTGTGACTAGTCCTATATTTTCCTTATATCTTAAAATTTGGTAAATATTTACCTTTAGTATCTCTTTCTAGTTTGATAACACTTCACAAATGTCCCTGAAAGTGAGCATTGGGTAAGTGACCAGTTCTCTATCTGGAGAAAGTATAAGATGATCAAAAAGAAATACATCATTGAGAATTTTAAAGGATGGGACTTGTACATGCAGAGTACATTTAAAGCATTCAGTCTCTGATTTTCTCATATGAGTCAAGACTTGGGACTTGACATAACTTTCAATAATTTGGTAAAGTTAGAAAGAAAGGAGTGCTCAATCTGATTCTAAGAGTTTGCCCACCTCGAGTCTGCTGATGCATGTGATATTTCAGGGAGAACAATTGTCATTTTAGTGAAAAGTAATACATTGTTTGTATGTTTATTTAAAGGGAAGGTGGCTGAGATTGCTATTTTTTGCCTGTGGCAAACCCACAACATAAACCAATGTGGTCTGGATGGAAATAAATAATCAAATACAAGATGAGGTCCTGATCCTGAACAAACTCTGAGAATTGCTGTGAATGGGTGTCCATAGCAACAGAATGGCAGCCCAGCAGCACTCAAGTCCAGACTGAAACACCAGACATTATTTGCCACTACTATGCTACATTGCTTCTTTCTGAAGATGTTTCCACACCTAAGAGTGTCCTCAAATTGCCTCCAGTCAAACTATTTTATTTTCAAGAAAGGGAGATTTGGGCTAAAATATATCTTTTTGTGGGAATGAAAAACATATCTCACCTTCCAAAATGCTTCATTCACATCTCGAAAGGCAGATCCAACACCTTGACTTGAATTTCTACATAGGTGCACCACCCGGATTATTGGGTAAGGTTTCCAGGATTTTGTGTTTTTCCTGGACATCTAAAGACTTCAAATGGATTTGATCCTGTTTTGGTAATTTCCAGGCAGGGGCTCAGCTAGTCAAACAATGGCTGTTTACCACCAGAAGAAGGTTCAAGAAACTAGTAGTTGTTCAGTGCATGAGACTGGTCTCAGCTGGTCTTCAATAGACACCAAGATCCTAAAGAAGTAGGTTCTAGTGCCAGTGAAGGGATGGACTTGATAGTGAGAGCAAGCTTCCTTCTTTCCTGTCTTTTTATAGACTTCCAGCAGAAAGTGTGGCTAAAATTAAAAGTGGGATCTTCCCACCTTAAAAGGTCTGAATTAGAAGTGGGTCTTCCTACTTCAAGTGATTTAATTAAGAAAAACAATTCCTGACAGGTACTTCCATCCATTTGTGCTTTAGTTAATTCCAGATGTAGTCAAGTTGACAATCAAGAATAGTCATCACAGATTCCATGCATAATCTGTGAATAACTTTTCGAGCTTGAACTATAGACTTCATATCTACTCTTTAGTGCATGTAACCCTTTTCCAAGATGAAAGACTAGATCTTTTATATGTTCCAAGTAAGAAGGTAATAAATATGTAAAACGTAGCTGCTAATACCTTTATTGGGGTTTCTTGAAGCTGGAACAATTTTCTTCAAGTCTAAGTTGTTTGAGAAAAAAACCATGTATTAAAATTTTCATCACCCCTCTGATCTTCCAATATATTGAGAATCTGGGCTAGGAGGTTTGATTACAGAGTGTTGGTAATTGACGTCCTGAACATATAGAATAAATAGGTGAAATTCTCATCTCCTGGGAGAAATGGATGGAATCAATAGTTGGTCAGTGGTATGTGCCACTGGAATACATCTTTGAAACAAAGTATCAGAGAGGCAGAAAATCAGAGGATTTAAAAGAAACACCAAGGACTGACAGATTTTTTAAATATTAGTTTTGCTTAGGGATCTGGAAGGTGATTGCCCTATAGTCCATCCATCCCACTTGAAACTTGGTATTGCATTATGCTTAAGCAGAAGCAAAGTCCTAGTATGATCCTTCTGTCATATTTCCATAAAGAATTTCCCATAAGAATTACTGTACTAGTATGCTGATGTGGCCCACCAAGAGGGACAAAGAGGCATTCTCATACTTGAAAACTCTGCCAGATCCCAGTAGAGGGAACTACTATCCTGGCCAGTGCCATACTTGATTGACAGTGGAACCCTGAGCATCTCAGCTCAGTGCTTTTATTCTTTCAGAACTCCTCAGTTATTCTACTAATAGCACATGCAGATCATAAGCAATCAAACAATCCCCGCAGAAATCTAACACCTGTAGACATAACAAAGCCCTAGGCAGCCCTTTTCAAATTGGTACCAAAAAACCCAATTATTTTATATACAACTAAAAATAAATTTCCATGACAAATTATGATACATGTTTAAGATTGTCTGTAGAGTTTTTCAGGTGGGCTTCCAGCATGGAGGAAGAGTGGTCCTATAGCTGTGGATTATCTGGGATTGAAACTGGCCCTTAGTGGAGTCTGCAGTATTATCTGTAGCCAAATCAAGGAAAAACTGTATCATGGCTAGACAAAGAGAACAGACCACAACTTTTGGCATCTCTGAACTTTAACACAGAATGTTAGTAACACACTTAGAACAGGACTAGTCTTGGGCTAATGTTCTTCAGTTTGGTGCACAACTCATCCAAGCTACCACACAGTAGAATTGTGCATGAATTCTGAGGGTGCCACAAGCACTTGATCCAAGCCCCTTTCCATCCATTCTCCTTTTGCTATGTCACAGTCACAGAAATAGCATACCCTTTAAAAGGGGGGATAATATACGCATAGCTGTGTTTAGTGCTGCATCCTCATAATCCAAGTGTCTGAGAGGCAGAGGCCATGGGGTTATGAATTTTTAAGGCTGGCTTGGTCTATAGGGTAAGACGGTCAAAGTGTGTATGCTGGAGCAACCTTGGGTGTGAATACATGTGTGTGTACATTCGCGCACACACACACACACACACACACACACACACACACACACACACATACACACACCAAACAGCATTTTAAAATACCCAACTCCAATGACAAGAACATCATCAGTAAAAAAGGATGACATTGTAGAGATGAGTTTAATGAAAAGAAGGATCTCAAAGAACTAAAAAAAAGATAGTTAACAGAGTAGGCATGAAGCTCTTTGGAGGAGAAATCACTTGTATACACAAGGTTATGGGTTAGACCTCAGCAGTGCCACAGTCCCTCTCCCCACACATATATTGGTACACAGAGCTAGGTATCAAATATTTTAGGCTCTGTGAACTGTATGAATCTTCTTAGACCCATCCAACTTCATCCTTGTAGAATAAAAGTAGCTATAAAAATATAGAAACAAAACTATTTTTCATAAGAAATGGTGCAAGTTTAAGTACTAGTTTGCTAACTTCTGGTTTACACCACTGAATCAGACTAAATTTTCTCAATTCAACTAATGTTGATTCCTACCCCCATCCATACAATATCAATAGTTCTGCTTTGAAAAAAAGAAGAAATTAATGTAGAAATAAGTAGCATTTTCTTTGCACATTTTTAAAAATGTGAATAAAATTGTGATTCCTTTTACATCAAGCAAGAGGCAATTAAGCATAAAGAGGAATTTTCTTTGTCAAATCTTGTGATCACTGGTATATGGGAGACTTTGAGACATAGGTACCAAAAAGAGATGCTCAGAGCCAGTGATGGTTTGGGACAGAAGGGGAAGATCTGAGCTCAAAGACCAAAACTACTGGTCTCCTGCTCTCTTTGGGGGTCTTGTGATGTCTTTGCTGTAAGATATGGAAATGAACTGAAGTTTGACAACTGCTATCATTTTGGGAAAAAATTATGAAATAACAATAATTACAAGTACAGTAGCAATTAGGATGGCTTGTTAATTATGCTTGTCTGTTAAACCACTCTGAAATCTGAATGGTTAGACAAAAAGGATGGATTAATTTTCTCTGACTACCATAAGTTAGCAAGAGATTCTACTCCACATCATCCTGACTTCTTCCCAGGTCTTACATGTCAGCTGGAGAAGAATTTGTGTCAATATAATTTGAGAGGTGCCGACAAAAATGTATAATTTTGCTTTAAAATTTCACATAGAATGACACATTTCTTTTATACTCATATTTCCTTGGACAAAAGTCAGTCATATGACTAACTAATTTTAATGAGTCAAAAAGTCTGATCCTTACCCTCAGGAGGAAAACTATTATCAACGGAAGAAAGTATTAACAAAACATATCTCAACTAGTATTTCTATTTCTAGGTGAGGAAACAGTGCACATTGCTGTATACACAGTCTAATTTTATCCTTACTCATTTGGGTAAATATTACCATCATTTTACCAGTGAAAAAATTAAGGATCATGGGAATTAGGTAACTCATTTTATTTAGTTGGTAGATGGAAGCAAACCTGAATAGACTTGATTCCCTAGCTCAAATCCCAAACACAGCATGGCAGTGTTCTGGTGATTTGTGATGCAGTATCTGAATTAAGGCTTGCAACCCTTTATGTTCAGTGACCAGGCAGCTAGGAGAAATTAATGGCATTGACAAAGGAGATTCCACGACACCCTAGTATTGACAGTGTGGTGTGGTTATTTGTAGTCACCCCATGTAGATCTAAAATTAAAAGGAACAAGTGAGGCAAGGACAAATACAAAATGTACAGTGTGAGGAGAAAAAAAGACCAGTAATGGTGGTGTTAGAGCCAAGTCCTGTGCTCAAGGAGATAAAAAGCTTAAAGGAAAGCCTGATGGTAGATAGAATAAAGGCAGTGGTGAACTCAGGGCAAGAGTCCACGCAGTAAAGGTTCCAACTTGTGGAAAGGAATTACAGGAAGACTTGGTCAGTGAAGGGAATCATCCACAATTGATAATGATGCAAATGTAATTGAAATAGGCAACAAAGTGGCAGAAACTGACAGCTTCAGTTATGGGCATATACGTCTGGCTTTAGAGTCAAGGAAATAAGAAAGGCTTTGTAGAATCTCCCTCTGGGCTAACGAAAGCCACTGGGATCAGGCATGTGTCAGGGATGTCCCTAGAGAGGTCATTATGTGAGGTTGTGAAGGTGTAGCCTGGATTTCACTGGAGACCATAAGATGTTGGCAATGCCGGAGTCCTGGGATACCTATAAAGGAGAACTGACGATTAGATGTAGAACAAGCTCAAGCAAGGGAAGTATGTTGCAATCAACAGAGCTGAAAGGAGTTAGAGATTTGATGAGTGCTTTGGCAACAGACATGGAGATACAGAATATGGAGTTTGCCCTGCTGGCTTTTGGTCATGCTTTGGTACAGTATTTTCTCACTATGCTCTCTTTCCTCCATTTTGGGATGATGTGTATATTTTGTACCATTTTATGTTATAAGTATGTGATCTTTTCTATTTTGATTTTACAGGGGGTTGCAGTTAAGAGATGGCCATAAATCAGAAGAGGTTTTGAACTTTACACTTTCAAAGAACGTTGAGACTGTGGTAGATTATGAGGACTTTTGAAGTTGGATGGAAGGTATTTTTTTTTTTTTTTTGCATTTTGGTATGACTATAAGCCTGTGGGGGTCAGGAATGGAATGTGGTAGTTTGAATAAGAATCACCCCTGTAGCCTCATATATTTAAATGCTTGATCACCAGGAAATGGAATTATTTGAAAAGATTACAAGGATTAGGAGATATGGCCTTGGTGGAATAGGTGTGGTCTTTTTGGAGGAAGTGTGTCACAGAGGGAAGGCTTTGAGGTTCCAATTGCTCATGCTGGTCCCAGTGTTCTTTCTTTCTCTCTCTGTCTCTCTTTCTCTCTCTCTCTCTCTCTCTCTGTGTCTCTCTGTCTCTGTGTCTCTCTGTCTCTCTCTTCCTCCCTCTCTCCCTATTCCTTTTCTTCCCTCTCTCTCTCTCTCAGCCTGCAGATCAGCATGTAGCTCTCAGCTACTGCTCCAGTGCCATGCGTATTGCCATACTCCCCACTATGATGATAATGGCTAAACCTCTGAAACTGTAATTAAGTCCCTAATCGAACTCTTTCTTTTTTAAGAGTTGACTTGGTCATGCTATCTCTTCACAGCAATAGAATAGTGACTAAGACCAAAATAACAAGGATACAATAGAATTCAGACTGATAGTACTGTGACTGATTGGACAGCCACACACTCTTTCTATAAGCAGTAGCTGTAGTTCATCTTAAATTGATGATTGCCATATAAAATATAACCACTGAACTGTCAGATTTGCAGAATTTTAAGAAAGCCTTCCACAATGTGAATTTCTATGTATAATATTCTGACTTCAAAATGCAAACACAATCCACGATTTTAAGAAAATGATGACTTACTCAAATAAACCCATAGACAAGCATTTTCCACAAACCAATAGTTTGCCATCTCTTAAGATGGTCTTCCGGGTAAAGTCTAACCAGTACAATGAGGAACAACTTGAACTGAGAATAATCTACTGAGATTGGTTTTCCTAGATTGGTATGTCTCTGTGTGGTGTCTGCTAAGAAGCAAGAGTATGTGCACACATTTTGATTGTAAGCTCATTTAAAGGTTCACACAGCCATGGAGAGACTTTTCATTCACAGCCTGCTGCTATGTTATGCACACCACATCTTTCTCTGGTTGGTGTGGAGCTGTTGCCATTCACTAGGGAGCATCCTCAAGGAGACAGTGGCTAGGTGCCCTTCAGTTCAGCTCCATCAGCTGAAGAACCCTGTGGCTTGACATGCGTTAATTACAGCTGAACAAATGGAAGGGTGATTCCCAGTTTCAGTTTGAGCTGGTCACATTGACCTCTGGTATAAATATTCCAAACAGTCCTGTTGGGAAACTGGCTAGACTTGGTTTTTCCTAGAGAGGCAATAGCTGCAGTTTTTAAAGGAACCAGGAAACTGTCTTGACTCTTACCTGGGAAATTAGTTTTTTTTTTTTTTTTCTTTTCTGTTTTTTTTTTAAGCAAAGATATTTTGCTTTCATCAAATTCTCTACTTCTAAAATATTCACCACAAATCTTCTCATTTGGAAAACCATCAAGAGGAATATGGAAACATTACCCTACAGGTCAATTTCCTAAAAAAGCATTTAAAACAAAGGCCTGCAGACCTCACATACACATCATATAGTATAAAAAATTAAGCTAAGAAATCTGTAGTGTTCCTCAAGAGCATGCATACATGTACACAAGCAGACTTGCACATGTGCATGCATGCACAGACATGTAAACACACACATACAAACACAGACACACAGACACACAGACACACAGACACACACACACACACACACACACAAACACACATTCTGTTGTCATTGTACAATGAGACTGAGAACCTACTGACAGATCAGGCTTCTGTATTGAATAGGGCCTGTACTACTGGCAGAATAATCACTACCACTTAAGTGCTTATTCCATGCCATTTATTTTATTGCTGCTTTTACTCTTTATGATAAGCTTAAAGAATAGGTATTGTTTACTGTCCTTTACAGGTAGTTAAGTGAGGATTTAAGCTACCAAGTTATAAGTGGTAACACTGAAATAAGCAGATTAAGTTAACTTACTGGTTTCTAATTTTTCTGTTACATCATAGGAAGTAGACTATGCACCAAGTCAGGGTAGAGACTGAACCAGCGTAATGAACACAATCAACTGCAGCTGGAAGCAATGGGGCAAGAGGAGGGTATGAGGTCAAGACTTGATTTTACCACTGGCATTATTAAACTAAGAAACAGTGTGGAATACAGGCTACTTAGATGGGCTTGGGTCTGAGGAAGCAAGGGAGGCTGTCAAGAACTTTTCAGCCTCAAAAGAGAATGTTAATTGTTTAGTTTCCCCAATTTTAGAATAGTCATTCAGTTATCCTGTGCATAACATCCAAAACCATTGGGGACTAGTGGGATAGTTCAGCAGTTAAGAGTATGTACTACTGTTCTTGCAGAGGAGCAAAGTTCAGTTTTTTTAAACTTTTATTTAATTTGTTTTCACATATTATGTCTCCTCCCCCTGCTCCTCACAGATCATCCCCACCTAACTTCATGTTCATTATCTATCTATCTATCTATCTATCTATCTATCTATCTATCTATCTATCTATATACCTACCTACTTACCTATCATCTATCTACCACCTATTATCTTTTTCTCCCTCCCCATCTCAAAAAACAAACAACCAACAAAAAACAAAAACTCGACTGAAAGTCTACATAAACAAAATCAAAATAAATAGACAAAAAAGAAAAGAAAACAGTAATTGCCAAGCTCAGTTCTCACCAACATCGGGTAGATCACAATTGCCTGTAACTCCAGCTCCAGAAAGAACTGATGCTCACTTTGAAATTTCATCTTATCCTAATAAAAATGGCTATGATCAACAAACAAACAGACATAAAACAAACAATGACAAAAATGCTGGCGTAGATGTGGGGAACATGGAAAATTCATTTATTGCTGGTGGGAATGTGCACTAGTATAGCCACCATAGAAATTATGATGGAGGTTTTTGAAGCACTTAGAAAGAAATTTACCACACGATCCAGGTATAGCACACTTCTGCATATATCCAAAGGACTCTAATTCATATTCAGAGATACCTGCTTACTCATGTCCATTGCTACTCCATTCAGCATAGCTATGAATTGAAATCAGCTTAGATATCCACTGGCAGATGAAATAATAATTAATAATAATAATAATAATAATAATAATAATAATAATAATGTGGTACATTTACTTGGTAGAATATTATTCAGTTGTTAAGAAAAGGGAAATTATAAAATTCACAGACAAATGGATAGAAACAAACAAACAAAAAAATCATCCCGAATGAGGCAACCCACACTCAGAAAGACAAACATTACATATTTTTTAACATGTGGATGTTAGTATTGAATCTTCAGATATTTGTGTTGAATTTGGAATATGAATAGAGGTTAGGAAACTGGTGCAGAGGGAGAGGATCCTTTTAAGGGAGACATGATAAAATACAATGATATATAAGAGGAAGGGAATAATGCGGTAGAGAATGAGAGGACATATAGACAGGAATAACTAACTCCAAAAACCTGTTGAAAAAGCTATATGAAAACCTACTGAAGAAGCTTCCCACAATATGTACATAGATATAATAAAAAGAATTTAAATGGAACTCCCTCATAACAGAAGGACAGTGTCACAACTCCAGTACCTGGTATGTGCTACCTCTTTTTGAATTGTGGGTGATTGGAGTCCTACAGACTGCCAAACATTACAACTTTTGCCATTGTTTTTAGATACCTTCCAGAACTTGATAGTAAGATCAGATTACTGAAGACCCCACATGCTCAAGGCACAGAATATTTAGAAATTAAGCTGGTACTCACCTAGAAGCTTTGCCCCTACTGGATAGCTTTCATGATGTTCAATGATGCTATGTGTATTGCTAAAGAAAAGCAATTATCAATGTTACTTAGCTGTGAATCCTATAAATTACAATGACTATCTTTGCAAGATAGTCCCACTAATGAAATAATGCCATGGATGTTATGGGAGTAACTAATTCTTTCTGATTGGATTTAAAGCTCATTCCATGAAATGTAATACATGTCTGGCACTGTTGCTGGGGCCAGGAATCTGGGGCTAAATAGGTCATAGGCTCTAGGGCAGAACCTATTACTACTATTCCCCTAAATGGAGCTAGTATTATGATGACTCCTAATAACTTATTGCTATATCCATATACTAGTGCACCCCTCTATCCTCAAAAAAAGAGATGCTTCTTTTTTCAGTAGATGATAATTAACATAGAGATCCACAATTGGTTAATGTGCAGAGAATAGGAGACTGAGAAATGCTCAGAAAATGGAATATATGTATTATATTTCTTCCTCCGCATTGTTCCAAGTTCTTTGAGGAAGAAGGACAAAAAAGATTGTAAGAACCAGAGGTGGCAGATGACTATAAGGAAGCAATTATTGTTTGTAACTACCATTTTCCAGCTAATATTTTGACTGGATGAACTGTTTGCTATGTATTGACATGCCAGGGCTATACTTCCCTGGGAATAGATTGATGTCTCCACGCTCCTATGGGTCACTTTTCCATTTAGTCTCTTTCATTCATGACCACCAGCAAACAGGCCATCACAGACTGACAAAGCCTGATGGGTTTAAGTCTGAATAATTGTCAATTGGTCTCCAGGTCTTTTGAGAACCATATACGAATTCGTTTTCTGCAACCAGCAGGAACTGAAAATTCTTTCTTACCAAGGAAAAGTTCAAATAAAAAGGCAAGGAGCAAATCTGATAGGTAACATCTGCACAAGATGATATAGTAGTTCTTAGGGTGCCATGACACAGTAGGGCTGACCTCGAGATACGTTTTATTTGTGCTATACATAAAGGAGCTAGAGTACATGTTAGTGGACTATAATACTGGTTCTCCTTCCCCTCCTCCTTCTGCTGATGCTGTCTCCATCTAGTACCCTTCTTTACATATGATGAAACTGGTACTTGCATTACAATTACCACTCTTTCTTAGACTTCAAAGGGTCCTAGATTTAAAATAAGGCTACTGCTGTTGTTAGGTAATATCTAATATTGACGTATAGCATATGTCCTAAGATTTGTGAAATGGGTAATAAATCCCTTAGAGTTAGAGACATTTAACAAACTATTGGTGATTTTCATTTTTTTTTTTTTTTTGAGGCAAGTTCTCACTGTGTATCCTTGGCCTGTTTACAGTCCAGGTTGGCCTGTAATTCAGGAATCCACCTGCCTTTGCTTCCCAAGTGTTAGAATTAAAGGCATATGCCACCACACCCAGCTTCTATCTTTGTTTTTCAGGAGCCTCCCCTGACACGAATGTCAACTGAGGACTTTCTAATTTTATTCAGAAGTTGTCCAGTTGTACAACTGTTTAAGGTTATCCCATCTCCTGGTTGAGCTGAGTTAGTATTTTACAACTTCGGAATCACAGGTTATAGCAATGATCCAAAAAAGTCTTCTGGGTGGGACTTCTGTGCCCTCACACACCGGAAGCAGAATGATACAGAATAGCCTAAGGGAGGGAAGCTGGAGTCAACTTCACTGCTTCTGTGGTGGTCCATATTTGGGTGTATGAACTTGTGTGAGCTGTTTTTACCATTTTGGGCTTGTTCTTCATTTAGAAACCAAAGGGCTCAAATTTGATCTCTCAAGTGCTCTCACTCTGTGGACATGTTGCTCCGGCTCCTCCAGCTATATGTCTAATCCTGTCAAGGGAGGACACGTCATGGGGAGCCCACTCCACATCAGGTGCTTTTCCTTCATGGCTTATTAAGTTCCTCATTTGTATCTGTCTCATAGCTCCAACAACTTTATTTTAAGTTGTAGCATTGGCTGCCAATTTTTCCCTATTCTTTGTGACCTAAGTAGTAAAGAAGTTACTATGACAACGGAGTGATTTTCCTGGATGGCCACATTCAATTTTCTTAAGTGGATATTAGGATTGCAACATATTTCATTAACTCTGAGGCCCTTGGGAGGCAATATCCAAGTGCAATGGAGACTGGAGCTGCAGGTTAAGCCTAGCAAAAGCCCGATCTATTGACTATAAGGGGATGGTATTTTCTTTACAAGGCCTGGGCCTCTGTTTCTTGGTTTTAGTAAGTGTCAAAAGTAATTACTAAAAGAAAAAAAATTAAAGATCTGCTATTTTAGCTGACAAAAATGAGATGGAATATAAACTTTAACCACAGTGTAACATAGCATAAATCAGAAAGTAAATAGCCAAGATATTAAAAATACATTTTGCATCTGTTTGTTTATTTTCCTTTTATATGAAAGAGGGAAATGGACCTTTATCTAAATTAAAACTAAGATTCCCAAAGGCAGTACATTAAGCAGATAAAAATCATATAAGGCTAATGTCCAATAGTGCAGAAACAGAGTGGATTTACTTATTTGAGTGAAATGCTAATTTTGGCCAACAATAATAATATTAATAAAAATATAATTAAAAATTATGGTAGCAGAAGCAGTGAACATTTTTAGTGCTTTCTATACATCAGACTTTATGATAATCACATGAAGTATGTATTATTATCACAGTTTTACATATAAGAGAAATGGAGGTTCAGAGAAGTTAGTGATTGGCTATCAAATCGTGTTGAGAGCACTGAGTAGCAAATTTAGAATTATCTCTGTCTCATCTCCCATGCTTAGTCTTATACTTGCACGCAATGAACATTCCATTCTGTTACCCAGACCACTAAAGGTGATGCAGTTAAAAACCAGAGAAGGTTTCAGAGTACAGTCTCTACTTCCTTCAACTGTTAAATCCATATTAAATTTGAGTATGAATGATTTGATTTGAGTATGAATGTTGGATGGGTAGTGTCACACTATCTAACAAGCTTGAGATGATTTTGTAAGACACATGGGATCATGTGTGTATGTGGAGGTGTGGTGGGGGGCTAGATGATAAAGATTTCTGCAAGTTTTTTTTCATATTTAAAAAGAGCTCAGGTAGGCAATGTTTTTGCAGGAAACAGAATACAAAAACAAATTCAACATGCATGCATACAAACATCTATTCATGCTTAGAAACCAAAAAAAAAAAAAAAAACAAAAATGGGTGCACTAAGAATTGTTTCTAACTCAAACTCTAGGTTCTACATTCACAGTAGACATTACATGTAAGAAACCGAGCAGAGCCAATTGGTCAAATGAGGCTTCATTAAGAGTGCAGCTTCTCCTAACATTCAGTCCAGACTGCAGGGATAATATACCCTACATCTGGTTAATCTTGGGGATGGGGTAGAAGATCTCTTGGTGGGGCATAAGGACATATAATTGAGTCAGAGTTGTGTTGGCACCCTTGCTAAACAACTTCTTAGCATCAGCATCGTTAGCATCAGCAGCAGCCTAGGTGAATGATTTAACTCACTAGTTCTAGGTTTCCTTAGCAGTGAAGTAGGATTCATTTCTTACCTTGGTGCATAGTAATCTGGTGAGTTGGAGAGGTCAAATATCACTGAGAAGTCCAACTGCAGAACTGATGACGATCCTTGGATAGACTCTAGAGAATATTTGCTGAAGTTACTTAATGTGAGGAGTGTTATGACTGTCTTCCTACATTTACTCCTTTCCTCATATTTCCTGGTTCATATGAAGATTGAATGGACCCTAATTAGTAAAGGCTAGTTGCCATTCTTTCATCCTCCACGGTGCAGGGGATGGGCAAGAATTCTATCTTAACCAATGAAAATTCCATGACAAAGGCCATCAGTCAGAACATGGGATCATTTTACTTTGACTGAGAAAAGTGGGGATGCCTGTTGTATGTGGGGTGATGTGTAGATGTAAGGTATAGGTTTTCTGTAGCCACAAGGGAATTCATTTGAAGATATACTTACCACACATAGGAGGAAAAAGATGAGTTCAAGGAAGTGGAGACAAAGCCCTGTTCAAGTCATTTACAAATCATGTCCTAGCTTTTCTTCATTTAAATAAAATATTTCACTTTATTTTAAAAACCAGTTGGCAGACTGGACTGTGGTAATAGACACATACCTGTAACCCCAGCACCTGGGAGACAGAGGGAAGAAGATTAAAACTTTGAGGCTACTTTAAGCTACACAGAGACTCTGTCTGAAATAAGTAAGTAAATCAGTTGTTTTGAATTTTGAATTTTCTATTACTGACAATAGAAAACATGCTAAGAAATGTCACGGGCTTAGGATTCTTTAGTTGTCTAAAGGCAAAACTGATGATGTGTTTAGGGTGTGTCTATCCTTTGAACTTACTCTCTGCTAATGCCTTTCCACACACATTTCCTGTCACACTTCCACCAATGTTAGGAATGTTTGCTGCTGAGACAATTTTATAGTTAGAAGCTAAATATTTTTTTCGCTATACTTTATAGCTCATTGCTTTAAGGTTCTCAACTTTCCTAATGCTGCAACCCTTTAACATAATTCCTTATGTTGTCACCACAATATAAATTTTGTTGCTACTTCATAACTGTAATTTTGCTACTGATGGGAATTATAATGTAAATATCTGATACGCAGGTGGTCTTAGCTGACCCTGTGGAAGGTTCATTCAACCCCCTAAAAGGTGTTGCATCTCATGGGTTGAGAACTGCTGATTTCAAGTCTCGTAAAGGACATAGACTCTCAACAAGGGATTTCCACACAGATCACTGAAAAGTTTCTGTTATGGAGGAGCACAACATTTGTGAGTGACATATAATTGCCAGTTTCCTTTACCGGGTCATCTATGGCACCTTGCAACTCTTGTGCATTGTTTAAGAAACATTTTTATTTATGAAAAAAGAAAATGTAGCCAGTACACTTTGAAAAAAATTACTAAGGAATAAAACATATCTTATTTTAGTACTTTTAAATTTGAGCACCTTCTAAGGTATAGGAGAAGAAAAAGAGAGCAACTAAGAACAAAAGATGCACGCGTGAGGGAAAATAAATGATTCTAAAATCCAGAATGGCTCAGGAGCCATTAATCAGGAAAGCATATTATATCTCCTTAAGCTCTTCTTGATGTCACCTTTACTCTATTTGTGTGATATTCAGTTCTTTTATTTTTGTACTAGGTTCATGTTAGGAAAGGGAATGCTTACTTAACTAATACATAAGAGCTAAACTAAGTCTTAGTGTCCTAATGGAATTGAGTTTGCACTTATCCAGAAAACAGATGCAGATGATCCTGGTTTGTGTTAGTTTTACTCCATGTAGAGCTAAAGAACCCAAGCTTCTTCAGTCTCATGCTCTGTTGTCCTCTATGGCTAGAGCTGGAATTATATCCAATTCAATGTAGCTAAAAGGGCTACATAGAGCTTTCCGTAATGTATTACTGTTCTCATTGCCATCACAAAATACATGATGAAAATTGAAGAAATCAGAGTCCCTATTCAGAGCCCCCAACCCCACTCTAAGGGCAAATTATCTCATCCAGCCAGGTAGCCCTGAAGACCATAAAGCTCATCTGGCCAGATAGCCCTGTAGGCCATAAAACCAGATTTCTAATTCTAATGACTAACTTGCCAGGTATCACGCAAGAATGTAGACAGTTAGCCATTCTGGCACTTGTAAACTGCACCTCTGTTTGCCAATTAGAAACCAGACTATCTCACCTATATGGAAACCCCTTTTCTATGTCTCTGAAATAAGCTGTAATTCTCTGTTTGGGGTCAGGCATCCTTCATGGTGTCTGACCCCACCATGCTAGTTTTTCTCTGCAGAATAAAACTATCTTTGCTTTTTGCATGTGTGTTCTTGCTGGTCCTTGGAAGGGCAAATTTCAGACTCAACAAAAGTAACAAAAAGAAGGAAGTGTGCATTTAGGATTGCAGTATGAGGGTGCAATGCATGATGGTAGGGAAGCCATGACAACTGGTTACATTAATGTTTACTGTCCCTTGCTTTAGGGTGCAGTTGTTGTCAATATTGAGCCATTACTTCTTGTTCTTGAATAAAAAGTAGAGAACTTGCAGCTCTTTCCATAAGACTTTGAATAAGATTAGATATATATTTTTTAAACTTATGTTTTATTGATTAAAAAATAATCACATAGGTGTAATAGAAGCAAAATGTGCTGGAAACATACACTTGAAATAAGAACATGTACTCTAACTAAATGCACATTTCAACATCATGGAGTGAGTAACAAACATTTTGGTAGATATCTGTTTCTGTCATAGAGTATTTGAACATCTGCTTAAAAAATCATTGTAGTAATTCATTAAGCATATTCTACATTTGAGATAATATGCTGCATCTTAAAATGAGAGCAGGCTGGAGAGATGGCTGAACAGTGAAGACTGAGTACTGATCTTGCCAAGGACAGAGTTTGGTTCAGAGCTCCCATGTGGGGCAACTCACAAATGCCTGTAACTCCAGCTCCAGGATGCTCTATTCCTTGGTATCCACAAGTATCTGTACCCATGTACACACACCTACACACAGGAACACTAGTACACATAATTCAAAAATAAATCTTTTTTATTTTTAAGGGGAGACAAGTAATATTTCATTAAATAAATGAAATCCCTATCTCTCTCTATCTCTATTTTTTCCTGTTTACAAAAGAAACTCAAACTTAAGGAAGTCATCTAGAATGACACTGGAAGGGGTGGTGGTCTGGTAAAGAGTTGGAGAGTCTGACTCTTGATTCAGTTTGATCCTAGATAACAACTATTGGATATTATCAGGTAGCTGGGGAGATTAGAAATTAATCTATTCAGTTTAGTGACTTGGAGTTGAGACAGTCAGATCTTGAATTCCCTGTTTTGGAAACCTACACAACATAGGCCATTTACAAAACTAACCAGAGAACTTTTTAGCAATAAGGGAAGGCAATAGTTGTCAGCCAATGAACTGAACTTCCATTGGGAAGTTAAGGAGGCAAGGTAGACTTGGCTTTCAGGGCTCATGCTTAAAATTGAGTGCTTTCCATTCTTTACTTTGTTGACTAAATTCAGTTTAGTGCTTATATTTTGCTTTATAGTGGCGATGTTGAAATGATGAAGGCTATATACTTGTCTGTAAGTAATATGTAACTTGGTAGAGGAGATACATAGAAAAATAGATAGTTTCAATAACACATGGCAATTCTTCTGAGAATGTGATGCTCAGGTGCCTAATTCCATGTGAGGAAGTAGCCTAGGATATGAACAATGACTTCCTAGCCCAGTGGTTTTCAACCATCCTGTGACCCCTTAATATACTCCCTCGGGTTGTGGTGACCCTCAGCCATAAAATTATTTTCATTACTAACACATAACTGTAATTTTCTACTGCTATGAATCATAATATAAATATATGATATGCAGATGGTCTTAGGAGACCCTTCTGAAAAGGTTGTTTGACCTCCAAAAGGGTTATGACCCACAGGTAGAAGATCACTGTCTACATTGATGACACCTGAGTTGTGTCTGGATAGAAAAGTAGGAGTTGGTAGAAAGAAAGGACTGAGTAAAAGAATTGCATAGGGAGACTGAGTACCACAGGAAACTCATAGGAGCCCAAATCAGCACAGTTATTTGGACGTAATTAAGGTTTCTAAACTTGCTTAAACAGAAGCTTCAAGGGACAAAATATAAGGTAATTTAGCTGAATAGGTGTCTACTATTGATTAAGGATTGATCTGTAGAGTCCATCTTAAAGACTACAGATTTCTTCTCCTCAGAAATAGGAGGCATGGACACATTTTTTTTTTTCTTTATACTGACCTTTTATTTTGGAATACACCAGAATTAGTACCAAATTGAGAATTGCAGCTACTAATTTATCATGAAAAATAGTATAAAGAGAAGCATGGAAGATAGTACCTGTTTCACTAAAGAGAAAAAGCAAGATCAGCAACTAAGAACCTCCAATAATCCCTGCTCAATGCTGGCATACTTAGTTCGGCTATTGTTCAGCTAAGGGTGGAGATTCACTCCACAGCTACTATCCCCATAGAGATAATGAAAGGTAATTCCATGTTCTTATCCTTCTAGCTTTTGTTGCAATATTAAACACTCCAGTTTTTAACCTTCATGACATTTCTTCCCATGGTTTTGGATCCCGTTTTATCTACGAAAATATTACTTGGTATCATTTTCTTTGTGGGAGGGGAAGACATCCACCCTGGGTCTTTGGGTGAGTCACTGCTTTACTTCTCTGTTTACCTTTAAAAATAGTTCTGTTATTGGTCCAGCCTAGCTGGGTGATGACAGGCTCTCAGGAGAGGGGACGCCTTTCCTTTTTGTGCAATGCTTTATTCTTATTTCACTCATTCTTGCCACTCTTTCCATCTTCAGTTGCCATGGCTGTTTGCTTTGGGCAATAAATAAGGAATGAAAGGTGAAACAAAACATCCCACCACAGTTGCTGACAATGGTAAGTCTGTGGGGAAATTTTTTGGGAACCTCAGAGATGAGACTCCATTCGTTCCTCAGCCCACAAGTCTCAGCTGCTCAGGGAACAATGGTTTGCCTGCCTACATCCTCCAAGGGACAAGATGAGGCACAGGCCTTGTTTTTTCTTTCTCTTCCAAACTGAAAACTTGAGCAAACAATCTTTACTTAACCCACATGGAAAACTTGCATACACAAACACATTCCTTCTCTCCTATTAGTGCCGGATGAAAAGCAAACTTCAAATTAGTTAATGCTCATGTAGTTAAGTGGTTCCCTATTGACTGAGAGTGAGTAGGTGGCGTCAGGGCGGGGGGCATGACTGAGAGAGTCTTTTTCTGCTGGAACAACAGCAAAATGAAAGCCCAAGTCCCTCAGATTGAGGAGAGAGAGAGAGAGAGACAGAGAGAGACAGAGAGAGACAGAGACAGAAACAGAGAGACAGAGAGAACATAAGAAAGCATCTAGGTGGTCCAGCACCCCACCTCTTTTGTATGTTCCAGTACTCAATTCATATGGCACATCTGGGTGGCTCTGTGAAAAACAAAGGCAGACTTCTGGGAAGAATCCATCTTGGTCCTTGTCATGGTCTATGAATATTTATGGAGCAGTCCTTTACAGGGGTGCCTGGCGCCACCACATAGTTTTATTGTTTGGCAGCTTTTAAACCAATTCTAAGCTCACTCCCAGGTCCTCAGAAAGGAATGTCTGAGTTTGAGCAATAAGATGGCCACATCATTCCTACAAGGAGACATGACCCTTCCATTCCATAGACAGGAATGTCTATAGACATAATTTGAGAAATGAACAAGTTTGGGGATTGGACAGTCCTTAACAGCAAGAACCATTGCAAGGGCTATTGAAAAGTTTGCTGATTTCCTGAGATTTAGGCATTCCACCCTCATATCTACAGTCAAATGTCAATTAAGTACTTGAGGGAATCAGCATAACACTGTCCTGCTAATTTAAAACAAAAGATCAGAAAGGAAGTCGCATATATTTTGAACAAATTAAAAATTAGGTAAGAGATAATAAGTTGAGATAACCTTGGATTTATTAGCAGTTAGACAATGAGAATTATACTAGAAAGTCTCCTCTTAAAAATCATTACCTCACTCACCCTGCAACATCACCATTAGGTTTGTATGGCAAGGATTTTAACTGTGGACCCAAGATGCCCACAGATAGGCATTACATAGCTTCAAGGACTGGTTCTGTACTTAAACTTGCTAAATTCTCAATTCTAGATAAGTTCCCTTTTTGTGTCTGTTAGAGCATTTGCATTTCCCTCAGAGAGATGATCCACTACTTTCATTAGCTCTCGATGTAGCCTTTCAAGTCTTAAATATTAAGACCTATTATTACAACATTGGGGTGAAAACAGACAGAAATTTCTGGTGCTTCCAACATACTTTTGTATATGAGAGCCATTTGATGTGCTGCATTTAATGCAAAGTCCTAATCTCTCTAAATGCTAAGTTAGTAGGTATGGAGTGGAATCTCGAGTCCTTTGTTTCCATAACTCTAGAGATGACGAGACACATGCCTGGACCAGAAATTATACTTTGAATGCACAGCAGATTTAAAACCTTTGAAGTGTGATATTCAAATGTTGGTAGAAATCTCATTCCCTTAAAAGCAGAGCATCTCTGATCCACTCGCCCCCTGCTTTATATAGTGAACGTACATGTAAAATTCAGTCTAAACAAAAGCTAAAAAGAAAACAACATGGAAGTCACTAATATTATTCACCGCTTTCAACACCATCATGGTATAGAGAAGAAACAAGAGCCAGCATTGTAAAGTGACTATTTGAAAGTCATACTATGAATGACTAGAACAAAACCCAGCCCCTTTTTTAGTTATTGTACAGATCTTCTCAGTGATGGCTGATTCTCCCTAAGTTTACTCAGTAGAGTTAGGCAGTTTTTCCCATGTTGTCTGAAAAGGAAGATAGGAGGAGGATAGGGCATATTTATGCTTTCTTAATAGTCACATAAAGATGGCCTCTTACCTAGGAACATTTTTGATTTTTCTTCTCACATACAATACACCCTGACCACAGCCTCCCTCCCTCCACTCCTCCCAGTTATGTCCCACCTCCCTCCTCCCCCTGATCCCCCCCTACATGCTTATCCTCAGAAAAGAGCAGACCTCCCAGAGTTACCAATCAAACAGGGCATAAAAAAAAAATAAAATGGAACAAGGCTCCACGCTAGCCCCTACATCAAGGGTGGATGAAGCAGCCCAGCTGGAGAAAAAGAGTCCCATGGGCAGATAAAAGGGTCAGAGACACCCCCCACACACATACACACATACACTCCAACCTCTAGGACTTCTACGAGAAGACCAAGACAATCTAGATAGTTGAAACAACCCTGGAAGCCTGTGTGAAGCAACAAAAACAACAGGTAGCCATATCAATACAACTTTGCCACTTTCTCTCCTCCCAGTCTTGCCACCCAAGAGGTGTTGCCTCCAAGATAGTCTGAAGAAATAACTTAGACCACCCTGTGAGTTATTTTCTTCTTATATAAGTAGAATTTTTTTTTTGGTTTAGGTATTATCTGATGATTAATGGCTATAAGGTACTCCTTCAGGCTTGGCTTTGGGATTTCCAAGATAGTATAGAATTTCAGTGTAGTTTGATAGCAGAGAGACACCTGAGCCTCCTTCATGGAAGTGTGGAACTGTATTCATTTAGAATGCAGTTTAGAATACATTTAGAATACTATACATTCAAAGTGTAATCAAAGTAAATTTGGGTGGTGATATCAATTAACCAGGCAAACAGGAGTAGTAAAACTAGTTGGAGGCTGTTTTCCAACCTCCCTCAGGGTTTCTGAGGTTGTTGGATTAAGAAAGAAGTTCTTTTCTTTTGTTTTCATTTTCAGTCTTGGCTCCTGGCCAGTTTTGCAAACTAGAAATTTTGAGCGTGGTTTACAAAACTATCAAACATTTTTGTTTTAGACTTTAGAGACTGTTCACATATAAGGAAATGGTATTTATTCAAGATGTAATCAAACTCTTGAAATAAACAGAATTGTCTTTTTCATAGTTTCATATAGTGACTGAGCATTCAGAATCCTGTAGAAATCTGGATGCGTCTAACCCCATCAAAGGAGTATTCCAGATATTCAGTTCCTGTTTTGTGAAGAGTGCATCTTTCTGCAGTGTAAGGTTGTGGAGCTCTTAGCATGGACATGTCCAGACAATGTTGACACGTTGTGGCCTGTTCCAAGGCCTGGAAAGACAGGCTTAATGGTGTGTTGTTGATATTATTAAAGAAGAAGGTGGTTGGGAAAAGAAAGCATTCAAACAGCAACAGCATATGAGACACAAAAGGATTTCTTCTTGATGGAAAAAGCATCAGTGTTGAGAGGTGAGTGGAACATCAGAGGTGAGGCCTTCCTCCTGGAGCAGTGGTTCCCTTAAGGAAGAGGGAAGAAGGTGAGACTGGGTGTTCAATATCTGATGTTTTTAGCTTTTTCCAGAATGACTCTTTCAGACTCATTTCAAACCATCTCTGAATCCCAGAGGAAGTTGATTAAGCTCTCCTGTCTTCTGCCTTCTTTAGCTTTAGTTGGGATATTAGACAGAGACAAATAGAAAGGAGGCTAGTGAAGTCTGGGTATTATTACCCTAGCTGCTTCCACATTCTGGGATTAAGTGTTTCCCTTAAGTAAAGGCCTTACCTGCGGGCTGTTTACTCCATCCAGATTTTGCTGTTCCTCTGTGTTCCCTCCTTGCCTCTTTAGGCCTGAAGTAATATGGAATCACTTGATTTTGGAATAGTGTCCTGTCCCTTGTGGTTTCTCTATGTTCTGTCCACAACTCTGGCTAGAATAATTTTATTAAACTTGCCTTAGTTTTCTCAATTTGAGAGTACCATCTGTTTCCTGCTGGCACCCTGGTGATACAGGTATGAATAATCAGCCGCTGAAATGAATGCTGGATCATTTAGAGTTTGGTTGGAGAGATCAGAACATATGATGCAGAGAATCTCTGAGTCCTGACACAAGAAGCATGTTTCTGAGGAAGAGGTAGGCACTGGAAATGGCATTAGCATGTGATTTTAACCTGGGTAGCCTTGCTATCTGTTGGACAGTTCGAGTACTGTCATATTCAGCTCTGTCTTTCATGTAAACTGTTTTGCTCAAATATGGGCACACTGGATATAAATGCCAAGTCCCATAGGAAATACTTTCCTTAGAACTTGTTTAGATAGTTGTAAAATAAAATTAATTATTTTATGTGTATGAGTGTTTGGTTTGCATGTATGTCTGTGAATCATGTGTGTACATGGTATTCACTGAGGCCAGAAGAGGGTGATGAATTTCCTGGAATTGGAAATTCCAGTTCTATGCTGTGAGCTATGAGCTGCCATGTGGGCACTGGGAATTGAATCCAGGTCTGCGGAAAGGGCAGCCTATTCTTTTGACTGCCAAGCCTCTCTTTAGTCCCACTTTTACATAATTTTTAACTTGAGTGCTATTGGTTATTCATTTTACAGGTTCCTCTACCTCTTCTTCTGACAGTTACAATGTAATTTTTATTCTTACCTTATTGTTTTATTGAGGACAATTTGAACCAATATTTTTACTTTGACCTTGGTTCCTCCCTAAGATGCAATAACAGCTATTAATAGATAATATTCAGTGTACTGTTGCTATGGTTATAAATTTTGATAAATGTTTTATGTTCATTATTTAATATATTTTACACTTCAACATTATAATGTAGGTGTTTGGGTTGCCTTTCTGTTGCTCTAATAATATATTATGACAAAACTTAAGTTCAGGAAGAAAACGTTTATTGTGCCTTATGATTCCAAGGACATAGGCCCATCTGTAGGTGAAGGTATGATGTGGTATCAGGAGAAGAAAACTGGTTAATCCCATTTTCATTTACACACAGGACTGAAAGAGGGAGGAGGAAGAAAGAAGAGAGAGAAAAGAGATAAAATGAGAGAATAGAGAGATAAGAGAGAGGAGGAAATAGGGAAAGACTATAAACTATGAAACACCCCCTACCCCCAATGACATATTTCTTCCAGCAGATCTATATTTCCTAAAGGTTCGATAGCTTCCTACCAAAACGAGACCAAGTGTCTGAATTTATGAACCTATGGGAACATTCCTCATTCAAACTACCTTAGTAGATATTATTATTATCCACATAAAGACTCCAAGACTCAAAAGATGGCATGACTGACAAGGGGCAGAACTTGACTGTGATCTTGGGCCATCCCATGTTGATTATCTCTTGGGCACTGTTGGGATCTCCACAGTGTTGCTGGAGGAGAGTTTGTATGAAATTCACATTAGAAGTCTATCTACTGTAACATTCTTTTTTCTCAGGAGAGGCCTAACTTTTGGTCTACCCAGGCCTTTAACTAATTTGATAAATCTCACCACTTATAAAGAACAAAGTGTATTACTCAAAGCCTACCAATTTTGATTAGTCATATCTAAAAGCACCCTCACTAAAATATGGTATGATGGTATGATACATCTGTGCATTACATATTGGGTATCATAGCCCAATCAGGTCAATACTTAAAATCACTAGAAGGTAGATAGAGCCTCAGAAACTAACACAACCAAGAAATGCTGGGACAGGGAGGCTGGATGGGTCCTCATTTCCCTGTCATAAAGGAAGAGTACAGAACTCGCTGCAAGTACTCTGATTTAACACAGTAAGCATGAGATGGTAGAAAGTACCAGAATAGTTTGAATTTTAGTTTTTGTTTACTTGCATCCCTAGCAGAAAGACAGTTCAAGAATCTGATTGAAGAAGGGGAGACTATAGTTCATCAGACTGGAAAATCTTGATGCTGAAATGGATATTTGCTGAAGGAATATTGAAAACAACTTAACAGATGACTGATGATTGTTGCAGTTATGGAGAATCATCACATGGACAGCTGAAGTGTATCATCAAAAGGGCATTCAAACTGAAAAGTTTATGGGATTGATAATTTTTTCTATTGGAATAGTCGAACTGTATTAAAGTTAAAGTCACAGCACAACTTTTATCTTAAACAGAAACAGGGAATATGTAGAGGAATAGCTCTGTGTGAAAGCTAAGGTCTACATTCCAGAGACTACATTCAGAGGCCTGTGTGGTCCAGATGGAATGAAGACACATCTTAAATCCAGTATTCAGAAGGCAATGGTGGTCCACAAATTTTATCCCTGAGGGGTGGGGACAATGGAAGCAGACACAGGAAGCAGAACTCAGAAGGAGTCAGTGTCACACAGGAAGTGACATCTGAGATGAGTCAGAATCAATGGCAGACAAAGTGACTAGTCAGAGGAAGAATTAGCAGAGTAAGAACATGCCGAACTTTCATGAGAAAAGATGGGCTCTCAGCTCAGTTAAAGAGCATTACATAGGTGTTAGAGTCAGTCAGTTGAAACAGTCAGTAAGAAGAAGTCAGTGGAGAAGCAAGCTGAAGAGTCAGTTGAGGAACAGTTTAAGAGTCGGTTACAGAGGAGTTACAGAAGCTGAGGCTGGAGTGAGTTACAGAGCAGTCAGTTGAAGCAGTCAGTTACAAAGGCAGTATGTAGCAGTGAGAGCTCAGGGAGGGACACAGAGACACAGCAAGCTTGGCAGAAGAAGTCCAGATCAGAGAGTGAATTGAACTAAAAGAGTAAAAGTTCATAAGGAGCTAGTCATAGTGTCTCAGTCAGCAGTAGGTTTTGGAAGGCTACGACTGAAGCCTTCTAGATCCAGGCTAGCAGTTTAAATGTTCTAGATTGTATGAAGGCTGAAGCCTTCCAGTTCAAGGATTAAATATAGACTGTAAAGAGGACAAAACACTCTAGGGCTCCTGGGCTCCTGGCTAGAACTAGTGATTTAGTTTGACAAAGAAATAAACTGTCCTCTGTCCTGAACCAATGTTTACATCAGGTGAATCTACATCTGACACCTACATCTACTGTTACACCTATCCATTTGTTTAATTTTTAATTTTAAAATCTTATGAGAGAGTACAAAACACCTAGGACTTTTCTGGGTTCTGATAAATAAAAAGAATATATTTTTGGCATTTTGAGAGTATATACCTTAGAGGCAAGATGCACAATATAACAATAATTTCT
Organism: Cricetomys ansorgei; assembly: GCA_026225945.1. Classification (NCBI taxonomy): domain Eukaryota; kingdom Metazoa; phylum Chordata; class Mammalia; order Rodentia; family Nesomyidae; genus Cricetomys; species Cricetomys ansorgei. The sequence goes on along the minus strand of JAMJFZ010003875.1, from coordinate 10,853,831 downwards.
CAAATAATTACTAGATTATAATTTCAATAAATGGCATATATACAGCAATGAGAGAATACAGAAAGTTATGTAGCAACCACAAGTAGCAGATTAACATTAATATTATAATTAATATTTTGTTACATCCTCTTTGAACTTATTTTATATTTTCTAGCAATTGTGCATAGCAGTTCGGATCAATAAAATATTAATAGAAATTGTAATTATTATTTTCTAATCTATGTCATTTAACTCCCTCTCTTTCATTTTTTCTCTGTAGGGCTCAAAGCACATAAACATGGTGATCCTTAAAATTGTGTCTTGAAAATAGTGAGCATGCATTGAAAACAACTTCATCTGAGGCATCACAAGGAAGGGCACTATTCATCATTTGGTTGTTACATGTGAACAAATGAACTTATGTTGGCTTTAGCCACAGAAATCCTATTATTTTTTATTCTGAAGCTACAACTTCAAAAATTGTTATGGAAACCAATTCTCAATTTATTTGATTCCAAATAAATTTGAAATGTGATGCTATCCATGACAACTATTTAAGGTAGGTAACCTTGACTTCCCAGTAATTTGTACATAGTCGTGAAATTCTTGGAAGTTGGGAAAACATTGGTTCATGGTATGAGTTAGACTAAGTGTTTGATAAAGAAATTTATTGCCTATGATATCTTGGTGGCAAAGATGTTCCTGTTGAACTCACTCTTAGCTTGTAATTGGGGATAGTTTTGTATTTCAAGGGATATTTAACAATGTAAGGAGACATCTCATTTATTACGGTGAGGATTAGGGTGGTAGTATAGGGATTTTATGGGTACAAGCCTGGCATGTTGATAAACATTTCATAAACATGTATTACAGATCCTGAATGTTGGAAATCCAAGAAACTCTTTCCAACTGATACACTTAGAAACACTGAGAATGATCATATAAATCAGCTTTCACTTCGCCTTTTACCAAAATATTACCAGAAAATTAATTCAGAAGTAGAGGCATAACTGTTAAGCAATAAGGGAGCATTGATAATTTTGATTTTTCTTAAAAGTTCTGCTTCAAGACCCCAAAGTATAAGAGATAAATCTAAAGAGGCATTTAACAACAGTGACTTGGGGTTATGCATTAAAATTTGGGATAAAGTGTGTGTGGCTTTCTGGCCAAACTTTAGGGCTTGAGATGGCCTCAGGATACCTTCAATTCATTCATTCAGAATTTATCTCAGGAGCTAGGAAAGAAGGACATAAGTCAATCTAGAGAGTTTTACTTAGAAAAAAATTTTGGACCTAGTAGATTAGAAATTGTGTCAGAAGCTTATCAAGTAAAACACTAGGTATTTGACAGAAAAGTGTAGTCAAAGAAATTTTGTTATTGAAAAATTGTCTGTATTATTTAATGATAACTCTTCAAGAATGTATTCTGTGGGAGATAGCTTGTAAAGTTAATCCTCAAAAATAGAAAGAAGCAGTCAAGAAGATGAAGGAGTAGAAGACTGTTTAATCTCTGTTGCCAGAGAATGAATGAGATCCTGTGTTCTAAAGACATGTCCAATTAAAGAGAACATGACAATGCATGAGACTGACAAGTAAGTACAAGACCATGAGGCTCACAAAGATTATTGAGAATTTAGATAACTTGTGCCTGGCCATCTCATCTACATACCCATTTTTTATTTTTGGTATTGCTTATAGCATTTTCTCATAATTATTTTCACTTGTAATTTGGAAGATTCAACATGGAGTCCCACTGTCTCTTGGCCTTCATAGCTTCTGATAAGGAGTCAACTGATAGCATTAGTAAGAGTCCCTGATACAAGATGAATCACCTTTATCTTGTCATTTTCTAGAATCTAGTCACTTTGGGAGGCAGCAAATTCTTCTGACATCTTGATCTTGGATGCCTAGGCTCTAGAACTGTGCAAAAATAAATAAATTTCTTTTATTTAAGGTAATTACAATAAATATTTGTTGCATTAGTAATAATATTCCAAGGAAGTACAATCCCTGACATAGGCTCCATATAGTTTAATAATATTTTCTGGGTTATAATTTTTCTCCCATGTAAGGTGTTCTAACTTGCATCATAAAAACTAAATGTAAATTTAAGAGTAACAACAACAAATAAAACTCTCATTATTTAAGTGATGTACTTATTTTTAGGATAGCTCTACTTTTATACCTAGTTTAAGCAGATACAGATTTTCTTTATAAAATGCAACAATTTTCTCATCTTTTAAAAGTCGATATATATTATCTGAGGTGAGGAGATATTTTCATCAGATTGAATGATGTTGAATTTAGCTTTGCAAACAATCACTCACCTAGAGAGTGACTAAAAGCTCAAGCATATAGCAAAATATATTTGATTCATATTACTAGTTTAGCAGAAAAACTTATTTTGTAATTCTTGTTTTGATATTTTGAGGCAGTACTCTTTGGTTCATAGTTTTTATAAGATGCACTGAGAAAACGGGTGGTGATGGTGGTGGACAACTATGCGTCTTGGAAAAGCTAACTGGATTTTTTTAGTTTCTTAATTATCTTATAATATTATGTACTTTTATAATTGTCTTAGATGGTCACTAATTCCTAAATAAATAAGCATTGAGGACATCTTACATTCCAGTACTGTACTAGATGTTGGCTTAATAAGCAGTGAAACTATCCAGATTATTACTATATACAATATGACTATTAGGAAAGAGATAGATATTTATAAACCAATAAGAAAAATGGTTGCAAAGATTCTTGCTAATATCTGAAAGAAGAGAAGTGTGATGCTTTCAAAGCATAGTGTGTTGGGACTTGACTTAATCCAGGAGATTTCTTTCCCAAGGAAGTGATAATTGAACTGAGATCTGACAAAGGAGAAGGTACTAACTAGGTCCCTGGGGGAATTTTTCATTAATTAAATTTAAAAAAATTAAAATGTGATTATATCATTTCCATCTTCCTTTCCTCTTTTCAACCCCACTCATGTATCCCCTTGCTGCCTCAAATTCTTGACCTTTTTTCTCTAATTGTTCGTGTGTGTGTGTGTGTGTGTGTGTGTGTATTCCTAAATTTATAAATATAACCTTCTTATTCTGTATATGTTATTTTTATGGGCATGATCACAGGACTGACAACTTGGTTTTGAGTAACCAATTAGATGCTCTTCTCTGGGGAGACTATTTCTTCTGCTCTGCTCTCAGAATACCTTAGTTGTCTATAGTTCTTTGTATAGAGTTGGGGGTCTCATGAGATGTCCCCCTTCTATCTTAGCATATCCATTGGTCTTTTAGAAAGAGAAATACTGTGAGATGTGTTTCATTTTCCTACTATCGTTATTATTCCTTAAAAAATGCGTTCATTTATCCTGTGAAGACACTATGTGCCTTCTGGTAATTCCAGGTCTAACATTAACTCCTAAAATTTATTTTCTGTAAAATTATTCCAATCTTCACAATGATATGCTCATGATAGTTCTGAGTCACAAGGTAATTGCCGATCATTAAATTTCTGAGGAAAATTAATTAAAAACAAACAAAAAACAACTCCATGTATGGCACACTTATTTTGTATTTTACTTAATAATGTATGAATTTCCCATAAAATACTTTACTAAACAATTTATTTTACATACATTGTGTTTCTTTTCTTAAATTTGAATCATGGAGGTCTCTCTGCATCTTAGCTCACATACTAGAGACAGAGTTAACAATATTCAGCCCAATCCTACCCATCTAAAGTCCTTCCAACAATAATTTTTGTATGTTTCGGACTAGCAACTGCATATTTCTACAATAGATGGTGTAGAGTTCAGTAGGCATCATACAGCTACAAGCCAGCAGATTGTCTAACACCAGAAAACCATGTTAGGACTGTTAAAATAAAATAAAACACCACTCCTTACCCCCAGGGAGGGCTTAGAAAGGCATTCTCCTATTTCTGTTCTTTCATGAAACATTGTAGCTTCTCCATCTAAACTGAGATCAAGTCAGCATGATTGGTTAAGCTCTTCTAACTGAGCACAAACTGAACCCAGATGTGACTTGAGTAAGGTGGGCCAATTCTGCATCTGATCTTGGCAATGCAAACAGGAAATCTATATATACACACATGTGTGTGTGTGTGTGTATCTGTGTGTATATACATACATTTTATATATTTGTATATTCAAAGCTTTATAATACCTGATAATTTGTGACTATCTTGAAAAGGTCAAACTTCTGACTGCTTATCTGCTGTTCTCTTATAATTACTCTGTCATCTTTTTTTTTTTTTTTTGAGAATTTGCCATTCTCTGTGATTAAAAGAAAGGTTAAATTATTTCTTTTTATTTATTTTGTTAAGTATTTGTGATACGTACATTTGAATTATACAACTATCTAAGACCTGTATTTCAGGGCATTTTTAATGTGATACAACAAAAATGTTGTTTCAAATAAGATGATATTGAGACTTAATTGGTGAGTGATTCTGAAACAGAAATTGGCTTTTTAATTTTCTTTAAATTTTGACATAGGAATATAACTGCAATGATGCAGAACTCTTGTCTCTGACCTACTGTCTGAAATTTGATAATTTCTTGGGTCTAACTGGCTCATAGTTTGGAATGTTTGGAAAAGATAAAAACATAGGAGAAAGTTTTCTTGTATTGAGAGGATTTTAAGATCAATAAACAGCACTTTGTTGAAACCACTAATGAGCTGCACAACATGGCTCAGAAATCAAAAGTTTATTTTGCTTTTGTGAGATGTTGGACTGACTAACTTGTGGCTGAGGCTGTCAACACAGTAGACCACAGTCCTTGACGGCCTCCGCTTTTCCTAAGTAAGAGGTTCCAGGAGGAGGGCAGAAGCCCTGTCATCCGAAGTATGCAATTCCTCAGCTTTGTGACTGAAAACGATCTGAGAGGTTTTGTCTTAAATCACCAAGATGTAACTTTATGGGAACCAATTTCTTGTTATTCTTTTATATTCTCCACGTTGCTACATCTCAAAGAAATACATATAGTCTCTTGCAGAGCTGTCTGTTTGATGAAAATGTGGAATACAGGATTTTACCACGATCTCCCTCCCCCCTCCATCAACCCTTTATGAGTTCATGAGATTTTTTTCTTCTTCTTCTTCTTCTTCTTCTTCTTCTTATAGGTATGGTAGGGGGTAGAAGCGGAGGGACAGAAAGAGAAGAATTGGAACGAAGAACGTTTATTTAAAACGTTCTCTCTGGCATTCATGGAAGACTTGAGTAGTTCTAGGATTTCTCTCATCCGGACTCTAGGTTCTCCCTTCAAGGTCCAGGATCCTTAGCTCTGTACTGGGAACAATAGGAGTGCCCTCTGGTGGACGAAATATCCTTTGAATGTTCGGTGAGTGTTGACTGAACGTGATAAGTACGGAAAAAGTAAGTTTTATGTTTCAAAGGGTCCTCGTTGAACTAATGAAATCCTTGGAAAATAAGTTCCTCATGTTTGTGCTAAGGTGGTGACAGGCAGAAAATTGACCATAAAGTAAGAGGATAAAAGCAAACTGGGGTGGCATTTGGGTTCTGTTTGCCACCAAAATAGTATCTTGGAACTGTATATGAATTGGAACTTGAAGTAGAAACTCAAAGGTCTACGTGGAAGGCCAACAACTCTTCTTCTTGGTCATTAGCACAAAGTCAGAAATGCTTTCATTAAGAACTATAAACTAATGTAACTACTCTGGCACAGGGAAAATCTCTAAAGGACTGTGCCTGTTGATAATATTGACTGCAATTCGTTTTCAAAGTTGGGGGAGAGAAAACCCTTAAATATTTTTTCCTAGGCCTGATGAATGAACGTTAATGATCACAGACAATTCCGGCCTCTGCAGTTAGGACTCATAAAGCATATTTTCTTATTGTTGATTAAGGCAGTCTTCACCTTATTATTTTTAGGTTTTTGGAGAATGACACATTAGAGACTGAAGACAGACTATCTGCTTCATATTTTGGAATCTCCTTCTTTGATTGGGCAAAAAGATTGCAACAGTATACAAAGTGGATGAAGTACTAGAGGTTTGGATCGTAAAGCGATGATAAATGCTCAACAGCTTTTGCTAACCAGAACTGTTTTGATATGTTTGCCAATGCCCATGAAGTAAATAAATATCTTCATATTGGAGTTCATACTACCATCTAACTTCTCGGAGCATTCATTTAGGAAGAGAGGCATACAGCCCTCCTGATAAGCCAATCAATACTTGAGATTTTTCTATCTGCTCCCACATAAATGAATTAATGTTTTTCCTCTGTAACTTTAACAATTTAGACTACAATATATATTATTTTGTAATAGAAAAGGAAAACACAAGTAAAAGTCATTTGAAAGGCTGACATCAACAGAAAAAAATACTTTTTGAGAATAAATGTGAGATGTCACATATACACACAGTATTCACTATTCTCTGCAACTTTTGTAATCTTTCTGTGTGTCTGGAATCTTGTAAAAGTCTGTCATTAGGATAGATTCATACAGTATGGTTGAGTAGAATGACGGGGGAAGAACAGCAGTTCTAAAGAGATCTCAGAAACTCAGAAACTGCTTCTAGAACGCCGGCTTCCTTGCTCATTATCTACCGAATCCTGACTTCTTTTCTTCCATAGCTTTTAAATAGGAAACACACACATGGAATTCTTGAGTTTTACCTGCACTTATATGTCTCCTTCAACCACGATGCTTACTTTGTTCTCTGTAGAGAGGATTTCTTGAAGCTCCCTCTTGAAGGTAGTTCAGATTTGACAAAGCAATTAATTTATACTTGTATAATGCTATGCCTCTACTTCTAGACTCCAGTGTGATCATAAAACCCACCCTAATCCCAGCCCCTGGAACCTCAAAAGGAAGAATAGCGTCTGATTGCATTTTCTACCTGATCTTTCTCTTGGTCTTTTATTTTTTTCGGTCACTGGCAGCAAAGCCTTTGGCAACTCTCATTTCTGCTGATGATCCCTACATTCTTATGCTTATGGGAAGTCAACTGCCTGGGTGTCTGCAAGACCACTGCAGATCTCACGTGAAAATCAGCAGCTTGGGACAATGGGAGAGAACAGGCATGTGCTTCAAATGCAGTTTCATTTGAGTTCTTTCTGTGTGAGTTCAGTGAGTCACTACATTTCTCTGATACCAGTTTCTGTTCTGATGTTGACAATGCTTGTCTGTTAGGAGCAGCAAATTAGATGCTACCAAGTAACTGCTTATAAAAAATATGTCGAATATTATAAACACAATTCAATTAGTAGTAATGATAATTTTGATAATTAAATTATTTTAATTAAAGCTAAAATTTGATCATGAGAATTTAGCATTATCTGCTATTGCATAGTAAATGTTTCATTAAGATTAGTTTCTAGTCAAGTTAAGCAATCAAGCTGAAGAGATACAAGTTAACAAGTGATACAGAGAATGATTAAGCTGGAATGTAGCTCAGTTGGTAGAGTGCTTGCTTAACATGCCCTAAGCCCTAGGGTTAATCTCCAACACCACACACGCTAGCCATGGTGGTGCAAGGCTATATTCCCAGTGGTCGGGAAATGGAGACAAAACCATCAGGATTTCAAGATCATCTTAAATTGCATAATAACATTATATAATGAGTTTTAAGCCAGACCAGACTCCATGAGACCCCTATACGAAAGAAGAAAATAATGAGCAACAAGCAAAACAAAATGAAAAATACAAATAGGGAATTATATGCATTTCCTTAGACCTGAAAAACAAATTGATATCAATTGTAATCTAATTATTCTTACATGCTACATTTATTAGCTTTCGCATACTGGTTTCCATGGCTATTTTCTCTCCTTAGAAAGCATATTTCCACATATTAGTTCAAGGCAGGACTGCCTCTCTGGAGGACATGGAGCTTTTGGAAAAATTTCATTTTATACTTTCATATCCCTGTGAGAAATATACTTATTCTTTCTTTCTATCTATATATCATCTACCTATCATCTATCTACCTATCGTCTACCAATCATCTATATATATCTATTGTATTTGCTTACTTATCTATCTACCACCTATGCATTGCTACTTTATCACATACCTTTATATTTTCTATTTATCTACTATATACTTATCTATGATCTCTCTATATATCTTTCTTATCTTTCCTCCTTTTCATCCAAATCAATTATTTTCTCCACCCATTTGATGGATAAACCCATCTCCATGGTGCCTATATCTCAGGAATTAAACTGCTGAATGACTGCTTAACTAAGCTTAAACTAACCAATTGGAACCTTTATTCTGAAGAGTAGTTTCTATATTCTAGGTTGATGAGATGGCCAGCGAGTTTTGGTCAAGGAGAAGGTTTTCAAATGAACAGCAAAGGAAGAAAGCATGAGAGTATTTCTGTTCTATATCCACATTAGAGCCTGTGATTTTCATTGACTGTGGAAATTAAAAAAAATTCAATCTTTTTTTTCCTGCCTTTAAAATCTGCAACAAATATTCTAATTATATAATAAATTTGACCCTCTTGAAAAGAGTTTCAAGTGTTCAGGAAGGTAATGAAAGTCATCCCTAATCCTATTACCCATAGAAAACATTCATCCATCTATTTTTATGTGTGTGTATTTGTGTGTGGTAATAACAGGCATATATGTCTGTGGAAATATGTATGCTTAAAAGAAAAAGAATTGCCATTTATTGCCTCATAAAAGTTTTTTAGCAACCTAATAATATATCAGGATCATCTTTCTTGCCATTTTTAGTGATAGATAGTACACTAATACACTGTGGGAAGGGAACATGGTTTATTTGACTAATTGACTTGTGTTAGCTATTTAGAATGTTTCCATTTTTTGTTCTTTAAAACTGCTGAGATTTATATACTTGTTTGAGATCATGAACTGGTGTTTGCTTTTAGATTGATGACTTAGACGTAGAAGTATTCAGGGCTACCCGGATATTCTGATGTCTTATTTCAGATACAAGATTTAGAACTTCCAACCGCTCTGTTGCTGAATTTGCCTTGAATCTTAAAAGGTTGTTTGGCACTTCCTTTCCCAAATTAGAGTCAACAGACACAGCAATAAAGAAACATGTTGCTTTGAAAGACTGTTTCTTGTGACCAGAAAATATCTTGTAGAATAAAACCTCAGAGAAGAGGTTTACTCCTTGGTGATGGTATTCTGATTACCATTGGTAGAGAAACCTATTTCTCTATCTGATTCAGTATTGGAGTTTCACACAGACACAGAACTGTTCACACAGATGAGAAACATGTAGTTAAGGCAGCCATAGCAGGTGACACCAATACAAAGTGGGTGGTAAGAACATATGTGCACTCAGTGTTAGAAAGAGCCATAGCAATGAGTCAGAAGACTTCAGCGAATCCAGATTAGACTTCAAGGCACAAAAGCCAACTGTTCAATGTGGCAGCCCAGGATCAGACCTAGAACTCCAAATGACTGTTCCTGGATTATCACCTCTTCAGAGATTGGTGGTCAAAGCTAAATATATACTAATATGATACATTTGCAATTAATTTTTTATGCTTAGTATAGCTTTGTAATTTACGTACATATCATTCAAGTTTTCATGATAAATAATAAATATTTTTGAAATAATTTTTCAATTGATGATTATAGTATATAAATATCTATATTTAAGTATAAATATCTAAAGTGTGTTGAATTTTGTATACATATATGTGAATGCATGTAACTGTATATATACATATATACATATGTATATACATATATGGATATATATATATACACACATACATCTATATATATGGATATATATATCCACATGTATGCATATATATATACCTATGTAAATGCAAATTAATGGTGAAAACAAGGCAGAGATAACTCACACAACAATTTTAACAGGAAAAGTTTATTGTAAAAACTAATTAATGGTGAGGTAAAATGATTCAATTGATAAGGACACTAGCCACCAAGCCTGATCACCTAAGTTCAGTCCCTAGAACCCACATGGTAGAAGGAAATAATCCATTCCTAAAGATTGCTTCTGGTTTACACACACACACACACACACACACACACACACACACACACACACACACACAAATAAATAAATAAATGTAAAACATGATGACTATAACTTGAATTTGAAATAACAATGCCTTGGATGATAAGTAGAAATCCAAAGACTATGTGAATGGCATATAAAGGATTAGGAAGCCACTGCTACCTACCTACTCAGCTAGGCTGAAGTAGAAAATTTAAGGGACATATATCTTTCTTTTCCTCACAGGACTTGAGATTCAGATCTTACGGAAACTTCCTAACTGGATAAAGAATATAATTTTATCATTTGTTAGCCACATACTTTCTAAACCACTTTTCCTTCCCTTTCTTCTCCATCTGTCTACATTACATGTATTTAATTTATGAGTGTTTATATATGTGTATATAATATACGCATGCGTATATAGACACATATACATACACACATATATCTTTCTCACCTTGCAGGCTTCATAAAACAGGCTATGGTTTATAGTTCCCTAATCCGTGATGAGGATTAGGAAAGTTGCTCAAAATGTTTTGGCAATAACTTGTTACCAAATGAAGCTTCCAGTACCAGAACTGGGTTATATTCAATTGAGTTGTTGGCCAAAGGGGCCCCATGGAAATCTTCAAACAATCTAGGCTGTTGTCAAGAGAATAGGTTGCTCTCCACAAACTGACAGCAAGCCGCATTGATGAAGACAACACCCACATAATGCACTGAACCTGTTGGAGCTGAACTGATGTCTACATGGAATCTTCACCCTTATGTTCTAGTGTCTTCGGTAGTTACTCTGCAGGCTGCCAAAAGAGAAACACAAACACCAACATAGCCACAAAAACCTTTGATTTGTCCCTGTCTGTAAAATATGCTAGGGTGGCACAAAGCTTGTAGGAGTAACGAGGAACCAACCAATGTCTGATTTGACTTACAACCTACTCCATGAGATGGAACCCCTACTGATACTTCTTGGGTGAGCAAGAACCAGAGAATAGATAGGCCAGAGTCCTAGGGTAAAACCAAATACTACTGGTCTAAAAATATAACAATAAACTGACTCCCTATGATATTCTGCTACACTCATATGTCAGTGTCTTATTCAGTCATCATCAGAGTGTGTTGCTCATCCAAGAATCCTCTGACAGTAGGGCAGATTGACTGTATTGAACCAGTCTTAAATACCTATGGACTATTTTAACTTGTGACCAGTTAAACATTGAGTCTCATGTTCTTTTCGTGCTGATTCTTTGGAGTTCCTGATATATTTTTGTATGTTAAGTCCTTGTCAGATTTTGATATTGCAAATATCTTTTCCCAGTCTGCCACCCATCTGTTAACTCTGACAATAATGCTCATTAAACAGATAGATTTAATTATTATGTAAATTTATTAGTATTTCTGCTTATGTCCTGTGACTTTGGAGTCTTTTTAAAGAAATTAGTTCCTTCCCTCAAAGCTAAAAAGACTAACTAAATAAATAAATAAATAGAACTTAACATCAAATTTTATAATTTCCCAATTTACTATTGAGTTTAGGTCTTTAATTGATTAGAGGTTTATTTAATAAATATAATGTGAAGAGAGAATATGCTATTTTTGACTATTCTTAATCTAATTTTGGAAGTATTCATGGATTTCCTAGTGATCTTTTATACAACCTGTATCATACATAGAGTTGGTTCTCCCACCAATGGACACTCTTTTAGACTCCTGTCTCTGTTTAATCTCTTCTATCTTCACACGTTGGCTAGGGCATCCAATTCTACATTAAGCTGAAATGATAACACACCTGTTTCGTTCTTCTCAATTTCCCAAGATATTTTAAAATTTCAAGTATGAATTTGCACTTGAATTTTTCTAGACTATTGTTATCACTATTTTGTTGTGAGTGTGTATGCATGTGTTTAGGTAGGAAGTCACCTTACAGTCTCATTCCTCAGATGGAGTTCACATTGCTCTTTGTGGCAAAATCTCTCAATAGATTTTGGAGAATACAAAATAGGCTAGTCTGGTTGACTATCAAACACCAGCGATCTGCCTGTTTCCACCTTCCCAGCACTGAATTACAAATGTGTGTCACTATACACATCTTTTTACATGGGTATTGGGGATTAACTCATTTCCTCATGCTTACATGAAGTAAGAACTTCACCAAATGAGCTACCTTCCCAATCAGTCATCGCTGTTTTCGAAGATCAAATTAACAACATCTTATTTCTTGTTTCTAAGAGGATTTTTAAAAATCAAAATGTATGAATTTCATGAAATTATTTTTTTTTTGTATTTCCAAAATGAGCATATGGGTTGCCATCTTTAGTGCTAATGTACTAAGTGATGTTGTTTGATCGGTACTGAGCCACCCAGGAATTTTTGGAATAAGCCTTACTTTTCATTTTTTTTTTAGATGAATACTGTTATATTTGGTTAGTTAACCAAGAATTCTTGCATCTATTTTATAAATAAAGCTCTCATATTTCTTTTCTAATTATGACTTTGTCTGACTTTGATTTGGAGGTTATACTAGCTTTTTAAATAAAATGACTAACCTACACAGATTTTACCCTTTCTGAAATAAGTTAGATATGTGGTACTGATGTCTTCATTTATATTTGCCAAATGCACCCATGCAACTACTTGGGGCTAGACTATCATGTGTTTTATGGAGGGTAGGGTTGATGGCAAAATAATGTGCATGCTTTAATTCATTACCAGAGTGTTTTTAATGACTTGGTATACCTATGGTTCATTTCATCTTATTTCTATGACAGTTTTGTACCATTTTCAAGAAATTTGATCATTTAAATTAAAGTTTTAAGTGTAGTAATCAGTATGGCTGCTTGTGCATAACATTCTTCTTAACATTAATTGTTATTTCTACCCTCTTTTCTATTTATGTGGCTCCAGCAGAATCTTTGAAAATCCACTTTTTTATTGTCCTGATTGGAAAGATTTTCTCTGTTGTGACATTATGTGACCTTCACCAGCTTTGTTCTCAAAAACACATCCCAAAGTCTCTTCCAGGCAGCACTTAGTTCTCTTACTCAAGAAGGTACCTGTCCAGCTATGTTCCAATAGTCTCTTGGCTCGTGGACTTACATGGTCACTGGAGTCTTTCCTGCTTGTTGTGACCCCTTTCTGGAGTATGCACCACCTATTTGTAGCACCAAGCTTCTTTCCTTTCTGCCACCTGATTAGGTATTCAGAGCTACACATTTCCCTCTTTTCTGCTATATCAGCTGCTATATCAGATTTTGGCATGCTGTGCTGTTACTACAGTCTTTCTTAAACTTTCCTGAAAGTTCCCTTACAAGTTTTTTTTTTAACTAAAAAGTAAGCCAACACCTTGCCTGTTGTTGTCATTATGTGGCACAGGCAATCCTGGAATTCCATTTCCTCCTTCCTCAGCCTTATAGACCGTGTATCTATTGTTTATCATTTGTAGAAAAATAATAATTTGTTACTTATATTCAGTTTTTATATATTTTATAAATCTACAGAGACGTAGTCTACACGAGGTTGGCTACTGATGATATAACCCGGGGATTAACTGTAATAGGTATGCTTCAAGCACTATGACAAGACATAGGAGCAAAAATCTTTCAATCAGGGGAAATTTGCATGGTGTTGCTGTTATTGCCAACATACACACACACACACACACACACACACACACACACACACACAGAGCATAATTTGCCAGAAAGATAAAAATCAAACAAAAGAAATCACAATCACATTCTTCTCACGGTGGCAATGTTTCTGTTTTAGGGGTAAATACAAAAGATACTCATTTAAGCCACCACTTTAGTCTTTGAGGAGTGCTGGTGGAATTGGTGGTTGGGACTGTGACAGAAACTGGTTGTACATTCATGAAACACATTTTTTCCTCATTTCCTGAACCCACTGTTGTTTATTGTCAGGCTCTCCTCGACTGAGGTAAGACCATATAAACATTTTTTTATGAATGGATACTGACAGGTGTCACTGCTGGTACAATGTGCAGCTTCTCCATAACGGCTCTAGTCTTGTTTCTTTTCAGATTCAGAAAATGGAGTAAAGGAGTCTAAGAGATGGCATATGAACCAGATGGGGAGAGAAACTCAGAGTTCCTGATAAAACTGGTGTTGTGGGAGATTTTAGTTATGGATAATGTTCCAGTAAGCTGTCCTTGAAGCAAGTAAAGGATTCACTGCCTACCAATAAACAAAGGAGTGACTATACGGCTCTCCACAACAATGGGACATTCCTTAGCCTTAAGGCAGATGAAGGGTAGGCTCCATTGATTTGTATAATGGAAGGCTGGGTGGAGACACAGAGGATTTTGGAATAAAAAAGAATTAGGGCAAGGGCAGAGAGAGGAGACAGAGAAAGAGGAGACAGAAAGGAGGGTGGGGAGACAGACAGCAGAAAACAAGGAAGAAGAAGCTAGGAGAGGAGAACCAAGAGAAGAGCATGGGGTGAGGAAGCCATTGGCGTGAGCTCTCTGCCTAGCTGCTGGGGCATTAGAATTCCCTGAGATTTGACATGGTTTGTGATTAATAAAGAGCATTGGAAAACTTCAACGTCTGGACTCTACGTTAAGCGCCATAACTTTATTTTAACAACTGGAGTCACAATCCATAACCCTAGGGACTCATATCACAATTCAGTGCTACTCAACGGGAATGGATTGGGACTGCACTTTCACAGCAGCTTTCATTCAACCTGTGTAATAGATGGAGCCCAGATGAAAGAGAAAGTTACAATACAAATTGGAAAGCAAACTACACTGTTTGAGAGGTAAAGAGGATCTACTGTTCCAATAGAGAATCAAAGAAGGTTTGGATGAGATGGGTGACATCCGAGCCAGATAGAAAAAGTAAAAACAACACCAAGCAGGGGTGTGGAGGTGGCTTAATGGGTAAGAACACTTGCTGTGAAAGCAAGAGAACCTGAATTTAAATTCCTAGCACCCATGCAAAGGGCATGCTTAACAGGACCAGCTAAGGTGGCTGCCACACATTGGCAGAAGCACACACACACACACACACACACACACACACACACACACACACACACACTCAGAGAGAGAGAGAGAGAGAGAGAGAGAAAAATGAACCTCAAAACCCCACAAATCCAAACCCAAAGATGTTGATATTTAAAAATGGGAAAGACAGAGAACAAGTAAATGATCAGAAATAGAAGAGTAGTGAGGGAGAAATTGGGAAGTGTGGCTAGGTCATAAGTTAATATGGGGGTATAAGTAAGTTAAGCACGGCATAATTGGCGGTTCATGCCTATAATCTCAGCACTGAGGGGGTGGATGAAAGAGGATGAGGTATTCAAGATTATCCTCAGTCCCATAGCAAGTTTGAGGCCAGAAATATTATGTGATTGGGGGCACAAAGGGGTAAGTTTGGAAAGTTATAATGCTGTCTTCAAGAAAAAAAAATAACAGATTGAATGTAATTTTCAAAGATTTTTTTTTTCTTTTTGAGGAGAAGTCAGAAAATATAATATGGAGATGTTTAAGACAATTCATTCAAAGAGAGGCTCAATTACACTCCATTGTCATGATGGATCCCTTGTCACAGCCCTATGACTAATAGGGCAGAGGACACAGGGGAAAGAATGATCATGACAGGAGTTGGGTAATGGTAGAAGTCAGGTCATCATACCTTGCTCCAGGATTGTGCTTTCTTCTTAGTGCCATGAGGTATCATTGGGAAGGATGCTATTTAGAGACTATTTAGAAGAGCACCAGGACCTGATTGACACATCTTGTGGATGTGGAGTGTGTGGAGAAGCTAAGTGCTTTGGTAGGAATGAATGTACGGAACTGATTAGAAGGTTCTGACTAAAGAGGGGCAGGTCCTCTCCAAGAATTTAGCATTATAGTGTCAGGATACTCATTCAAGAGAGGGATGGATTTGTAGAACAAAATCAAGCACTTTGACACACACAAGCAAATGAAGGAATGAATTCATAAGCAAAACAGTGAAACAGAAACAAATCACCCTGCAAACTATCTTTTCTAGATATCAGTGTATATGTCCCTCGGAGAAGCTGGCCCATATGACTGTCAGAGTTCATCTTACCTTGATCCCTTTATTCTGCTATATTTTCCCTAATGGCACTCATTTTCACCTAAAGTAATATAATCTATTTTCACTTATTTATTGCAAGCCACCGAAATCTGACCTGAACGTGAGATCTGACAGTACAAGGAGCTCTTTCAGGACAACAGTGTCTGTGCTTAGGCAGACACTTAGCCTGGGGAGGTGAGGTAGTATCCATTGGCTGGATTAATGCATGGCTATTGACACGAATGCTTTCCTGGGCAAGGTCTGCTGTTGTGTTGGAAACACTGAAATGAAGCCACATATAACTTGTTCGTAGGTAAATGAATGCCAGCCTGGAACAGTGGGGAAATCTTGAGCTCATGAGTATCTTCAGATTCTGGGAGCTTCTGTTTGTAATATCTAGCTAGCCCTTGGGTGCTTTCACTCACCCTCTCTGTACCTTGTTGTTTATATATAAAATGGTGTAATTTCCTTTATTATAATCAAATATATGTAATTTTTATCTATAATCCTATATTTTTGAAAGGAATCTTTGATCTGGTGAAAGAAATGGTTAAGATTTTCTAGAATTTTATGGTTTTCTGTCTTTTCTAGAATCCACATTTCATAGCCTGGAAAATTGGCTGTGACTAACTTGTACATCTGCCTTTGTTTCCTCCATCTATTCTATTAAAATGAATAATTTCATCGTTTTTTTCCCCCCTTGCTTTCCTTGAGTGCTGCTTCCTGCTTACTACACCACACTGAGACAGTGAAAATGTGTTTAACTGCACAGCGTTGCCTAGCGATGTCATGCTTCTCTTGTGGTCGCACTCTGGATGCAGTAACTGAATTCTTGCTACTGATGCTTCCATCCTCACATCTCTGGATTTGCAGTCTCTTAATAACCATTAGTGGGGACATTCTGCTTTTATTAGCTGAAGGTCTTACAGAAGGGTTGCCATTGTTATTCGTTCTAACAGTATTAGGTTGAGCCATTTCTCTCTTTTTCACTAAATCATCCAGGTTCTGTGTTTAAAAGGTCAATTACATTTATTTCAAATGAGTAAGACAAACATTTCCTGTGCATCCTGAAAATAAAGTGACCCAATGAACAGTCTCTTGAGAACACTAAAAAAATTAAAAGTCTTTCTGGTGGTAAAATGTGCCTACAAAACTTCAGGACTGTTTTGAAAGTGATATCGAGCAGATGGTGGTATCTGAAACAGAATCCATACCCAGGAAGCCGACACCAAGAGTAGTGTGGGTGAGGTGACCTGGCCCTGTTATTGTATCCTTTACCATTAAATGATCATCGTGGCCACACTGTGAGTTCATATCTACCAAGAATAAGCCACAGCTCACTCACAGTCCTATATCATGGAACATTGGAGTTCCATCAGACATAACAAATACAAATTGGAAAGTAAAGACACTTAAAACACAAATCTGTAGATGGCAAGGCAATTTCAAAGAATTAACTGATGGTCAGCTGTGTTCTCTCACTTTCCTTCTCAGATCATTCCTGCCTCTGCTGTCATTTATCCTACTTCCTTTTCCAGGTATTCTTTCAAAGATGGCAGAGGCACTTCAACTTCGTCCTGATGTAGAAGTACCCAAATACTTAAAAATCCTCAGAACAAGAATACTCAGATGTAATAAAAGAATCCAGTCTCCTATGTGTGATGAGACTTTGACATAGCTCTCAGAAGCCTGTTATTTTAAATGGAGTCTGGAATCAGACTCAAATCGGATAGGTTACAAACTCATATGCTTAGTGGGGCCAAACTGAAAAAGTGTATGAATTCAAAACCTCACCTACACCTTATTGCTAGGTGTGTAAAGAGTATTGGGCTACAAAGCTAGGGAAATGAGTTCATTGGACTGGTATTTTAAAATCCATATTCAGTTTTAGGTTGATACACAAAAGCATAATTTGCTAGTAATTGCTGTTTCTCTACCTGTTTAAGACAGGTTGCTTGTCTAAAATTTCTTGTGGAATATCTTGATTTTTAAAGCACTAAAGCTAAGTGGAACATTATACCAAACATCCTTGGGAGTGATACAGCCCAAGAGCCAGCATTCTGGGACTTCTGTGTAGAGTCTGTTAGTAGTGGGCACAAGGAGTCTGCAGCAAGATAATTCAGTGGACACCTCTCAGAAAGCTCAGCTATGATCTGAACATAAGACTGATGATCATAGTCCTGGCAAAACTGTTTCAAGTAGTGAAAATTGTATATAAACCCCATGGTGAGGCAGTTCTACCTCAGGAGGAAGTTGATGTTGAATTCCCTTCCACTTTCGAAAGACTACTTTGAAAACGAAAATAGAATGAATGACAAAGGAGGGGTAAGGACCAGAGAAGGAAGGTGTGAGTGTAGTCTCTGGCTAGGTGGCCCTGTGTGGCTCTGTCCAGGTAGATGTCCTGTTATCCCTCACTTGGCTCTGGTCATGTCTGGAACTCCTCTGAGTAAAACATGTGACCCTGGGCTTCAATTTTCAAGCTCTTTACTGCTAAGAAAGAAAAGTAAAACCCAAGATGTACAATTCTCTCTCTGTCCCTGAAAGAATCCAGTCCTTGCTTAGCTTTTAAAAGTACTGGAATACATTGTTACAATACTTTCATCCTAACGACAACACCAACAACCCTAACAGCAGGAGTCAAAATCTCTGCCTCCTAAACCAGTGTCTTAAAAGCACCAAAAAATAAGTCTTATCTCCAGCTCTTCTGAGAACTCCATTCTTCCAACCCTTGGCACCCACTCGGGCTCAGGAGTCAATCTTGGCTTCCAGTCTAGCTCTTCAATGATTATTGATGAATATGTTCAAAATATAACATGTTAGCTTTCATAAGATGTTTACAGTTTCAAAGCTTTGAAGATGAGAGTTAGCTCCTTTCAGAATTCAAGAGCAGGAATTTATGTGGTAAACAGAGTAGGTGTCAGGGCTTGCAGATGACCCAGATAGTGTGAAAATGTCCTAACAGTAACAATTTAATATGGGAACTAGTTTGCTATATGAGATTCACTCCTCACAAAGGATCAGAATCATCACTGCATATCTTCAAAGCGAGGCAGTGCTTTAAGTGAAGGATGTTAACAAGTGTTAACAAAGTGGAGGAGAGACAGGATAAGGAGAACTGGAATTTGGTGAATACAGAGCCTGAGAGCCAGCTCAAAGCTGAACAGAAGTTAAACCTTGGGACTCTTAAAAAGCCTAGAACATTGTAAGACTATGTTCCAGCAACAGGAACACCTCCATATGCCTTGCCCCTACCACCACGCCCCCATACATGTGAATTGACAACTTTATATGCAACAGTTGTCTTTGAAGGTTTGATCACACTAATGACTTTGAGAAATGGATATTTGATATTATCCAATTGGACCCAATACGTTCAAAAGTGTTCTTGGGAGAAGGGAACCAGAATATCAATTAGAGAGACTTGGAGATATATTGTTGCTGGCTTTGAAAAAGGAATAGACTCTTAGCTAAGGATTGAAGGTAGCCATAGAAATGAGAAAACATAAGGATACTGGCTATCTACTGAAGCCCGGTGGAGGCAAGGCATCTGTTCCATTTGATTAAAGTGAAACACTTGGGTATCTGACTTATAGAACTGTAAGCAAATATAGCTGTGTTATTTTAAACATCTAAATTTGTTGTAATGTCTTCAGTAAAAAAGAGAAAACTAACAGAGAAAACATGCTTTACCTTAAAACAATCATCATTACATTGATCTTCAAACCTGTGATTTCTGATATCTTAAAATCAAACACAGTGGAATCTCTTTAGAGGCTGGACAAGTGCTTACCCCACAGTGTCTACTGGAGAGGCATTATACAGCTTTCTCTGGATGAATCTGAGCTTTAGAGTTTCTATCACTCCTTCCTGCTCCACCTTTCTCCAGCTTTATAACCCATATCTCCCTTTCAATATGTGAGTTTAATCTCCTTGTCTCAGCGGATGTTAATCATCTTCTCCTACAAACTCTGCCTCCTGAATTCAAAGTTTGACTCCATTTGCAGGTTAGGTGGGCCAAGTTTAGACACCAAAGTACTACAGCTTGGGATAATGTACTAAGATATATTTACCTGCAGAATCACAGAGATTGGGTTGCTTTGCTTCTTTGAAATGTATGGGGTGGGCAGATGTCTCTGAATTCTACCTCATATTCAGGTTTATTTCCATAACTTATTGAGTTATAGGGCTACTGTAGTCTATGAAACACTCTTGCCCTGCCTAGTATCAATGCAGTTCTGCCCAAAATTGTCCTATGAGAAGGAGCTGAACCCATGATGTTAAGATAAAGCCTACTTGTAGCGGTTATATGGAGACTACATGTTGACAGGTGCATGTGAAACGAACAGCAGCTGACAGCAGCTCAGAATCACACTTGTACAACAAGGTACATGCCACATTACTGGAGAGCCTCATTTACTACAGATGAGTAACTTGGTGTAAAATTAACAGCCCAAATAGCTTTGTTTTCCCGGCTGTCCACTGTAGCAATCCACTGGAAGCATTTGTTCTGCTCTGTCTAACATAATGGTGTCATGGTGAGTTTCCCAGGATTTTATTGGCACTGATGTGAAATAGCTGCTTTTTTTTTTCTTTCCCTCTGCAAAATTATAATTTTCCATGTTCTGATCCTGCAATCATAACGCCATTTGGGTTAACTCAATTTCTTTGTCGCTTTGGTAAAGACAGCCCACACATAATGGCAATTTAAAAAATCATACAATTTTAATAATTGAGTGACTAAGACCCAAAGTGTCTGATACAGGAAGCTCATAATATTTTGTAATATGATTTTGAAAAGATAATAGAGGAGAAAGAAATGAGTATGACATGGAAATGACAACACTTTCTTAAAGTGCTGCTATTAAGCAGCATGACAAGCCCAGCTGGTTACCTGCAACATTTAGCAGAAAACCAGGACTCTTCTCAGCTGCTCCCAGGGGCAACTTGCAAGCAGCGAGAAGGCTACGGTGGGGAGTTGGAATTCTTTCTGGATTTTCATAGCTTTCTTTCTAAGGATCCTTTTATACCCTCTGATCCCAGACTGTTCCTCCAGTCCAGCTGCAGCTCTAGGGCAGTTATAGACCCTGCTGCCTTCTTCTACTCCAGGTGGGAGCAGTGGTTTTCAAATCATTTTATTTGCCCCCAATGGACTAGAACCCTTTCTTCAAGAGAAATACTTTGTGGATATGCACAATATAATGCGTATTAAAGGAGAACAAAGTGATGGAAGTATGAGAGATGCAGAACTCTTCTTCTGGAGGACTGGTCTATGGGCAGACAAATACAAGCACACTTTGATGGAAGAATCAGAGGCAAACAGGAGACTGTCTCAGTCTCGGCTTTGCCTTTTCTCCCAAACTATGGACATGGGGAGGGTAATGTTTGACATTCATTGATTCAGTATTTGCTGAGGAAGCTTGTAGCAGTTCTTAAGAATGAATTTTCAAGCTTCTGAGGATCTTATGCTTTGAGTACTGCCCTGTGGCACAGCTCACGGAGCTTTATTCGAATGAAGAGAACATTTTATCGGCAGATTCTTTGCGTGTTTGGTAAACTATGGAGAAGTTTTTGAATTGGAAAAGATCCCCCCAATGATCTTTAATAATCACAATTTATTTAATTTAATGTCCTGTAGATTTAAGAAGTGGGTGTAAAAGTTACAGGCTCTCGCTTTTCTCTATTATTGGTTTCTTTTCCTTGGAGGTTTACATGAAATGGTTTCTATTTTTGTTTGATCACACAAAGATTTGAAGACGGAGTTTTAGCTATTTTTCCTCAAGGCTTGCACTTTGGAGTCTTCTATCTCCAGTAACTGAGAGAGATAAAATGACACCAAGGTCACCCGTAGCCTCCAGTTTTGGTCTGTGATCTTCAGCTGAGGCAACAGAAACTCCAAAAGGCCAATTAGTCTTCTAAAGGTCTATACTATCATTTTTAATATGACAAAATTAAAATATACCTAAGTTTCCCAAAGAACTTTGAAACAAATGGTTGTGATTTTGATACAGGAGTCATGATAAGTTGAAATTTCTCCCAGGCTGTCACTCACCAGGTAGACAACATGATTTATCGGATGTCAACATCACCCTCAGTTTTCCTGGTATTTCTGTTGTACTCACACAATAGTTTGGCATTGTCTGGACAGATTGCCTAAAATCTCCTTGAAAATAACAGCACACTAAAAGAATTATAGAAAATTGCTGTGCTTTATTCTTCATCTCAGGATTAAACTCAGACAGTAACCTTAAGGCAATCTTGACCCTTTAGGGGTTCAGTTGCTCTCCAAAGGGAAAATCCCTTCAGATGTATAGCTTGCTTTAGAGAAAGAAGGGTGTTAATAGAAGAATTGCCTTTCTTACTTCAATGCTATAGACAGTGAGTGGCCAATTTACTCAGACCTGAGGGCTCTGAGCTTAGACGGGTAGCTTTCAATGCCCAGCTTAGCTCAAAGTCCTGAGAGTAGATCAGAGACTAGATGGTAGTTGCTGCTGTCACTGTCTCAATTGTATAGGTACTATTGCCAGACATTTAGGCGCACAGTAGGGGAGGAGAAATTTTCTATTCTTTTGCAAGCTTGAGTCAGTCTCTCTTTTCTCTGTTTTATTCAACTCCCTCTCACTTAAACAAACTGTGTCAGATCAGCCTCCACTTGTTGCTAAAGCACTATTCCTTTCTGAATCCCTTCGCATTCTTTGTTTACTTGAAATGGCACTGTCCAAATGTATACCAGTTACATTTAATGGTGACTGAAGCCAAGTCATTTCCTCTGTTTAGAGTATCTTCCATTCCATGTGTCTAAACTTTATTGTAATAGAATTCCTAGGCACTTCTGTATTTCCCCAGAAAAGAAATCTGCCTCCATGGCCCATTGAAAGAATACTTGATTTGACTAGTAAAATGTCAATGGAGGTGGGGTAGGGTTTTTGTTGTTCTGAGTTAGAGTCTCATATAGTTCAGTCTGGGCCTCAAATTAACTATGTATCCTAGCCTGCCGTGAAATCCCTCATTCTCCTGCCTCTGCTGCTCAAGTGCTAGCATTACAGGTGAACCAATGTTCTTGAAGCTACTTCTGAGCAGCCTTAAGAGGCATATTGTAATTTTGTCACTATGCTTTATCATCTGTTACAAGATAGATATGGTTCACACTGGGTGTAGTCTATTGACCTAGTTGTAGAATAAACATGATGAGTAGCTGAACTACAGTAGACAAGCAGGAAAAGAAAAGGATTGCTTATTACTACAAAATAGCATAGCATGAGCAGAATGACACACTTGCTCGTATTTCAAGACCAGTTACAGTCTTCAACGACCAAACAAAGAAAAGATTCAATAGATTACTACAGTACTCACAAATCTGTAGGACCATTGAAACTGAGTAGAAACTTTAGACAAACAGCTTGTTGAACTAGTAATTCAATGTAAAACCAAGTCAGTGAGTACTAGGTCAGAATGACAAGTCCACAATCTTTGAAATATTCTCAACATCAACGTATATAGAGCTAAACCTTTTATCAGTGCATCAACTGAGGCTCTGTTAAATTCTTTTATACCAATGCACATCTTACTGCGATGAGAAGAACTCCCATATAGACTCCCATCGCTGTACTCCAGAAACTCAAGTAAATGCGATTAGCATTACACACTGGGAGTAAGAACACAATACGTATCTCACAATCAGAAGCTATTAGAAAGGTGAAATAACATTGACAACTCGCATCATTCTATTAACAGTTAATTGCAAATACACGAAAACCACCCTACAAAAATAATGTACACAGAAAAAACAATACAGAACAATCACATTGCTTATCACGTCCCAGTAGTATGCATCATCGTCACATGAAGACAGCTACAAAAATGAAAGAAACAGAGAAGCAAAAAAACTTATGCCCCCAGCAATAAAAGAGACAATCTATGATTCAAAACGCAGATACAACACAGCAATAACAACAAAAAGTAGCATAACGAGAAATAACAGTTACAGGAGCTCAAGAATAATCACTAACACAACAAAAATCCCCCCAAGACCAAACACAAACAAGGATAAGAAAAGAAATGAACAGACACACAACAACCATTAGGAACTTCAAAGTAACCAGATATAAAAACAACACCCCCCCCCCCCATCGAAGAAAAAAACACAAAACCAATCAAGCATAAAAAAAAAAAAACAACAAGCCCGAACAACAAATAACAAAAGAGGATACAAATTTGAATTTCGACTCACATCCTAAAAAACCCAAAGAACAACAAATAAACAAACTAACTATCCTTTAAACACAACAAAATTCCTTAGAAGCAAACTCAACCAAAAACCCCAATTGAACTATGACTGAGCAAGACAAACACATTAAAAGCCTCAATCCACTCGCATAAACAAACGTTCAGTATAGACTAGAACAATTCACAGGCAATCTCTCACTTTGTTTTGTCAACTCCCCCAAAACAACAGAAGAAATAAAACAACCAACTCCTAAAGAAAGCAATGTAAAAAAAAGAACAGACAAAAAAACATGCCACTCCCTGTTTCAGGATCCCATTTGGAAACAAAACTTTAAAAACAACAGATAGCAATCACTGAACAAAAAAAAACCTGATTGAACAAAAAGTAAAGAAATAATTTTGAACTCAAAATCTCAAAGACAGAAGAATACAAATAAGTATGTATCCTAAACGAAGCCACCTGCAAAAACTAAACTAAAAACAGCAACTACTTCCCAGAAGCAAAAGAAACACATGAAAAAGTCTATATAAAAGAAAACAAATGAAATTTCACTATCAAACAAGTACGAATAAAAAAAAAGATGAGTACAAACTAAGAAAAAGAAAAAAAAGACTTATTACTACAAAATAGCATAGCATGAGCAGAATGACACACTTGCTCGTATTTCAAGACCAGTTTCAATATAATCTCGTCCACAAATTTTATTTCTGTAATATGGTATTCCTGTATTTGAATTCTAAACTTTGCCATAGTAATATGGCATTGGAAAATTATTTAATTTTGCCAAGTTACTTTAATTATAAAAATGAAAAGGCTAATTTTCTCTCAAGGGTTATGACAAATTCAACATAGCTTATATAAA
The DNA here is from genome assembly GCA_026225945.1 of Cricetomys ansorgei. Lineage (NCBI taxonomy): Eukaryota > Metazoa > Chordata > Mammalia > Rodentia > Nesomyidae > Cricetomys > Cricetomys ansorgei. Next base: position 10,828,699 of record JAMJFZ010003875.1, on the reverse strand, counting down.
GTTCTTAACACTCAATAATTAACACTATTTTTATAAGTTTTACATTTCTCATTCTTTTAAAATGACATACACATTTATACTTAGGAAACATCACAACTATTAAATAAATTAATAACGTCTTATTAATATGCATCCTCATTTGCTTTCTTCTTAACATTTGTGAAAGAAGACCATCATTAATCACCTAGAAAGCCTACCCCTCAATTTGCCTAAGATCAGACTGCTCTAGAAGAGTAAAGCATAGCCTTCATTTTAGGGCCACTGTGATTTCTTGAGGAGCAAGAGAAGTCTGCGGAGGATTCTCTCATCTTCTTTCTGGAAGTGAATCTTTAAAATTCTCTTCTAGGTTCAATGAGGCATAAACTCATGCATTTTTGTTCATGACTCCTGTTACTCTTCAACAGGAAATCCTATATGAATGAATGAGGTTAATAATGGCTATAGATCACATTCTTGTTATGATCAAAGAGGAAGGAGGATTGTAAAGTAATAAAATGTGAGCACAGATTTTTATTGCTCCCTAAATCCTTTTGTAGGATGTTCTGATTTCACATAAGGAACACTCATGCTACATTTTTACTCTTACCCTTTAGGGTAATTTCCTTTTTCTATTCGGAATTAGTCCTGCTTTCTTATGGCTCCCCAAAGCCTTCTTTTTCTAATAGTTGCTCACCCATCTGTGCGTTTGTATGCCTCTCTGTAATTCTTGTTTCTAAGCAGGGATTTTTTTTTCCAGTGATGCCAACTGGAGGACAGATGATATAAGTCAAGATCTTAGTGACTATCTTCCAAGCAATAGCGTTGTTGATGACACAGTTCAGGGATGAAAAGGAAATATGAAAGAGATTTGTAATTACGAATTCAGTCACCCAAGTCAGGATTGGTGCTGTTTCCTCTACTATGTTCTTGAAGACTTCCTTTGTATGCCTCAGAGAACTGAGCTAGAAGGAGGAAAATCATTCTGGCAATTATTTGTTGATTTGCTGGGCAAATGATTTTGCCCAAGTGACAAGGCTGAATCCTGCAACTGTATTATCAAGATGTAAGTGCAAAGCTAAGAGCTAAGATCCATGGCATGGAATAGAATAAGGAGTTCAATGGAAAATGATGGACTTAAACACTAATTAATATAGTAACTATTGTCAGGGCAGATACTGGAGATTTCTCTTCATCTTATTTTATCTACTTACTTAGTTTTGAGAGAGGCACATATGTAGTACAAATTGCTTCTAAGTGCATGATGAAGCTGAACATGGTCCTAATCGTCTCGCATCTATTTCCCAGGTGCTAAGATTACAGGTATGATTACATGCTTAGGGATCATTTTTGCTTCAAGAACTTGGGAATCCATATAAAAGTCACAAGTGGCTCCACATAGGAGGTCTGTTTAAGCAGTGACAGAAAGTGCTAGCAGTTGCAGGGCAGAAAGAACAATGCAAAAGGTTAGAAACCTTAAAGATGGCATAATATATGAAACCATAAAATATATGTTTAGAAATCTAGATCTTTTAGGATGTTGAGTGTCAGAGAATTAAGCTGAGAGAGGAAAGGAAAATGTGCCCATGGACTGATACATATTGACATTTCAAGGTGGACATTGTGATTGACTGAGACATTGTTGGAGGAAGAGAGCTAGACAGTCCTCAGAGAAGATAAGGAGGAATGGATGGGGCTAATTGCCTTGTAAGCATGAATGTGAAGACTCAGTTTGGGTGAGGGGGAGCTTGAGTGGCTCCCTGAAGACCAAACACAATCCTATCTGTCCTAATTTAACCTCAGAAACTAACATGTGAGTACTTCAAAGCTCCTTGAGGACAGGCCCAATAATAATTTACACAGACTGAGTTAATCTCCATGTATCAACATGCTTAGGCTTATGCTAATGATGATAAAGCAAAGTAAGAGATTTGATAAATCTTTTAAATGTGTTCATCTTTACTCATTTGATGGTATTTTTGCCAATTTTTCCCCTCATTCTTTGATTCAGGTTTATAATAACCAAAATTCATATTGTGTCAGGTTATGGAGTAGGGCTTTGTCCATGATTTTCTGCACATAGCACCTCATAACAACACTATAAAGTGGCTGGTGGGTGCTGTACACAAGTTCCCTCCTAATGGTCCTGGAGAGAGGTAGTAAAGGTGGAAATGTGTAAGGAAGATCATGTGACCTCCTCATCTGGAGGAACTGAGGCTGAATCCGGATAATCTTGGTTATAATCTCAGTATCAAACTCCTATGATTTGCCCCTTTTTAAAGACAGCAAATGAGTTTTCTAATGAGGTCAATCTTGAACAGAGTACAGTTCACTTCCTAATAACTCACCTATTTCTGTAGTTGGTGACAATGTGTTGTGTCATTTCAGAAGGCTGAGCGGAGAGAGAACCTGCTATGGCATCACCCATGCTACTTATGTAATCTTTATTCAGATATTTAAGTTCTTAGCTACTTTTCCATGATTCTTGTAAATGGAATTGGAAATTTACACATTGGAGTGTGGGTCTGAAGTTAATGAGTAATCCAGGTAACACTTCCTGGCATATAGTGAGTTCTTGATAAACATTAGCCATTAGAATTAGTTGTTCTTGCAAATGTGGCGGCCACCTGCTTCTTTTACATCCTCAGCTTGGGTACTGTTGAGAACAGATTAAGTGCTAAATAAAGGATGGCTGACTGAGTGACTGATATTTTTGCCTTGCTTGGGGGAAGACATCCCAGAACAATATGTTACTATTAGTCATTTTCCCCTAATTTGTACACAGTCTCTTTAATAACAATTTGCACTTTCATAGCACTTTCTATTAACCAGCGTCAGTGCTGCCACTATTAGCAAGGCTTGCAAATACCTGTGTCATGCCAAGCCTGCGTTTTCTATTAAATTTTTGTTTAGGTTTTTAAAAATGTTAGTCATTTAGCAGAAAAAAAAAAGAACAAGACTAGAATGTCCATTATACTACAGTAACTGGCTGTCTTCATGCAGGGCTCTCCAATTTGGAACTTCCAGTCCTTTTGCCTTCTTATAACAATCTCCAGCCGTTGTCCATGGTTAAAAGCAAAGCCATTGATTTCTGTGCAAATTATTTGTGTGTTCATTAGACTACCATTTTCTCAGGTTGTGTGCATGCTCTGCACTAGCTTGTTATTTGCCTACTTAAAATAGTCCAGTTCTAACAGGTAATAGAGGGCAGGAAATTAAGCCCCCAACAGTACAACTTTAAATAAACTGTTGCCAAAAGCAAGTCGCACTATTGACATGAACCAAAGGCCTGCTCTATTATGACACGAAAGAAACTACCAATATTTGTTAACATAATAGCTAGCTCTCTTGCGTGCCAGTATTTCATTTTACAACCTAAACACACATAATTTTGGTTCCAAAGAGCAAAAAGGATCTATTTATATAATGTGAGCATTTTTTTGGTTTAAATTCAAGCAGCAGATAATGAGACAGTCACTAATCCCATGTGGCAAATCCTACTCAAAGTGTACTTTTTCTCTTCTTGCAGCCAATCTGTTATTTGTTATTGTATTTGTTATTTAGTATTCTTTTTAAAAACGTGGGTAAAGACCTCCTAGCCTTTTGGTCTCTGAGGCAGATAAATGCTGTGCTTCACTGTGCTCCTTGTGATCTCCAAATGTACCACAGATTATGCAAATCTGTTTCACTTATTTTCTCTCTTACTGTCTCATAGAATAGGCAGTCACCTGGAGGCTTTCCCACCAGCTATATTTGTGTATTTTCTTTTGTTAGTTACTTTTCATCTTTGAGTTTAATTTTTAAACATACATAATATGAGAGAGAGACTAAAAGTTGTATCATTAGAAGTGTTTCCCCCTAGCTGAAATTATATAGATTCTGTTGCAATGCATTGGCTTGCTAACAATTCAGCTTTGTTCAGTGAGTTTTTCTTGAGCTGAAGTCTTAAAGATGCTTTGAATTTCTATAGGGAAAGCCATGATCTAGTTGTGTTAATTTTCTGTTGGTGCTCTATGAAGTTTATTACAGACTTACAGACTTAAACAATGCATTTTTTTTTTTTAATCTTAGAACTCCATAGGTTACTATAGCTTCTCTGGTAGTTTTACAGCTTGCAGCGGAGTATAATAAAGCTCTTAACTCCTCCTGGGGGCTCTAGGTGAGAATTCATTTGTTTAACTTTCTAGTTTCGGGAATCTGCCTTCATCCTTGGCTCGTGTTCTTCTGTCCTCATAACTAGAAACATTGAATCCCCCTGTGACTCTTTTCCTCAGACAGGTTTTCTTCTAATTGATTCATTTTCCTCCTCCTCCTGCTCCTCCTCCTCCTCCTCCTGTTCCTCCTCCTCCTTCTCCTCCTCCTCGTTCTCCTCTTCCACCTCCTCCTCCTCCTCCCCCTGCTCTTCTTCTCTTTCTTTCTTCTTCAAAGTTCATATGATTAAATGGAATAACCAGGTAATTCAGAAAAATCTTATTTCAAGGTTAACTGATAATCAACTGTCTGCAACATTAATTCCACATTGTCAGGTAATACAAAATATTTACAGGTCTTGTGGCTTAAGACATAAACATCTTGTCATCCTGAAGGCACTTGGACATCCCAAAGGCAGCAGGGCCACCTGTAACTCAGACATCCTGCAAGCACACAGATATCACAGACACCCAGCCATCCTTCAGATACCTGAACATCACACAGATACCTGGTCATCTTGCAGTAACCTGGGCCTCCCACAGGCACTAAGGCCTCCCACAGGCGCCTGGAATTCCCATAGGCACCCAGATATCCTGTGGGCACCAGGACACCCCTGTGCACTCCAGGGCATCCCACAGGTGTCCAGACATCCCACAGGCACCACGACTTCTCCTGGGCTCCAGGGAATCCTGGGCATTACACAGGCACTGGGCCAACCCACAGACACCCAGGCATCTCACAGGTTCCTGGATATCCCAAAGGCACCTGGACATCCTGCAGGCACTTGGACATACACAGGCACTCAGCCATCCCTCAGGTACCCAGTAATCACACAGGCACCCAGTCATCTGGCAGTCACCTGGGCCTCCTGCAGGCACTGCGGCAGGTGGCAGCATGATGACCAGATGCCCACAGTTGCTTGTGGAAAGACTGGATGCCTACATGATGGATGTCTAAGAGTTGGTTGTGTGCCTGTGGGAGATTCTAGTGCCTTCAAAAGGCCCTGATGCCCGCAGGATGTCTGGGTGCCTGTGGTATATCTGGGTCCCTGTGGAATGTTCTGGTGCCTGGTGGAGGCACTGATGCTTATGAGAAGTCCTGGTGACTGCTAGATGCTCAGGTGCCTGTGTGAGATCTGGGTGCCTGAGGAATGTCTGGTTGCCTGTGGGAGGCCCTGGTCCCAGTGGGATGTGGTGTGTATGTGTGATGCCTTCATGCTCCCAAATACTAGGGAGCCTGCTCAGTGTCTGGGTTTGGACTATGAGGCTCAACTTCAGGTTAAACTCTGACATGCTTTGTCTTGGGATAGTATGGAGCAGGTCAAAGTACATAATCAGAGCAGTCTTCTGCTTCCAAAGACCATGGTGAAGCCTGCCATTCATGCTCCTGCCTCACAAGCCTGGCTTAATTTTTTTCTTTCTTTTTTTCTTTCTTCCTTCCTTTTTTTGAGGGCATGGGGGGTAGTAGGGTAGAACAAGGAGGAATGGTAAGAGGGTGTTATCAAGATACAGTGTATGAAACTAAAATCATTAATAAAAATATTATTTAAAAAGGAAAAAAAGACACAAGCATCTTGAAAAATGATATATTTTTCTTCTGACAACTAGATGCACATTTATTTAAAAGTTTATTTTTTATCAGTCATGATAGGTCAGACATCTTGTTAGGCACTGGAGATGCATTAGATAGAAAGCACAAATGTAGCCTGTGATATCTTGGAATTTTCAGAAATATGGTATATTATCAATTAAACGATTGTTGAGATGACACTGTAAGAATTTACATAAAGTTTTTTGGGGTATTGTTTTCTTAGTAAAGTGCTCAGAAGACGTGTAAAAGTACTGTACATTATGACACTGCCACACATAATACCAGCACAGAGGAGGTGGAGTCTGAGGTTCTCAGGCCAGCCAGCCTAGCCTAGTTGTTAAGATCCACGTCACTGAGGCCCTGTCTCCAAGGACATGAATAACATTCCTGAGAATGATACCCAAAGTCATCCTCCTACTTCATCATGTGTGCACACTGCTAGATATACCCCTTCATGTACATGTACCCCAAACATTAAGTATGAACATACATACATACATGTGTATATATGCATGAAAGTTTTTTTTGAACTAGTAAAAGATGCCAAGAAAATCTTATTGCAGGAAATTATGACTTATGTAACTGAAATTTACTAGACACAAAAGGAAGGAAGGAGAAGCATGTACTTAGAGGAAGCCATTGCATAGCTATTTAGGAGGTAAAGATGAAGCCTCAATGGCTTGAGATACAGCAGTAAGTAGCCATAATGTTCAATGAGATGGAACCAACAAGGTGTGAAAGGATCAATTATTTTTTACTTTGGGACTAGAAATTATTTATACAAACAACATTTGAAATCCATGTGGTAATTTAAGTATCGCAGTGACTTGATTAGCTACTCAGAAGTTGAAGAAAAATCAGATACTGTGTTCTTAAGTATTTAGTCTAGTCAGCAGAAATTGTAAATATATGCACAAAAGATTATATAACATGAAGTTAAGGAGTCAGGCAAGACAGACAATACTTGTGAACTATGAGATGGTAAAAGTAAGAGCTCTGAATTTTAAAGATATTGACCAGATAGAACTTTTTTTTTCTCTAAGCAGATGTGATAATCATGGATATGTTTCAAAATTTATACAGTAAAGTAATATATTAATTATTCATTTACTACAACACATTATTATATGCTTAGTTTAAACACTTGCATATTATCTCATAGATCTGGAGGTCAGAAATCTGCAGTATCAGATCTGGGTTCTCAGATTAGGATCCCTTAAACCATAATCTAACTGAGAACTTAGAAGAATCTATTGTCAAGTACCTTGAAGTTGTTTAGAATTCAGTTTCTTATGGTTGTAGGTATGATGTCTTTTTTTTTTTTTTGACGCATACTGCTATGCATATGTAAGACACAGAGAAGACATCCTCATACTTAAAGTCTCTCTGAAGTTTTTTCCTGTCTTTCTCTTCTGTTATTGTGTCCTCATGGGATTAAATTGGATTCACTAGCAAAATAGAATAATATTCTTATTTTGAGGTCAAACAATTAACTTTCATTACACATGAAATTTTTCTTGGTCTGTTAAAGAAACAGCATACTTAACAAATAAAAATGTAGTGCATGGGGTATTCTTAGAAGCCATAGTTCTCTCTGACACAGACGTAGAAATAAACATAATGGAGAATTTTGGATCTGCTGTTGAATATCTTACATGATCATTGAAGAGGTAAGCCTCAGAAAAAGTACTGTTTTTGTTTGTGTGTGAATATGCACTTGGTATTATTTTCATAAATGCTCACTTCATCTAGGAGCACACACCTGTGCTGAACAAAACATAGAGGCTTTTGGTGAGCTTCAGAGAACATGGTGGACAAAAGATATTAATAATTCAGTAATTTTTAAAAAGTCTGGTGATCAGCAAATGATATTTATAGTAAAATCTGTCCCACAAAGTGCAAGTTATGAACTTTTGAATAGATTCTCTATAAATTGATGAAGTTATTTAGAAAGAAATGAAGTTTAAAGATTCAGACCTAGAAATTTTTATCTCTGGCCATAAAATCTCTGGTATTTTCTAAAATTAATCACTCCTTCTTATTTGACACATGTTCTTCAGGGAACCACTTTGTTTTTATTCTCCTCCCACTTTAGTCTCCTTTGCCCTTACTCTTCCCTAACTCTGGTTGCTAGGCTGCCCCAGGACCTGGTCCTTTGACATTCTTCACCCACATTCATTCTAGATTATCTTATTTGGCCATTGCTATAAATACCCTATCTAGGGTAATGGCTTTCAAAGCTATATTTTTGGTCCTGACTTCTACCCTGAACTCCTGTCAGTTCTATTTCATTGTCTGTTGGACATCAGTGCACATCTCTGATGTCCACTTCTAATATCCAACTCTTAAATATGTTGGAAATAGAACGTTTTACTTCTTCCAAACCCACTGATCTTTAATATTATCTATCTCAGTAAGTGACTACCTCATCCTTTCAGGTTCTAGGTCACAAGCTTTGGAATAATCCATAATTTTTTCTCTTTCTTTTATGACTCACCTTTATCAACTCATCATGTAGACTAGGTCTTTGAAATGTGTTGAAGATCAGTTGATTTCTCACTAATAACAGTTACAGTAAACTTACACAACCGTTCTCCTTGTCTACATTCCTACTCTAATACTACCCTTGTCCACACTGCAGCCTGTGATTTAAACATAAAACCTATGTGAGATCCTATCCATCCTCTTGAAGTATGACAGTGATTTCTCCTATAATCCCAAATGGTTCCCCGTGTCCTTCCTTTTGCTCATTATTTATCTCTGCCTGAATACCAACCTCATCTCTAAATCTCTTCTCTCTCACTCTATTTTCTTTGTTTTTATTTATACATATGTGTGAACAGTGCTCATGCATGTGCCTGTACATGTTTGCGTGTGTGAGGGTGCACATGTATGCTTGTTCATACAGAGGCCCAAGTTTATTTTCAGAAAATTTCCTCTATTGTAATTGTCTTTTCACTTCATTTTTTTGAGGTAAGTTCTCCTAATCAAGCCCAGAATTCACTAACAATGATAGCCTTGCTAGCCAGATTGCTGAAGCATTTCCCCAATTTTTTTTTTTGGCTTGAGGATGCAATTGCAGCTGGGCTGTCATGCCCTCCTTGAATTTAGGTGGGTTTTGTTTATCTGAACTCTGGTTCTCTTGCTTGTCAGCCAAGTGCTTTAACTTCTAAGCCATCTTTCCAGCCCCAATTCTCTTTTTCATACATTCTACTCAGTCTACCCATTTGTTGTTCCATGAACAAAGCATCTCCTTTATCCAGATCTCCATCTCTTTTATCTATCACTCTCTTTGGTTGTCTACTCAAACACTGGATATCAAGACACTTACCTTGAACACATTAGACAAAATGGAGTCCTCTTTTACACAGTGCTAACCTTGTTTATCTTTTAAATCACATGTATTCTGACACATTATCAGTTTACTTATTTATTGGTCTAATGATTGTCTTTCCTCACTATGAAGTAAGATTGATGAAAGCAAGCACTTGTCATATTTGTTGATTGACATGCTAAATCTAGAACAGGAAAAAATGCATGTATCAAAGGATGTAATAAATGAGATTCTTCCAGCAGGGCTTTTTCTCTACATAAGAATAAATTAGTGAGTCTTAAACTGGGCTTTGAAAGAAGAGAGGAGCTTCAACTGAGTGAGAAAAGTAAGGTGTTCTTGGGAGGGGTTATAATGACAACTGGAACACAAGCTGAAAGTAAAACAATTACTAAGAATAATCAAAGCTAATGCTTCCCGAGGACTCAATAATAGTGTTATGATTTACTATTGTAATTACAGCAATGCTACTTAATAAGTAGTTTGTGTGATAGTTTTCCTCAATATTGATTTGCCCAACTGCTTGTTTAAAGGAAAGACACTACTGCCTTCAGTTGAGGGGCATCTAGGTTGTTTCCAATCTGGCTATTATGAATAAGCTATGGACAAAGTTGATCAAATGTCCTTCTGGCAGGATGGAGCATCTTTTGGATATATGCCCAAGAGTGGTATAGCAGGGTCTTGAGGTAGGTTGATTTCCAATTTCCTAAGGAATTTCCATATTGATTTCCGTAGTGGCTATACAAGTTTGTATTCCTACCAGCAATGAAAGACTGCTCCCCATGCTCCACAACTTCACAAACATGAGCTATTCTTTGTGTCATTGATCGTAATCATTCTGACAGATATGAGATGGAATCTCAAAGTGGTTTTGATTTGCATTTCTGTAGTGGCTAAGGATGTTAAACATTTCTTTAGGTGTTTCTCAGCCATTTGAGATTCCTCTTTTGAGAATTTTTTTTTGTTTAGATCTATAACCCGTTTTTAAATTGGATTATTTGTTTTGTTGATGTCTAGTTTCTTGAGTTCTTTATATATTAGCCTTCTATCAAAACTGGAATTGGTGAAGATCTTTTCTCATTCTGTAGACTATCATTTTTGTCTTATTGGCAGTGTCCTTTGCCTTTCAGAAACTTTTCACTTCCATGAGGTCCCATTTGTTAATTGTTGATCTTAGTGCCTGAGCTATTGGTGTTCTGTTCAGAAAGTAGTCTCCTGTACTAATGCACTCAAGGCTATTCCCCACTTTCTCTTCTATCAGGTTCAGTGTATCTGGTTTTATGTTGAGGTTCTTGATCTACTTGGACTTGAGTTTTGTGAAGAATGGATAAAGAAATTGTGGTACAATTACACAATGGAGTATTACACAGCTATTAAAAAAATAACATCATGAACTTTTCAGGCAAATGGATGGAACTAAAAAACATCATCCTGAGTGAGTTAACCCAGACCCAGAAAGACAAGCATGGTATGTATTCACTTATATGTGGATATTTACTGTTAATCAAAGGAGAAAGGTACTATTATCCAGACATAGAAAAACTACACAACAAGAAGGGCCCAATCTGAACACAGCTATCTCCCTGGTAGAGTGGAAATAGAACAGAGGGTGTAGGCAGGTTTGGGAAGGGATGAAATGGGAGTAGAGGATATCAGGAGGAGAGGGACAGAGGGAGAAAGTATATGGAGAGATGACAAGAATTGGGGGACAACTAGAGGGCAATGAGGAGACCTAGTGTTGGGAAAACTCACTAGAATCTCTAAGAGAGACCCTAGCAAGGATTTCTAGTAATTAGGGATGACAGGTCATCTCCTGTGGCCAGGCAAGATTTTCAGTGGTAAGACTGGGGCACCATCCCAACCCCAAAACCTCTGACCTATAGCCTATCCTCCCTGCAAGATCCTCTTTGACAATGGAAGGGCAGAACCCCATGCCAAAGGAGGGAACCCCTAACTGAAACTGTACAGCAGTTCAGACATTAAAGACTGGATAACCTGGAAATGATTTCTAATAATGTCATGCTTTTCTCATAGATTGGTACCTAGTCCAGTTCTCACCAGAGTCTTTACCCTCTAGATGATAGGAGCATATGGAGAGGCCCAGGGCCAAACATCATACAGAGATTAGGGAACCTTACAGAAGTGTGGGGGGTGGGGAGCGATGGCCTATAGTCATCTATTCAGGGCAAAAGCCATTTATTCTTTGCCTAATTCAATCACTGGTCCCAGTCCTGGAACCTGGAGCTTTTTGGCCTGCATACAATCTAATCTCAAATCTAGAACTGGAAGACTTCAGCGTCTGTATAAACTAGAACATTTATGTCTTAAGACTTACTACTGACTAAGTCACTCTAAGTAGTTTCTTTTGAACTCAGGGATGTACTGAACTCAACCGACTTTCCAGGTTCAACACAACTTGCTGTTCTGACTCAAACTCTTCTCCCACCTGACTGGTTCAAACTGGTCAGCTGACTGTTTCTGACTGAACTCTTCAGACTGTGGCAGACTCTGGCTGATTTCTCCAACTTCTCCAACTGATCTGCTCTGCTCACCTTCAAACTGACTCATTCTTCCCATCTGATACTGACTTCTGCCAATCTGCCTCTGTGTCTCTGTCTCAGACTCTTCAGACTGCTTCAGACTCTTCAGGCTGCCTCAGACTGTTTTGAACTGCCCTGCTTGGTTCATACTGCCTGAGCATGCTCCTGTGTCTCTACATCTGTGTCTTATCCTCTGTCAGTCTCTTTAACTTACTGTCTGAGCTGAGAGCCTGCTATTCTATCATGAGAGTTGGGCGTGTCCTCACTCTGACTCACTCTGCCAACTCTTCCTCTGATTCATCACTTTGCCTGCCCTCCATTCTGACTCACCTCACTTCCATATAGACCTCTGGATATGGACCTTTCATATAGACCCTTGGATGTAGTTCCTTCATATAGACTCTTGGATTTGATTCCTTCCTAGCTATCACACAGGCCTTTCAATGTGATCCTTTCCCAGTGCAGCCATGTTTGCTGGATTAAATGACTAAATACTACTCTATGATGACAGAGCCCAGAGAGGTTGAGGATACCAGGAGAACATGCTCCACACTGTCAACTGACTAGCACTCTTAGGAGTTCACAGACTGAAGGGACAGACTCAGAACCTGCAGAATCCCCTAAATATAACCTATGGCTGTCTGGATTGGAATTCTTGAAACACTCCTGCAGGCTGGAGTGGGGGAGTCTCTCACCCTTTTACCTGCCCTTGGGACTCTTTTGCTCTTGTTGGGTTGCCTGGCATACCCTTGATGTAGGGATTGATGCCTGGCCTTATTCCATCTTGCTATGCCATACCCTGATTGAGCAGTAACTTCGGGGGTATTTTTCTTTTCTGGGGAGAAGTAGCAGGGGATGTTTGTGGGTGGTGATGGGGGTAGATCTGTGGAAGAAGGAAGATGGGGGAGCTGAGGGGGTTGATGGAGGAGAGAAGAGAAGTCAGGATGTATTGTGTAAGTTGTATGTGAGAAGAAAAATTAAAAAAAATAGAATAAATAACAAACAAAACAGTGTCTTCACCCACTGGCTGGATGTAGTAATGTTAGAGAAAATTTGTATTTTAGGCACTGATCAGAGTATTTAGTAAGAAATGACTGATGTGACACCTATATAAAGTTATGTGGAGCAATTATGGGTTATATATGAAGCCAGTCATTGTTAACATTAGCTACATGAGGGAAAAGGCTGTGCCAAACCATTCTTCTTTCACATTAAAGAAAAGCCAGGCATGGGAAACACACTCTACTCCCGTTTCTCACACACACATATACTTTTTCTTCAAAAGGAAGTTTTTTGTCTGCTCAAGAATTTAGACAAATAATTGGTGGAGTTCCCAGAGCTCTGAACCCTTAAACCATAGCTCATTATTTTCATCTCTAAAGAAAAAAAGAAAAAGAAATAAGAAAAAATTTCTCAAGTGCACAAGCTTTGGAGCCTTGTAGACTGAGGTGTTAAACTCAGTTTGGCCATTTATACAAAGATAGACAGACTCATCACAGTCTGGAATCCTCAGCATCCTCATCTACATTTTGACAATCATACCTTGTCAGACCAGACAACGTACAAGATTATTACTGTTTTCCTATGAAATTGGACACTTTCCATTGCTTTGTCTTTTATAGCTGCGGCTGGTCCCATCATATATATGCTAAAAGCTACAGCACGTGATTCATACCTTTCTCTCTTTCCTCCTCCCACAGTCAAGCTAGTGCTACCACCTGCATACCAGGTACAGCCCCTGAGCTCTGTCTTCTCCTTTAAGTCTCAGGCTCCCTCCTATTGTGACTCTCACCATCTGCCTGTTTTCTCTACTGGTCCGGGAAGGAGAATTCATTCCACTTGTCTCCTTCCACACTGAAGTAACAGCAAAGTTCTCGCGACAGGAATCAGAGCAGGCACCCTTGCACCTTCCAAGCCTCAAATCTTCCATAGTTGTCTCTTTTGATCATAGACACAGTGTACACAAATCTGTATGCCATCCCACTGCACGTAAGTGGCTCTCTTGTCTCATCATGTATTCTCCTCTACCTTTCTCCTTCAGCTTCCCAACTCTGAGTTTCCTCAGTTTCTATAGCCTCAGAGTTTTTGTGTTCCCTTTGATCAGCCTGGCTTTCCCTCCGCCTGATCCATTTCTCTCATTTGATGACCTTCACGACTCATCCTTTCTTTACCCCATAGCCCCGCATCAGATAATTTTTCAAAAAACATATTTTCCGAGTACCTTGTTATTATCCCTTCAGAGCTTTAATATGAATTTGCAATTACACAGATGATCATTTGATTAATTCCTTCAGTGGTCTCTGTGTTCCTAGATAGTATAATCCTGACTGCCTCTGCTGATGACTCTATTGCTAGTGCTTAGCATTCTGCCTTTTACTGAGAACCTCTCTGATTGACATTTATAGAATTGCTAATTAAATAAGACTCTTCACAGTATCTGCCACAGTTGGTTCTTAATCAAATATTTGCTATTATTATTATCTTTCAGCTTCATCACATATCAAATTATCTTAGTTTATTCTCTAAAAATGGTTTTGAATTTACCTTTGTCCTAATTAACTTTACCATATTGCAAGATAAGACTGCCCAATGTCATCCAGAGAGATGAAATGGTGTTCTGTATGTATGAGAGGTTGGAAATACTGAGCTTAATTAATTATGTTGCTGATCTAGAATTTATATTAAAAGTATATGTCTATGATCCCACACTGTGTGTGTTTGTGTGTGTGTGTGTGTGTATGAATGAAAAAGTAAAGAAATTAAGAAATTTCAAGAAATGCCACAATGCCAGGCTTTAAAAATACCTCTTTCTATGTGGCAGCTGCACAGATTATGGACATTAACATCATTTTCAGAGGTAGTCCAGATCGTGAACATCACTGGAGACTCCTGTGCCAACTTCTCCACCCTTTCCCAAAAGAGACAGTCCAGACATGAAGCTATTGAAGAAAGATTTTAAAAATTATGGTGTAGATACTGAAGTACAACTCTCCACAGTTGATGGATGACTTTTGGCAGAGGTGAGGGTAGGGAAAGAGTCAGTTCTCCTGAAGGGTCTAGCCACTGGAAATCTGACCATGGTCCATTGAGTATATAACAACACAAATTAAACTATTTTTTAAGGCTGGCACAGGGGTAGGAGGTGGAACTGGGATGAATGGGAAGTGGGTGTGATCAGGATACATTGTATGAAATTCTCAAATAATTAATAAAAATATTATATTAGAAAAATATCTTCCTTTAATCAGCCTTTATTTCCCCATGAATAAGTTTTAAGTTTTTGTTTGATTTATGGACCCTGCTCAGAAAGGCTAATAATGTATAGCAATACCATTCAGATATACGATTCAGCATTTACCTGGAAAACAGGTCTCTCATATTCCAAAGATTCTAATTCTTTTTGACACCCTTAATCCACTATTTGTTTAGGTAGATTCTGCCTAGTTATAGATATATTCCCTTAGACTGACACTTTCTCTTCTCTATTTAAAATAATGGACACAAAATATGTAGGAAACATGGTACATGGTAAAAATAGAAGAAAAGTTCATATTTTTTCAAGCAATGAAGCAGTAAGAAAATTCTTCTCCTGAGGCAAGGTACATAAAGTCCATTTTAAAAATGCTCTAGGCAACCACTGCAATAAATCTGAGTTATCTTCAAGAAAAACATTTGGGGAGGGTTGGGTTGTGGGCCAAAGTCTTTCCTGAATGTTTTGTGAACAGGCTCACTTTATCCATTTACAACACATACATTCATACCCTCCTACATACTCTTCAAAGTAGGTTAGAAATCCTTACTGTAAATTTGTGGCTTGTGAACTTCGTACAAATTCTAGACTCTTGTAGCATGAAAATAAAAAAAAAAAAATCTTGTTTCATGGGTTACTGTTAAGGACTAGAATAAGGCTAAGTAAAGTTTAGAGTTGTATCTGATTTTAAGTGCTCAGTAAGGACTTACCCTCTCACAACTTCACAGAAGTTAAGCACTCCAGAGTTTTAATAGCATGCTTGATGTTACATATCAAGATAACTTATTGATACTTCATTTCTTCCATCATCCTGATGAATTTTCAAGGCACTGCTTAAAATCATCTCACAGTCTACCAATAATTTGTGCCAAATTGCTTTTTTCACCTTGCCTTCGACCACTTAGGCATCATTTTCAAGTGGAATCTAAAACAGAATTGTTTTATTAAGTAGGATTCATAATTGGCTGGACCAAGAGAATGGAACTGGACTATTATTTACCTTCTGTAGCAGTCACAGGCAACTCTAGAATAATCAAGATACCTATTTTTCTATGTATATGTGTTTGTATTTCTTAAACCAATTCAAGAACCAAATCGTAAGTGACATAATCAATAAAAATGCTTTGTGGTCCTTCAATATATTCTACCCCTCAGTGTCTTGAAGTATACTGATCACTTTCTCATGATCACAAGCAGAGCTGATCATACTGTATTCCTTTGCAAAAGCTCTTTATAAATAAAAAAATGTATTTCTTCAAAAGAATAGCCTTTGCTTTTTCCAAATGTTGTATATCAAAGGCAATATATTATGGGCCACATCTAAGGAAAACATGTCCTCATTATACACAACTTTTATCCTGGTAAGGAATGAGGAAGATGTTGCATATTCTGTTCCAATGCTTTAACTGAACAATGCATTCAACACTAAGAAAGTCATCCTCAACCTAGGTAACAAAGCCCCAGAAATATGAAAATGTTATTCTTTTTTTTTTCCTATCATTTTGGTGACTACTTTTCATTCCAATGTGATAAAACAAATATTTCAAAAACAGATACTGAAATACACGTGTCTTGATATT
Organism: Cricetomys ansorgei; assembly: GCA_026225945.1. Lineage (NCBI taxonomy): Eukaryota > Metazoa > Chordata > Mammalia > Rodentia > Nesomyidae > Cricetomys > Cricetomys ansorgei. The sequence continues at coordinate 10,812,241 of JAMJFZ010003875.1, read as the reverse complement.
AACATTGAAAGCAAAGCCGAGTTATCATGCACCTTTAGCCCTGGGGTTCTCAACCTTTGTAAGATTGCGACCCTTTAATACTTCTGTTCCTCCAGCTTTAGAACTATTTTTGTTGTTATTTGATAATTGTAATCTAGCTACTGTTATTAATCTTAATGTAGTATATAATATGCAGATGGTCTTAGACAAGCCCTGTGAAAGGGTCCTTTGACCCCCCAAAGGCATCATAACCCACAGGTTGAAAACCATTGCTCTAGCCTGTCTCTTTTACACAATGAAAGTCTTTATTTACTGCCAATTAGAAAAATTATCTTCTAGGATAAAACCTGTGGTTAACCTTGACAGAGTCTAGCCTATCCTAATCACTGAATCTGGAGGGAGAGCAAGGAATAAAATGACCATGGATTACTCAGGAATAAGGAATTCTGTAGTTGCTATTTATTCCCCCAAGTTATCCGTCTTATGCTGATTTTTTTTTTTTTCGAGACAGGGTTTCTTTGTTGTAACTCTGGCTGTCCTGGAACTCACTCTGAAGACGAGCCTGGCCTTGAACTCACAGAGATCCTTCTGCCTCTGCCGCCTCCTGAGTGCTGGGATTAAAGGCATGCTTTTTTTTTTCTTTTTTTTTTTAAATTCAGTTTGCACTCCCAAATTATTTCCAAAGAGCTAAATATAGTGCTTTTTAGACTTACCAATATCTGGCTTCTTGAAAGTTGATTTGGAAATGTCGGTCACAGGAGCTGTCAAAATGACCAGAGCAGATGTATGACTTTATTTCGTACAGAAGTGCCTGGTGGGAAAATCAAGTGATGTTTTATTTCAAAGGATTTCATGAGGGCAGTGAACGCTGTGATGTCTGAAAGTCTTACATTGCTTCCCCCACCCCTTGTCTCTTAGGTGTTCTCATTATTGCAAGAACAAACTAATGAAATTACAATCAATTCAACTAAGCAGTTACACAAAGAATGCCAAAGAAGGAAATTACGTGTTTAGTAATTCTGGAACAAGAGCAAAGTTCTCATGTGAGAGGAACAGATGAGAGGAAGAGAGAAAGCACTGTCTTTCCCTTCCTTCTGGCTGTGATAAAAAGCTCTGGGGCCTCCTTACTTCTTTGGAGAGGGCTAGGGGCGTGCAGGCCTGGCTCAAGCTTGCCTTTAGTCAGTGATCTGTGAATAGCTCTTGGTCCCTGAATGACGTGAGCACAGGCTCCAAAGGGAACTGGTGACTCAGAGCACAGGAGGCACAGAGATTGCCTGAGCAGCCATTAGCACGTCATTGGTAATCCCAGCGACACCTTTCACATCCGCTGTATTTGTCTCCATGCTCTCTGTGGAAGACTGTGAGAATGTTTTATTTAAAGGCTCTGGGCTGCCTTCTGCCTGACGGATTGCTTGTCTGCAGGGCTTACTAGCCTAACACTTGCACATCTTTCAAGAGGAGAGAGGTGGGGGATAAGGAATTCCTAGCATAGTTATAGGCCTTTTCTGTGAAGGCAGACAAGATGCTTCTGGCATGTTGGAACTGCATGGTGAATTAAAATTGTATTCCTGGCCCTTTCATCTTATGTTAAACAGAAGGAAAGACTCAGTCATTATTGTGCAAAGCAAAATCTGCTTAATTCCATAAACATCTGTTAAACATCTATTAAGACTGTGCAAGAAGAGTGGTTAAGAGCACATTTTGTGGTGTCTGATGGGGCTTGATGTAAACACTGTTTCAGCTGACTTCTGCTTCTGTGACTTTTCAAGCGTTATTTACAGTTGTTGAGCTGCTGTTACTTTATCCACAAAAAGGAAATCATAATCTTCCCAAAGGCTTGTGGCAGAGATTAAAGGACCAAAGCAACACATTAGCACCTGACAAATAATAAGCACCAAATATAGAGTTTAGTTCTATTTACCGGGTACCAGGTTACGCTCTGGGCTACCAGATCATATAAGATGTTACTCCTCCTTGAAGAAGCTCCTAGGGCAGGGAGAGGAACAGGCAAGGAACCTAAGAGTGGTAATGTGTGCTGTCAGTGTTAGCAGGGTGGCTCTAGAATTTTAAGAAGTGTAAAGGTCAACAGGGCACTTTCTAAAAATGAAAATTTTCATTCAGTTCATTAAGGGTGGGGCTAAGACTGAATTTCTGACACCTATGGTTTGGTGATGACTCAGGCCCAAGAATTATACTCTGAGGTGAGAAGCAAGAACCTAGTACAATATACAGGTACAGGTTGAGGAAGTAGTGGGCAGTGGAACTCAATTATTCAGTATGAGTTTTCTGTGTGGAGGTTAGGTACTCTGTGCTTTTTCATCCAGCTCTTCCTGCCAGCTGCCTAGCACTTCACTGGAATCCAACGCCAAATGCAAATGTAGAAAGGAAAGCTGTCAATAAGAGGCGTACTTAATCAGGAGCAACCTTTAGAAAAGGTAATCTTGGGCTACCCTTTCTGTGCTGTGATGGACGCGAGTGGTCACCCAGAAAGGGCAGCAGAAGAGCACAGAAAAGTGCGCTGCTCTTGCGGACTGCATGAAATTGTTGGTTAATATATTTCTAGAGCTAGAGAATGTGCAACAGGAGTTAAATATAGTTGTTGAACATTTGCCACATTTATGAACTTCAGAAATGTTAAGAGAACATTTTTATTTTTTCCTTCTCACACGGGAGGCTTTGGAAATGTGTACAATTAGCATGAATTATCAACCCCAGTGGGTGGGGAGTTCCATGTGCGCCTCCCACGATTTCTTATGAGTGTAACTCCTGCAAGCAGCATCAAGCAAACACAGCTCTGGCTGCTTTCCTTTAGACAACTAAAGTTTCACTCCAAAGCAAATGGAGAGGCAATGCTGGAGGGCTTAATCTAGACAATTCAGAGTTGGAGTGCATCAGTTCTCACCCAACCAATCTGCAAATCTGTGTTGTGGGCACCTGGCACTATGGAGCATGTCTCTTCTATTTACCCATACTTCCAGGACTCAGATCACAAGGATTTTCCTTTCCCCATTCCTCTTAACCAACTGAATTTTAAAAAGGAGTCTATGATTCATTGTTCTTATCTCAGTAATCTTCTTCCCACACTATGTTCTTTTCTTCTCAACCATATTGTCCAGCTACCATTGTGGGGTTACATGGTTTTAGAGGTCAGAGACTTGTACATTCTCTTCATATTATGGGGTCTCTAACCATCTTCATTGCAGGGAGCACATACTCATGAATTCATAGTTTAGTAGACTTTGTTTCCCAGTTGGATATTTTTAGGTTTAAATCCTGTCTCTGCTACTGAACAGCTGTCTAACTTTGAGCAAATGTCAATAGCAATAGCATATCCACTCTAGCAATACTAACAAAAAAAAACAATTACTCAGTTCTTAATGTATGGCAGGACATGGTGCACATCTTACATATATTCTCTATTCAATCATGAGTGTAATATTATGAAATTGGTGCCATATTGTCTTAACTTCATCTAAAAACAAAGAGAGCAAACATTTCGGCAATAGCCTTTTCTTCTCTAAGCACACACACATCTTGTGCTTTTGGACAGCTCAAGCATCTCAACGAATCTTGAAACAACTGATTGTGCTCTTTCTTTCCCTACTTTAGTCATTCACTTTATCACTCACCCACTCACCAAATCCACACCTAAGATGAATACTAGGTGCATATTCTTCCCACAGCATCTAGGTCACTCTGTTCTAGGTATTTTGTCAAAATAGCCATGTGAGTAGTTAAACTTACAATACAGTTTTGTCTTAATAAAACTTTAAATACTCACCAGGCAGTAGTGGTTCATGCCTTTAATCCTAGCATTTAGGTCACAAAGACAGGTGTATCTCTATGTTCGAGACCAGCATGGTCCATAAAGTGAGTTCCAGGACAGCCAGGGCTACACAGAGAAACCCTGTCATAAAAACCAAAGCAAAATCCAAATCAAAACCAAACAAAAACCAAAACACAAACTTTAAATACTCACACAATCCTGAGAGATATTTTAAAATTATTCTAATGAGTAGTCAGGCACATGGTGACCAAGTATCAGATATAGTTTGGCTACAATATGATTAGAGGTTCCGTTTCTAACTGACCACACTATCCTATAATCCATACTCTCTCACTGGCTGCCTAACTCATTCCCTTCTTTCAATTCTGATTTCCTTTGGAATTATTACTGCAATCACTTAATTGGTTTCTTTCCCTCCAATTATTCACCTTTTTTAAATTGGTGCCTAAATTGCCACCTACAACAATGGGCTGCATATTTCATCATCAATGATGATGTTTATACTTTTCTGATGGTCATGGTTGGTCATGGATTTTAAAGTTCAAGTTTCAAGGTCATCCTTCATGTGGCCTCTTGTCTTCTTGTTTTCTACTTTCCTCATTTGTATTTTGAAAGTGAATTGAACCGTGTGCACTTACTGAAATTTGCAATATTTGCACTACCTGAAGTTTGAATAAAGAGGGTTAGTGGGAAGAGAAAGACAGGTACAAATAAAGGAAAAGTTTAGATACAAAATGGTAATAGTAGGCTAGGGAGATGGGTTAGGGGGTAAATACACTTGCTGCCAAGACCGATGATCTGAATTTGATATCAAGGACCCATGCAGTACAAGAAAAGAGCCAACATATACAAGTTTTCTTCTTCTGACTTACACACACACACACACACACACACACACACACACACACACACGTGCGCGTGCGCACGTACACACAATCTAATGAAAATAATAATAATAGTTGAGCTAGGAAGTGTGTTTAGTATTAGCTCCGTACTAAAGTTACTAAAACATGCAGTCCTTCAGCCCTTCCATGGTACTAGAAATACCACTTACACTCAAGGCACAAGTGGCTTACAACCTGAGGTACAAAGAGATGAAGAAACTTGTCTAGATTCACTCTGCTTTGATCTAAATCCAAGTAATCTTGGAGTCAGCATCTATGCTGTATGCCAACATGCTTGCAAAAGCAAGTAGGATTGACTGATACAGTGAGGATGTATTTAGAATAACACCACTTCTCAGTCCAGCTGGGTGCTGTCAAAGGACATAGTATGGTCTACATCCTTTTAGGTACAGAAATCTGATCATTAGGCTAACCCCGGCTGCAATCTCAATGAACTGATACATGAAACCAGAAGTTAATTTTCAAAGTTATTAAGTGATTCCTAAATCTCCATTGATGTGCACTCATTGTATATATACTATATGAAAACATCACCTTTTTCAATGCAGTATTACCAATGAGACTTTGTTACCTACTCTCACATGCATTATATGTCAATCTCTGATACTTTACTGCACCTCACATGCACTATTGGGCCATACCTTTTAGGTGAACAGAGTATTTATGTTAGTCTGTGAGCAATCTCATGCCTCTACCTATGGACACAGGCTTAGATTGGCATTGTCCTATTAGCACTATTGCATTACCTATCCAATGTGAACATTCTAAGATTATTCTTTTACATATGCTAATACTCACACCTGTCTTGCAGGTATAAGAGCCACTTTTACTCTGAAAGCTAATTTTGCATATCTCATCTCCATTTCATAATGTGTAGATTTCATTGTTTAATTCCGGGAGTGCAAGCTTATCATGGTAGTTGAAGCAGTTTGTTCTTGGCTTAGCTCACACTATAACCCTCATGTTAGCTGAATGAATGGTTGAACCTATGAGCAATGAGTATAGAGAAGGAATGGTTAATTGTTTTTTTTTTTTAATCTGACAGCAAAATTTCACTGAGGAAAGAATTGGATCATTTCCTTCTTTATGCTTAGTATTTCTAACATATGTATATTATAATATATAAAAATGTATATAATATAATATATTATATATAATTTATATATAATAAATAACATATTTATATATAATATATACTATATTATATATAATATAATAATATAATATCAAATTCATATTGAATCATAAAGTTAGTGCACAGATAAACTGTCTTAGAAGTCCATACCTGATTAAGTTTTATACATATTCTTAGGACATTTGTAGTGTTTAGGAATATTATAATTAGCATAGAATCTCAGGTTCTCTCATCCTTCACCAAAGAATGGCTGCTATATCTACAGGGATGCCATTTTGGGGTTGGGTGTTTCCAAAGTAAATGTTATATACTTGGGATATCTACATACCAGTCACCAAGAATAAGCTTCTGCATCCTCTGTCATTAACTTTTTTGCGATGCTTTTGTCAGTGAAGGCCTTTAAAAAGAAAATGATAATTCCTTATTTATACAGTAATTACAGTTTATATGATACATTCATGTTCATTTTTTCCTTTAATCTTTTAGTATCATCACATGATATTATATTATATCTGTTTTTTTTAAGATTAATAGTCTGAGATTTCATTAATGATTGTATAATTTAATTTAGGCAAATCTGTATGGAACTTCCTCAAAATGAATTACCATATGAAGCAACTATAGCAATCTAGGTCTAGGAATATGTAAGCAAAGTCACCATACCTCAGAGATCTTTGTATATACGTTTTTATTGCAGTGTTATTAACAATACTCAAGACATGGAATCAGCATAAGTGTCCATTAATAGAAGAATGGATAAAGAAAGTGTGACATACATGCAAAAATACACAGAGAGACACACATGAATACAAACACACACACACACACACACACACACACACAATGGAACTTTATTTGTGAACAAAAATGAATGAGAATATATATCTTCACTCTATGTAAAATAAGCCAGACTCAGCAAAACAAATAGCAAAATGTCACTTGCTTTCTCTAATATGCAGAAACTAGGTGAGGTGTGTGTGTGTGTGTGTGTGTGTGTGTGTGTGTGTTACATAAAAGTAGAAGGGAAATATGTGTATTCTTGAGGAGGAAAAGGAACAGTGAAAGTAAGAGGCAGAGGGACAGAAGAGAGAGGGTAAGTGAAGGGTACATATGAAAAATTTATATGATAGGCATGTGTGATATCATAATGTAACCCATTCTTTTTTATGTTACTTAGAAATTCACCAATTTGGATTTAGTAAAGGTGGAATTAGAGCTAAAATTATTCTCTTCTAATTTTCTATCAGTCTTCCTGAATGGGGAAATCTGTGTGACCATGTGTTTATTTGTATCCTTTATTTTTAGATTCTGAAAACCTCCACAAATATGTTGTTCCATTTTGAGAATGTGGTCTCAACACCTGCCGTCCACAGCCTTGTTAAGTATAAATGAAGCATTGGATAGTAGTAGTCAATCTAGGAAATGGCCAGTCTCTGTCAACAAAGTTTGGGGACAGATCTGAGTCTTTCAATGAGAGGGCAGAGTCTTATATTCATAGGTAAACCTCTATAGTTTTGTGGGAAGTGGAATAAAGGTGGTCTTCTATAACACTTTAGGAATTTTATTCAAAGGAAATCTCTTGTCCTGGTGGCTTGGGATTTTTGTGGACACAAAGACAATAGAAGAGAAAGAAGAGAGAAGAAGAAGAAACAGAAGAGGTACATTCATATATTCTAAGAACAAAATGATTCATTGTGTGATACTACAAATGTTGCTGAATAAATGAAGTGCTGAAATTTCATACACATTTTAAATCATCAGCCATGCCTTTCTGCCCTTGTTCTATTTTGGCAGGCACTTGGTTTCTCATGTATCCATCTCTTGGGAAATTTTTGTTTTAGCCCCTCTGGCTCAGGTTGATCTTTCTCTATGTATGCCCTTGTTGCATAGCTATTTGACAATCTTTGTAAGACCTTTCTGCTTGGATTTCTACAAAGTGTCACAACCTTTTAGCATCCAGATTCCAGATGCATGGAAGAACACATGCTCACTTTAGGCAGGCATTTGCCACTGATCTAATCTCCCTTAACCAGTAAGTAAAACTGAGGCTAGTAAGTTGTGGACGCCCGCCTCGCCTGCAAGGAAGACGCTGCACACAGGATTCTTCTGGTTCACGCTTTATTGAGGACTGTAGCTTGATTGAGTGTTGAGAGCGAAAAGACCCTGAATGTGTGAGGCACCCTGCTTATATAGGGCAAAAGGCAACGTGACCATCAACGATTGGATGCATGTCCAGAACCTCATTAGCATAGGGGGAGGCAGCAAGGATTACCCAACTTGCGCCTGGGCTGTTACTTGTTTACTCCAGAACCGAGCAAGAGGAGCCCGGAAGCAGGAAACCGGCGCCATCTTGTAATGGCGTTTCAACTCGGCTCCCAACATCTCCCCCTTTTATATTAAATTGAGGACAAAGGAACATGCTAAGTCACCGATCAACCCCCTCCATCTACGGAGGTGAGGATCGAGGAAGTTAAGCATGTCCTAAATACCCAGGTTACCTTATCTCGTGCAATGAGGAGAACCTCTGAGATGTGCAAAGGCTAACCTTGGGTCGAATAAGGGATGTGCCTATTCTTGGTGCAATGGGAACAAGCCCTCAGGGTGCAAAGGCCACATACCCAAAATTGTCTTGAAAGAAAACATGTGGGGGAGATGGACTTCTGTCTCATTGGCTCTGATAACACACAGCTTAACTATTAATAAGAGGGTTGGACAATACATATCAACCATCGACCCAACGATTAAGCGTTGCTAACCAGGCCGCAGGGGAATGTCCCACATCAAAGGCAGCAAATGTTTGAATAATACAGAAGCAATCATCATAATACCCATAGTTCCCAGACCTGCCCATTCCTTGAGATACATGGTAGCATCCTTAATCCAATCCCAGAGTCCTGCTACCATGGATAAGTCCACACGAGTTGAATTGACATGTGTAATGGCCAGTCTTAGGTCCCTCATAGTAGCATCAAATTGTGATGACCAATCCGTCTTGAAATATTGAGAAAGTTCCCGTGACAAGTTTACAACAACAGTATAATTATGATATTGAACAGATGTCACACATAAACCAAGCATCCTCCATTCACAACCTAATTGAGCCAATTGCCATAGTACGATTTTCCCCTATACCACTATTTTGAGAGTCATAAGGCAAATAGGCAAGATCAAGACTAGAGTTCGTCATGCATCACCGGCATTGGTTTGGGGAGTGTTGTTAGTATTCCCCATCGTTGTTCTGTGCGTATCGGGGGCCACTTTATCAGGATCATCTGTAGAGCTAGTAGCGTTTTCAAGATCTTCATCTTGTTCTTGATCTTTTTCAGGCTCTAAGGGCTGTTTCACCATCCTCGTCAGATGAGCAGGCACCCAAATGGGGTTTTCTTGATCCTGAGGAAAAACACAAACAGCTCCCCTGGATCTTATTAAAACTTGATCCGGGCCCTTCCATTGATTAGACAATACATCTTCCCACTTGACATTTATTGAAGTTTTTGAGGTTTTATCTCTCTGTTTTTTCTTAGCCTTAGGCAGGTTAAGAAGAGGGGGCGCAGAGGGAGCCACCGGAGTGTATGGCTCAGGACAGTAACGTTCTTCCTCATAGCGCGCAGCTTCCTCTTCTAGTTCTGTTTGTTGTTCTTTCTTTTTTTCTTTTTTCTCTTTTTCTACCCTTTTTATCTCTTTTTTAGGCCTCTCCCTCTTTTCTGTTTCTGACATGCTGTCTTGATGTTCTGCTAATGTTCGCTGTCCTTCCCTTACCCTCTCTTGACATCGCTTATTAACCATACGCCATAATGGCCATGTACCGGCACGGAGACTTCCCTTTTCCTTTTCTCTCTGCAAATCTCCTCCTAGCTTACCCCAAGAAGGGATTGTAAGAGACCCGGTGGTTCCTGGGCGATGACAATTTAGACAAGGGCAACAAGCAAGAACAACAATAACCATACTAGCAAAAATGACCGCGCCTAGTGCAGGGTCAATCTCACAAAACAGCATACCTCTCAGAAAGAGTCTGGATCCACTTTCGTCCCGCGCTCCAGTTCTGAATCCTCCTGAAAACAGGGGTCTTCGCCGGTGCTGAGCTGATGGTCAGGTTCCCGGGTTTTGGCACCAAATGTGGACGCCCGCCTCGCCTGCAAGGAAGACGCCGCACACAGGATTCTTCTGGTTCACGCTTTATTGAGGACTGTAGCTTGATTGAGTGTTGAGATCGAAAAGACCCTGAATGTGTGAGGCACCCTGCTTATATAGGGCAAAAGGCAACGTGACCATCAACGATTGGATGCATGTCCAGAACCTCATTAGCATAGGGGGAGGCGGCAAGGATTACTCAACTTGCGCCTGCGCTGTTACTTGTTTACTCCAGAACTGAGCAAGAGGAGCCCGGAAGCAGGAAACCGGCACCATCTTGTAATGGCGTTTCAACTCGGCTCCCAACAGTAAGTAAGTTCTGCAGTTCCCCAGTGAAGAAGCTTATATATAGAGCAAATTAATATAACCCCTGGTCTATCTAACACCTCATGCAACCAAAGCTTAGAGAAACAAAACCAGGACACAGCTGTAAGACACTGGATGGAGAACTAAAGCCTGATAGTTTGAAGGATGCCTTGAAATTGAACTTCTAAGCTTCTTATCCATAGATTCCCAAAGAAAGCTCTAAGCAAGGGTGGAATTGCTCCCATGGTCGGTGACACAATGAAACTAATTAAGGAAGGAGTAAATGGGTTTAGTTCAGAAGAGTAAAGTGCTACAGGGCAGAGGGTCAATTAGATCATCAGGCTTTGAAGCTGGTGGACTCAATGCATTATCTGGGTTAAGGCTCCACTCAGATACTAAGATTAGAATGCTACCTTTCTGAGTAGGTCAAACAGGTAGGCTTGTTGTTTTGAATCCTGGGCAGCATACAGAGCTATATTTGTCATTGAGGAAAGCAGAAAACCAACATTTGATGAGCCACTCCCAGGGCCAGGTTTTTTTACTGCATTATTTAATTCTCTCAAGGAAGTACTTTGGAAGTACCTTTTGAAGTTGTCATTTATATCATGTATTTTACACGGGAGGAAATGGGTTAAGTAAGCAAACAGTTTTCTGCTTCTCAAGATATAAGTTTCTCCATACCTTGCCCTCTCCGTACTTTTCCTTGCCCTTCTGTCCCCCACTTTTACTCCCACTTTTTCAACATTACGATTTTTTTCATTTTTCCTTTTGAAGACTCAGAATCTGGTTTTGTGTATCATTGTCCTTTGGACTCTGTATTTATGATGTTCACACAGTTAGTTGGACGTGTGAAAATTCTATTTCCTGACTTGATCTATGTTACATCTATGGTGTATCTTGAGCGCTCTTCCCACCAAAGACTCATCCTTCCATAGTCCTTCCCAGAATACTTGGAAAGCTTTTAAGTTCAGGCACCATTATTCTGGATGTTGCCTGTGGTGAAAAGCATCAGGGTCACCATCCACTTCTGGGGCTGCTAAGAGTTAGGATTTTTTATACTGGAAATGCCTACAGCATCCCTCACAATTAGCAAAAGGCTTTCAATACTCACACATTCACTTAAGTCAGATGTAGGTCTAAACATGATTACAAGGAAAGCAATTGTGATGATAAATCTGGCCAGCTCTTCTGTAACTCAATCAGTGGGAGACTAACAGTGGGGATTGTAAGGGCTTCAGGGAACAGCCATGACAGCAATTAAGGGGATGGCCTTTAAAAGAGATATTGGAAATACTTAAGCCTTTACTTTTAGGCCTGTGGCAGAGCAAATGCTATGACCGCGCAAACATGCTAGAAAGCAATTTCCTGTGTGTCACTGGAAATTTTGTGATGTGGGAAGAGGAGGTCATTTTGGCCCTCTGTATAAGATGTTTTCTGTATCTTTTCCCCCATTTATTACATTATAAAACATAAAGCTCTTATTACTTTTAAGAAAAGGAGATAAAAGGAAAACAGCAATTCTCAAACACATTTCCCTCCTTTTCCCACGGGCTCTCCATTCTAGTATCTCTGTGATATAACGGATTGTAAATGTCCCAAACTTTATTATATATAGACTTTTGGCAATATTGTATACTCATATCTGCTGCCTTTAAAAAAAAACCATATTGTCCATATTTTCCCTCCTCCAATCTCTTTGGCTATTGTTTTCTGGGGACCTTTGACAGTCTGCCATATGTGGAGCCAACACTTAGATCACTTCAAGTATACACTCTCCATTCTTCTGAGTACATCTCCCTGGCAGCCTAGGATAAGTTGCACTCACTTTACAGATGAGGAAATGGAGACACAGTGAAGTCATGTCACTTGGTGGGGATTGAATCCTAGCAAGCAAGGCTCTTGTCTGATCCTGACAGCATAGAACAGCTTCTGCTGCTGGGGAGCTGTCACTGTCTTCTTCTTGATTTGGATCTTCTCATGCTGTGCTTCTTCTTGAGGCATCCGTGGCAACCAGGATTACTTTTTGCCACTCAAAAGTGAATAACTGCTGTAATTATGTTCACATTCCTGACATCTCCAAGGACCTCTTGACACTTATATTTAGTTGTTTCTAGGCATTTCCCCCTGACTATCCAAGAGAGAACTCAAATGAAATATGTCCATTTCTTAAGCATCCTTGTGCATCTCCTTAATGCCACTTGTTAGAAATGAAATTAAATAATTAACTTTGTAATGATTTGCTACCATCAGTCTTCTCCATGAGAATATAAAACACAGTAAGCACAGGAGCCGAACTGCAATGTCAGTTATGGAGTTCAGAACTCCAAGCACAATGTTTGGCACACTCTAGATACTCATGAACATTTTTGAAGAAAATTAATACTGACTGAATGATAATTTTAAAGGATAAAAGCCGTGTAAAGTCCTACCATATTTTCTCTTCCAATATGAAACTAGTATCAATCAAACCCTTGGATATATTTTAAGTGAGTTGTATTCTTAAGTTCTTCAAAGTCTATTATTTTATGCTTTAAATATTACATGGACTCTTTAAATAGTTTCAGTCTTTCATTATTTTAAATTTCCATGGGTTAAATCACAGTTGCCTATATTGTTAGGCAAATGTTTCTTCCTAACATTTAGCTATTATGAACATGCTTGTAATGAACAGTTCTTATGAACATAGCTATATTGTCCTTGCATAATAATTCTTTAAAACATTTGTTCTATACAAATTTAAATGACAGGAGAAAGTTATTGTTTCACACACACACACACACATACACACATAGATATATGTATTTAACTACCATGAAAATTATGCTACTAGCAGTAGTGATTAAAGACTTTGGCATCATTATGCCAATCTGTATCTCAGTTTCTGTATGTAAACAGGGAAAACTGTAAAATTTCAGACCGAATGTTTTCCATGAACAAAAGAATCTTGTTTCTGGAGGCTAATCCTGATCCAGTTATATTGCCATCCCATACGTAATTTAAAAGAAACATATCCCTCTTATAGTACCATTATAAATGTATAATGAAATACAAATATGTATGCATACATTGCACAAAAATAAACTAGTAAAATGTATATAATATAATGACAAATGTATACTTTATGTATTGGAAAATACACATAGTTTTTCCATTTACCATTTTAGAATGTAACATCAGTAACATCGATTTCAATTATCCTGTTGTGCAACCAAATCACAGTCCAGCTCTGGGGCTTGTTTATTGTCTCAAACAGAAATTTGTGTCTACTACATAGCTACTCCTTTCCCCTCTGTCTCAAAAACCATTAATTGGATTTATGTTTTTATGGATTTTCCTAGTCTGGATATTTCATACAAATGGAATCTGTCACCAAAAAAAAATCACAGCATGTGAATTCATATAACTGAAAGATATAAACGATGAACAAAATGTGATAAGTCCACACAAAGGGTTACTATTGAGCAATAATAAATCATGAGATATTAATACATGATACTATGTGGATGAACCTAAAACATCATACCAAGTAAAAAAAAAAAATCAAAGACAGAAACTCAACTATTTCCCTAAACCATTTAAGCTGTGTGCATTGAAGCAAAAGGCATAGGAATATTAAATACACTGGAAAAAAACAATAATGGTAGCAAAAATACAATATCATACAATTGCTGGAACTATATCTTGCTAATTGAACCTCACAAGGCTTTGTTGAGCAGTTCTGGGAGTCAGATGTTACCGTATGCAGTGAGGTACACAATCAATTTAAAATATCTCCGATTTAAAGAGGGTCATGTCCTAGTAGAGAAACATGTAAGTAGAGCATAATTGTGCAGAGGTAGAATCTTATATTGGGGGAATCTAGGTGAAGGAAAAAATAATCCCATTCAGAAGGGTTAAGAAAAAATGCAAGTGGGTTCTTAGCCAGGGAAGTTAGGCACACATTGGGAAGAGAGGCACACACTTATTGGGGTGGGGGAAGGTTGAAAAGGAAACTGTATTTAACTTTCCCCTTCCTTTTATGCTGACTCAGATTTTCTCTTCTGACCTAGTCTGTCACCTCATCCTTGGATTTTTGGCATCACCTGTACACTGTTTCAGTTTTACTGTAGTGGAAAGCTGCCTGCAGCTTTGTGTACACTCAGTAGTATTAATAATTTGTCACTATTGATGATTTCAATGTTAATTGTCAATAACACGAGTAGTGAGTGTTTTTCTTCCAGTTCATTTTCATTAGTTTGGAGGATTCAGAAAGGGTATAAAAAATATGCAGCCCTTGGGCCACTATCATATCCTCCCACTGCAGGGCAGCACCTCTAACCCACAGTTAGTATTCTTCAGTGATGAGCTCCAGTGTTCTTCAGAATGGTATTCAAACTGGCTGCCATGCCTTGATTATGCATGACACCTGACACAACTGTGTTCTCTATGTGTGGGAGAGGGGAGACTAAACTGGGGCTGGGAGACAGCATTTGTGGGTTTGAGGATGAATTCTTTAGTGTGTTGGGTAACTTTACTTAACATCAGTTTCTTCTGCAGGGCAATACTATAAATGTCAAGAGTTCATGGAAGGGTAAATATGTGGAAAGCCACAACCCCAGGCACACAGAAGAAGGTGCTCAGTAGATCAGTGGAATTAAGATCCCTGTGACTTGCTTAATTCTTTCTAACTCTCCTTCCATGAATCCTTTCTATCCCAAAGAGAAATGACAGTGGTTCCTTTGGTTGAGGGTTACTGGCATCTTTCTTTCATTTTAAGGCACAAACTAGGATCTTTTAGGATCTATTTCCTTCTCTTTCAGCCTTCATCATTAAAATCTGTTGTTGACCTAGTCCTAACTCTGAGCTGATCTAGTGCTTTAACAACACCAGTGATGGCTCATTACTGTTCTCACATTATTATGCTAGCATGCAGTCTTTTAATCTATTTTCCAATGAGTTTCAGTGTGCACCCTGTCTAAAGATGTGTAATGCTTTGTTAGGAGGGACCGCCCCATGTATGTAAGAATGCCTAGTAGCTTTCCTGACCTCCTCTTTCTGTCACCCAGGAGCACTTTCCCAGTTGTGATAACCTAAGCTACCCAAAGACATTGCAAAATGTTCCCCAGTGGATGGAGATAGACACAAATTACCCTCCATTGAGAAACTGCTCTACTTTCCTACTTTGAAGTCATCTTACCTAGATGAGAGGTTACCCATGAACAATATTCATTCTCTGATAACTTCTCAATTCAGAAACTGTCAATGGATTTCCATTTAGCAGACATGTTTTTACCTTTGTTTATCTGTCAAGTTCCATAAGTAATTGGCCCTATTTATCCTTTTTGAAGCAGGAATTTTCAAAGTTTAATGTGCTGATGAATCACCAGCATATCTATTGATATTGGAAAATTTTATTTAGTGGATCTGTGTGAGGCCCAAGACTTTGGTTCTCTAACTAGGTCCCTGCAACGTTTATGGTACTGGCCTATAGAGTATTTTGAATTGTAAAGCTTTTATATATTTTAGCTTAATGCTTCAGTTATCTGCTAAGGGCTCATGAAGATACAGATTTTGCTAAAGTAGAACTCACAGACCATCAGGAGAGAATAATAGGCACATAGCTATAACAAAGTTTGTACTTGATACTTTGGAACAGGGATACAACTCTAGGGAGATACAAGTAGGAGAGAAATTTATTTTGCCTGAGGCTAGTGGGGGAGAGCTAAGCAAGTAATAAATGATGATGAGAGAGAGCTTTAAGGAGGAAGTAGTCTTTGATTTGGACATGGAGAATAGGTGGGCAATATATCAAGGGGAGAGGCAAAGGGAAACTTTTTTTGTATATATGCTTTTGGAAAGCCAGAGAAAGTAAGTATATACAAAAACAGATAAATAAAACCTTAGGAGGCATTGAAAGAACTGTATTAACAATGGATGGACCCTTGGCAAAGCCCAAAGAGGGTCTTAGGAAGTCACCTTCAGTTTCCAATTGTCTGCTCCTTCATATGGAGTTTTTAAGGTTTGCTAGGTTGGTCTGAGAAGAGCACAGATGGTGTTAAAGTAGCAAATCAACATGATTCAAAGATCATGCTGTTTTCAGTGTAGCTGGCCTAGACTAGCAGAGGTAGGAATTAAAAAAGATGAGGACAGTATAGGCTTAGATAAACTGGGGCTTACTCACAGCAGTCTGTGAGTTGATGGTGGGTACCTCTTCCCAATACATATAATTAGAGTTATATAGAATATACACAATGAACACTATGCATATGTCCCAAGTGCTTCTTGAGGACCAGATGTTAAAGACTTGGACATCTCATCAGTTGGTGGAATACAGGTGTTATTACCACTTGACTGTGACTTACCAGGTGTGTCAGAATGAAGAATGAGAAGTGATGACAAATATCAATAGCATTCCCTTATTTGTAGTATTTGTAGTACAACTGAGCAAAGATATTTACTCATATGGTAGATATTACCAGAGGCCTACTAGATGTCTGTCACTGTTCCAAACACCTACTCACATTGAGCCTGCCTTCCAGTAATATGGTCCTTTAGCCTGGGCAGTAAGGTTGTGGGTAATGGAAAATGCTTTTTTTATTGTGGGGTGTGAATGTGATCCAGATTGAATGTTTCTGTTATAATTGTATAACCATATCTTATGCCACACCTTCAAAACATTTCACATACAATTCTAATTAAATATTTAGAATAGCTTTATAAGACAGATGGGGAAGATAACTATTTCCAAGATGTGAAAAGCCAGGCTAGGGTCAGACGTCTGAAAATATTTGTCCCTGAACAAGTTGGTATCAGAATCAAGATTTGAATCATGGATTTCTAAGAGCCTCTAGCTAGCATTCTGCTCAGTCACTATTTTATAGCAGATCATTGGAAATGATGCAATGAAGCAGGAACGGAAGCCTTCCCATGCATGCTAATGCCTTTTTCGCCCTCACAGTGCTTCCCCAACTGTGATCTCAGTTACTGTTCACAGCCCTAGGTGCTACTCCAGGGTGCTCATTTAGGCTTGTTGCTAGGTGCAGATGAGCTGAGGAGTCACAGGCTCTCTGCTCCTGGCTGCACTGCAAATATGGTTGTTTTGATTGTTCTGTCTGCTGTTGATGTCTGAGACAAGCAGCTCCCATCCTTGTTGCTTATCCCTGTGTCTGCTCATGATTGCTGTCCATCTTATGCATATCTGTTGCTAAAGGACACAGAAATACTTCAAGGAGTTACTAAATGATAATAATGAAAAAGTAAAAACAAGTCGAATAAAATAGACAGTTGAATGTTACATCCAGTATCAGTTAA
This sequence comes from Cricetomys ansorgei, assembly GCA_026225945.1. Taxonomy (NCBI): domain Eukaryota; kingdom Metazoa; phylum Chordata; class Mammalia; order Rodentia; family Nesomyidae; genus Cricetomys; species Cricetomys ansorgei. Next base: position 10,794,708 of record JAMJFZ010003875.1, on the reverse strand, counting down.
AATATCCTTAAAATAGGAAGTGTTCCAAATTGGTACAAAACATTATTATATTATTAGAAATAGCCACTTTACAATATTTTTTACTATAGTATCAAAAAGATGTCAACACAAGGCTTGATGCAGTAGATTTAGACTAGAAAGGTTCAATTGCTTTAAGATTAAAGGTTATTAAATCAAATATTTCTCATGTCTGATTTTATTCAATGCCTCTGTCCAGGCAATGTGATGTACATCCAGACTGAAATGAACTTTTACCCAAGTGACATATCACACTAACTTTCCAGAGTGCAGCTACTTTCATGTAATGAGTGTTCCTTTCTTTTCTTTTATAAAAGCATTTTTTTTTGCGTGCACATGAGTATATGTCTGAATATATATTTATATATGAGACTATATATATAGATATGAGTGTGTCTAAAGCAGCTTACAGTAGTGTTGCTTGGCTGAGTAGGAGGTGATACAGGACTGTGCTATTAGTGAGCCAGAGGTAGGAGGTGGCTATGGCTGATGGGCAGGAGTGTGAGGTAATTGCAGGGTAATACTGTCTGCAGGTATTTTTAGATGGCACCAGAATGAAAAGATGTTGGTTACTGGTGATGGTCTTTCTTCTTCTAGAACGCAGTGATGAAACATGCATAATAGAACATAAGGGCTGTGAATTTGGAGCAGACCTTTTGCCCATTTAGACTAGAGCAATGATACCAGAGGCATCACTAGCTATCTTTGGGGAAAGTCGGATTTTAATCTTTTTTGGAATCCACTATATAAGTTAGGGGCTGTGCCCTCAGAATCCTGTGTTTCCCTTGATAATTCACTGCAAAGAAATTCATCTTTTTGTTTTTGCTTTCCTTCCATTTTTAAAATAAATTTTGAATTGAATTACTTCTTGAAACAGTATTTTTTGTTTGACAAAGTTACTTATCCATTGCCTGAGTGTCTTGTCTTTCATTCATCCTCAACCTACTTGCTTTCCCTGGGGCTTTAAAAGGACATATGCATTATAGTGTTCCAGAATTCGATACACTTTCTGGGATTTTAGTTTAATACCGTGTTTTCTTTTTGAGAAATATAGCAACTCTAATCAAATAAGATTAGGAAGATGAAAATGTTCTAGAAGCTATAAAATTTTTATAAAGTTACTGTCATTTTTTTGTAATTCTGAGTGTCACATTATTTAAGATCAAAACCTAATTTTCTACATTTCATATCCAAATATTTTCCAGGCCTTAGTCATTCTGTCAAACATCTATCAGTCATATGATACTCTCTTAAAATAGAAATCTACATTTAATGGAGGTTGTTTGCTAGGACCTATGTCCCTGAGATGAGTAAGATAGTTTATTTATTGGGATAATATAATGTTAACTATGCCAGAACATATTTACCATTTTGTTCAGAGATGAGCAAGACAAGGTCTCTTGAATTTCTTTGGAAAACTAATACGATATGAAATGTAGAATATGAAAAATTCTTCCTACTCTCTTGTAATATAAGAGTATTTTAATATGTCCTAAGAAAATTTACAAAAAATACCTATATTAGAGTGATGCTTTATAGAGTAGGTTACTCACTTTGGTGTGGTGGTACACACCTGTATTCCCAGCATTTGTGAGGTAGAGACAGGAGGATGGAGAATTGTTGCAAGTTCAAGTCTAGACTGGTTTAAACAGTTAATTCCAGGCAATGGGGAACGATATGGTGAGACCCTTTTAAACAAGACAAGCAACCAACCAACACCCCTTTCCAAACTCAGCATTTTAGAAATGATGAAGTTCTTCAAGATGAAAAGAGTTTTAACTTTCTCCTGGCAATTTTAGGAGGCAGATTATGGCTTAAATTATTTGCATAAATTCTTGAGAAGATGTTTACTACCTTTCTTGTATTAGTCAGCCAGGCTGATAGGATGGAATACATACACTGAAAAAATGTATTTGGGTCCATTTTCCTCTTCCCATTTTTCCTTACCTGTTGTTCGTATATAACTTTCACATGGCTCAAAACCAATTCTTTATTTCACAAGAAAATTGTATTTGGGTTTGGTGTTTAATTAGAAATGGCGAGGGAACACATAATGGAAAGGATGTAAGACTTCAGTCAGGAAAACTGGATCTGAGTTCTGACGGCTCCTTAGTGCATAGTACATCTTTGTTTCTTCAAAATTTCCAGCCTTCTTTCTTTGTTCCTAAAAGAAATCGGATGCTAGAAACTGCCTCACAGAGTTATGATAAAAATGGCTCTGCCATATGAAGCAGCTATTTCCCCACCCTGGTGTAAATCTAAAGGAATGAAACAAGCAGAGTAACAAGATGCATGGCCATTTTTAACTGCAGCACTTCCCAGACTGCTAAGATATGAACTCAACCTAGGTGACCGCTGATTGGTGAACTGGTAAAGAAGAGTTATTTCCATATACAAGAGACTATTACTCAGAAATAAGGAATAATAAAATGTTGTTACAAAATACGTTAAAATATAGCTGGGACATTATGTTAAGTGAGATAAGCCAGACACAGAAAGATAAGGACTGCAAGTTTTCAATCTGAAGGCAGGTAGCAACAGATAGAACAGTGGCTACAGTTTGATCAGTGCACACTTTATACACGTTTTAAAATATCACAGTGGATGCCACTAGGATAATCAATTAAAACATTTTAATTAAAAATAAAAAAGATATAATAACATTGAGATAGCACAGTCAGTAAAGTCTCTGCCTTAAGCATGGGAATCTGAGCATGACCCTAAGAAGACAGATTTAAGAAAAACAACCCAGCAAAGTGATATGTGCTCACAATCCCATCACTGAAGATGTAAAGAAAGTCAGATTTGTGGGGCTCACTGACCAGCCACCCTGGCTTTCTCGATGAGTTTCAGATCAGTGAGACAGTCTATCTCAAAAGCCAAACCAAACCAAACCAAACCAAACCAAACCAAACCAACAAACAACAATAAAAACAACAACAGCAGCAGCGATTAAAACAAAACAAAAACAAAAACAGTGGGTGGTACTTGAATAATGACATCTTAGATTTTCCTCTTCTTCTATGTGCACATACACAACTGAATATGCGCATCCACACAAGCATGTGTACCTGCTCACACATGAGCATGTATATACACCCCCACACATGCTTCAATAAGCAAAAAAAAAATGCAGTATTAACATTTCTAATATACTAATGTAAAAAAATGCTTGATAAACTGAAAACTTGGTCTGCACGTTGGTTGGCATTGTCGTTATTTGGTGACGTAGACTGTTTACACAATTGAGAATTACTAGGGCATCTGATCATAAATTTAGCATCAGCCAAATGCTCTTCTAGGATAGCTGACATTTAAGTAACAATGACAATTCATCTGTGGAACTAGAGACTACTCTGTCATTGTAGTAAAGCAAGCAAAGTATTAGGATGATATTTAGATGATTCCACAGAAATGCCCTATGTGACTTTTACTTTTGATAGCCTTTGCTTTTGTAGAGATTTGTTAATGTGTTCTTTTTAAACAGACTCTTCCTATTCTTCCCATCCTCCCTCCCTTCCTTCTTTTCTTTTTTAGATACTGGTTTTAAGACAGCTCTTGTATTGTTTGTTGTTAATCTCTTTTACTGGTTTTACAGACACTTCTTCCTTGATTATAAGTCCAAAGGATATTTTGGTTTTACCTAGATTTAAATCCTTTCTTCAGACAGGAATTTGAATTCATCAAATTGCCAGATTGTGTATGTATGCATGTATGAGTGTACTTTTGTGTTCGTAGATCACAGGTTGACATGTAGTATCTTCCTCTATTACTCCCCAACATATTTATTTGAAGCAAAGTTACTTGCTGAACCTGGAATTTTCTTTTTTCTCTCGGCAGACTAGCAAGAAAACAAGCCCTTAGTATCTCCTCGTCCCTGATTATACTAGTGGCAGCCCAGTGATGAAGTTACAGATGCATTCTACAATATCCAGTTTTCACACAAACTCTGGCAGCGGAATTCAGGGCCTCATGCATATGAAGCTATCACGTTACCTAGTGAACCATCTTGCTAGCCCTACCAGATGTTTTTAAAATCAAATTTTTGATGTTGTTTAGTTTTTGTTTTTGGATTTTTGAAATGGGGTTTCTTTGCTGCAACTCTGGCTGTCCCGCAACGCATTCTGTTGATCAGACTGGTCTTGAACTCACAGAGATCCACCTGCCTCTGCCTCTTGATAGCTGGGATTAAAGGTGTGTGCCTACACTGGCTGGCTTTAAAGTCAATTTTTATGAAAGTTATCAAAATTTTTGCACAATCTATTCATTTAGGTGCATAGCAGTACCTTTGCCTTGAAATAGCCCTTAATTAAAAGTATCTCATTTGCTTTATATAACATTATATATTAGCTAATAAGTTCTGTTTTGGTTTCAATAGGGATATAAATGCTAAACATATAAATAACTGTACTTGGGGTGAGGATGTTGCATGATTCACGTTTCCTGTGTCTTAGTGAGAGATCACACGGTGTGAATTCAAGTCTATATCCCTCCAGAATTCAACCTGATGCAGCGAATTGAAAACACATTGTGCTGTGAGTAGCTTTACAATGAGGTTTTGCTACCTAAAACAATTTCTTGCATTTTGAAGAAATTTCATTTTTTAAAAGTTTGTTGTTCCCTATCCTTGCAACTTTTAATTATCACAGACATTTGCTTTTGCTTTTAACTTCCATAGAAAATTCACATTGAATGTCTCCTGCCACTTTTTGCTTAAGGACAAACCTGTGGCTTCACTCTGGTTCTTCCAGGAGGAAGCCTATCAACTCTATAGGGGAGCCTACATAGGAGGGAGGTGAGTCAGATTTTGGTTTATCTACTGGTCTCTGCAGAGTCAACTTCTTGAGCTGGACTTTCATGTCTAACTAACAGTCTCCCAAAGCCTCACTCTTTTAAGCACTTGTGTTTTAAGTGTGATGAAAGAGAAGCTGATCCACGTGAATATGCCTTAGGTCTGTTCTTACTGAGGACAATGCTGTCAATTTTCACATTTACTTTTCTTGTGTGAAATGATTCAAGGTCTAATTAAGTATCACTTTTAAAATAAGCTACAACCCACCTGAAGTGGGTTATATTGAAAACAATAAAAGATTTATAACTAAGTGTTTTAAAAATCTGAGAAAAACTTTATTTCATCTATTCATTAAATATTTTAGAGAAATGTGTCAGACTCCTGGCATAGAAAAGTATACTGCTGATGGCTTTTATCTTTGTAAAAATTATCTTGATTCTTGTACAATTATTATCTTGCTCAGATAATCTTCCTGCCCTATAATCTTCCTCAGAAAATGCTTATGTTCTTTCACAATTTATAATTTTATAATATTAGGTAATTAGAATTGTATACACATTGAACTAACATAGTTACAGTACTCTAATAAAGGGAATAGTAGCCTATTACCCTATGTTTATTCTGTTCAGGTACGCTATTTAGGTATCTTATTAAGAATTTCAGTTATTCACAGGAATCTACACAATATTTCAGAGTACTGATGGATGCAGAAGTTTATTTTTTAGTTATGTTTAAAATGGTTGTTTTGTGTACTCTTAGGAAAAGGGTTGCCTAGGCCTTGGCATTTGTATTGTTTACAGGTGTTGGTTGTATGTAAAGGATGTTTCATTGCTCATGATCTGCACGTGGTACCAATAGAATACCTGAGGAGCTTCTGGCCAAGGAAAAACCCTGACATTAGAGGCTTAGGGTTCAACGTCCAGTATGGCACTAGCCTTGATAGTGGTTCCCTCTGTTGAGGCCCTGTGAAAATGCCTCCTTGTCTTCCTTGATGTGGTGTACGAGCACAAGTAATTCCAACTAAGAAATAACCATACCATTCCATCATTACTACAAAGTCAGTCCTTTATTTCTTTAGGTTTCCATATCAGAATGGATGGGATAGAGGTCATTTTTGCAATCAGTTTCTTTCCCAGCATGGCAGATCTTCTACAAAATGAATACTTCTGAACAGTTCTATCCCAAACAGTTAATGGAAAATATCATGCAACACTTTAGAGTGACTCTTTGAAATATGTATCCCCTGGCCACTTAATTATAAGAGGAAATGGTATGAATTAGGGTCAGGGAGGGCATGCACAAGAGACTATTGTAAGAATGTGCAAGGTATGTTTATTAACACCTATCACTATGTGAACATATCTTTGGAGATACAATAAATTAGAATAGAGAGAAACTGATTTTAAAAGATAATTCATAAAGTAGAATTCAAACTTATACAGACCTTTTTAGATTTCAGGTGAAACTTGTGAAAGTTAGTGAAAGTTAGTAGTGGAAATAATCTGTTAAAATAGATGCTTGGGGTGAGTGGTGCATGTTTGTTTAATTAAGTGAACCTTAAGGGCCAATCATTTCTTTTACTCATAAGAGCAGTTTTTACATCAGCCTTATTGAAACTGCATCCTCTGTAGAGAAACTTCTGTACTGTTCTAGCTCCATCTGGGTACCATCGTTTTTACTCCGAGTTCAGCAGTATTTTATCCATTTCATATGTCAACATAATAATTTTGTGAGTGGTAGTAAATCCAAGACATGTAGGGACAACATAATAGGCTACAAATGAATAGTTACACAGTACAATTAACTAAAATTTATGTGTAACAGTTGTGAAAACCACATAGAACTTTTCTTCTGTGTGCTGCAGACACATTCGTACCATACTAGGTTCCTAATCTTTGCTTATTGAAGTAGTTTATTATTTTCATTTGTAATTATTCAAAGTGGACTTTTGCTTAGGGTAAATCTCAGTCTGCTGTGCTGAACATTTCTTGTGTTGGCCATTTTCTAGTCATGTGATGATGGATTATGTGTTTTTAATATCTAAGTTTCTCCTTATGTGCACAGTGAGAGTTCTTTCAATCATTTGAGTGTTTTGAGCATGAATGAATGAGTTCTTACACAGGTTTAGAACATATTATACATTTAATATGTGTGGATTTTTAATCAGTAGAAAAAATGTGCTAAGCTCCAAGTGTCCTTTTCCAAATTTCTGCCTCTTGTTATTACTGGTCATGAAAATGACTTGAGCAATCGAGTAGTCTTCTCTTTTATGATTCCATCTTACTATGGGCATTGCTCTATAAGTTGTTACATGGACTCCTACTCTGATTGAAGGCCAGTTCCAGGCTACTTAAATCTCTGCACTTCTTTTTTTTTTGCCATAAAACTCTGAGTTCTTTTGAGTTAATAAAGTTCTATGTTATGCGAGAAGTTAATCTTTTTCTAGAGAAACTGGATTCGGGTGAGAGTCTTAATCATTCTAGAAAAATCTAATTGAACCCTATAATCTGAAAGGATAGTCCCCCATAGGCAGCTAGACATTTCAGTTGTCGTCTTATTCAAATTGTAGGCTTTGACACTTTGTCTACAGTACATAGTCAATAGAGGTATTGAATGTTCTTTGAATCTGCATATAGTAGTTTTCCAGTTTTGTGTTTGAGACACACTTTCTGTAATAGTTAACTAAGACAACAAAATGACCACTTACTACTCCTGTTCTACATTCTTGAGAACATGCCTAAATCAAAGTGCCTTTGGTTATTTCATCACTTCTAGCACATAATTGATCTGGTTATTTCAACTGTTCTTAGTGTATTTGTAGTAGGTACAGAGAGTGATGGCAGATACAGGTGACATTAAAATGTTTAAGAACTACAAATCTCTGTCTCCTCTTCTGTAATTTCTGGAAACACTGATGTAATTTTGTTTTTGTGTAGAAGCAAAATATTATGTTGGTCATTCATTCACTTCTCCCCACCCCAATGGTAACTGGATTACTTTGCCTTATTTGATAAAATGAGGCTATTCAAAAAAAAAAAGGTGAGTATTTGTGTTGAAGTTCCTTTGTGAGTAACTTGAGATTATCAAAACAAACTAAACATAATTTCTGAAAGCGTATCTAAGAAGCAAATTCATCTGTAGGCTAGATATACCCACTGGTATATCAGAAGGTTTGAAGTGGAAGACTCCCCAAAGATTGGAATAATTCCAGTTAGAGTTGAAGTAAGCACTGTACAGAGCCAAGAGACACAGCACAGTCCATTGTTTGTGTGCTCTTTCTGATAGATAGAAGTCTCATTCACAAATCCCATTAAGACAAGGTTTTCTTTTGCTGTGGCACCCACTTTGATTCTTACAAGCTAACATCTTTAAAGTTTTTAGATACTCTCATACTTCACTGAATGGTCATTGGAGGCAATGGCTTGAATCTTTCTGAGCCCAAACATTTGGCTTCATCTTTAAGTTTTCTTTCATTTGATTTTGCCTGTATTTTTTTCTAATTATAAATTTTCTGGAGAGGCTGAGAGTCCTGGTTCCTTTTCAATTACGTGTGTGTGTGTGTGTGTGTGTGTGTTTGTGTGTGTGTGTGTTATGGTACAGATACATCACAGTGTGTACAGCGTTCAGAGGACAACATTCAGGACCAGTTCTTACTTTTCACCTTGTTGAGGAGGAGTTTATGGTTGGCTAGCTGGCCTGAGGAGCTTCTGGTTCATTCTCCTATCTCTGTCTCTTATTGTGGGGTAGGAGTACTGGGATTACTGGTAGCATTTTTTCTTGGTTGTAGGGATCCAACTCAGGTCATCAGGCTTGATGGCTAGTGCATTATTGTGGCCCTCCTTGCTCCTTATAAAATATAGTTTTTCTCATGACTTGAACCTTCCTGTAACACGAGAGGTGATGGTACAGCAATTTTAGCACTGTGTCTGGCAGCCTCCTTGGTTAGACCACCCAAAACAGGAGGCATATTTCCTACTTTCTATGATACTAAATCATAGCAAGCATCACATTGCTCTTTGTTCTCCAGGTTTGAGAAGCATTTATTTCACTTTTCCTGGAGCTGCACTTCCTGTAACCTCTGAAAGGGTCTTCATGTTCTCAAGTTTTCCGTAACACAACTTTCATAGTGCATCTAGCTTCTGGTGACTGTCTATCTCAAAATCACTCTCACAATTTAAGCTTTTGTTATGGGAGCACCTCGTCTATATACCCAAATCTGTATTAGTTTTCTGTTCTTATATACCAAATAAATAACTTGAAAAATAAGCATCATGCTACATCTCAAGGAGTTCCTATGGTTAAATAATCTGTAAATTGTTATGGTGTTTGGATGCAGTCCAGAATCTTGTTGAGTTGAACTCAAGAACAGCCTGCTCCGTGATTATTTGAAAACTGCACACAGCTGAAGGATTTGTTTTCAAGCTTGCCTAATCACATAACTTGTAGATAGAAGCTTTGGATCCTTACCACATAGACCTATCTTTAAGGCTGCTTGTGTCTGCTCATGGCATAGAAGCTGATGTGCCCCAGAGTAAGTAGTTCAAGTAATAGTCAAGAAGAACTCAAAAAGTTAAGACTTGGCCTTTGTAGTCAAATACAATTATTACTGTAAAAATGATTGAGTAAAAATATCATCTGTATTCATTGTGAGCGGGGAAGACAGGCCTACAAAATGTATGAATACAAGAAGGTTATGTGGGAGACATTCTGGATGTTAAATATAACAGGAAATAACTGAGAGATTAGAACTAACAAAAAGCCAGGAAGCAGTGTGACAAAAAAATAAATCAAAACTAAACCAAGCTATATCCATAAAGTCTCACCAACATGGCTTCCTAAACATGACCTGAATAAGGTCCATACCAATAAGAGATGATAACATGGTTATGGGAAAAGTTAAAGAAAGGCCACAACCACATACAAAGGGTTACAGACAACTAAGGAATGCTGAGAATGGGAGAAATAGTCTTCTCCAGGAAAAGCACAATTGATTATCTAATACTAAATGATCATACATGAAAACATATATACAAGTAACATTATACACACTGAGGAGGTTGTATTTATGTCTTTTGGAAAAAGTTCACACAGAGACAATCATATATGTGACAACATTTTTTTTAAAGACCTTAAATTTGATAGAGAATGGAAGTCTACACAGGAAGGGTTTAGAAGGATTGAGGAAATTGCATAGTTTGTGAGAATCAACTCAGATAAACCGTCATCCCCAGGGCTAGAGAGACAAGGAAGAGGCAAGAGATTAAGGCAACTTAAGAAAGGTAAAATCTCAGGAAGCTTGTGAAGTATGAGTTGGAGACTAACAGAAACATCTTAGTAACTTCTGGAGAAGCTGAAGAGATTGGAGCTTGGAGAACACAGCGTGGAGGATTTAACCCAGGGTGACCTAGAGCGGACAGGAAAGGATATAGTATGGATCTGATGGCAAGTATGTTTCAGGCTGGGCCATTAACAATGGAGGAGCTGGGACCAATGTCTTGAGACAAAATGCCATTAGTGTCTCCCTGAGACTGGAAGAGAGAATCAATGTTGACAGGAAATGGCCATGAGGAATCTTTTGGACGTGACCAAGATTTTCACGAACAAAATTTTGAAGACAACTACCCATCTCTGTAAATTTACTGAGAAACTTTTTTAGATATAATTTTATTATGTGTATGGATATATTTGCCTGCATGTATTCTATGCACCACATCATGCCAAGTGAGGATATCAGATCCCCTGGAACTGGAATTGCAGATGGTTGTTAGCTACCATATCCATGCTGGGAATAGAACCTTGGTACTCTGTAAGAGCAGTCAGCACTATTAACCACTGAGACATCTCTCCTGGAAGAGCTAGGATTCTAAGGAGATCTTTCTAATCTAATGTATGACTGCAGGATATTGGAAAAAGAAGACACTGACACCTATGCTCCACTTGATATTTTAACATTAAAGAGGCCCTAGTGATGCCCACTTCTTGCCTTTACCCTTTACATAATCTCCCCCTTTTGAGTGGAGGAAGGAGACCTGAGTTGCTACTAAATAATATAAGATGGCATGGCTGATGGAAACATCCATCATGATACTTTCTGTTAAATAAGTATCAGGAAATAATTTTCTCAACAATATAAAGAAGATCCCAAATCAGTTGTCAAGATGAGAGAGCAGCCAATGGAACTTGAGCAGAGTTTTCTACCCTTTAAGCTTTGCTTGAATTTCTGACTAGCAGAAAGGGGAAGAAATCAACATGTTTTAAGAAATCAAGCTGTTTTAAAATGCTATATTTGTGATAATTTTGTGATAAAGTAGGAAAAATAATAAGCTTTTCTTTGACTATAAAATATCAAAGTTTATGTTTTTATTAATGTTTGTTGTTTATGACATAATTTATGAACATATTGTAAAATCAAATAATGTGATGTTCTGTAACTATAACTATATTTTATTTAATTAATTACTTAATTTATTTATTTATTTTCATTTTCCTGGATAATTGTAGTGAGTTTTCACTGATTTGTTTTCTATATGCTGATTACTACTTCTTCTTCTGACACTGTGTAAGTATATATCTACCACCAATGTGGTCAAACACATCAGACAAGCTATTAACTCAATAATTGCTTTTCAGGAGTTTGGTTTCCTTCCAGTTAACCCACATCACATCCCCCACATCAACTTTTTAATTACAATCTTCTAAATTCTGACATTGATTGATGCTATGCCAAGGTGACAGCTTTCCTTTATTCAATATATGGGACACATTGAAATGTATACATGTGGAAATTAAGGCGTCACCATATGAGGAGTGTAATACCTCAAGTAGACATCATATGCTATCAAATGAAGCCCTAGAAATGGGTCACATCTTTGTTAATCATTGGCCAAAGGTATTCATAGACCACCCCAAACACTAGAGTCTATTGTCAGTGCTATTGGTTAACTTCCATAACTTGACAGTAGACTGTATTGCTGAAGATACCACATCCTTATAGTACAAAGTGTTGAAATCTATTTTGATGGTAAACTGGAAGCTTCACCCCTACTAGCTAGCTAGTAGCTTCACCCCTACTAGCTAGTTAGAGGGAGTGTACACACTACTGTGGGAGAAAACTAATCACTGATCTCACCAAGATATGAAACTTCTAAGCTGAAATAGCAACTTGCCTGAAAGAGATGCATACTGTTACAATGATGACACAAATGTTAGAGGAGTAACCAACCACATTTTGATTAAATTTAAGGTACACTCCATGAGATGGAACCCATAATTTGATTTTTTAATTAAGCCCCAAACCAAAAAGCAGATAAGTCTTGGGCCCAGGGGAAAATAATATTATTATTCTACTAAATGAACCTAACATTAAACTGACTCTTAATGACATATTTTGATATCTATAGATCAGTGCATTATACAGCGCTTGTCAGAGATTATGCTTCTTACAGTAGATTCAAAACCGGACAATATGTAGAGAGAGTGAAAGAATTTAGAGTTCTCAGCCCTGAATTGGAGATTATTAGCATATGCCTTCCTTCAAGGCTCAGGGATCTATTTGGAAGAGGGGCCAGAAAGATTTTAAGAACCAGAGGTGTTGGGAAATGTTAAGCAAACAGCATTTTCCAGACACAAGAGAAGAGATATGCATATGAACTCACAGAGACTGTGACAACATGCAAAAGACACAGAAACTCACCCCGGACAAAATTAAAACATGAAGGAGGGGAATTGGGCACAAAGTCCCACCCTTAGCCAATAAGGTATTAGTAAAGGATAGCTACAAGGATGGAGAATCAGTTTTCTTCAATGGAGTGTGTCTTAGTTAATGTTTCTCTTGCTATGCTTAAACACCACAACAAGAAGCAACTTGGGAAGGAAAAGGTTTATTTCATGTTATGGCTTATATTCAGTCCTTCCCAGGGAATTAGGAGCAGGCACTCAAGGCAGAAACTGATGTAGAGATCATGGAGGAATGACAATTACTAGACTGCTTTTTACGATTTGCTAAGATCCACCAGCCCAGAGGTGTCACCATCCATAGTGAGCTGGACCCACCCACATCAATCGTCAATTAAAAAATGCACCACAGACTTTCTTATAGCCCAGTCTGGTGAAGTCATTTTCTCAACTGAGGATTTCTCTCTTCCAAAATGATTATAATGCTTATATATTTAACAGAAATCTAACTAGCACTATGTGACACTGGATATATCAACTACATTCCAGGTCAGGTCCCATACTCAGGAGTACATGCCCAACAGAAGTTGGATTCTACTCTTTTACGCGACTTATATTTTTTTTTTCCTTTTCTTTTCTTTTCTTTTCTTTTCTTTTCTTTTCTTTTCTTTTCTTTTCTTTTCTTTTTTTTTTTTGAGACAGGGTTTCTCTGTTATAACTCTGGCTGTCTTGGAACTCACTCTGTACACTAGGCTGGCCTGGAGATCTTCTGCTTCCCAAGTTGTAGGATTAAAGGCATGAACCACCACTACCTGGCTTGGCTTTTTTTTGTCAAGAGAGAGAATGAACATGAAGTTTGGTGACTAGGAATAAGGAGTATCTGAGAATGGTTATGGAATGGGAAAGAATATGACAAACGACAAACTATATTGTATGAGATTCTTGATGGGTGAAAAAGAAATGTTCAATGAGGAAATTGTACTGGGTTATCTATGTTCCCATCCCTCTTCTCCTCTACTCCTCTCTCTCTTCCTTTCTTTCCCCTCCCCTCATTCCCTTCCCTTCCCTTCCCTTCCCTTCCCTTCCCTTCCCTTCCCTTCCCTTCCCTTCCCTTCCCTTCCCTTCCCTTCCCTTCCCCTTCTCTCTACTTTCTCCTCCTTCTCATCTTCTTTCTTTCTGCTCTCTCACTAGGGAGACTCTCAAATTCTACTTTTCTTTTTAATAGGTTTTTCTTGCCTTTACACTGACTTCATTTTTATCATAATATTTTGAACTTGAAGAGTGCAAATTAAGATTACTTCTATTTTACTTTTTAGGTTTCAGTATTTCAGGATCTGTCTACCTTAGAGCTTCCGAAGTGTTGGTTTATTTCTCTTCTTCCATGCATCAGTTGTTCTTTTTGTGAGGTTAGTTTCTTTTAAATTATAATTTTACTGTCATTTAAATATATTTTAGGCAAAGAAGAACATAAACTCTACTCATCCAAATACCTTTAACCAGAACCTGACCTCTCTACATTGCATATTCTTGTTCTTTTCTAATAATAGTGCTATAGGGTAAGTAGGGCAGATATCTTTCTTTCTCTTAATGACACAATTGCTTAAGGAGTATGAATCAGGGCAGGAGATATTTAAATTACAGCAATCATGACTTTTTAATCTACCTTATTTTGTTTATTTTTTTGCAAATAAGTTTAAAGGTGAGTAAATGTGGAAATGATGATCTTCTGAAGTGTTTCCTAAAATGCCAGCCACAGAATAGTCCCAGGAGCTCAGCACAAACAGGATTTCATGATCAACAATGTTTGAGAGAAACTTTATTCTAATGGATTCTTTTTAATTCTGTGACACCATGAATAACTGGAAATGATTATCAAAATTCAATGACAAGGTTTTGTGGCATGATTGATAGAGCAAAGGTGGTAAGCACTCCATTCTAAGACATAGAATCTGAGAAAGGTAAAATTCCTTTTACAAGCATACCAAAATACTGAACATATGCAAATAGATCTCCCTTCATGGTCTTTTATGTACTAAAGATTCTGAAAGATGATAAAGACCACTAATAATAATTATTTCTCTTAGTAATATTAATATAGCTTAATGATATTCCAAGTAGTTTATTTATCTAATAGCCATTCACCGAACATCTGCTATTTATAGAGCACTGTGCTCTGTGCTGGAGATGGACATGATGATAAATGATTTCAGCCTCTTGTGGAATCTGAGGGAGATAAGTGTTTAAAAGAAGTCTGACCCTAATCTGATAAATTAGTCAAGTTTACTCTAAGGAGCTGACATTCAAACTAAAACCAGATGGAGAAATATGAGTTACTTAGCTCAGGAAGGTGTGTCGTTGGAGCAGAGAGGAAGCACAGAACATTCCACCAATTGGTATTATTTCAGACTCCACATTGAGATATGACAACCTAGTCCAACTTCCCCAATGAGGAAGAGAAAGTCTAGAACAGTCATAAATAACGAATTCCAATTTTAAATGCAGTCTTAGTCATCAAATCTAATTCCAAACCCAGAATAAAAATGACCGCATCCTAAAGAGATGGCCTCTGAATTGTAAATCTTGTGAGTGGTAAGGAACTATTTCTTACAGATTAATAGTGATCTGTGCAATGTCTCCTTTTGAGGTACATAAAAATTTTAAAAGGAAAAGTGCCAAGCATAGGTTATTTTAGGCTTTTAATCTTGATACAATTTTTCATTTTTTGTTTGTATAGATGTGGAACTATTTGGGCGTAATATACATGTTTGTGCACACATGCATGCATGCATAAGCATGCGGAGATCATAGGTGAATGAAGGTGGCTTCTTTACTGCTTTTCTCTTCAGTGTTTGAGACAGAGCCTCTCAGTGAAACGGGAGCTCATCAATGTGACTAGGATGGCTAGCCAATGAGCTCTAAGGATCTGTCTGTCTTGGCCATACTTTCTAGTAGCACTGGGGTTACAGTTACACACCACCACCTTCAGCTTACACTAAATATATTTGATGCATACATAATGTATCATTAATATAATACAAAGATTATGACATCGTTTAGAGATGCCAAATCTTGAGTCCTGTGAATGTGAAACCCATACCAAGCTACTCTTGAGCTTCATATCTCTCTCTTTTTAAATGTTATTTTACTTTTTTTTTCTCTCACACTACTTATAGAATACATTCCTGCCTCCTTCCTTCCCTCCCTCCACTCCTCATCCCCTCCTGTCTCCCCCAGGTCTAGTCCCATCACCACCTACTAGTGTCTCCCCTTCTCCCCAAAAAAGAACCATTCCCCCAGGGTTACAGCACAATCGGGGCATGACATAGCCTGATGGAATGAGGCCAGGCACCAATCCCTACATCAAGTCTGGGCCAGGCAGCCAGGCAGTAGAAAGAGTCTCGAAGGTAGGTAAAATTGTCAGAGACACCCCCCACTCCAGTCTGAAGGAGTATTTCAAGAACACCAATCCATACAGCCATGTGATATATTTAGGGGATCCTACAGGTTCTGTCTATGACTTCAGTCTCTGTGGGCCCTTAGGAGTGTTAGTCAGTTGACATTGTGGGGCTTGTTCTCCTGATGTCCTCAGCTCCTCTGGTTTCCACCATCCCTCCTCTCCCTCTTCTGTGGGGTTCCCGAATCTCTGCATAATGTTTGGCCCTGGACCTCTCTATATGCTCCTCTCAGTTGCTGAGTGGGGACTCTTTTGGTGAAGACTGGGTTAAGTACTGATCTATGAGCAGAGTGTAACATCATTAGACATTGTTTCTGGGTTATCCAGTCTCTGGTTCCTGGCCTGTCCTGCAGTTTCAGGCATGGAGTTCTGTCTTTCCATTGTCAGTAAGGATCTTGCAGGGCAGATAGGCCATTGTAGTAGTAATTCACAGGAATCTATGAGGGAGACTCTAGCAAGGATCCATAGTAATTGGGGATAGGGAGCCTGTGGCCAGGCATTGTTTCCAGTGGTGAGACTGGAAACCATCCCAGTCACAAAACCTCTGAGCCTCAACTCTCTTGTTCCCACATTTTGAGCTATGGAGAAATTCACAAGTTAACTATTCACAATTTGACTTGTAGCATAATGTCTAGGCTGCCTTCTGAAAACACGTGACAAGTCTTTTCCAATCGTTTTAATATTCTACACACTAGTTATGGGTCACCAGAAGCTGATATATTTTCAGTAGCTTCAGGATTTCTCAGATACCATAGTTTCACAGATCATTTTCCTAATTTATCTTTAAGTATTGCTTGAAAAATAAAAGAATTGTGTACATAAGAGTGTAAGAAGCATACCTAACTCATTTAAATGCCATGTTCTCAGTCATACGTTCCAGAAACTTATAACTCACTTTATACTGTCAGAGAATTGTCCCCACTAATGCTCTATCCTGTCTTGCCTTGGATAGAGTTTAGTATTTCAACAAAACAAAATTAGTTTTGCATATTACTCAAAGCATGTGTCCCTAAATCTATACTTCAGCTGGTGTGACACACCCATGAGCCATATACCCACTATTCTTCAAGTCTATGATATATTTTGTTTTGCTTTTGTTTGTTTTGCTTTTGTTTTCTTCTGATTCCAAGTGATTTTATTTTAATTTTATTCTTTGGCTTATTTTCTTAGTGACATCACAAAAGGAATACGTACATCTTGCACTGAAGCGGGCACAGTATCTTTCCTTTCTTGGTTGTATCTTGGGCTTAGTCATGTTAAATGCTTTTTTGACCAATGCGACATTAGCAGATGTGATGAAAGCAAAGACTTCACACTTCCTTTCCTCAATTGTTTGACCTATGTGCTTTGGTTATCTTCTGAAAGAAGAGTATTTTCCCAAGGAGCCCTTTGTCCTACAACAGGTGGTAATAGACCCACACAGCTTTGGGCAGTCTACAGCTCTGATAGTGAGGAAATAACCTTTGTTAAATGTACACTATATTCATAGTCACCAGGATTTAGTGGTTCTTCATTAAACAGCTTCATCATAGCAAGAGCTCCACTGATAAAATTACATTATACTGTTTGAATACTGATTGACCTCATAATATAATTCTTATTACCATGCCTAGACAGTTGTCTGCTAGGATTTAAATTGTGTTTCTGTGAAAAGGTAAACTGCGGTTCTAACCTCTGGTTCCTCAAATGTAATTTTATTTGGAAATACAATACAGATGCAATGAAGTTATCGTGAGACCATACAATCAGAGAGGGCCCTACTCCAATGTGATTAATGTCCCTTCAGGAACAGCAACATAGAAACATGGAGAGAATATGACACATGACGACAAAGGCAGAGAACACTGTGATGCAGCTGCAAGCCAAGGAATGCTATCAGCACTGCTGAGCCCAACTGGAAACTGGGCAGAAACAAAGAGGGATCCTATCCAGGGCCCCCAGAGGTAGGATAGCCAGAAATATGAGATAGTACATTTCTATTACTTTATTATACCCGGTTTGTGGTATTTTTGTCCTAGTAGCCTTTGGAAACGAATATAGTTTCTTTGGACTCTGGATGAGAAATTTTTTGTCTCACCACAAAATACTTTATTGCATCATGCTTCGTCCCATCATGGCCTGTTACCATACTCCATTTGTATCTCCTACTAGTCTTCACACACACAAGGCTTTGCAGAACTGTATCAGAAGTCATAGCATATTGGGAGTATCTGGGTATGAATAGGTACTTTTGTGGTTGACAGAGCAGCAGATTTCAACTGAGAGGATATGAAATAGAACTTTTATATTTATTGTTACATGATTCCATATAATTTCTTCTCAGCCTTTGAGTAGTTCAATATCATTATCTATAACATAAGCACAAACATATCTGATACAGTTTTGTGAAGATTAAGTTAGTTAATGGATCTTAACAACTTTCACGAATAGCCAAATGGCAATAAAACACTGGGCTGTAAAACTGTTAATAAGAACTTTGCATTTGGACAGAAAGCTGGTGCTGAGCTCAGGTATTACATACCGGATGCCATGCAAACTGGTCTTAGAACTTCCAAATGTGGGTATATCTCATCTTAGAGGATGAAAAAGACTGTGGACTGGAAAGTAACTATGTGCAGAAGTTCTTCCTTCAGAGGTAATGATAGTACTCTCTTAGGAGATTATATTAAATCCACACAATGAAAACATATCACTATGTGAAGAACCAAGAGAAACCAGGGAGTATTTTTTCCTGGTAAAGGGGAAAAGCCTAAAGTCAATATTTTGAGGGTTTTTCTCAGTCTTGGGAACTGATAGAAAGTAAGGAAGCCACACTAAGTGAAGTGCACGCAGATCATCACACTGTGTGGCAGTTAAGAGTCAGGAGGGAACAGATATCTCAGACTTTGGCGGATATGGCCTAGAATTTGAACTTTTATTTAAATACCGGGGAACAACTGGAGGATTTTATTAAAAGGAGCAACTTGAAACTTCAATACAAATTTCTTTAGCTTCTATTATGGACTAATTAGTAGTGGGGTTGGAGAAAGAGAGCTGTTAAAAAGGAAGACTACCACAGTTATATGGGTGGAAAGCACGTGACTAGTAGGGACAGGGTGATACTGGTGATGACTGCTACAGGCTGAACCAGTGTAGATGTTTCCAGAACAGAAACTACAACTTTCTGTTTCTTAAACAGGAGCTGGGGAAGGACTCAAGTAATATGCTTTTAAAGGGTGTATGGTGATTTTTTTTATATTATCTTTATCTCTTTAAACTAAAATGTAATTAGACCACCTCCGTCTCCCCCTCCAACCTCTCCCATGTACCCCACTTGCTGTCTTTAAATTTCATGGTCTCCCTTAGATCAGTTCTCTTCTGAGTCACTTCACTTGCGGTTTCTCATTGTCTCCCCTTTTGTCAGCTACAACAGTGTTACCAAACCCCTAATAGTAGTTAAGTTAACTCAACAGCTGGCCACCCCACTCTGCCATGCCTTTCCTACCATGATAAAGTGAAGTACCAGTCAGAGTACAGACATATTTCTTAAAATTGTTTCCTGTCAGGTTTTTTTTTTTTTTTGTCACAGAAATAAGAAAAACATCAAATATACTTGTCTTTTTTTTTTTTATGATAGCCACTCTGATTGGCATAAGATGGCATTTTTTTAGAGGAGCATTAATTCACATTTACCTGATCAGCCATTTGGCTTTGAAAATAATATATGGATGTGCAGCATGCCCATTTGTTCACCATCCTACTATCATTCAGAGTCCATAAGTCACAGTAGACATCATATCTCCTACAGGTAAAGAAAGATTTATTACCTGGCTTCAGAGACTAACTTGCCAGACCTGTTCTAGAGAGAGTGGCAATTCAGAAAAAGGCTACTCCCTTCTTTAACATTTTTTTCTTTCAAATTGAGAGGACAAACATTTCCTTATCTTTTCCAGATCTGAACTTATGCAGACAGACTATTTCACAGTCTCATCCATGCTGTTCTATTGTGTTACCTCAGCCAGAGAATTCTATCTCCACGTGTTCCTGTCCATAAGTATTCTATAATAAGACCCCAAAGCTAAGACACTTTACTAGAACCTTGGGAATGAGGTAAGGCTCGTAGACACTGGTGCTATTTACAACAGAAAATAAAACTGAGTTCTTGGAGGTAATTGTAAATGTTTGATTTTTTTTATTTACAAGGAAATCCCTTGAATGACTTTGGCTAACCTCGAGTCTAATCCTCTATCACAGTGCTCTTATGTTTCCTTTTCCCCTTTCTGCTTTTCGACCCCTGTTGTTCCTCATCCCAGGATTCAGGTTCCTTGGTCTCACTGAATGGCTGAGCTGGTTTCTGTCATTGCATTTCTGTCAATGCTATGATAGGTTTCATCGTCTACTTCCTAACAAATTTACTAGGGTTTCAACTTCAACTAAAACGACTTCTTTCTCAAGAAAAATCCAGTTTACAATTAGATTTTATCTTACCACTGAAATGAATGGGGAATCTTCGGCACTGATTTCTTATGCACCCCATCTTGTCAAAACCACAGCATTGCTCTAATGCAAGGCACTGTTGATTCTCTAGTACACATCACGTGAATGCTAGAGATGTGATGCACAGTGCAATACCTGATTCACTTTGAGCTCTGTTGTTTAATACCTCGCATTACAGATTTTTCCAAAGTCACACTGTTAAATACAATCCAATTATGCTTCTCTGATACTAATTTTTCAAGCTATTTTACTGCATCACAGGTTTCTTGTTTTTTAATTAAATTTATTGAATCTGGCTCATCTTTCACAGAACACAAGATACAAACCAGGAGAAAATGTATCATTTTTTTTTCTAGAGCGCAAGAAAATAACAGTATTAGTTGATATTTTTAGTCACTTTCAACTGCTGGGCCAGATTGTAGAGAAAGGGAAAATGACGGATATCGTATTACTGTTCCAAAAAGGACCATAAACCACGTGAGTGGTTCTCCTTCAGCTAGTGTACAAAGCAGGTGTAGGGGGAAATGAGAAACAATCTTGTGGGCTCCAGTGAGGAAACACTTCAAAAAATATCATTTGATTAAGAACCAGCCCGCATGATTCAATGAGGAGGTGGAGGTATTGCCTTGGAGAGCGTCAGCTCAAGAAATACTAAATGCCTGTAGCAGTGTCGTGGGGACGGGGGCTAAAAACAGCTTGGAGAATGGCAAACTTTCTGAACAACATGGCAACAGCAAGTGTCCATAAATGGCAACTTCACTCTCTATAGATGAGTGGGAAACAGCAGAGGGTCATTTTTAGATGGCTTGTTTTTTTTTAATTTTTTTTTTTTATGTCAGTGGAGTGAAGTGATGCCTTCAGAGATATTAAGGAGGATGAAAAGGTGTTGGTGACGAAAGAACACTTATTAAAATAGGCTGGCACCAGGGCGTGGTAACCTGATGAAGACCATTGGACGACTAAAGAGTGCTGCTAACACCTGGAAAATGGTTCTGTTAGGCAATTATCTAGAATAGACCCTCTTTTCTGTGTGGCATACTGGAGAGAAACAGTGCTCTCTTCATCAGCAGGCCTTTTGAAGTATCATTCATTATTTCCAGGTGGAAGAAACTCTGTGTTAACTAGATATCTGAAGATCAGGGGATTTGGGGGCAATTATATCTTCTGATTATTTATAAGTTATTTATATTAGTCCATGATTAAGCACATTTCCTTTTCTGCCTTGAAGATATTGCCATGTGTCAATTTTCTTTAGGATAATAAAGATTCCTTTATTAATTCAGTAGATTTTCATGGAGGCGTGGATGGCATAAATCAAAATAGGGACACCCCAGTCCTTATAACGTGCAAGAAATAATAAGGGAGGGGGAAAGGAGCAGAAAGTACTTGAGATATCTTCAGGTTGAAGGAAAAAGTTAAAAATGTCTTGGAAGTTTATCTAAGAACCTTAAGCCAGTATCTTTTCTGGTCATCACACTCCATCTCTTAAGCACAGAAAGAAAACCTCACCAGATTTAAAGCTCCAACTAGATAGATTAAAGAATCCAATTAGCTAGACTTCAGTTGGCTGAAATTTGTATGTATTAACATATAGGGCTGGTGAGATGTCTCGGCAGATAACACTGTTCGTTGCTCTACAGTGCAAGTATGATGACCTAAGTTTGATCCCTAGAATGTGTGTAAAAACGGAAGGAGAGAACAGTTTCCACAGCGTTGATTTTTGAATTCCACCTGTGCACTGTGGCATGCATTCTCATACACATATCTTATATACATCAATAATAGTAAGTAAAAGAAAGCATTTAAAGTATAGTAAAAATGCTATCAAGTTCTGGTTCAATGGGTTTATTTCTTGAGTTATTTTTTGTAGACTAGCTTGGTTCCAGTAGTAACAACTTCTTATTAAAATGGAATAAAATATGTCCTATTTTTTTTTTTCGAAATGAGAAGAAAACAGGCAATCCTGTAGCAAATAATAGGTTCATGGAAAACTTAAATGACAATGCTATTTTGTAGGAAACAAAAGGTGTCTAGATTTGCAATAAATATCATGTTAAGAATATGCACAATTTTCACTTTTATATGAGATAGTGTTTGTATTGTGCTAAATTACTTTATGTAAGACAGCCTGTAATTGCTGTTGTTGAGCATTGACCTATCAAAGGAAACTCATTGGATAAGGACCGCTTAGTAGTTTTCAAAGTACTCCACTCCCCCCTCCTTTTGCATTCTTTAATGAAGCAAGACAACAAATATAGACCTTTGCTTTTAAATTATGAATAGGTAGATGTAGCTATGTGGAGATAACTTCACATTGGCGCAGCTACCTTTAGTGATCAGAAGGGGATACTGGAGCCCTTGGAGCTAGAGTGAGGTTGCGAGGTGCCAGAGTGGGTGCTAGGAACTAAACTGCTACAATTGCATTATGTGCCAGCTCTCAGCCCCGACATGACAAATTTAGAGAAACAAATTTATATTTTGTGCTTTCTTCTCTCCCTTGTGTCACTTTATGCACTTGACTTCCAGGGAGTCCTGATCTCTCCTTCACTCAGCAAATTCTTCTGCTATGGACCTCTGTCTTCTATATTACAAAATCTACATTCATATGTATATGTGAGTGCGTGTGTGTGTGTGTGTGTGTGTGTGTGTGTGATAATAAAATAGTACACAGAAGTTTACTATACACAAGACACTAAACGATATCTACACCTATGCAGCACACTTAACCACACTGATTAGGCCTCTTTGTAAAATTTTGCCACCAGAGCGCTCACTCACTGGGTATTAACTGCTATGTGAAACATAGTCTATCAAGCATTGAGTGAGAATTGAGTCCCCAGATGAATAAAGCTTTAAGCCCAGAATGCAAGGCAAGATTGACTCTGGATCCTTTCACATAAGGCTAGAAGATATAGTGTTGCTTAATAATCTGCCTTACTTAGCAGTATGGTTGTCTGAACAAGACCCATAGAAGAAAACCACCAGTGGAGATGCTGATTGTGGCTAGAGAAAATTCCATAAAGTCTTACTTTTAGATGGTCAATGGGTAATGGTGGTCAATGTTTTCTGAGAGAGGAAGAATTGGTTTTCTCCAGAAGCAAGCTTCTGTTTAGGTTGTTCAATACAAAATGGGCAGTCAGCAGCGTATTTGTGTATATGAGTAACACTAAAGGTACTTAGTAAGCTAGTGGAGGGGGGAGAGAAACAGACAGATACACTCACATACACATATGCAACAATAATAATCAAAGAGGAAGAGGTCATGAATTTGAGAGGAAGTGCCATGCTTTAGAAACTCCTCCCTGCTTCTTCCAGCTTCTGGTGGTTGTCAGCAAACATTAGTGCAAGTTGGCTTATGGAAACATGACTCCAACCTCTGCCTGTACCTTTACATGGCCTTTTTGTGCCTCTCTTTACTTAAACATCCAAATTTCAATTTCTTCCATTGGGACACTATTCACAGGGAATTTAAGTCATTCCTTAATCCACATTTTAACATATGAGAACCAATTTTGATATAAGGTCATAGTAACAGAGTCCAAGAGTTAGGACTCAGCTGAGGAGACGCAGTTTCAACCTACAATACACAGCTGAGACTTAGGATTGTTGTTCCCCGGGGGGTGGGGGAAATGAAAACCACTGGACTGGTGCCGAATTCCCAAACAGCCTGATCAATAAAATCGTCTAAGGTACTTCCTCAACAGAGTTCTTTAGCCCCACCTGTTCTACTGATTCAGACTCCCAAATTCTGTGTTTCTATCAAGTTTTATGATTGATTAATCAGGTTCATCATATACACTGAGCCAGAACTAAGGGTTGCTTTGGAAACCAGACTGAATGCAGCAGATAGAGCATGTTGTAACAGTGACTACTAGAAATGTTAAAAGCCATTCTTTTCCTAGTGGTGTATTCAGGTTTCCCACAGTGCAGGCACCTGGGTCAAATCCCAGAAGCAAGTTTCTAGGCACTCCTCTTTCACCAGGAAGCAGATCCCTCACCTCTGTTTTCTAGGAGTCTAGCCTAGAGCTCACACAGATTCTAGTCCTACTGGAAGGCTTCAGTGCACAGGGATCAGGGAAACCTTGATCTGAAGGGTAAGCTGTTGGGGCCAAGTGTGCTCTGCAGGTGAGGTCGCTGTGAACCTCATTCTGACAGCTGAGGAAGAGATGCCTGCTGCAGCAGCTGCCCTGAGATTCCTCATTAGGGTTGCCTCCACCTTGAGCACACGTGTGGGAGCAAGCGAGGGAAGTCAGCACAGGAGAGCTGCCGGCCTAATGGGCGGATGGGCCGCAGGGGAGGGAAGGCATGCTGTTGGTGACTCAGAGTCAGCAAGAGTCAGCAGGAAGTTGGATTTAAGACGTACTGCCAGGTACTTTTCCATCCTCCCTCCTCCTTTCCCCTCTCCCCACCAAGATCCTGTGGTCCAGGATGCCAAAACGCGCACAGGCCAAACTCAGCTTGCTTTCTAGAGCTGCACAAACCGTTCAGACTGATTCGAGCTGGCCAAAATAAAACCACCGAAGAATCTGTCGGAGCTCAATGAATAATGTACAGGGCTGCTTATGCAGGTGGCTGTTTTGACTGATGGATTGGAGCAGGTGCTTTTTGGCCAACAACCACCTACTATTTCACATTACCAGTAATACTGTGCTACAGTCATGAAAAGCAAAGCAAAAAAAAAAAAAAAAGAGTATGATAAATGCTCTTAGTTTAGAATATATATGACACATGCCATTGGGATTTTGTACCATAATTTGGAAACAGTCATCCCATTTTATAGACAAGGAAACAAAGGCTCTTCTTCTGTACTGTTGGAAAACTGTAGAACTGAACGTTCGTGCTACTGTGTCTGGTTGGTAAGCCATGAAGTGAAAGCTAGGTCAGGCTCTTTTCCTCCAAAGTCTTCCCAGCACTGAATGTCTCTCTGCATCCCTCTGCACTCAAGTCAGCTCATATTGGTTTCCTTTTGTCTCTTCCTGTCTTATCTGTTCTTTGGAACCATATGCAATAAACAAGGAGACTTGAGTCTGGAATCGGACAGTTACAATTCCATTGCCGTCCCAGCAGTGCCAATCAGACATATTGATTAATTTTCCTATATTTGTGTGGCAGTGATGAGAATTACTTAAAAGATAGCTATGAGTGTCCTGTAAACTCTGAGAAGTGTCTCTCACATAGATGGCAAACATGTGTTATTACTCAAATCTAACTCTTGAGGTTTTTTTCTTAGCTAATTTCTGGTCTGCTTGACGTATAGTGAAACTTTCAGTACTCACAGTCTTGCTTCATTGTTTCATTACTGTCAGCTTTGCATTCAAACAGAGAGTTTAACTGCATGAGGGCTTTTTTTTTTCTTATTCTTCACCTAATGCTGGCCCTTCCTAGAATGTCAGTCAATGTAGACTGAAGTTTACGTCTTAACAAGTCAAAACAATCACAGCGTCTCTGGATGTAGAACCAACCCCTAACTAATAAATTGTGGATTTCACAGCGTCTTTGATATAACAAAGTTGATTGGTTCTCCCATAACCTTTCTTCTGATGCGTTCTATTCTCTCTTCTTTCATAAGTACGTCTTAAGGATTCTTATTGTTGTTGGGAAAACTGCTAATTGAGATACTGTCAGTCAAGTCTACATGGGCCTGATAGGAGAAAAGATAGGCCTCAGGGTCCTGAGGACTTAATCGATATATTTGGATAAGTTTCTCCCCCCCCACTCCCTCTCTCTCCCTCATCAACTTGATATAAGTTGGAGACATCTGTGAAGGGGGAACCTGAACTGAGTAAATATTTTCATCAGATTGGCTTATAGCCAAGTTTTGGAGGGCATTCTCTTTATTAGTCATTGGTGTGGGAAAGGCCAAACCACTGTGGCCAGTGCCACCCCTGGACACAGTGAGTTAGGGTTAGGGTATATAAGAAAGTTTGTATAAGAAGGTAGGCTGAGCAAGCCAGAAGAATCAAGCCAAGAGGAGCAAGCAAGTAAGCTGCATTCTTTCACGGCTTCTGCGTCAGTTGCTGCCTCCAGGTTTTCTGCCTTGTTTGAGTTCTTGCCTTGGCTGTCCTTCATAATGGACTGTATAATGAAAGCTAAAATTAACCCTTTCCTCTTCAAGTTGCTACTTTTGTTCATTATAATCTCTCTTTTTCCTGACCCCCCCCATGGTGTGTGTGTGTGTGTGTGCGCGCGCATGAGCATGCATGCCTTTGTTTGTATTTTCCATAAATTTTCATGCTGTGTCTGAGTTTTGATGCTTGTGCTTGCAATGAATACTTTGGAAAATGCCATATCCATAGATCATTTCCATAAAAGTCACATTGGAGGTATACTACAACTTGTGATAACCATATCAGCTCCAAGTCAACATCAGGAGGAGTATGTTCCTAACAGGTGCCTCCAAAAGGCCAACATTCCTGGAAGAGAAATCCTGCCATCAAGAGATGTCAGATAAAAATCAATTCTCTTCTGTGGCTTTATTTACATATTTTAATCAATGTAATTATATATATATATATGTACATATGGATGATATATATGATATCATATATGATATGATATGATATGATATCATATCATATATGATATATATGATATCAAACATAAGAATGTCATGTTAAAATGCTGCTATTACTTATGCCATGATATAAGAAGCAGCATTTCCCTGTTCACAGCACTCCCAGGTACCCTGATGAGTCATTTTCTGTAAGTCTCTGGCTTATAGACCCCCAGGTACTACGATCACTCAAGTGAAAAAGTAAGTTTATTGGTATTATTGTCCACACAAAGCTCTGTACCTCCTGCTTGGGAAGGAGACAGCCTGGCTACAGACTTGTGCTGAGAAACCACCCACATCTTCAGAAAGATATAAGAGGAGACTCCTACTTCCACCATGTGGGATCTGATTTGTCTTTCCAGAGAGACTTCCATGCTGTTTTTCTCTGATGCTGGGACCTGAACTCTTATCAGACTCCCTGCTATGCTCCTGTCTGTCTGTCTGTGGTGTTAATAACTCTTACAATAAACTCTGTACTTCCTAACAATCTGTTTCAGTGTCTCTGTTGTCTCCATCCTCCATATGAGACCTTTCACTCAATAATGCACACACACACACACACACACACACACACCCACACACACACACACAGAGGATTACTTTTTCTCTATACATCTCCCCTGGCCTGGTTTGTACTCACCCCTTACCGTTTCCTAGAAAGACTCATTTCGGCGCTCCTGTTTCATTTGTTCCTTATCTCCCTGTTTCTACAGAACACATTACTATTTGCTTTGTTAATAATCGATGTAGTTGTCAGTTTACAAAATTAAGATGAATAAAGAGTGAATTCTTTCATTGTCTCATTTTCCCTCCTTTCCCTTGAGACTCACGGTTTTTAGTTTTGAGGATTCCAAAAAATACTGCCCTTCTTTGAGAAATGAATTACTCCTGCATTTTCTGAATGTGTGTAGAAAGGCATTGAGTCACGCATGTGGGTCCTCTACTTCTCCTTTCCCATTCACTTTTATTTCTTCTTTCTTGTAATCTCTTCTTCCTTAGAAATTTCTTTGACCTTCTTACAATTCTCCTGTTGAACAACGTGCATTACTCTTAACTGCCAAGGCTTCCTTCTTCTCTGCAGGTTCCTCCTTTATCTGATGGCTTCCTCTCTGCATTTGAGGGAGGTGAATACTTAGTGCCTTCTCTTAACTATAAAGATTTTGCTCAAAATTTGATTTTGGCTTCTCTGTTTCAATAGTTAATAGATTTCTTTTATGTTGGAAGCTTTCCTACAATACCTTCTAATCCCTCTGACTTGATTCATATTTAAATATGAGGACTAGGAAAGCAATGGGAAGTAAGGGTGACTGGATGAGGTGTGAGAGCTTTGGATAAGATCTAGCAAGCATCATGTATCTTTTAGAGTCATTAAATTTTCCAAAGAAAAAATAATTATGGAATATTTCTATTGGAAGTTAGGTTTGATAGAATCTTGTAGACCATAACAAGGAGCCTACACTTAACTGTCAATGTAAACATTAGCCAGTCACATCCTCATGAGGGTTCTATGTAGACTAGGAATAGGACTTCGCTAAAGAGTGACTGTTATAACCATGGCTTATAGGAACAGTAAGAAATGAGTTGTATCAGGAGTAATACTCATGATGTCAGATGTCACATCCCTGAGTACAGTAGACAAATATGCCAGAGGAACTTATTTGTTCTTTATGAAGAGACTATATGCCCTCTGATGATGAGATGATGATAATAATATAAAACCATAAAAAAGTAAAACTACTCCTCCACCCAATGCCTCCAAATGAATCCCATGTATTAGGAGTTATTGGCCATCATTAAGCAACTTACATTCTGTACAAAGGTGATAAAAATTTATGGATTTCTTTTAAATATATGATTCTGGAGTAGTCAAACAACAGCAACAACAACAAAAAAAAACCCTACTTACTTCTGGACTAGAGAATTCAACACTTAAGGTCAAGTATATTAGTTTCATCTGAAATCATATAAACTAAGTTGTTTATTAATTTGTTCATTCATTCATTCATTCAAACAAATGACTGTTATAGAACTTAGTCTGTTTATCACATTTGTTAATTTTTCTTCTAAGTTCTATAGTTTTATTAAAAAACAAAAATAAATTTGTTATTTTCTAACAAAACTGATAATTAGCTTATCCAGAAAAATGTTTCAGACTTTTCTTCATGAAGAAAGAAATAAACCTAAAAATAGTTCTTGAGAAGGGGCCAAGGATAATGGTTAGGAAGACTGAGTGAGTTCTGAGCCTGACACTACTGCTAGCTGAGTGCCCTTGGTGAAATTACTTAATATCCCGAGTTGTAGTTGACACCTCTACAGAATAAGAACAATAATAACAACCTACTTCATGGGATTGCAGTGAGTACTTGGGTGAAGTTATTATTATTACTTTGAGGAGAAAATACTTGGAAACTCACTACTTTAGATAATACAGCTTGAGAAGATGTCTGGAGGAGAAAACGAAATCAACACATCAATGATAATGCTAGAGTAAAAGAAGTCTGCACTAAGGTGATGCTGTTGGTGCTGAGGACGCAGGAGAAGGAAGATGTGTTCAATTTGATTTGACGCTCGTAAGGAGAAAATCCTGAAGGGATTGAGTCGTAGATTTGATCTTCAAAGTATAGAACTTCAGAGTAGAAGTGAATGTAGAAATTTCTTCTGGCCTCTTCATACAGCTTCTCACGTGGGAATAAGCAGGGGAAGGTGTACAATACGAAGCGATTAAGGAGGTTATTGCTCTGGTCAGCTGATGCTTTGCGTTGGAGATGTCCATGTTTTACATTGGGAAACTAGATGGAATTGCTTCAGATTTATATTATGTGAAGGACAGGAGAGCTGTGATGTTTGCCCACATTTGTTCAGAATGCTTCTCTTGGTGGAGTTTCATTCTCCATCTATCTTGCCTCTTCTGTTCATCACTGCCAGCAGGAGAAAGCCCCCAGGCCAAACTCATAGCTGCTTGTGGTAGGAAGCTATTGCTATAATCAATATGGACAGGGAAACCAAAAACATTTGCTATAGACCATATTTTTTTATCTTTGAGATTTGTCTGTGACCATATTAGGCTATTTTCCATTCCCTTTTGATTCTTTATATAGTGGAAGGCACATGTTTTTTTAGAAAAATAAAGGCATTTGGGGGTATAAACTCAAGTACACACTGTTGTAGAAGAGTCTGACACTAATAGTAATACTTACCAGTTTCTTTTCATGGTAGTCATTCAGATTCTCTCATTCTTAGCCTGTTCTACTTTTCTAAATTGCTTGTTTCATGTCAGTCATATCCATTATCCCCAAATAGTCCACAATGCATATTTCTGTATTTTGTTAGTATAGAATTAATGCTTTGTACTTCTCAAGAGCTCAGAGCTGTCAGTAGTTACACCAGTAGCCTCCTTAGTTTCATGAGACTCTTTTACTACTCCAGGAAAATATCTGATCTTATTCTAGCTCAGGTTAAATACTATTGGCAATGTAGAAACTTCTCATTGTAGTGTCTAATAGAAAGTCTTAAATGATCAGGCAACAGGTTGAACTTAGTGTTTATATATTAACCATATACTCTGTGGTTATGGTTTATGTGTATCATAGGAGTTTTCCCCATCATCGTTCATTCTTTTGATGGCTCTAGTTTGGAGCTCTAACAAACAAAGGTACTCTCAAAATGCATGTATATGCCTTTGTATAAAATGCATGTATAAGATGTGATCTCATTCCTCTTGTTCAAATATTCAGGAATATCTGATTTCATGAATGATAGGTGTATGCTAGATTAAAAAAAACTTTAAATTCAGTAAAGTAATTGTCCTATCACATTTGGCAGACATTTAAATTTTGGCTTTTTAAATAAATGCACGGAGGCATTCTTATGTGGTTTTAATTACCATTTCCTAATGACTAATGATGTTGGCAATCTTTTCATTTGTTTCCTTGGTCTGTGTATCTTGTTTGGCAAAGCATATGGTTAGTTATTTTGCCCATCTCGTATTGGTAGTTTTGAAAGGGATACAGTTTAGAAAAATAACATTGCTATGTAAGTCATGATTTATCCTTCTTAGCAGACAAGATACTTCACCCTAAAGTATTCCTGGTCCATTAGCAATTAGCATCACCTTAGAATCACATGGCTCATGGTCATTGACTATCATTTTGGTCTTGCCTCTGATTTAGTCTCTGTTTTGGCCATGTTTATGTTTTGTCTTGTATCGTTCCTATATCTAGAGCAGCAGTTCTCAACCTGTGAGTCACCACCCCTTTGTGGGGTCAAATGACCCTTTCAGAGCAGTTTCATAAGACCACCTGCATACAGATATTTACATTACAATTCATAACAGTAGAAAAATTACAGTTATAATGTAGCAACAAAAATAATTTTATGGTTGGGGGTCACCACAATACAAGGAACTATATTAAAGGGTTGCAGCAATAGGAAGGTTGAGAATCACTGGTCTAGAGTCTATGTTGTTCAAAGGAAATTTAAATAATGATTGAAAGTTCTATTTGACATTAGTGGGCTATCTTATTTACAAAATAAACTCATTGTAGAGGGTGTGAAGTGCAGCTAGCTAATGACATATCAAAAGAACGCAAGAAAGACTGAGAGAAAGGGAGGATGGGAGGAACAGTTTTTAGCAATGCTGTGCTTGTCTTTGTCCATTTTCCTCCTTGATTTAAAAATAAAATGCAGGAACATAAACCTTTGCAATGAAACCCACTTTAAAAAAATTTCAACAAGTCAGTATAAAATATTTGAAAGAGGGAAGTGTCCTTTTAAGTGTGCAAGTTTAGAGATGTAAATGTACTAAAAATTACTCTAATAATGAGTCCCCTCATTAGGTGAATACATGTGTGGCTCTTTGAGTGAAGAGGAAAAATTTGGGCACATCCTGAGGAAAACAAGACAGCTTTCAGTGAGTGTGTCTGCTTGGTAGTCTGTCTGGTTCTTAGTCTATGAGGGGTCCCTCTTCTCCATGCCCGAGAAAGCAGGCAGCTGTGTTTGAAATGTAGATGTTTACGAATAGCCTTGTTCCTGTTTTCAGGGTTCTATTCCACCTCTTTGGAGCCCTGACTCCCATGTGAGGGACAGTCCGGGGCTGCAAACCAACCTCTTTTGAAACTTCATCCTTCCAGTAGATTCCTGGGCCTTATTTTCAGTATAGTCTGCTGTTGCATTGATGGAAATGAAGTCCCTGTTCCTATTTGCATAAAGACCCTCTTCCCTTTCGTACTGTCCTGAGCTGATAGTTAGCTGACCTCTCATTTGTTTTTTTCAAGGTCTCTACTATCATTTAAACCCAAGCCAACTTCACTATCTTTATTCTTAGTTGTTCTGTCCATCTTTGTAATATACTGGAGCTATGGTATAAACCTTCTACCTTCATTTTATTCCAACCCTCAGGAGGTAAACATCTCAGTTATTGAATTGCTAGGTGTATGATAGGCACTACCAAATTATTTTAGAGGAAACCCAAGGTAAGAAAAGAGGCCACTACATGCAGCATGTGTGTTTTAGAAATAACCCAAGGAGGCATTAGGCAGTAGGGAAATGAGGCTCTCAATGGGAATTGTAGACTACTTTGTATTGAATGCTGTAGAGAGTGAGTTTGTTGTGTCTTTATCAACTACAATGTGCCGTTGCCTAGGTGGCTTTGATACCTCAGAACTTCAGTGTATTCTGTAAATGAAAAAACTTCCTCCTTAGAGCAGAGAAAGTCAGGTTAAGAGTTAACAGGTGCTGGCAGATAATAGCCTTCACATCCAGAAACACTGAAGTTGAGATGTGACAGGAAGCCAGGGGGCATAAGATGGATATTCTGTCATCAGTCTTTGCTCATCATTGCTTTGTGAAACTCATCAAATGCTTGTTTCTCATGAAGATCGTACTCCCCAAAACATTTGTTTTCTTATGCGGCACTATTGCTCCTGCAGCACTTTGTGTATGGGATAGCTTCTGTTCTCTAGGGTCCACCTCACTGCCCTGGTTCCTCCAAATCTTGGTTCAGCTGCCACTTCCTCTTGGATACATTCCCAGCCTCCCTTGGGTACAATTATGTCATATTCTAAACCTACTCAATTCTCTGTACATATTTCTGTTGTGAGGCTTATTATGTTGCTGCTGTTACACTTGCTTTTCTTGTTGGTCTCCCCAAAGGGACTTGGAGCAATTGGAGGAGCAAGATTTCTTTTATGTACCTTTATGTTTTATGAATGCACCATGGAGCCTCACATTGTATAAAGAACCAAAAGCTATAGAATGATTAAACAATTAAAACTCGTGTATGATACTTGGATCTTTTCAAAGATGCCCTGGCTTGTTAATAGAAAAGTTGCAAGCATAATTAATGACTTTTAGCACTCATTCTTTGAGGAAGTTCTGGTTGTCTTAAGAAACTAGAGAGAGGATGATGAAGATGGAAGATGGTGAAGATATCATGAGGAAATGTTACTCTTCTGCTCAGTTTATAGAGGGAACCATGTATTGCTTTGCTCAGTTTTCGGTCTACATCGAAGAAGCTTTACAATAGCTACTCACAAGTTCAGGTAGGAAAACCTGGTTGAATGGCAGGTTTTTAGACAACAGTTGTTTGCTTTTCAGATCTTTATTGGTGCTCATTATTAGGAAACCTCTTTCTACCCTTTCACGGTGTGAGTGACTCAGTGATTACAGCCCACATTGTCAGTACGCACATTCTTTCTGAGTGAGTTCCACAGAACCACAGAGTGACTAATAAGTGCCTTGTCATGTTTGTCATTACCTAAACTAATGATCATCTCAGATAGGTTACTTATTGTTGAATGATAGCTACCAGATATCTGTACATACATATATACATGAGTGTACACACACACAAGTGCTCACATACAAGTGTGAATGTCAGAGTTTGACATCTAGTATCATCTTCTATTGCTCACTGCACTTGACTTTTGAGACAGATTCTTTTCTCTGAACCTGAAGCTTGCCTGTATACCTGGAATAGCCTATGAGTACTGGGGATCCTCTTATCTTGGCCTCTCTAATGGTGAAGTTAAGGACACACGCCACCATGATTGGCTTTTAGGTGGGTACTAAAGATCAGCACTCAGATCCTCATGCTTCTTCAGTTAAGTATTTTACCTATATCCCTAATTATAAGTTGAGCTTTACACGACTCAGAGTTTCATGTAAGACCTAAAAGGCATGGCTTAGAACTAAGCCAGGGTTTTCTGTTTATCAGTCAAAGACTTGAATGGGGGACGGACTTTTCTCTTGGGGGGATTCATCAGGGCTGGCTTGCTGGTGAGCTGTCAACAGGCATCAAGATGGACATTTCACTGGGCCTATTGCTTGAGGTACAGCAACTGGCTCTCAGCTTTCCAGCTTTGGAAATTCTCTTGTCAACTGACAAAAGAGGGATCTTTGTCTCTGAGAATGTGAGTTCAATGAGACTGACAGGAACACAAAATATACATTTACTTCTTTGTATTGATTCACATATCTCTCATGCATTAGAACGGATATGTCATAATCTCTCTTTGTCAAATTCTGGAAAGCCAGGTTCTAATCATAAAAGAGTTTGGTGAATGTGGAGTCAGAGAGTGGACAATTTGCTGAGTGATTTGGATGTTGTATGGCATCTTGCTGATAGCTAGCATCTACTGTCTAATAAGTAACTATGATGACATTTTAAAATGCAAATCCAAGCATGTCATCTCTTAGATTAAAGCCTTCAGTGGCTTTGAATTGTCTTTGAAATATATGGGGGAAAAGAACTTGTCCTGTGAAGACCAACGATGATTTTACTTCCTCTGTTCAGCCCAACCTCCAGCTTTCTTTACCTCCCCAGGTCTCCCTACCTACTTGTCTCTTCCTTGTCTCTCTGCTCCTTAGACAAGTTAACTGTTCTTATAAAGATGTCCACTATGTTCTACATCTCACCCGTAGTTCATGATTGTAATAAACATGGATCAATGCCTACTATATGTACTAGAGGTTTAACAGAACCATGAGAAAAAACAGGGCATTGCCTCACGGTGCTTAATTCTAGCCTTCCAGGAAGGAGGTTGTAAAATAGGGAAGAGCAAACATAAGACGTATTTCCATTACATATGTGTATAAGGAAGTAATCATTATAAAGGAGAAAATATCAGTGATACAAGAGAAAGGAGGTACGAAAAAGCTGGCCTTTTACACCTAGGAATTGAAGGTAATGTTGATAGAATGCGGTCTGCACAGAGAACTGAGGAAAGTAAGAAAAGCCTAAAGCATGGGGGAAATGATTCCACATAGAAAGGGTATCATTATGCAAAGCCTCAAGGTAGGATTATGATTTGTCTATTGTGTTAGTACACAGTAAGACCACATGTATTACTTATACCAATTACATATTCATATGTACCATTATTTTATTAATGTCTATCTCTTCCACTAGACTCCTACACTTCCTGAGAGCAGAGACTTAATTTGTTTTAGCATTGTATCCTGAACTATATAACAAGGGTCTAATGCAAAGTGTATAGTTGATACATATTTGTGAAAGGGATAAAGGGGTAATTAGAAATAGAAGGAAAGTGATGGGAGGCCTGTGATGTTGAGCAACCCCATTTTACTGGGCACATTTAAATGTGCTGTGAACAGTTACTATCAAATTTTACAGACATAGATAAGCTCTTCAGAATCTTTTAAGAAATATTTAGATAATTACCTGATAATTTCTTACAGTCTATCTTTATTATATTAACTCCAACTCCTCCCATTAATACTCCCAGATCCACCCCCACCTCCCTACCTGATCAATTTTATTTTCTCTTTCTTTTTAATAATAGCCTGTTGACGTCAGTTTGGACTCACATATACTTTTGTGTGTGGAGCCATCCACTCTATCGTGGCCAACCTATCAAGACCCGTACTTTTAAAGAAATTTAATTTTCCTTTCCCCAGAAGACATAAACTACCCAAAGCTTCCCAGTTAGGGGTGGGGTTCAATAACCCCTTTCTACTCCATGCTAGAATGTTGACTGGCTTGGTCTTGTGTCGTTCTTGTGTAGGAAACCACAGCTGTCATGAGTTTTAAAGATGACTTCAAATATTTATACTCTGATTTATTTTCTGTTGAGTTTATAACTTAATTCTCAAGAGGTCTTGGTTTTTCCTTCTACCAAGCACTTAGGGGGAACCTTCCTTATACCTCTCTGCTTCCTTGACATGCATCCCCCTTCATTCAGTTTTGATCAACATGTTTGCAAATTCAGATCAAAATGGAAAGCTAGGAGAGTACCAAAAAGAAGCACCTTTTCTGACACAGATCAAATTTCAGATATTTGGCCAGAATCTACTTTCTGTGACTTTTGATACTCTCATATCTATGTCAATTGAAATAGACATTAAATTGATTCAAAACAAGGATTCTCAGGAGGTTTGGGGTTTTGTCCAACAAGATGGGCCAAACCACAAAGTCTAGTCTGGGTTTCATGGTAGGTGAGAACCACCTTACATCCATAATGTAATGCTGCCTGTGCTTAAATTTACTCTGAATCAGCATAGTAGTCAGGTGACAATTACACCCAACATCAAGATTATAGATACCATAAAGATGCTTTGTATTTGTTGAAAAATTCGTGTAAGTCTCCCCAGAACTTCCCAACTGGTTAGATGACAATACCCTGGATATTTGGATTGTTTAGAACTTAAGGTCAGCTTAGGTAACTAACTTGAAAGCCAGAGAGACACTGAAAAACATGTCTTCAAATTTATAGGGCAAGGATCACCAAACATTTTCTGTAAAAGGCCAGACGGTAAATATTTTAGGCTCTGTGAGCCATATGGTATGGGTGGCAACTAATTAACTCTGACATTGTAGCATAACAGCGATCATGGACAGAGTCTAAATGAGAGGGGATGTCTGTGTTCCAGTAAAACTTTATTTATAAAAACAGGTGGTGGGCTGATTATAAAGTTATGATTATGCACATTTTATAATACATTGTTTTGTTTTCAGGCTTTTATCATATCTTACATTTAATGAGAAATGTATAACAAGAGATAATGTTAGTCTGACAAAGTGAGAGATGTTCTAGCATTTTCCCCCTCTGAGAACAGTTCATGGAACAGAAGAATCCCTGTCATCCAAGAGTAATTAAATATGTAGTATTTCAAGGCCAGCCCTACCCCATACACTGAATCAAATTTTGTATGTTAATATAATTCTCATATGATTTATATGCCCGTTAAAATTGATTCCCACTGTTCTAGCACACAGCAGTGAATGTGGCCTCACTAGCCACTTCCTACTACAAAACTTGAGCTACAGCACAGATTTCCAATAATCCCTTGAAAGCAGATGTAGTAATGCTTTAAATTTGATTGAAATGACCCTTGTGGTGAATTTTTGTCACACAAAGAGGTGTTCATTTATATCTGTTTGCAATGGTTGGTTTTCACACTGCAGGCACACACCAAATTTGCATTTGGGCTTTCTTAGGTCTCTCAGCCTGGAATGACTGCACATTAATTAACCCCTTTCACAGATAAAATCCCCATGGAGTTGTTGGAGTTTAAGTCAATCCCCTTTTCCTTTGACATGAGTTTTTTATTTTCTAAGTTCTCATTTTCTGGCTAACACACTACATGCTAACACATATGTTCGAAACTACAATCTCTCTGAGAGTGGAAAGATCTAGAACTTGATTGCCTTTGAAGTGCCAAGGATCATTCATTTGGCAAATATATGTATATCTACCCCTCTGTATATCACACGTATATTTGCCACATGAATAGAGAACACACTTTCACTTTTCCTGAAATAACTAACTCTTCCTTATAACTTAAATGACCTGAGTGTCAATCCCATTTAAATGAGATAGGCAAGTAAGATAGTAGTTCATGCCTGTGTTCGTAACACTTTGAAAGTGGAAATTTGTTAATTCAAAGCCAGCGTGATTTGCTTAGGAGATTCTCTCAAAAAAATGAAGCAAACAAATAAACAGAACTAGAACAGATAAGGCCTAATCAATAGTGGTATTTAGCACTAATTCAGGGGCTCTGGAATAGCTTGTGGGTTCTGAACTAGTTTGTAGATGGAAGAAGATATAGCTAGCATATGATTGAGGATCACTGAGAAGGTCATATTTTCCAACACTGATCCAGCCTATCAGATGTCATTGGGATGAGGATACAGTGATAGCCTATCACTGATAATGCTGGTGTTTTAGGGTCAGAAGAAGCTGATTCCTGTAGGAAGCTTTGATTGTATCTTTTTAGCAGATTCCTCTGTAGTAATAAGCCTTTCCACAAATGAATAAAAAATGCTTTTTTTAAAACCTCATCTATCGATTGATTCTTGATAGCTCAGTCACAAATACAACTGAGTTTCCTGCTATGCCTAGGCAGAAGCCATGTAAAGTAGAGAACATCATAGATCCTGACCTTTCAAACCAGTTGGAGAAGGTATTCTAATTTGCTTTCTATTGCTATGATAAACATCAAAAAACTTGCGAAGAAAAGAGTTTATTTTTATCTTACAGCTTACAGTCCATTAGGAAGGATGTCAGGGAGGAATGCTGCTTACTGCCTTGTTCTGTTTGCTTTCTTATATACCCCAGAATCACCTGCTAGTGTTGGTGCTACCCACAATATGCTTGGATCTCTTGTATCAATCATCAATGACAAAAATGCTCTCACAGACTTGGGTATAGGCCAGTCTGATGGAGACATTTTCTCAACTGAAGATTCTTCTTCCCAAATGAACCTAGCTTGCATCATCGACAAAAAATTAACCAACACAGGGAATAACTCAAAGCATGCTTTCATGGTTAAATAACAAAATGCATGGCAACTCAGTCAGCTTATGATCAGTATCTAGTACCAGTGGGTGTGTGCTTAGTGCCTTTGGGGAGAGTGAGGGACATTACTGTATGCCAGAGAGTCAGGAAAGCTTTAATAGAAGTGATAGTTCTAATATAACACTTGCAGAAGAGTACTGTTTATACCTGTGTTGCCTAGAGGTTGGGATGCTTTCTCAAGGGCATGTCTATCATCTCTCCTGCTACTTTCCACCTCACACTGTGTGGCCAGGGACAGTCTGCCACTCTCTTTCCTGGAAGTTGCATTACACCACTAGGGTGTCTGTTAGTCTTTCTTTCCACATCACTCAAGAAATATAGCCACTTGGCACTCTGGCTGAACCAATAATGCAGTACAAAACCATCCCTTCCTCAGCAGAATGCAGTACACTCACTGATGCCAAGTTGTCTCTTCACTGGGTCCCCAGATGGCCATGGAATTGACTGCACCTCAGGATGGGTCTACCTGGAAGTGAATGTAAATTTCTGCTGCAGGAAAAGAGCAAGGGACAGCATATGCTGGTGATCATCTGTTCCTGCTCATTTTTTCCTCTTCACTAGAACGAGACCTGTTCTCAGCTCTGCAGGAGGCAGGAGCTCAGGTTCACTCCTATCTTTAGGAGAAAATATTTATCATCATTCAGGTAGAATAATTCCTCGCGTTATCACACAGTTATCATGCAGTCATCAAATACTCAGTAGGCATTGATCATGCGCCAAGCCCCATGTCAGATGTTAAGGAGATGACACTGAGTAAGATATATCTCCTATCTTTTGGGGATTTCATGTATATGTAGCAATGAGACAAATTAAGTCAGACAATTATAATTCAGTGGTAAGTGCTATAAGAGATATATGCACAAGATGATCATGCCTTACCCAGAAGAAGTATCCATCACTGCACTTGGGTGATCTGTAACAAGAAAGGCTTACAGATACATTACTACTGAAGTAGAATTATAAGAACAAGTAGAAATGCTAAGTATAGTTAAATAGGGAAAATGGAAGCCGTAGGGAAATTATTCCAAGAGACGAGAGTTAATGAGGTCATAGTACATCTAGAGCTGGTTTGTTGTTGTTTAATATAGCTAGAAGGAGGAATATAGGTAATATGTATAGTTATGAATAAAGGCAGAAAAGAAAATACTTTTTATTGTGGATTTCAGATCTTCTACTGATCACAAACAGGGAACTATGAGAAAACTTGAAAGTAGTTAGGAATGTGACCATATAATAGAGTTAATAAAAGTCACTTGGGTACAGTGTTAGAGACCAAATTATACTTTGGTGTAGAGATGGAGTCATGTTTCTGGAGATGTTTGTAGCAAAATTTTTACTTTTAATACTAATGAAATAATTGATAGAAGAAATTTAGATATCTTTATAGACTGGAAGAGTTAGGAAGGGGTTGGTATAGGCAGCAGCTTCAAGTCATATTATTCATTTTAGAAAAATCTTGATAACAGTTGCATAGTGATTGAGATAGAGAAGGGATAGCTAGGGTAAAATATTAAGGTAAATATATTACACAAGAAAGGGAGTC
The DNA here is from genome assembly GCA_026225945.1 of Cricetomys ansorgei. NCBI lineage: Eukaryota > Metazoa > Chordata > Mammalia > Rodentia > Nesomyidae > Cricetomys > Cricetomys ansorgei. Next base: position 10,754,382 of record JAMJFZ010003875.1, on the reverse strand, counting down.
ATGGCAATGATGATGCAAATTGTTGAAATCGCAGGAGCCTCAAACCAAACTGGGCTACACAAAATGAGATACAGCTCAAATGATTGAATCATCTTCAGCTGTAACCTTATTCAGGTCATAAATATTCTAAAGTACCACATTTCTATTGTTATCTCTAATGTAGCCCTACTATTAGGGCTAGCATGATACCCCTAACATTACCCCAGCACTTTGTCTCATGATAAAAAGATTTGATTTTTAAAAACAACTTTTTTATTTCATATAAATTGGTGTTTGCCTGCATGTATGTCTGTGTGAGGATGTTGAATCCCCTGGAACTGGAGTTACTGACAGTCATGAACTGCTACGTGGGTGCTGGGAATTGAACCTGGGTCTTCTGGAAGAGCAGTAGCCTGTGCTCTAAACCACTGAGTTATCTCTCCAGCCCCAAGATTTTATTTGTTTGGTGGGCCAAATTATAGTCTCATAGCCTTATTGAAACTGCCTTGTAGATTATGGTCCATTCTTAGAGCTAATAGCTGTGATCACAAAAATGCACATGTCTTATTTGGCTACTCCAAATCATGTCTCTCTACTGAGACTGTATTATCCCAAAGCACTTGGGGTGAGAGATGACCCTGAGTCTGTAGCTTGGTTGTCATAAAAAGAGTTTAAAAGTTTAGATGGTAAACAATATATGCTCACTGTGTAGGTTATTGTATTTACTTTTTTGAGAAAGTGCATGGATAAAGATACCATTTACTGAGATTAGAATGACATAGGTGTATATTGATATCTGTTCTGTGTATGGGTTGTCTTAGTCCATTTTGTATTGTTATAACAGAACACCTCAAACTAGGTAATTTACAGCAAACAGAAATCTATTGGCTCATGATTTTAGAGGTAGGGAAGTTCAGGGTCAAAGGATTGACATCTGGGACAAACTTTTTTTCTAAAAATATTTATTTTTCAGAAGTTATTATTACTACATTTAAATTTTTTCATATAATATACCTTGCTCATATTTTCTCCTTCAGTAAGTCTTCCTAGATTCTTCCAATCTCTTTATCTCTCCTCCCAAACTAAAACAAAACAGAACAAAAATCCCAACTAAAACCAAAAAGACAAAAACCGCCAATTCAATAAATAAAAAGCACATAAGAACATGGAGTCTGTTTTATGGTGGTCAAGTACTCCTGAGCAGAAGTTCTATCCTGGAGTGTGATTAATATACCCAGTATCACTTTACTGAAGAAAATATATTTCCTTTTCCCAGAAGGCATCAGTTTGCAAATAACTCCTTGGGTAGTAGTAGTGGGACTCTGTGTCCACTTCTCCATGATGCAAACTTTCTTGATACCTAACATCATTGCTGAAGGATAAGAGAGGGATTGAGAAAGTGGGAGGAAAAGAAAAATGGGAAAGGAAAATAGAAGAGGGATAAGAGAGTGAGGGGAGAAGTGGTGAATGGGGGAGGAAAAGAGAGAGATTCAGTTCATAGCTTCAAGCCCTTTTAAGATTGATATTAGTCTATCCGTGAAGGTAGAATATTCATGATGACAAACATTTCATTAAATCCCTTACTCACATCGTTGGGTGGGGATTAAGTTTCCAACATACACTTTCAGTATGCCACATTTAAACTGTAGCATATGGGTTGGTAATTACATTTAAAACATACTGGCTTAGCGTACTTTGAGTGTAAGAATTTGAAGTTCAGTGTGAATATAGTAAAATTTACCTGTGCTATGTATTTGTTCTTTAAACAAACATTGTCTGTGAGCTGCTTGTGTTGGTGGAAGAATTTCTCTTTTTATCTAAGCCCTACTCTCTCATTGTCTCAAACAAGGTTCTGGGTATTGAAAATATAAAATGGAGTGAGCCATGGTGATTTCTTACTTCAAAGTGTATTAGGAAAGGGGAGAACTAATCAGAAACTACTCTCTATTACATTAGGTACTATTAGAGAAGGACCCAAACGGAATGGGATCAATTCAAAACAAGGAATGAATGATAGACTTTGTTGAAGAAACCTTCAGAGAGGGAAGACTTTCTGAAAAGAGTTTTGTTGTAAGTAGGAGGGGAAGTGAGTTCCCTAAAGAGTATGCCCCTGCTTGCAGAATTATAAGTAGCTCTGAATAATAAGATCATAAAATGTGAAGGTGTTGGCAAGATACTTTGTTGATTGATAGCTATTCTAAGTAACTGCATGGCCATCTATTCTGTGATATGATTTGAGAAAGAATTCTTTATTCCTCCTTAGTTGGGGGGAAATGAATAAATGACTAGGATTAATCTCAAAACAAATGAACAAGCAAAACTGACCATCACACTTTGAACTGTAAGCAAAAATAAATTCCCCTTTTTTAATTTGTTTCTTATCAGGCAGTGTCACAGGAATGAGAAAATAACTTAGTAATATAGAGAAATTGGTATAGAGAGTAGGGACATTACTGTGATCAGCCAGACTCTGATTCTTAAGCCTTTGGAGCTGGTTTGTGGGTTTGTAGATATAGAAGAGTTTACAGCTATAAGCCCCAGAGTGGTTCCATCAGAGCTTCATGTTCTATTTGGTGGAGGCTTGGAAGGCAAGAACACACAGAGAAATGTGAGAAACCTAACAGGTGAGGTTTCACAGAAGAATAGTGACTCTATTGGGAACTGGACTAGAGGCCATGCAAGTTATAGTCTGCTCATGTTCCGAGAACTTGAGTGAGGCTGAGTTTAAATGGTATGGGTTAGTGTGTTCTCATAGGAATTTTCAAGGCAGGATAGTGTTCAAACTGTGACATGATTATTGCTCACCACTTTTATCAAGGTCCACGGGCAAAGGAGCAACAAGTGAGGCAGAAAGATACAGAAAATTTCTTGTTCTTCCAGGTAAAGGACTCATACAAGTTTCGAATATAAGCCAAGGCATGTGCTGAAGAGGAGGTTCTGACTGCAGTAATAGGAAAGATGTCCTGAAGCTGATCTCACCCCTCGAAAGCTGTAACTTGTGAAATGCAAATGTATTTCAAAGGAGAGTCTCTAAACTCAACAATGCTCAAAATGTTTTCTGCTCTTAGAAAGCAACTGGCTACAGGAGTGTTTCCTTTGGGCCAGTATTCAGAGGTTGCTTTAACTGTGGTCTAAAAAGAGCAGACTCAAGCCTGAACTGGGAGTATAAAATGGCAGTTTGTACACATGATACAAGTTTTGCAGATATTAAAGATGCAGGATTAGGGGGGATTTATGAAATCTTCTGCCATGGTTTCAGAAAGCTGCTGTGATCAGTGATGAATGGCAGGGTTGGAGTCCCTGCAAAAAAGCCCTGAGAGGCCACTGTGTGAGGCCATGAAGCATCTCAATTACAATGGAAACTCCAGGATTTGGAGTCAGAACCACATAACACTCACCAAGAAAAAACACATGCAGAGAAGGACGAGCTCAACAAAGAGGATACATGCTTTGCAGGCAGCAGGGCTGGAGGGTGGTGGTGGCTAAGCACTGTGGAGTTTATGAAGGCTCCTTCATAAACCTTAGATGCTGGGAACAGCCATACAGCTAAATATTTCCCCTGCTAGGTTTTGGTCTTGCTTTGGTCTGAATATTCCTTCTTATGTTCTCATTTTTACCATTTGGAACATTTGGAATGAGAATCCTTACTCTGTGCCTTTGTACATTGGAAGTATATAACTTGAGTTTTTATTTAAAAGGATCTCACAGAAGAATTTCTCACAAGAAATTGCCTTAAGTCTCAGAAAGAGGCTGAATGTCTAAATTGTACCAAAACTGTTAAAGACTATGGGGACTTTTGAAGTTGGACTGAAAGCATTTTGCATCATGTTTATTCAATTAGTTTACAAATAACACATTTCCTTGATTCTCTCTTTTCATCTATCTACCAGGTCCCTGGCCAGGAGTAATCACTGTGTTCTTCTGACGTTCTTCTTACGAATGTGTGAATTACTAATTGTCTCTTCCAGTACACAGTTTTGAGCAACTGTAAGCCAAGGAGTCTTTATGCATTCATGCATGGGTGGTATGAAACAGATAAGAATTTTAGCGTTTTTTTTTTTTTTTTTTGGAAGGGGGAGATCTGAAATTCTAAGGAAAAACAGATTTAAATAGCTAGTTAGATAAAACATAATTTAACAAGTAAAAATGAGTGATAAATACTAAAGAGAGAATTTAAACTGACTTTATAGACTGATAGGATACTATTAGTATATACACACAAATTAAATTATTTAAAATATTCTTCTACAGCTTGTTATTTGAGATATATTACCAATTACCTCTCTCATCACACACCTTCAGCAGTTATATAAGGGTTTATGGTACTATTGTTGACAGTGGGGAAAATTCACTTTAAACAGTTTTCATTAGATTTGTGTTGAGTTTTAGTTTCATTTATCTTTCTACTGATGGAAGTGGTAAACTGTTTTCCTTATTAATTTGAGAATAAGCAGTTCAGGCATCCCACTTGGATGAAATCTTTCTTTAATTATAGCTGTCTGAATTGTATCCATCTCTGATTGGTCAGCAACCAGACTTTTGGGGGTGGGGAATAGATAGGATGGTATGAGTGTATTTTCTTTCACCAGATGAAATATATCACAGTTTTAGAAAATGGATGCTGCCATTGCAGAATGTAAGTTATATCTTATATGACACTGATAACTGGGCAATGATAATTCTCTACCATGAATGTTTTAGTAGCATAGTACAGTAAGGACTCTTTAAATATACGAGCAAATGATCAGAGGCAGGGACTAAAGGTGTGACCCCTGTCATGATTAAAGAATGAGAAATTACTGAGTAGTTTGCAAGGGAAGAAAGGGTGCTCTAATGGCAAAGAGCACTCATTTATTCAGCAAACATTTATGAAGTACTTAATATAGTCTAGAGTTCTTCAAAGCATTGGGTATAAACTAGTTATAAAAACAGAATTTACCTGTTTCATGTATTTATCAGAGACTTCCCCAAATAATCTATAATTTGCCCTTAGTTGCTTGTTTTAAAAATGGATGTTGTGAACTTCCCTGAGGGTGGGGTATGATGAAGGAACCAAAAAAAATAGGATTATAATGTCATTTAGAGTTCCGAATATGGTCTATTTGAAATCATTTCAACTAGGTCACTCCAGAAAGAGCCCTTCTGTTTGTGAAGGACCTTAATCCTCCCAGATAATTTCCTCTAATGTACCACTCCAAACCCAGTCCTAGCATTTTCTTTTCTGCCTGACTTCTTAAGCCTCATCAGACGCTGCTGAGCAATCGTTTTGAACATAAGCAAGGTGATCATTATCATCATTATGCTGTTACCCTTGAAGAAAGCATGTAAAGAGGCCAGAAAAAGATGCATAATTTAAGAAAACACAGAAACTGAATTGCATAATAGCCTCTTTATTCTCCAAACTGCCACTAGATCTAATTGAGACCCAAACTGTATAAACACACGAAGACATGCACACACATTCTCTCTCTCTCTGTCTCTCTCTCTCTCTCTGTCTCTGTGTGTGTGTGTGTGTGTGTTTCTCTCTCTCTTTACACTTGCACACATGTATACTTATTATCAGGTGGTTTTGATACCATAAATCAAATATTATAGGGACCACATCCATTAACTCAACAACGTAGGTAATCGACATTTTCATGTAACCTGAAAAAGAAGGAATTTAATAGTTTTAAGTTGAATGAATTAATTGTTGGCTATTCATTATGTCTGTCAGTTTCTATTCACTATAGTTTTGCCCCAACAGAATCCCCCCACCATATCAAATGTCCTTTATACTTGTATCAGTAGACATTCCCTTTCACCACTTACTCCTGCATCTAGTTCACAGGTTTAGGTGAACGACTCTCTTGACTCTTCATTTTCCTTATCAGTTGTATCCCGTACTTCCTTTTCTCCTCTTTGCTTCTGACACTCAGATATAGACCTGGATTCCAAGGGTCCCTGCAGAGTCTTCCTTCTTAAAAAACCTGGTTGTATAATCATTATCCTTCAAGCCTCCTTTTGTATATTGATGGTAATAGTTTCAGTCCTGAAGGTTCAACTTCAGATCATTTTCAATTCAGGGAAATTGTATTGAACAAAACATCTATGATGAAGGAGAAGGCACCTCGGGAGTCAGACCTGGGTTAATGTTGGCTTTATCATTTACTAATCATTCAATCTTTGGGAAGTGGCTTAACCTCTGAGCCTTGATTTCCTTATCTGTGAGATGGGATGAAGTATGGCAAGCTGAGTAAATATTTGTGCACAGTGTTTAGCTGATGGTCTATGCTGCTGATTCCTGTTTCCTACATTCTCTGTTGGCTCTCTGTCTACCTCTAATTCTGGATGCCTCTATTTCAACATTATACAATTTGGGGCCTGGTAATTAACTCCCATCTCTGGCATCTAAGCTGTGAATTAAATGATGTCTGACAACAGCACTGGTCTCCACTTGTTGAAGGTAAAAAATTCTTTCTAATGGTTGTGACAACCAAAGTTATTTCTGGTTAAACATTCTCAGAGGAGCAAACTAATCCTGAGTGGAAACTACTGTTTAAACCATTAAAATCTCAATTTCTTTAACTCATTCTTCAAATTTAGCTTACTTCAGATTTCTCAGTCAATCCTGACCAGTAGAGGATTTGAATTTTCTTTTAGCAGCATCTTATCCATCTTTAATTTATTTATTTACTCATCATTGAGATCAGATCCTCAAAGATTTGTGTTGTGCTATATTTCCGACCCCCTCCATGTGTATATGTTGTTTCTTTGTTTTCATTTATTCTTGTGGTGCTGGAAATTAAACCAAGGACCTTAAATATGATAGACAAGTAGTGTACTACCTGGTTACATACCTAGTTGGGAATTATATCTGACTACTTAGTAAGCATTCAATATTTGATGAACAAATGGGTTAATGAATCCATTTTAGTCATCTATCTATCTATCATTTAATTGTCTATCTATCTATCTAAACTTTGATGACAATATCAATATTTTTAAAATAGGTGAAAATAGGGCCTGGAGATTGTTGTGAGTACTTTCTCCTCTTTCAGAAAACTTGGGTTAGGTTCCCAGCACCTACCTGTCAGCTCACAATCATCTGTCATTCCAGATTCAGGGGATACAATACCCTCTTCTGGTCTCTGTGAGAACCAGGCACATACATGGTACCCATATACCTATGTACTCAATCACCTAGAAAATACTATGCTAACTTCCAAAGGAGGTAAGCAACCTACCGTCCTAACCAGGTCTCATAGCTATAAATTACAACATCAGCCAGTATGGCAAAAAAAACTCTGAGGGTGTTGTAGTGTCATACATATCTTGGCAGTAAGTAGCAGCCCTCTAAATGGACTTAAGAACCACTCTACAAGAGAGTTGGAGATTATTACAGAAAACCAGAACAAACCAAAATGCAGATTTGTAGATCACAGTCTCAATGGGAACCTCTCCAAAATAACTCCTGCACCTAACCTCAAGTGGAGGTTGTCATTGTGGAAGAGGATGCAGAAAGAAATGTTGTAAGAACCAGAACATCAAATTTTCTGTGAAATTGTGTCCCCTATGAACATCAGAAACTATACCCATAAAGTCTCACCAACATGATTATCTAAGCATAAGGTAGACAAGGACAGAACAATAGACATCTAATCAATAGAACATCTAAAGGCAATGTGGGAAACAATAGACATCTAATCAATAGAACATCTAAAGACAGTGTGGGAAAACTCAGGAGGCCCTAATCCTAGACAAAATCTTTAGAAAACTAAAAAATTCTGAGAGCAGGAGAAATAGTCTTTCCCAGAGAAGAATACACAAATAGTTATCTAGTACCAAATAGTCAGACCTAGAAACACATATGCAAGTAGAAATTACACAAAACAAAGAAGTTATAAGATCATTGGTTCTCAGCCTTCCTAGTCCTGCGACCCTTTAATACAGTTCTTCATATTGTGGTGACCCCAACCATAAAATTGTTTCATTGCTACTTCATAAAAGTAATTTTGCTACTTTCATGAATCCTAATGTAAATATCTGATATGCTGATGATCTTAGGCAACTCCTGTGAATGGGTTGTTTGACTCTCAAAGAGATTGTGACCCACAGGTTGAGAAATGCTGATTTAGATTGATTTGATTATGAAAAATTTAGTGTATAACTGAAAAAAATACATTTTCAATTGATGAATTAATCGTGCCTTTTGTCTTTCTACCGTTAATCATCCTGAGCCAACATACTAGAGTCAGATGATCAAGAATCATATAATTATATTAAAATCTCACAAATAAATAAATAAATAAATATAAAGGTAAATATAACATAGGCTCTGCATTTGGAGAGTCCTAACAAGGGTGACGGAGATTACGTATGGCTAGTAAAGTATTTGTATTAATTTTCTGGGAATTCCAGAACAAAATACCACAAACTAAGCAGCTTTAAACAATATAAATCTATTCTCTCCCAATTCAAAGGCTAGAGACATGAAACTAAGGTGTAAATGTGATTGAGTTTCCTCTGAAGCTTCTAGGGGAAGATCTGTCCTTGCCTCTTCCTGCTCTTGATTGCCCAGATGACTTCAGTTGCTGTGTAAGCACCATCGCAATATTTGCCTCTGTTATCACATGCTCATCGTTCCTTAAGAGCATCTGTGTCTTTTCTCTTCTTAAAGGTGCATCAATCATTTCATATTAATGATCTATTCTCCTCTATCATGACTTCATCTTAATTAGTTACATCTGCAAAGACAGCAGATCCAAACATTCTGGCCACATCCTTGGTCGGATTGATTGGAATGTTGAGGTAGTGGGTCGGTGTGTCTGTTCTGTACCACTCAGCAAAGCCATTTCTCTTTATCCAAAAGACTCCTCTTAGAAGCAGAAATCCAAATTCAGACCATTCTCTCCACTCATGAATTTACTCCTCTAACCTTGATAAAAGTTGTGAGGGTCAGGGACTTCATGGTAGTCTCCTTTTTATGTGGTCAAGTATGAATTTTTGTGTACCCTTGTATTGGGCAGGGTTCTCTAAGGGAGCAGATTCAATCGAATGAATATGTATTAAAGGTGATTTATTAGATTGGTTAACATTATAGATTCTGTAAATGTATGTTTCACACTGGAGAGGCTGAGAATCTGGTAGTTTCTTAATGGATGAGACTGAATACCCCAGCAGTCCCAAACCTGACATTGAGGCCTGATATATTCCTAGAGAGCTGGTAGTATTGTCCATGTGGGAAGCATAAAAAAGCTGAGTTCTAACACCAATGAGAGGATGTAGCAGTAGCAGCAACAAGTTAGATGAGGCTGTCAGTGAAAGGGTAGCAATCATGCAAAAGCAAAACTTCCTTCTTCAACCTTTTATAGGAGGCTGCAACTGGAAAGTGCTGTTCATATTTAGGATACCTCTTTCCATTTCAAATAACCTGAGCAAGAAAATCTCTCACACGTGTTCCCAGAGTCCTGTGTTTTAGTTGTTACAGATCCAGTCAAGTTGACAAGCAGTATTATCCATCACAAACCCCAAATTCATATATTGAAACCAAGGCAATGGTATTAGAAGATGGGGCCATTGGGAAGGGATTTGGTTATGATGACTTTTCTTATACCATGGAATGGAGGGACTGTACCTGCAGAGCAGACTAGCCAGAGCTTCTTTATCACTCTCACCATATTGTAGAGGAATAGCCCTGTGTGAAAGCTAAGCTCGATATTCCAGGGGCTACATTCAGAGGCCTGTGTGGTCTGGATGGAATGTAAACAGTTTTAGTCCCAGTATTCAGAAGCAATGGTTTAATCCCTAGAAAAAACAATGGAAGCAGACACAGGAAGCAGAACTCAGAATGAGTCAGTGTCACACAGGAAGTGACAGCTGAGATGAATCAGAATGAATGGCAGAAAGAATAACTAATCAGAGGAAGAGTTAACAGAGTAAGAGTTAGCAGAGTAAGGACATGCCCAAGTCTCACAAGAAAAGGTGGGCTCTCAGCTCAGTCAAAGGGAGTAACATAGGAGTTGAAGAAAATCAATTAACAGTCATTTGAAGCAGTCAGTTGAGTAAGTTGAGAAGCAGGCTGAAGAAGCTAGTTGAGGCTAGAGTGAGATTTAGAGGAGTCAGTTACAGCTCATTTACAGAGGCAGGATGGGCAGTGAGAGCTCAGGGAGAAATACAGAGATGCAGCGGAGTTTGGCAAAAGAAGCCCAGAACAAATGAGTGAATTGAACCAGGAGCTTAAGAGTTCAGAAAGAACTAGTCAGTGTGGCTCAGTCAGCAGTAGGTCTCAAAAGTCTAAGGCTGAAGCGTTCTAGCTCCCAGCTAGCAGTTTAAATGTTCTAGACTGTATGAAGGCTAAAGCTTTCCAGTTCAAGGATTAAGAATAGATTGTAAAGAGGCTAAAACATTCTAGGATTCCAGGGCTCCAGGACCAGTGATTTAATTAGATACAAGAATAAATGGCTTTGAACTTGAATCACCAACTATACCATCTGAGCTAAAGGATACCATCTAAGACACAAAGAGATGGTCCTTAACAGATATATATTTTCATAGCTTTTTGATTGTGGAATGCCCAGGCTTACAGAATAGTAAGAATAGTAATAATAATATACTTACAGAATAGTAAGCAGTATTTCTGTTGGGAGCTTGTCCGTTTATGGCATTTTGTTTTGGAGTAGTAGATTGAATTTTACAATTGTGTGTAATCTTGTGTAAAATTGTGTATCTCTTAGATTTGCATCTCTCCCAAGTTTTTCAAAAGCAAGACCTAAATAAATTAGATAGAAGTTAATTTTTAAACTTTCTGAATATTACACACCATTGGCATTATAATTGCAATTTGATTATAATTTGATTATCCATTTAGTACCACAGGACTCACATTCCAAACTGTTTTGTGTTTGACTCAGTGTAAATTTTTCTAAAGGCCCTAAATTTTAGAGTTTTTTTGTGCTTTCATTATTTAATCATAATATATATTAATTAATATGGAGTAATGTTAGGGATTTTTGTTGGATCTGCCTGTCATTGCTGCAGTTGCTCATTAAGTCAGAAATAAATTAGAGGAACAAATCTCTCCCTCTCTTTTCCTTTACTAAGTATCGTGTTGATCACTGCCTGTGGCAATGGGCTGAGTTGAATCTGTGGGTAGATGGGTCATTGATGAATTATAATTGACTATTTCACAAACAAACTGGAGTGGTTGATCTTCAAACTTGTGCATAACACAAGGAATTAAAAAGCAGAGGCAGGTGTCATAATTATCTCTGTACTATTGCATTTCCTCTTTCATAGTCCATTCTTGCATATTTTCTCACAAGTAAGCAAATGAATGGGAATAGCATGTGAAGTTTGAATGGACAGACATGGAGAAGAAATATTTTTATACGGATGATGTCTTATCCTATCACTCTTCCTAGGAAGAAGACTCTGCTCTCTTCATAGACTATGCCGCCACAATCATTGCTGAATGAACAGGAAATCATGAGGCTCACTACTGGCTTACTCACTGGCTCAAGTAGACAAGAGAACCATCCATCTCTTGGGAATCTTTCTGCTTGGAACTTAGAATCCAACTTCAAAGTTGATCATGTTGGCCCACACCTGTAATCTGATCAGGTGGGAAGCTGAGGCAGTTGAAAGTTTATAGCCAGACTGGGCTGATACTCTAGGTTGATATGGAGCACAGTTGAACAGTGTTTGCAAAGCATATGCAAGGCTTTGTACTCAGTTACTAGCACTGCAACAATAATAAGACCACACACACACACACTCCCCTCTACCACCATCAAATACAACAAAAAGAAAAACCCTCAAAAAGTCAGTAAAAGCAGAGTGAGGAAAGAGATTCTAAGTGGGCTGTCTATACAAAACAATCAGGCAAATTGATGAGAGAAACAATGACAGGGAGAAAAAGATTACTCAGATGTCACCAGAGAAGTAGTAGCAGGACTGAGACATTCAACTGTCATACTCACCTTGACGCTAACCTAGTTTCTTATACATAGCAGGAGTTCAAGTGTTTTTATAGCTGTCTGAAACAGGGAGAATAATTTGGTCTCTCCTCTATACTTCTTTTTTCTTATCATGTGTACTCATTTTGGTTATTTGGCCCATCTAAGTGGTTTTCAATATCTTGCACCTCAGTGATTCAAATCTAAGAAGCAAGGCAGCATAAGCACTTAACCATAGCACCCCTCCTCTTAACTAGCCAGCAGCTCCAACCTTTGAATGGGTAGATGGTCAAGTTATATTGAATTCAATGGGCATTCGCTAGCATTTGTGGATAGGATTCGTGACTTCCAAATCATGTGACCTTTAGAGTTTTTATAGACATTTTTAACGCTGATAGAATAGAAAGGCAGTCTACCTTTAGAAGCTGCTTTAAGTTCTGCTTTTCCATTCTAGGCTGCTGCCTGTTGTCTGCTTAGAAATGACACAGAACCACACTTACATGGCTTCTGAGTATTTGAACATAAGTCTTATGGTCTTTTCTTTCACAAGGCATATTTCATCCATTTTTACATATTTACTGAGCAAATATGGTGAGTGATAGTCTAAGTGGTGTGAAAATGAGGTGAGCAAAACAAATGAATCCCTTATGTTTGGGCATTCTAGTTATTTCAAATTTCATATCTACTCTTCACCTTCTCTGCCCTGCTCTGTGTTTGGGAGACAGTCAACATCTCTACCATTTTGCTCATTGCATTCCGATTAGGCTTGACCAATGAGAGGCAGTGCAAGAAAAGAGGGCGGAGTGGTGAGAGGTTGTTGTACTGGGGCTTCCTCTCTGCTCAAGGTTAAAACCACAGAAACTCTCTGACAAGGTTTTTCTGGCTTTGGATTTGTAATCCTTTTGTCTCAGTGTCCAAAGTGCTGGGACTATAGACCTGCACTATTACCTACAAGTCAGTCAGGCTATCTCTTTCATGAGCAGAGCTGCTGCAAGCCAGCCCCTTCCCTGAGCTCCAGAATTCACAGATGTCAGGGAAAGTACTTCCTTCTTCTCCCTCTAAGCATAAGCCTTGGTGCAGTGAGCTCCTAGGATTTGCTCACTTCTAGACATCTCAGCATTTCTCATTGCTTTCCTCATGAATGAAGAAAAAAAAAATAGAACCTACTGAGAACAGTTAGTGTTTTTCATATATACATGTGTTCAAGGCTGACCACTTGGGATTTGATAGCCTGTCAGAGAGGTCATCCTTAGAGAAAACCAATTCTCTCTCTCTCAAAAGCCATTTTTTGCCTGTAGTTCTTCCTCTAATGATGGGATCTTGTGAGATTTGCCCTATCCACATTGGCATGGCAACTGGTGATTTCATTATGCAGGTCTTGTTTAGGCAATTATATTGTTCAGATTTCACGTGTGGAGCTTTCCTGTCATGTCTAGAAAACTCTATCAGTAGGTATCCCTAAAGCGTAACTGTGCCATGTTCATTGTCAGTGTATTTAGAGTAGCTAGAAAATGGAAAAATCTAAATGCCCTTCAATTAGTGAATGATACTAAGAATGTGGTGGATATACACAGTGGAATTCTACTTAACTATGAAGAAAAATTAAACTGAAAATTTTAGGTAAATGGATGGAAATGAAAAATATAATTGTTTTCCTTAAATCAGTCTGCATACTCCTAAGAGGATGTCTCTAAAATTTCCTTTCATATATATATATATATATATGTATATATATACATATATATATAACATATATACATATTCCTAAATGTATACATACAATTTCCTCAGTCCATATAGTGTTACTTATATGCATATGATTTCAAAACTGAATACTTGCTATTGAAGAACAAAATGGTGGAACATTGGTGAACAAAATGGGGTTGCTGTTCCAAGGGAAAGACTGTTTCTTTCACTCTCAGCATGTCTTAGATATCTGTAGTTCATTGTCTAAAGTTGAGGCCTCTTGAGCTTTCCCTGTTGTGTATGTCGGTGTTGTTCTTCTTCAGGTCTTGTTTAGGCAGGCATGTTGTTGAGATCTTACAGGTATAACTTCTCTGACATTTCTAGGAGACGTAATCTCTCACCAAACTCCCTAATCCTCTGGCCCTTATAATCTTTTTGGCTCCTATCATCCCCGAGTCTTAAGAGAATGAGTTGTGTTGTAGATATGTTAACTGGGACTGGGTACGTGATCTCTTGTGCTCTGCATTTTGATCAGTTGTGCTTTTCTGTAACAATCTCCATCTCTTTAGAGATGGGGTATGTAATAACAATTAAAAAAAAGAAGCCATGAATTTGAGAGAGAGCAAGAGGTGTACATGACAGGGTTTGAAGGGAGGAAAGAGAAGGGAGAAATGATTTAATTGTAACATAATTTCAATAAATAAAATTTTTATTATTTTAAAAAGCTCTTCAGCGAGAATATCCAAGTATAATTCATATCCTACTGCCTATTTTATGCTTACATTTCAATAGGGGAAGAGATATCTAACAAATGAATATCAATAATGTTGTCACATAAATGTGAATGATATGTAGAAAGACAAAAAAGGGTCATCAGGATGACAGAAACCACTGTCATAAACATGACCAGGTAAGGCCATCTCAGCAGACATCTGACCCTGAGAGAAGAAAAGAAACAGGTAAACCATGGTCCTGACAGAGGAGCGTGTTTATATTTCTGAGGCTCATAATGGCCAATGAATGAATAAGGGCTTAGGTAAATGGTGGGGAATGAGGCTAAAATCTTCTCTATGCTGCTCATCTGTTGAAGATACATATAACTCCCTGGTTATATGGAGAGGGAAAAAGTGTGCTGATAAGAGAATTAATTTGTCAGGCTGCTTACAAAATGAGGACAAAGATGAATATCCAAGATGCTCAGATAATATATATATAAATTCATAGCACTGTGCTTGGGGCATAGTGGACTGTGTCTCACTCTCATTCCTTCTTGCTATAATGTGGCCTTACTCACAATGCTGAATTAGACCTAAACATATTGGCCCTGTCGGACTGATCAGATGCTCCCCTCAAAGGCTTCCATGGTACCCATTATTCATTTATCCAGTCACTCAGCAAGGACCAGGATACATTTTATCACTATTTTCATAGTCCTGTCTGTATGATCTTTATGTATTTCCCCCATACTAGGCTGTAATCTCTACAAGAACAATGCCTCTTGGTATTTTGTTCTCCTTT
The DNA here is from genome assembly GCA_026225945.1 of Cricetomys ansorgei. NCBI lineage: Eukaryota > Metazoa > Chordata > Mammalia > Rodentia > Nesomyidae > Cricetomys > Cricetomys ansorgei. Next base: position 10,739,263 of record JAMJFZ010003875.1, on the reverse strand, counting down.
GGATATCCAGGTTCTAGTGTGAAGACTGGCCTAATACAAATATTTTACAAAGAGTGACTAGAAGAAATAGGAACACTATCTACCGTTTCTTCAACAGGACTTTAATCTCATGTAGACTTCCTCCTGGGGAATCCAAATGCCGTTAGTAAACATCAGTTTCATCATAATGGACTCTATGTAAAACTTTACATTTACTTCTATGGTGTGTACAAAGAAGATAACCCTGTGAAGACAAGGCTTATTTTGCTTTTTTCATCTCTGTCTTACTAGTGCTTAATATAGTACTTGGCTTAGTGATTAATGTTCATAAATATTTTCAAGTGGAAGATAATCTAACAACTGATTTGCAACTTGATGCACATCTGGGTTTGTGTTGGAGATAGGGAGTTATAAAATAGAAGCAGAATAATCTTGGACATTTTGTAAAACCACTGTGAGATTTCTGGCATAAACATGGTTTTTCCCCCTCTAGCATCAAAAAAGCCATTGCAAAGAGATTTTTGAACACTTCCCAAGAGAAGTACCGTTAGGATGGAACATTGTGAAGACATCTTTTTCCTCCTTTATGTTTGGAAATGTTGATGGATGTATGTGTAAGAGACAAAGACAAAGTGATCTGACTGCCCTCGGTTGACCTTGAAGCCTGTGAGACCCTCGAGAGGGACTGGGGTGATGGTGGTGCTGTCATCTTTCCACCTGGTACTGGTTTCCTGGAGAAAGCACATTTCAAGGCCAGACAGCATCTGACACCCTGCAGAGAACAAAGCTTCATGGGCTCAGGACACATGGTTCTGGTTATCTGGGAGAGTGTTTTTCAAAGGCTAAAATGCATCCTCTTTGCTTGGCTCCTGTTTCAGAGAGGCTCCTGTCCAGATGGTAGATCCACCTGAAGAGCACAGGCACAGACACAGGGGTCCCAGGGTCTATAGGATGCACTTTTCTTTTAATTCCAGGGCCAGGTGCTTCAAGGTCGTGGTTCTTCTGAGGTTTCTGAAGCAGTGTGTGCATGTGGTGTTCATTGAAATGTTGTCTTGTTGGAATGCCTGGCCTTAGCACCCACGCTTTATCTACGAAATAATGTCTGGGTCCCAGACAACCCCTCAGCTCCAGAATCTTAACAGATGGAGTTGTAAATTCTGTTGTATCTGTACCCCTACTCGCTATTGTTTCTGAACAAAGCCCACATTTGGACATTAAAAGAAACACGTGAAACATCAAAATATTTTTTTCATTTTTATTTGACTTCTCATTTGTGCTCTTCATATTTTTATACATTAAATTAGTCATCCTTACTGGATGTCTAGGACATGTGACTAATATTTGACCAGTTGCATATTCCTTCCTGAACTTTATTTCTAACTCAGGCAATTTGAGAGAACAGAAGAAATTTAGAATTTACTTAGTGTGGCTTTGTGCAGTGGCTTTCACATCTGATAATGGTAAGGTGGTGTGGGCAGGTGTGGGTGGGGTGGGATAGAGTGGTAGAAGCAGTGACATCCTAAGTAGACTTCTTCAGATTTCTCTTTTTATCCAGACTTCAGAAAATCTTACAAAGTAACCTTTTAAGATGTTTTGCTTTGTATTAAATCAGCCAGAGTTATCTTCTGTTTAGTATTTGGGATTTAGTTGTTTTTGTTCTAACTGTGGGTCCTGGTTATGAGGCTGGAGGATCATAGAAACTATGGAAACGAATGATTACAATCTCTCACTATGGGTGTAGCCACAACTCTCTGTGTCTCCTGATCACTGTATTGACTATCAGGAGCCTGTCCCTAGAGGTGGCTCCTGGATACCTAGGATGGAGTTCCTCTCCCTGAATGGATGGATGATGTATCTAGTGAAATGTTCTTGGACCTGTCAGCAATGTCTGAGGTCATTTCTACCCAACTTCTTCCCTTCTTTTCATCCTTACACAGGTGTCAGACCTAACATTATTTGAAGACCTTATATACCATGCCCTTATCCCTCCCCTAATGTAGCTCTTTCACATTTAATTCCATCTAATAATCTGCATCTTAGATGACTTCAACTACCATGAGATGAAGGAAATGTCTCCTAATCAACATATATGTAGATAAATTGATTCACATAGACTTTCTAATAATAGAATAAGAGAAATGGACATATTAAGATGGCCTATACCCTTGTTGTTGACCCCTTTGTGCCCTGGGGTTCAGGAAGGTGGTCTGCAGAAATGTTAGGACTGTGTGACTGAAAGCATAGTAACATGTCTGAAGGGATCATCTCCTCCTGTTTCTATGGTCTTTAGCTAAGAAAACCACTATGATTTGGGGTGTAATATAATACTCTAAAAGTTTTCTTTACTTTAAAAATAGAATCAATTTCTCATAACCACCATGAAGTTGAAATTCAATTTCTGGTCACATTGCCTCTATCCAGGCCATACCTGCTGCCAAAATCTTCATAGCACCCACCATCATGGGAGCTATTCTTCACTTTATTGAAACTGTGGTGACGTGTGTTAAGAACAAATTAAGCTGCACTTTTATATTCTATAATTATGCTTAATGGGAAGCTATAGCTATGACCAAAGGCTTTCCATAGCAGACTGTACTTTAAGAGACTATCTGGAGGCAGAAGTTACAGCTGGAGTTGGCTACCTGCTCTAGAATTTTGTAGTGATAAACTGAAATATTAAATTCTAGCTGTGGCTGACCTGAAGACATGGAAACACATAAAACAGAGATAAAAGCAAAGTCCTAAACAATCTCCCCCTACCCCTCTCTCCCATAAGATCTGTCTTTGTATCTTTTGTTCTACTTGGAGACATAGACCCTGCCCCCACCAGAATGAACTATTGCACTAGCTCACGAGCTCTTGTCTTTATTGCAGTAACTCCATAACAATTTAGAAGAAAGAATCATACTAGGCACCCAACTAGAAGTGGGGTTTTAGGATCCTCTCCTGACTCAATAGAATAGAGTAGTTAGCTAGATTTCCAGTACCAGGCATGTTTCCTTCTGGTTGAATGGGCCTTAAGTCCAATTAGAGAGCTGTTTTCCAGGGCCAAACGGTCAGCCCTGAAAACACAGATATAGAAGTAATATATGACTGAACAGGTTATATTTAGATTGAAATACTTTGAAATCTATTGAAATCTATACTTTAGATTGAAATGTATATACGTATATACATTCAATAACAATTAGTAAAAATAGATGCCATGCATTTGAAACAGAGCAGAAATGGGTATAAAAGGGGAGCTTTGAGGGAGAAAAGAGAAGGGAAAATGTAATTATAGTATCATCTCAAAAGTAACAAAAAAATTCATGATGTACAGTCTGAAAACACAGTCAAGGGCCTTTCTATTTTTTAAATTATTTTTTGAAATTTTTTAATTAATTCATTTAATTTTTAACTAAAATTAAATTTAAGTTTAAAAAAAAAATTCCAACATTACAGATGTGATCCACTGTGTTTGCCTTAGGCAGGGACTCTGGAGGGTTCTGAGGAAACACTGATGCTGAAATTCCATTTCCTACCCTTTGTACTTCAGAGCTTCTGGAAAATCAAATGGAGTAGAAACCCCTTTTCGATAAGACTTTTAAAAACTTGAAGAACAGAATAAAGGTTGTTTCTAAAGGACACATTCTCCCCAACCCACAACTTTATTTGTAGAGAATGAATTGAGAGACTGTAGGATTAGAAAGTACAGAACTTCTCTTGGATTTCTGAGATCTTCTCCCAAGTTCTGAGGTGCCTTGCCCACTGGTAAATGGGGTGTGTCACTCTTTGACTATGGTTTTCACCAACTACAATGTGAGCCACTTCACTAAAGAAGTATAATGAGCATATCTACAATGTTAATATATATATTGAAAGATTGGAAATATTCTTAAATATTTATAACAACTTATGGGAAGGGAACTACTCCTTCTTAATAACAAGGAGCTAGGACAATTTTTCAAGAAATGAGGACCTCTGATGTTTTCTAGTCAAGGGCATCCCATTATCTTTGTTTTGTGTTAATATTCATAGCACTCATATAGAATTGAATCATTTTCAAAATTGTTTTTCCAATAGATGTTATCAATGATATGCATTTGTGTTAACAACTGAATGAATTACATCTTTAACCATATATGCACTGTAGTGCCTGAATAGGTATATTTCATACTAGAAATATAAAGACAGACAGTACATTTGAAGCACAGTTTACCTTCCTGTATTGAAATTGTAAGCAGAATGCTCTCTTTCCCAACTGTTTTTTCTCCTGGAGAGGGGACTATGGATCTTGATTAACTAAACTTAAAAAGGTCAACCTGTCATTTAGGCATAGGGTGTCTGGGAAATGACACAGCTGTGAGCGTTTGCAATGAAGGGTTATCTTGTTCTGGAATCACATCTATAAACACAATGTCAGCCTCAAACCGTTGTCCAATGATAGATACGGTGCCTACCTAGCCATTGTTGTGCTCTCTGGGTCCCTTGCCTTCTAATTGAAGAGAGAAAACTTAATGAAAATAACAAAGTAAGGTTAAGATACTTTCATCTACCTATGTGAGTGATTGTTCTTTGGTACTCTTAGGGCAGATCCACTTATCCAAGTCATAGCAGCTGTAGCTGTAACACTTGGTTGAACTCACAGGTCATATGTAAAGAATATCCAGCTCAAATGTTTCACTCACACATTTTCATTGAGGGATATGAAATAATGGGTAAGGAGCCCAATCTTCTTGACAATTCCATAGTGACCCCTCAAGGTACCCTCCAAATTGTTGATGAATTCCAACCTTCAGGATTAAAGAGAAACAATCTTTTCATGCTTTTATAGGACTGTGCACAAAAAAAGCACTCTATAATGAGCCTTCCTTTGAATTTGATGCCCCATAGTTCTGTCTGTGTGTGTGTGTATGTATATATATACATACACACACATACGCATATACATACAGCATCCCACAATTTAGATTACCTTGTGTAGTTAATATTAACTAAAAAATAATGATTAAGAATAATTCATGATCAATGGCCAGTAAGAGACCACTCCTAAATAAGGATTAGTAGCAGAAATATCACAGATTCTTGGCATTATATTTTAATATTTGCAACTAAGCTAAGCCCTATGAAAGCAGGCATATATTGGACTTCATTTTACTCTTAAAAATAATGTTTATAGCTACAAATGAATTCTACTCTGAATCATAGAATGTCTTCCTAATGCTTATCCAAATACATTTTCTTTTTTTTTTTTTTTTTTTTTTGCTCAAAACATAAGAAGAAATTTGGAAACAGACTGCTACTGGCCCAGTTGAATTGCTCAGTCTTGGTAACAGTGGCCCAAGAGCCTCTACTTTGTTTCCTTCCTCTCACAGGCTTTTCTCTTACAGCTCTTTTCATTTGTGCTCATAAGGTGGCAGGACTATATCCAGAAGTCAAAATTCTACTGAAAGTCATGAAGTAAGAGAAATGCAAATGGTGGTAATTCTTATCTTTGTATCTGGGAGAGAAGCATCTTTTTCTGAAAGTCTCCATTGTTCTTCACCTAATGGTAGTTCATGGCTACACTCACAGGGGACACAGAGCAAATGTATAATTGATATTTCCCACTTTGAACAGACATAGGAAGAATATTCATGTTATAAAATAGGTAATGTAAGTATATACTGTAAATCTTTCACTGTAATATATGAGAATTGATACTACAGAGTAAATAGGTATGGAAAGACAGGAACTTGATCCTTCAATCATTGGCCCCATGAAGTTACTTTAATGTCACAACAGCCCCAAATATCTGGATTCTTAGGTTACATGCCTCAGAGATCCTTCTAAACGACATTCTGATTATTTGGTTCTCCAAATTATGTGTTCTCCTACTAAGTCGAGAACCAGCAAGGATTCTCTTGCTGGATGTATCAGACTTTTCAATCACTATAGCTTTAGGTTTTAATATTTTATGACTTTGTTTTGAGCATATTTGTTCTTTTAAAAATTTATTGTTTTATAGTATTGTTTATATTTTATAAAGTATTATTTCTTTAAAATGAATTTTGTTTTACTTTTATTTTTAATATAATATTTTTATTAACTTTTGGAGAATTTCATGTACTCCACACTAGTCCTTCTAACTCTTCTAAGTCTACTCCTCGTCTCCCACAACCACTCCCAGATTGTACTGCCCATATACTCATGGCTGTGATACTGTCCACTAGAGCATGAGTAGCTTCTAAATGTTTCGTTTAAAATACACTGTCTATTGATTAAATCAAGTAGGTAGTATTGGATTTTCTTTCCAAGACCATGGGAAAGTGTTTCTATTTGTTTGTTTCCTACTTCCGAGTCTGTGATTAGCACATCCAGGTTTTATCCACACTGATCTTAAATGTGTTTCCTTGGAATTCCTTTAGATCTAAGCTTTCTGCTGTAGGCAGGTATATTTTCATTTTGTTGGTGTATCTTAAGGTCATTGTTTTCTCTGAATGAATGCTGTGCATGGCTACCATACTAACTTGTAAAGATTTCTTATCTGTTCTTTGGATTTTCTATGAATTATCTTTATATTTACAGATAATAACAGTTTTTACTTGTAACTTTCAAGTGCTACATGCCTCTCTTTTATGAATTTTGCTGTCTTGTTGTAATTAATTGTTCCATAAAACATTAAATACTAATATTGAGAAAAACATTATTTTATAGCCTTTTACTTTGTATGAATGTCCCTATTGTTCCCCCATTAATTAGAATTCTGGCTCAGAGTCTTAGTTTAATTTTATAAAGATGTGTTTTCGAAAGAGGATGTTACGTTTTATGAACAGCCTTGGCCACATCTATGGAAATAATTATGTCTTGAAAAGTAACGATTAGTAAGATTTCCTAGTGACTCATTGACTTTATGCTTTCTTGTTGATCAATATACATATTTAAGATTGAATTTTTTACTTTTTTTAGCTTTATAATATAAACACAAAATGTTGATTATATAAGTTATGAATATTTCTAAAGTTGCTTTTAGATTCACTTTTGTCTTCTTTGCTCTCATAGCTGTATGAGAAAGAGAAAATTTCTGTAAGGTATATTTTTGTTGTGTATCTTTTATTATTGATTTCTAGTGTTTTCTTTTTAACTTTCTCCCTTGCTTTCTTGTTTTATTTCCTACACTTTAATTAGGAAATATTATTTTCATCTTTTTCTACCTTTTGGAATTTATAGAAACTTTTGAATGATAAAATATATGGTTAAGTTTTATAAATTGTTGATATTTGAAAAATTGTATTTTCTAATTTTAGAACACATATGTGTGTGTGTATATATGTATACACACACACGCACGCACACACACACACACACACACACACACATATATATATATACATATTACTTTTGACTTAGGAAGTTCTAAACATTTCATTTAGATTAAGGTATGCTCAGGTTAATAATTAAAAGCACTCACATTTAACACATTTTCTCATATTGTTCTTTATGTCTATGTATATTATTTTACCATGTAATTTAGTTCAGGATAATATAGAATTGTTAGATTAGAAAGTTTTTTTGCATTTGTTCATTTATAGTGTGTTCACGCACATGAATGTATGGAAGTCTGAGGACAATTTGCAGGAGTCGGTTTTCTCCTCTTACTTTGTGGGATCCTGGGATGAAATACGGGTTGTCAGGCTTGGCAACAGCGCCCATACCCACTGAGATTCCGCACTGACCCCTGTCAGATATTGTGAAATCAAAACTTGGTTATTTTCATGTCCTTTGATGTCTTTGAAGACTCTTTATCTGATTTTAATACAGTTTAACATTACAATAGCCTCTATTGTTTAGACTTAGCCTCTATGCCTTTGAAAATCTTTTGTTCTTAAGCATTCTTAACGACTTTATCACATTCCAAATGCATATAGCATTTTGCTACTTTTTTTTCCTTAATAGGCAATTTAAATGAACCCACTGCTATTATGTATATGTCTGGTGGTTCTGTTCTTATATTTTATAATATGGCTTATTTTACTTTTCTTACTTATTCGTTTTGTTAATTGTATTTCTATAATTTAAAATTTTCTTCCTTCACACAATAAATCCCAATTGTAGCTTCTCTTCCCTCCCTTCCTCCTAGATTCTCCCACCTCTTCTCTCACCCACATTCACTCCCATCCATTTCCCCTCAGAAAAGAACAATCCTCCCAGGTTTACCAATTGAAGAGTGCATAAAAGTATGGAACAAGACCAGGCACCAGTCCCCACATCAAGGCCAGACAAGGCAGCCCAGCAGGAGAAAAAGGATCCGAAGGGCAGGGAAAAGACTTTGAGACACCCCACTCTAACTTTTAGGAGTTCCACAGAACACCAAGCCAAACAATCTCAACATATATGATGAGGACCTAGTGCAGACCCATGCAGGCTCGATGTCTACCAGTTCCGTCTCTGTGAGCCCGTATAAGCCCCTCTAGTTGACTTCTTGGGCCTTGTTCTCCTGGTGTCTTGACCCCTCTGGTTCCTGGGAGCTCTCCTTGTCCTCCCAAGTGGGGTTCCCCATGGTCAGCCCAATACTTGGCCATGGACCTCTGAATCTCCTCTCATCAGCTGTTGGAAGAAGTCTTTCCGATGATACTGGGCTAGGCACCGATCTATAAGTATAGTAGAAATTGTATCACTGATTTTTTTTTAGCCTGTCCTGTTGGGTTCTATTCTAGGTCTCTGCGCTATCCAGTCTCCAGTTCCTGGCCATGCCTGCTGTGCCCGGCATGGGCCTCAAGTTAGACCAGTCAAGGTTGGCCCTGCTTGTTTTTGTTTTTCTACAGTGTTTTCTCTAGATTTTGAGAAACTATAAAGACTGAATTTTGGAATTGGGATGTAACTAGGTAGGTAGAATGTCTTCTTAACATGGAAAAATCCCTGGGTCCTATCACTTACACCATGGAAACCATACACTTTAGCATATACCTGTAATCTCAACCCCTGGGAGGTGAAGGCAAGAGGATCGGAAAAAAGGGACAACCTCAGCTGCACAGCGAATTTTGAGGGCAGCCTGAGATATGTAAGAACCTGTCTCAAAAATTCTGTTTTATTTTATTAGATTTTAATCATAACTGTATGCAATAAAGACAGTTGTTTTAATTTATAGGCTTTATTTACTGAGCCCTTTCAATGACCAATAACAATGTGTATATGTTTTTCTGAAGTCAGGTGCCTTCTTTGTTAGTACCAGGGATCCTCAGTGTCCATTTTTCTTACCTGCGGGTTTAATTGATGCTATTTTATTTTTTATTGCTTAAGTTTTCAAATAGGCTGACATCTCATCTGCTTCAGTTCATAAATAACTCACTAGCTTTAAACATATCTTTTAAGTGTCTATGTGAAATGAGGAAATAAATGTCGTACTTTACATCCCACCATGTTTTCATTTACTTAATTTTTATCACTGATAATTTCATCGATATCAATTCAGTGTTACAAGGGCCACATTTCATTTATTCACAATCTTGATAATAGATACATATTTATGACTGTAGTGTCAGCATTTTTCTTTTGTTTGGCTTGAATTCACTTTTCAGTACATTTTAGAAGCATTCATCAAACATGATTGCTGTATTTCCCCAAACACCTTTTATTCCATTTGAAACAGATTTTGACTAAATATAAAAATTTCCTGAATTTCTGCTTTGAAACCTGATGGAATGTTTTGAAACAGAAAAACATTGTAAAAATATAAATCACTATGAATATTTCACCAATATTCATAAAACAAGAACATAAGGAAAATATACAAGAACAAAGGAATGCTATTTATGGAAATGGAGATTTAAAGTTTAGGAAAGAGGCCACAAAATAACCTTTGTAGCACGTTTATTGCATTAACTAATCAGAAGCCACATACAAAACAACATCCAGTAGTATTTCTTTACCACCCCACAGCACTTCATAGAGGTTATCTCATTTGACTAAAGAGAACTAAAAGGAGAAAAAGAAAAGGAGAGGGAAAAACAAAGCAAAACAAAACACCAACCACCACTACCATCAACAAAAACAACAAACAAAATTCAGAGTAGGGCTATCTATAGCTCAGTGATCAAGTTCTTGGCTGGCATGCATGAGTCTGTAGATTTGGTCTCCAGCACAGAAAGAAACCAAAATGCAAACCAAAAATCCCCACCTTGCTTACCATTCCTACAGTCTAGTTTCTGTAGTATTTAAACATGTCACATCAAACGTATTATTCAGATGCAAATCTGACAAGCATTTATTGAGATCCCAGTAATTCAATCACACATGCATAATTCATCATAAATGCTGACAGAGCATTTTAGCCTCTACTATTTGTTAGTAATATGCTGAGCACTGATACCATGAATACAGATTTGCTCCTCTCCCCCTATCACCTATAAGCTTAGAGTTTAGTGTAGCAAACAATGGACAAATGGGCAGTTACACTGAGGTCAGTGTGCCAGTCTTCACCACTCCCTCTCTTGTTTCCTTTGCTGTAAACTCTGTGGCTGCTTCACTGGTCCTCACATATTCCAGTGGCAATGTTCTCTGGCTTAGAATGTTCCTCCCAGTATAATCATGTGGGTTATTGCTTTACTTCATTTAGGTCTCTTTTAGGACTATTTCCTTAGTGATGTGGTCTATACTAACTCTATTTAAAGTAATCCTTTAACTTTGCTCTTCTGTCTTCATGCACTTACATATTGTATGGTTTTATACGCACATATATTATATGCATGTGTATACATGCAATATAATTTTTATCTTTTCCCTTTATTTGCCAATAGATGTCTCAGAGAAAGAGATAACCATAAGATATTTTATGTCTGATGATCATATTCATAAATAACTTTTGTGAAATTCTAAAATCACTTATGAAGTAGGCACTGGTCATTTCTTAGCAATAAGGTATGTAAGATACAGAAATATTAGTGTGACTTTATTCAAGGTGACATTGAGATAATTAAACTGATAGATTTAAAAAAAGACACTATCTTCTGAGGCCACTGTCAGTATTCATTCCAGTGAGTATGAACCCACCCATTACTAGGGAAAAAGATCTGAGGTAGGGCCAGGAAATTCTTATTAATATAGATTTTTCCAACCACAGGTCACTCAACCTTCATTTGGATGGTACCTTCATATTGAGTTACTAAAACCTACCAGCCTATCCGTCCCATTTCTCTTTGGATGGGATGGCAGAATGTAAAAGTAGAAAGGGACTGTAGGAAATCAAATGGTCTATAATCTTGGTCTGTTATCTATCACCAGGGAAAGTTCACAGTAATTAAACTCTAGGAATTCATTAACTTAAACCTGGAAAGAAAAGATTGCTTATTACATAGGGCCAAATCTTCCAAGGCTCATTCTCTGAACTCCATTCATCTTCACACAGTTTTGTTCTTACATGTTACATGTTCATATCTCTCTCTCTCTCTCTCTCTCTCTCTCCCTCTCTCTCTCTCTCTTTCTCCTCCTCCTCCTCCTTCTCTTTCTCTCTGCCTCTTCCCCCTCTCCCCCCCCCTTTTGTTCTTTTACTCCTCAGAAGACCCCATGATACGTCAAAGTTATTTGCGTTTTTCAGCACCTGAACTCAGCAAAAGAAAGAATAACTCTTCTGGTTTGGTTGGTGTTCTGTCTGGAAAGCTCTGATTGGGCTGGCTTTGGTCTTGCCTGGGAAGCAGTTACTGTTGCAGGCTAGGCTTGACTCACAAGCTTATAACTGGGGCAAGTGTGGATGAGAATTAGTCTCATCTTATGGAAGTATTTTGGAATGAGAAAAGTCATTGTAGCATTAGAGAGTGGTGTTTCCCTGCAGGAAGGAATGTTACACAGACAAAAGCTATTCAAACTCCTCACCGACCTTCTCATATGAAGCTTATCCTTCAATAAGCAAGCACTTATGAGCATGTCCCCTGTGCAAAGCTCTGGGTTATGGCCTTTATATTATCTTTTTAATAAATAATTCTGAATCTTGAAGATACAGATATAAAAAGAGATAGCTAAAATGCACAGAAATAAATGCATTCACAAATCAAAGTACAGATTGTTTTGGGAGCTTGACAGAACTGAAAAATGGCAGATATGTGCCTGACTACTCTTCCTCCTCCTACTCCTTGATCACTCCTGGTAACTTTAGAAAGAAAAACTCTTTGAAATCTCTAGTATTTTAATTATATCCCTTCACACATATTTATCTATTACTAAGACCGCTACCTTTCTGAAGTCCTCTCAAACAGCTTCCAAAGTCAAGCATTTTGGATCTTAGTACAGCTCTCTCTTCACTTCCTGCAGTTGGCTCCAGTGACATTTTGCCTTTAGACACTGAGTGCTGCCGGGAGTGAAAAGGCCTAGAATGGAAAAGGGAGGGTTAACCCTGCTAGGTAGTGAAGAAGGAGTTACCTTCAAACTAGATAGATTTACTAGCATGATGACTCATAGGATAATAATGCCACTGTGCCAATGACCAGGATAGAAAACAAGACTATAAAGGAAAAGCTGGCTGGTGCTTAGAAGCATCCAAGTTGTTGTATCTTTAGGAAGTTAAAAAAGTACCTTAGTGTCTGCTTACTCATCCTGGGCCGGATGTTCTAAGCTGGAGGAAAAATGGAAAGAAAAAAAAAAAAAACAAAACCCAAAAAACAAAAAAAGAACTTTTCCTGTCTTCTCAATCTGACTGTCAAGGACAAAAGGCCCAAGCTTTTTCATTAATTAGAACTGTGACCTTGAGAGGTCACTTAACCTGCATTAATTTTTGCATTCTTATACAAAAATGGAGAATAAATTATGTGTATCACATGGGTTGGTATTATAAAATCTATTTCTACCATATCCATACCATACTTAATACATATTTGAATATAGATATGTAAATACACACATATCTATAATATATGTATGTATCTGATGTTTATTTTGTGAAGGGGAAGGAGAAGGAAGAAAGGAGAAAAGGAGAGGTAGAGGGAGAATAAGAGAACCTTATGGTTCTTTCAGCAATGAAAATCAGTAGAGGTGTTGAGTAACTCACCCTTTTATTTTTGCCTTCTCCCACACTTGATCTCAGAAAATCTTTACACGAGGCTAGGGTGAAACAATTTGATAAGTAGATACCTGTCCTCCTCTGACATGCTTTGATTTTCTGTGTGAACTTTTTTTTTTTTTAATCTCCTTCTGTGATAAAATAACATTTTTTCCCTGATAATATTTCCTATCAGAAACATGCTCTTCGGTCAGAAGTCTCCTTATACCCAGTGTGCTCATCATGCATACGTTTTCTCTACCTTCCCTACAGTGAGAGCACAGTCGGTACTCAGTTCACCATCACGCTCTCCCATGTGAACAGGGCAGGAGGAGCCAGGGTCTTTGGGGAAGATAAAAGTAGCTGAGCCTCCAGGCGAGGCTCTCACTATAAGTTCCTTGGAGATCAACCCTGGGTCAGTTTCCATGCACACAGTCACTGCAGTGTCTCTGTGCTCTTCACCTTTGCTCTCTCGGCAAGGAAATGATTCTGAGGATGCTGAGACAGAGCATTTCTTCAGAGCTGACCGTCCTGTCACTACATGAGCACATCTGCACCAAAATCAGCTTCGTGTTTCCTGCCAAATTCTATAGACGGAATTTCTGTATCACTTTCAGGGGTTCTACAAGAGGCTGTCACAACCCACAAACAGGCCAGTAGTATCAGAGTCAACTAAGAATGACCTTAGCAACATTAACTCCTCTTCAGCCTGAAGGATGGTGAACATTATAATGATTAAGATTCAGTGGCATGTTCAAAATCTCATATGTGTTTGTGACAAACAGAAACAAAGAAACAACCTCATCCATCAGTTGATTAATATCAATGTAATTTTTACATCTATCGAATGTCTCTCCAATACATCTATTTTATCATTACTTTATTTTCCCATATTAAATGTAATATAATTATTTATCTGCATTTCAAAGTACAGGAAAACTCATTTGAGCAGAGAGACTAAGTAGCTTCTTCTAGGATCATATATCCAGGAAATAGCTAAGTAGATATACAGGTGGGTTTTTTTTTGCATATTTTGTGTACATTTGCTTCATGATTTATATCATGAGCTAACTGAACAATCTCCTTTCCTATATCAAATCTTAATTAAGGCAAATGGCAAAAATTGTGACAATTATGGCATGACAAATTAAATAGAAGAGAAATGTGAAATCCTTGGCTTTAGACGTAGAGTAGATACTGCATTTTATTTCTGCAGAACATGCTGTGACTTTTAGAAGCAAACATGTCTCAGTAAACATGTATTAACACTTGTTATTGGATTCAGTGGAGGAAATTTTAACATGAATTTTTACTAAGGCAACCAGTATCTTAAAAAAAAAAAAGTAGGTGACACTGAAGATACTGATATTGGTTTTAAAATGGACAGCCAATATGAATGTCACACATTCACAGTGCTACAGCCTGGAGATGGTATATGTTACACATTCTTTCAAATTCTTAAAATTATCTTTAACATATGTGCAATTCTTTTTAAAAGCCATTATACTGTATATGCTCATTAAAAACTACTTAGGAAATAAGAAAATCATGAGCATTCATCTATAAATATATACATATTTTCCTTTCAATTCCTGCTTACTACACATTTTGCAGGTACAACATTATTCCCTTCTCTTTTGCTGCACATTTTGATTATTTCAAGTTTGTCTTTTTTATGATTGTCTCAGGTGAACATCCTTATTTACAGTCAACTTCACATTTCTCCAGTTATTTTCCCTGGATAAACTGCCAACTTCCAGAGTTTGCATATCTGAAGTGAAAGTTTATATTATGGCATTTTGTTTAATATTCTATGTCCATGTACTATCTTCTACTCTTAGGAGTATATCCACATTGACAATATTCATCACTAATGACTCAGAAAAATAGAAACCATAAAATCTAAATTTAATTCTAATTTTCTGGCTTCTAGAAATCCTAAAAAAAATCTAAAAATCCTAAAAAAGAGAATCCTAAAATATAAATTTTTCTGCATTGTCAACATATCTTATTGAAGAGTTAAAACTGCTTCTGTTGTGCAATAGAGGAGGACTTTCATTACCGGCAGTGACCATTAGCAGTGTTGTACAGTGGTTAAGAACCTTAAATTTTTTGGGTAGATTGTGTTCAAGGTTTGGTTGTGTTGTACAGAAGCTGTGTGGCTTATAAGTGCTGATCTCTCTGTGTTCTCTGATTTTCCTCTACCTATTCCTCATTACTCATTAACTGGATAAATAGTTGCTGGTAGTTCTAGGGCTGAAGTGGAGAAGCCAGAGTGTCTAATGAAAATAGGCAAAGAAAATTACTTTAGAAAAGAAGTGCTGATGGGAATATTCAACCTTTCAGGGGAGGATCTGGAAGAATAAAACCTTGACCACTTAGCCAACTTTTCTCTCTGACCTTTGATGCAGGGTCACACTGGTTGGACCAAAAAGGGAGCCTGAAGGTGAGAAAGCATCTTGCTATAATATACCAACATTAGGTGTAGAGGATAGACCACAGATCAAAAAGATCAAGTGGAAAACATTCAGCACAAGTTATCTGGCAACTAAGAGTAAATAAATTATGTTCTCCAGTCCTGAAGTCTTAGATCTATTGAGGGAAGCATGCAAATAGAAACCACATTCTTCTCCCTGGGTAGGCTGGTATTTTCCTTTTGTGATTTCTAGGGCTCTTAGCAGTCTGTCATTGACATTTTCTGATGTTGGAAATACACTGTTTAAGTCATGCTGGGTGTACTTGTTTTGTACTAGGAATATGTAACAGTTTTCTATATTAGAGAATTACCTACCAGCAAGGCACTCTAATGATACACACAAATCACAATCAGATTTAGACCATAGAGGTCAGTGGGTGAGAAAAGAAGGAAAAAGCCCACTTTAGCATGCAAATGAATGAGAGATGTGGAGCCTTGTCCTCATCAATGATGAAGAAAATGTGGAGTTAATCAGGAAAACATCTGCTTCTTCTGATGTCTTGATACAGTCACTAGGTAGTTTTGCCTTCTGGAAGTTAGATTGGAAGAGGCATATTATACAATTGATTTTCCAATGTGGTGTCTTCATATTTTTTCATTGCTGCTTAAATTATTCAATTCAAGGAGAAATTTTTATTCAACAAAAGATTACTTCCAACTTTAAATAAAAATTGAATCTTTACTGTGTCTGACAGGTATTAATATTATTATTCCATCTTGGAGATATGGAATCATGGAATCAAGAATGTTAGTGAACTTAAAACAAGGAAAATCTGGACTGAGAGTCCCAAAATTTCCAACATAAAGATGAAGTAAAGGATACATAAGGATACATAAGACAGTGTTAGAATGCTTAATTAGTATTGCAAGGTCCCTGTCTTAATACCTAGTATTATTCCCCCCAAAAAAACTTTTAATGAAGAGATAAACTTTGTACACACGGATTTGATTTCATACGCATTTAGTCCTAGCAATTGGGAGACAGAGACAGGCAAATCTCTGTGAGTTTGAGGCTAGCCTTGCCTACATTGAGAGTTCTAGAAGGTATCCAGGACTACATAGAAGGACCTCTCTCAAAAAATACTTTTTACACATTAAATAATGAAATGATATACTATTGTCTCTTTAAATTTATGTGTAGTGAAGGGTCACAGAACCTTCTAATCAAAGGCAACTTCTTTCCCTCCAAAACTGTGTCACTATGAAGGGCAGGGTAAATTTATTCTTGGATTTTTAGGCCTAGAAAATTAAACAGGGAAATTACCATCTACATAGTGAGCTCCGGATAAGACTGAGCTAAAGTGTGAGATCCTGTCTCAAAAAATGACAAATTCAAAACAAAACAAAATTCGGTTTTCCTTTTTGTGTTCCTTGTTACTGCTTGCCACATGAATTAAAACCCAAGTTATCTTGGATTTTCCTCTTTCATAATTCTTTTTTAAAACAAACATTTATTATCAGTATTTGTGTGTGTGTGTGTGTGTGTGTGTGTGTGTGTGTGTATTCTGCAGTACATGTTTTGAAGTAAGAGGACAACTTTGGAGTTGGTTCTATCCTTTAACCTTTAGATGATTCAAAGGTCAAATACAGGTTGCCAGGCTTATACAGCAAGCCGCTTTACCTGGTAAGCCATCTTGATAGTCTGTACTTTAGATGTATTCTCCAAATCTCCCAAATTACTAAATATACATTGTTTCATCTCCAACTCCACTTTTTGGCTTTGGCTCTTATTCATATCTTAATTGTTTCCTGGAAACAGTGTTCCAACAACCTCTTCACTCACCCCTGGAACTTTTTCTAGCCCATTCCATCCTAAGTTATTTCCTCTTCTGTTCTTGTGGAGATGTTCCTAAAGCCACATCTGAAAGCCAGAAATGATGCTTCATATCTATCATCCCACAAGTGGGGAGGCTGAGGCTGGAGGGTTGCCTAAAGTTAGAAAGCATCCTGGGCTACAAAGTGAGATCCTTGCTTTAAGTAAGTAAGTAAGTTCTAAGAAGATATTCATTCCTTTTACCATATAAGTTATTTCAAAGGTCCATCCATTTAAACTCCAGTAGCAGCATTTTAGTAGCAGCTATGGGTTATTAGACTCAAGGAAGACATGCCCATGGTAGTTCCCAAATATTCTCCAATGAATCACTCTTCATAATTTCCCTTGTTTAGATAATTATAACTGAAATTTAAGGTTGGAATGTACTGAGTACTAATCATTTTTTACAAGTGATTCATTAAAATAAATATATAAACAATATGATAAGTTAAAAATATCATCTTAAGTGCTAGAGAGATGGCTCAATGGTTAAGAGCACTGGCTGCTCTTCTAAAGTAGTTCAATTCTAAGAACCCATATGGTAGCTTATAACTATCTGTAGCTCAAATTTTAGGGATTTGATGCCAGAGATAGCTTTTATGAACACCAGACATGCATGCAGTGCACAGACATCCATTCAGGCAAAATACCTATACATATAAAATAGAATAATAAAATAAAATAATCATCTAAGAATGAGTATTTGATGATCAGGAAATACTAGACTCTGGAGTCAAGACTTATCTCCTTAAGGTAATAGTAATACCATATAGAATCTTGTCTTTTTATTCATGTATTTTTCCTTGGGTCTTATACTTTTCTGTCTGTAATTCTAGATAATTACATATCCTGATAATTAGCCTAGGTCCTGGTGCAACGTAGACATATTATAAATATTCATTGACTAAGTAAATGAAAGAAACCTGTCTGCCCTACTATATATTAAGCTCCCTTAAGTCAGGGATTAATGTGTTAGTCATTACTCTTTTTCTTCTCTAGAATTCTGTATACATAATAAATGTTTGTTGAATTGAAATGTTAGCAAGTTGGTTGATAAAATGAACCACTGGAAACAGAAAAAAATGACCAATCAGTAGAGGCCAATGTAGTCAAGGAAAGTGATACATTAGGCAGGTATTGAAGTCAGGATGAAGAGAGAAGAAATAGGGACTTCTGGGTGATGAATGGATAGAGATCAAGGAGAAACATATCTTGGTAGACTTAGCTTGAGAGTGGTATATACCTTTAGCACTAGCTTCTGGAGTAGCAAAGAATTTTTCTCTGCTCATATGAGGTCTAACTTTTGCTCTTGGTGTTTAGAAGGTAATTTCTAGGGACTTGAAGTCTCATGCCTGGTAGGTACTATGAGCCACAATGAATAGTCTAACAATGTGATTTAGGGTGTAAGCAGATAGTATTAAGAGATGTTAGGTTCAAGTTTTTGATTACACAGTATCAATCCTCTAGGGGAGCAAGAAGCTGGATTTGCCATGAATGAAGTTTATCCTACTTATACAGTACAGGTCTGATTGAACTCTAGATGCGGGGGTCCAGGTACCAACTACTCTAGTTGGAAGTACTCTATGAGTTTTGCCACATATTATTTAGGAAAGAATAATAATATGTCAATGCTACTGGGGGTAACAATGCCAAGTTTCACATTTGAAATCTTTTTGGGCTCTTTTCTATGTGCTTAGTTCCTTTCAGATTTAGACTGTATCACTGAGCTATGGCAAATGGTTATTGTGAATATAACTCATTTCAGAGTGTTCTTCTGTGCATCCTTTCAGAGTTTATATCTCCTGGAGGTTGTTTTTGAGAACCCTCTGAACAACAGTTATGATTAGAAGGAAGGAAGTCTTTTATAGGGTCTTTCTGAAAATTCTGTAGGTAGTTCATTTTTCTACTTTTAAACTCATTTAGATACAAACTATTTTCTAAAAGAAGCATTTTACAGAATTCCAATATATTGAACAAATGTAAAATGACTTGTATCTGTATCAGGGTCAGAAGTTCAGGACTCAGCATCTATGACTGCTTTCCCTTACTTGTCCAGTAGCCATTAAAACCTTCTAGAGAAAACCAAGACTCTACAGAATGCTTCCAGAAAGACCCATCATGGGCTAGTTGCAATGTTGGAGGAAGAAAAATGAAATGACAATTTGGAATACTATATGTGGCACGGGAGCTATTTTATGGCACTTCATTTCATCCCATAATCATTCTCCCAAGTAAGTATTTGTGCCTTTTACTAGGTAGAAAATAGGCTTATAATAATTAAGTGCTAGCCCCAAGCTAGCTAGTGCTGTGGGTATAAGGAAAAGCTGGGATTAAAAAGTCAACAGAAGTTCAACTTGATCCTTCCAACAATAGGGAGATAACTCCGGGCCTTGCAGGGCACAGGTTTCATAAAGGAAACTATGTAGAAAGGCGGGGTCAAGGTGGAGCAAACTGAAGAATAGAGATGTGGAGTTGTTAAAGGTGAGTAGAGTTACGGACAGCTGTACTTCTACTTGTCTGCTAGAGACACAGTGTGGATATAATTTCAATTCACAGAGTCCTGTCCTTTTAGGTCAGCACAGAAGAAAAGAAGCTCCTGGAGCATTACACTATGCCACACCTCTAAGCAGTCAAGGAAAAGAAACATCTTTCTGTGTTTAAATGGAAAAGAAATTATTTTAAGTCACTCCTGATCTCATGATTTCACTTGTCAAAGAACACAGACTTTCTTAGAACTAGGGAGGAAAACCAGTAAAGCTTAGACCAATTTAGAGATCTAACACATGAAAGTGTTTCTATAGTATTCACAGAAGAAAGAAGATGAGAGAATGAAGGAAGGGGGGAGAGGATAGGATAGGATAGGAGAGGAGAGGCGAGGAGAGAGAGAGAGAGCTAGAGAGAGAGAGAGAGAGAGAGAAAGAGAGAGAGAGAGAGAGAGAATGAATCCTGGTGACCTCCATCAAACTGGGGTCAGACAAGATACAAACAAGTTATTTTAGAAGATTAAATTTCTTGATTTGTAATATTTTACACAAGAAGTCATAACTGGAATGTCATTTAGGGAATAGGGATGCTGAGACAGTATGAAATATTCTTTGCTACATGCTCAAATTTATTCATTCACATAATAATCATATAGTTCTATTTGGGAGGCATGTGTGCTAAGTGTAATTGTAATAGACCAATTGTAATTAATCATCAACCTATAATATACCATTTGAATATGTCCTTTCTTCTGGAGTATAAGCCCTATACCTTTCAGATCTGGCCTGCTGTACAAAACATTGAATTCCCTAGGCTTCCAAAGTCATTTGCTTACTTGTTGCTTGCTAATTATTCTGAGAGTTAATATTTAGTGTGTATATTTCAACCTAACATTAAACATAAATCTTTCTGCTCTCATGCTTTAGACAATCCACTGTGGCTCTGGGATAAGCATCTGGACTTCTGTAGACTGGCTTTCAGGAGACCCTTCCTCTTCATTGTGTTTTTACCTTACCTGCTATCCGAAAAATCTAAAGCGTAGTTTATAGTTTACGAAGAGAGCTGATTGGGATTAATGACTCCCAAGGTTCCATGAATCTTTGCAAGATGGGAATTTAGGTAGATTACATCTTATGTGAATTCATCTATGAAAGAAGTAAGGAGTATTATTTATGATATTGGCCACATTGAAAGATGTAGCTTCTATGGGCAGGCAGAATGGCTCATGTGGTGAGACTGCTTGCTGCAAAAGCTTGATGACCAGAGTTCAGTGCTTTAATCCCAGAAACTATGGTGAAAGGAAAGAATGAACCCTCACATTTTAACTCTAATAGTCACACATACGCTTGTGGCCCCCATGACCGCATGCATACACATACAGACACATATCACATAAACACACATAAATACTAATAAATAGAAAAGAATTCTTCTTCTAGTGTTATAAGGTATTTTTCTTCCTTGGCTAGAGGAACAAAAAAAAACTGTTCCCACTGATGAAATTTACTGGAAATAAGAAAACATGGCTTGATGTTGAGATTCTCCAATTACCTGATAAACTTGGGCATCATTAGTGTTCACGTTCTCCATGTGTCAATTATGGCAAATGATGAAGTCTAATATTTATGAGGTAACAGATGCTGTGTGCTCACTTTTAGAAAAAAAAAAATTCAGACCATGTAATTTTTTAAGCAACTCAATAAGCCAGATTTTGTTCTCAAATCATTATGTAAACAGAGATTTCCACATAATGAGACCCACATCTCACATCATAGATGTACTGGGCAAAAGAATTAAAGCAGATCTCTCTGGGTAAAACATAAAAGCTTTAGCCATTATATTTTTAGTCTTTGAGGTAAGTGACATGTTTCTGAAGTGATTACATCTTTCAAAAATCTGATGAAATTTCTAGAGTAGTCTTCCAAGAAAAGGACCTGAGATTATATCATTTGGTATTGTTTAGTGAGTGTTGGAGAATACAGAGACCTCAGAGTCACAGGATATGGCAAGAAGAATGATAACTTTTTATCAGACAACTCTCACATTTCCAGCTAAATTCTTGGAGATCCTTCTAGATTGGATTTTCAGAGACCTGTGAATAAAAACTCTTAAGTCATAAAGAATCTTGTCTTTCACCAGAGGTCTGTGGATTTAACAAATCTGAGAGTCAAATAATTTCTTTGTCCATAGGCTGGCAAATTTCACCTAGTTGCTGGTTGTCACCGTTGCCATGAGTTTCCACATCTCCAAGTTCATAGATTCTGTTTCTTAACTTTAACTTGTCCAGGGCACTGCAAGAAGAGAATCGTGGGGGCATGATTAAAAGCATATGGCATATGAGGTGGGGAGGGAACAGTGAGCACAGCAGGAGGGAGGAGGATTGCTAAATTGAGTCTTTCTAATAAAAGAGAGTGGGAGAGTATTTCTGCTTTGGCTATGGCTAAACTGTACTGTGTAATACTCCTTTCGCTTCCTTCTAGCCTGGAGTATAATGTAGAGAAGAAAGAAAGAAAGAACAACTGTGTCTACTTGTTCAAGTGTCTGGCTGTCACACCTTGCTGGCATTAGGTGATATGTGAATACACTGTAGGATGCACACACACCTGTATATTTGCATACTATGCATAGATCTGTATATATATGCTCTTCTGCTCAACATATGGGAAGTCAGTGGTAGCACTGGAACTCCTTAGGAAATATTCTGCAAATATACATTCATGGATCTATTCTAGACTTACTGTGGCAGACTCTCTAGTGGAGCTATAGTTTGGTTCCGAATACATGCCAATCTTCTCTTTGCTGGTGAATAGCTCCACGCATACACAGATTTTTATGAAATAATAAAATCTAAATATGATGTCAGGATGTTGCTTGCTACCCTCTCAAGTGGAATCCTGTGGATCATTAGATGTCCCGAGTCCACTCTGTGTTCTTTCAAAAGCAGTAGCCATATTTCATTCTTGGGAGTGTTTTCTTGTCCATAATGTTCAAATGCAACTGGAATTATAGTACAGTGTTCTTTTTGGTACTCAGTGAAAGCACCATGCCAGAGAACTTGTTTGTCTTATAGGTCTAGACTTTACATGCAGAGTTGATGTTCATTTGTTGTGAACAGACATTCTCGCTAGGTAGAGGAGTATAACTGCTTTTGTGGTCCTCAGAATTTCTAAGGTCCCTGTTTTTTCCCTTGCTTGGGTTTCCAGCCATTCCTTGAATCTTGTGAACAATCCAACCCTTTCAATAATTACTTCCCCCTTTTTTCTTTTTGAGACAAGATGCTGTTTGTAGCCCAGGCTAGTTTCAAACTTATTATGTAGCCCATTTTGTTCTCAAACTCACTGTGTAGCCCAGGATGGCCTTGAATTTGTGACAACCTTTCTGACAACTTCCCAAACCTGAGCCACTGTAATAAACTTCTACATTGAACATAGCTAAATTCTCTTTAGTTATTTATCACAGCTATCTTTTAATCTAATACTATTATTCCACTTAGGATTTGTCTCAGGGCATTTTGTAAGGACTGATGACATTGGGCTTGGACTAGTCCTCTTGTTCTAAGGATGAACAGAGTGCTTGCATTTATCACACACTACATTTTGTGTGTGTGTGTGTGTGTGTCTCCTGTGTGTTCTACATGCTTTTGATTGTTCCATCTTTCTTAGTAACAAAAACCTGCTTTTCTGTCAATGTTGCATTTATAAATACAAGAGAGTCAGTATCCTTCTAGTTGTGGTACCTGTATGTATCCAGTATGACCCTCTTCTGAACAGGAAAATTTTAAAGTCTTACTTTAAAAATTATATGTAAGTGCAAAATATTTTATAGGAAAAATAAAAACTGTGAGGCTATGTCTTTTATTTCATTTTTATTCTCTTTATTCCTCTTTCTCTTTCTTCCTGCATCTCCCCACCTTCCTTCTCTTGAAGGAACTTTTCAATCATTTGCAAAAATACAACCCATTTCTCATACAAAAATGGGTTGTCTGTATTAACTTCCAAGATTCACAGGCAATTGGTAAATATTTTCTAAGTTTCTTTACAAGTTTCACAAGGAATCTCCTATAGATAATATCACTGGATATGTATTGAATAATGTGTAGTTCAACATTTTTAATCAATATTAATTGACTTCATGCTATTGCATTATTTTAGAGATTTTAGGATAAAATGAGAAAGAGTTCCTTACCCAAGAGACAAGTGGTCCAAAAGGGAAGCACTTGCAACCATATATATTGAGATGTTTTGACTGAAAGCCAGCAAAGCCAATTTGATATAGTTAGAGCTTAAGAGGGAGCATTTAATAAAAGAAGAAAAGATTGTCTTACTGAAATTAAATGCAAGACTATAATTGGGAATAGAGATTAGGCTAGGGGAATCCAGAAAGTCTTCAAGACTCTCTGCCTCCAGTTTTCCTACTTTCTACTTGTTGGCTGCTTTTGCTTTTCCTGAACACAGACAGGTACCTATGGTCTTCTGATATCTGTGCCAGAAAAAAACGTAGCCCCTCCTGCTACTTTTGTCTGCATATCAGGCAAATTCCTTACTGAGCTTCTGACTTGCTGTCATTCAACATCTTTATTGTTCAAATAACCCCTCCTCCCAGTGCCTTCACCCCTCCTCCTTGCTTTTATTTTCAAATTCTTTCAAAACTCTTCTTAGCCCAGCTTGCCAGGTAGCTATCTTTGAACCAAAGAGCCATAGAAAGAAATGAGTTACATTGGGAAAGGTGAATTTGATAATGTCACTCTGTGATCTATTGTTCTCCAAGATGCTGATCATTGTATTTAGATACTGGGCTGATAATCCAACAGGTATCCTCTAAGCCAATTAGGCACATTGGGTCAATAATACGGCAATAGTCTGAAAGAACTCATCTCATCTAAGTTTTGCTTTTAATGCAGAAAGCATAGAGATATTGACAATGACAGCTCCACAGAGGAGGTCTGCATTTGGTTTGATTCTTTAAGAAGGATGAAATGTAGCAATCTCTGAGTTTAAAATACATTAAAACGCAGAGGAAGTAAAACTTCATTCCATACGAGCAAAGCATGTAATGGCTGCAATTTTGAACAGAGTTCCTTAGAGAAGATGCATCCTATAACTATCAAAATTATGAATGAAAAACAATGCTGCCTATCATAAGCTAAGTGGGAGAGGGTTTATTATATATCTGGGAGACAGTATCATGTTTTTCTTCTGCCTAGACCTGCTATAGAAAGTGTTAAAACACATTAATAGCCACGCTCTTGATTTAGAAATGATCCACGACCGCAGGATAATAGTCGGAGAGAGCTCACTGGTGCTATGACCATTCTGGGATATTAAAATGCCATTGACATTCATAACTACCTACGTATAAAAATAACAAATGCTAATGAAATGACCCAAGTGCTGAGAGCTGGCCCTTGTCAACCTTTTGCTTCATGAAATATATAGGCCACTTTGCCTCCCCTGCTTACGTCAGACTGTTCAAGGCATGAACATGTAATTATTCCTCTGCTGTCTATCAAGCCTTCCATGCCCAAAATGGATAGGGTGAAACAATACCATCTTTTCATCTTTTTGCAAGCCTAAAAGCTTGTTAAGTAATTACACTGAAGATTTCAAACTGGGTTAAGGTAGTCTGATCATCTTACATACACTGATGTAAGGTACAAGCTTGGCATTTTCAGTAATATACCAATGAAAATTGGGTATTAACTATACATCTCCTTACCTAATTGTCTATATTTTCAATATTTATTTTTATTTTTATTTGTGTGTGTGTGTGTGTGTGTGTGTGTGTGTGTGTGTGTGTGTGTGTGTCTGTGTATTTGTATGTGGTACCCACAAAGGCCAAAAGGATCAGATCCCTCTGGACCTGGAGTCTCAGCTGGGTGTGGGTTCTGGGTTCTGGAAACTGAACTAAGATCCTCTGTAACTGCTGATTCATCTCTCCAATACTGTGTATTTTATCTGAAGGAATATATTTGCACTTTAGAAAACATCATTAGAATAATAACCATGGTATCCTTTAATTGTTTTTATTTTTGTGGCATTTATTATATGTGTGATTTACACAGAACTTTGTTTCAGGTACTAAGAACTGTCAGGAATGGAAGCTAAGGGGTTGTGGGTCACGTTTCTGCTTATGTAGAGGAAGAGACATATTTGGCTTAAATTACATGAGGAAAATTTATACAGAAATGTATTAGTGCTTGTTAAAAATCAGAAACTACAACTGAATTATGTGACACCAAGAAAAAGTAGAACTAATGTGATTAAGATCTCAACAGCCACATAAGCAAAACCCACAGACACATAATTCACTGGAGTGGATGTGTTCTCATTTACAAAGATGGGTTGATTTACAGTAGACAGCAGATGCAGACCAAACTAAAAACATCAAAACCCTAATCCTTTCTGTTGAACAGACAGCCTCTCTGTTCCTTTTTAAAGAAGACAGTATCTCATGCAGGCCTGGCTTTCCTGCACTTCAGGGAGTTACTTTGGCAGTATGTAACAAGCATCTTCAAATATTCACATCCTTTAACTCTGGCAATTCCAGTTCTGGGAAGCTTTCACTTGAAGAAATCCTAATTCTGAGTAACAAAAACAAAAGAAAGCTTTCTTCTCAAAGAGGAGCACAGAAGTCCCTCTTTCAACAGTGAGAAAAAATGGAAATACTGTAAATTACTGAAACTGTGGGATGGATGAGTAAATTACAGTAAGTCTACTTAAGTACTAACATTAATTGAGTACCCAGTCTGTGCCAGGCACTCTCTGGGATACTTCTGATATCTCAGTGCATTTAATTTTCATGATACTTTGTACCCCACCAACTTTGCAGATCAGGAAACTGAGGCCTGGAGAAGATGGTAATAACTTACTTAGAGTCACCTAATCAGCATACAGAAAGGCAAGGATTCAAATTTAGATGGCTTTAGAATGAGGAGACAGTGTACAAGTGTCCGAAGACAAGTTTACAAAGCAAACTAGATATATGAAAATGTTTGGGGAAGTATTAAAATAGCCCAATACAATTAGGACTATGATGAAAAGGCCTGTTCAGAACTAAATACTTGAATATAGATGTCACATTTTAAATTGTGCCAACCTTCCTTTTGTTTTGATTCTACAGCATTTTTCTATTCCCTACTGTTTCTTTCCCTGGTATTTTTCCTCAAGACTGACTCCTTACTGTTTCTTTAGCCTCTCTGGTCTTCTTCCTCTCCACATACATCTTGTAAATTATAAATGACTTCTCATCCTTTGCTTATGCTCTCTCCCATCTTCATCTTTCCGTATATGTTTTTCAAAGACCAGCAACATGCTGCCCACTCCAAATCTAATAGTACTCCAAATTCTGCTGACTGGTCAGTTCTGTGATATCTACTGCCCTATAGAAGCCCTCACAGTTCACCATTGTATCTCCTATCCAATATCCTCTTGGCTTCCTGTATGTTTGTGTTCTCTCAATTGCCCTGCAAACTCTATGTGGATGATATTTATTTAATATATGTCATATGGCAAGTCTTCAGAAAACTGAGCAAAGAAACCTTAAATCGATCCACTGGAAAAAAAATTTTAAGTGCAATAGCAAAGCATTTTTAAAGGTCTGATTTTATGTATTTTATCTAAATTAATAGAGATTTCATTCAAATACTAAGGATCACAAAAGGGAAAAATGAGACTCTGTTTTCTAGAACAATAGAATATTGTAATTCAAAGAGATCTAGAGGAGGTCATGTAATTGAACCCATCACTGGACCAGTGAAGATGAAAATGAGACCCAGAGGAATGTGATAGTTACTTCAAATCCTGTAGGAGCAGGATGGAGACTAAAATTCAGAGTGGTATTTGTCAGGTAAGGTCTGCAGTGGAGTGGATGACAGTGACTATTCACATTTGGGTGACTCATCCCATTCCCTTGGGTTCCACCTCACACCTCCCTAGTTATTCTGTATTTTTCTATATCAAAACATAGACCTTATAGCCAAATCCTTCCGTATATGCAAAAGCCCTGAAATAGCCTTGCCCTCCAACCCCCCCCCCCCCGAAGAGACAGAAAAGAATCTACCAAGTGTCTCTCTTTCCCCTGATCCCCTA
Source organism: Cricetomys ansorgei (assembly GCA_026225945.1). Taxonomy (NCBI): domain Eukaryota; kingdom Metazoa; phylum Chordata; class Mammalia; order Rodentia; family Nesomyidae; genus Cricetomys; species Cricetomys ansorgei. The sequence continues at coordinate 10,711,436 of JAMJFZ010003875.1, read as the reverse complement.
AGACTGTCCTAACTTTCTGCTACTCCTGGCACGGACTGCCCTGCGTGTCTAAGAAGAGTCAATTGCTGCCAGATTCAGGATTTAAGTACTTTAGGTTTTATTAGAAAGAGCTGACCATGGCACATCAAATCCTTTGACATGTAACCACAGGGCCTTCGAACCCCAAATTTTAAATTTGTTTTTATTTTTAAAATTTCATTAATCTTCATTAAGCATCCTACTCACCACTCTTGTCAATAGCGGCATTTCCAGATCCTGCTAACGCACATTAGTAAAAACTAAATAAGATTCTTTCCCCCATCACTTGACTGAAGAAATACACACACTTACAAGAAGCATAGTTCCTAAATGATGTTTATTATAGTAACATATGGTAGAAAATTAAAAAGGTCTGTGGCAGTTACTAGGTCAGCTGGCCAGCAGCCCCTCACTGATAACGCCTCCTGGTGGTCTTCCATGGTCAAGCTGCAACTCATGGTAGCTCATGTTACCTCCAGCTCAAAACAATATGCTTTGAGAACTGATTGAATTTGACTTTTCATGCTTCCTTGAAGCGTGCTAATGGAACCTTGAATGATGATGCAGAAGGCAGCTTGCATTGTGATCTGGCTAGAATTAAATAAGCTTAAATAACAAATGCTCAGATCGTGGTTACTAATTAAGAGTGATGCCAGAATGCCTATAAGTTTTACATATGTTCCTCATTTGGCTGAAATTTTGACAATGAGTAATGCAACACAGAGCTGGTCACCTGACTGTCAAGCAGATGATGTGTTGGTTGGCTAGAGGCTAAGATGCCAGTGAAAACCTTGGGACTGTGAGTCAAACTGTATCTTAAACACCACTGCATTAACTCTGGGTGATCAGTCCGTGTGTGTGTGTGTGTGTGTGTGTGTGTGTGTGTGTGTGTGTGTGTGTGTGTGTCTGTTGCCTTGCATGAGTTCAGAATAGATGCTAAAGTCAAATGCAAAGATGGATTAGATAATTAGCATAATCCTTCATCTACTAGCAGCCAAATATATTTTTGAGTGTCTTACAAACATTTTGCACTTGGGACACAAGAGAATCCAAAATCGTATCTCATACAGTATGTGACCACTCTGATAGTTTTCTTGGCAGATAGCCCTTAAGTCGAATTCTCAACATGAGCCAAACTATCCTACAATTTCAAGGCATAATGATTCCAGTCTGCCAAAGTTCTTAACTGGAGAGATGTAGGTCCTTTCACCAACTTTACTCAGGTCCTTCCCCCGCTATGTTGCTCATCAGCACCTGTTTCTGCTTTTCTTTATTGTAAGCTAGGTCTCTTGCAAATTTGCTCTGAATTCTGTTTTATTAAGGTTGCAGGTTTCAGACAGGTAAGATCCCTCTTGTATTTCATCTTGGGACCTTGTTCTAGGATCTACTTCAACATACAGTAAACAACAGGGACATGATGCAGTCTCAGGAGCCTTCCTCTTTCTCTACCAGTTCTGACTTTGCTAAGATGGGATCTCATCACACCCTTAATGCTAAGAGAAGATGCCAATTACAATTAATCCCTTTTCCCCTTTAGAGTCAACAAAGAGAAATCTGTTGTTTTTTTCCCCCCTCTGACTACTTCTCACTGCATCACGTGAATGGTCCTAGACAATAGGACCTTCTCTAGAAGGCTTTTTCACACATTTTCTTACTCTGATTTCGTGGCAGTAAACACAGACCTCATATGAAACAGAACCGTCCTGTAGATCTGGATACCCCTTGCCTGAGAACAGATGATTTTATCAGAGTCTCAATCCCTCTTCTAGAAAATGTAGACAATAACGTTTGCATAAGGCTATTGTGAAGAATAAGAGAAACAATGCATTGTAACGCATTTAGCACAAGACCTAGTTCCTTCAGTCAAAAATTGTTGTCACTAATCCTATTAACATTTCCCTTTCTCGCTAGTCACCTGTCTCCTGACCTGGATCTGTGGTGAGTGTCAACCACCTTGTGTGGTAAAGAACAGAGAAATTTTCCAAGTCAGTACATTGTTGAAGATTTTAAAACTTCTTCAATACGATACAAGCAGGCGTGGTTTTAATATCTCCAAAAGTTAGATTTTTGATTAAAAAATAAAATATACCACCAAGTGGATAGTGCATATCTCATTTTGGATGAAAAAAAAAAACATATTTTAAAAAAAACCCAACAGAAAATCTCTCACACATTATCAAAACAGGACAACATGACAAAATTTTAAAATTAGGCTGAGGATTTAAGAATTCCAAGACGAAACCAGCAACTCCGGGCTCTGAATAGTAGGTTAGACAGCTGTGAAGATTCTGCAGTGTGACTTCCCCCTGCTTTAATGCCAATGAACCACTGAAGATAGCTTTACCTACAGAGAAAATCTACCGAGGTCTTCAGCAGGCAGTTATGCTGTGTGAGCGGAGTGAGTTTTAATCTTAGCCTGTGGAGCTGAGCTCCGTAACATAGCACCCTTGTCACCAGCAGGCCAGGGCTTTGTCCTGGTGGCTCTACTTCTTTGTAACCCTAGTGGTTTGGCACCAGAGTCTTGCCTTTCAGTGTATTAAATATTTACCAACAACCTATTGGCCATATGTCATGGCAGTGTGCGCAGTGACAGCCTCACTACTTGCTACCTTTGCAAGTGAATTCTGCAGATCCTACAGAGTTCTGCAGGCTCACAGATCCCTGTTAATAATCAGGCCTTTTGTTCTTTTGTCTTCCTGCTCGATAAACTGGTGTCCATATCATGGGTAGGGTTCTGAGGGAGTGAAGACATGCAGTTGTTCTCCCGCCTTTATTCTTTCTCCCTGGGGTCCACGAATGAGATTAACATCCATTACTCAAGGCAGCATTTGCTTTAATAGGCAAACAGGATCCGGGCATATTCCTTTAAATAAAATTATTCTGAGGCTTAAATTCTGCTTACATTGCTTATTTGCCATTGGGTTCCGATTCATTTTATGCTGTTTTAAGGAAAACTCACCTGAAATCATAAACTTTGGATTTATTTTGTTGGGTTTTAAAATTGAAAACAATTTTCCAGAGAGGGAGAGAGTAGAGCTGAACATGACACTGAAAACTGTTTGAGAAATATTTTGAAATAAATTACATATGTGATTGGAGTTAATTAAACCAGTGAGAAATCATATATCTTCTCTTGTAATAGCTCAGCTCTCTACACAAAACTTGTTTTAGAGGGACTCCCATATGTACTTCTTCCACTGTGGATGTAAAGCAAAAGAAGATATTGTTTCTGCTCAAGAGTTAAGGAGTTGATTTACTAATATATTAAAACTGGTAGTGCCAACGTAAGTCATACCTTGATTTTAACAAAATTATTTGTAAAGAAACTAAAGTAAAGATGACTGCCCAAATTAAGAGCTTTATCAGTTATAAACATGAATTTTTATTCTTTCATTCTCTTTATAATATGCCTATCTGTGGTCTTAAAATAACGACTTATACCGAATTACTCAGTTAATATTGGCATATGGTTTATTAAAAACCATTTTTTAAAATACTCCCCAATTTGCACTGTTAAACACATATCAGCAACAACATTATTAATTCAGAATTTCAGCCTGTGTCATATGTATCGAGCATTGAGAACCCAAGAGAGTTAAGTGTAGATCATATATGTCATGATCAGAATATCCACTTTGTTCAAAATCTTCTACCAAGAATATAGATTGATAGATCTATGAAGACTTGGATAGACAACTCTTAGAACTAAATATTTTATGTTATTAAGAAATTATTTCAATAACATGAATATCCTGACCATGCAAGTGATATTGAGTAATATGACCAGAAAAGGCAATGGGTCATAGCCAGTCATATTAATTAATGTTACAATGTACCAGTTATATGGTATACATAACAGGCACTGGTGACTTTGTCTACAGCCTAGAACAGTCAAAAATAGAAAAATCACACGTTTCCAAAGTTAATAAAAACCATATATTCTGGCTGTATTATGATGCCATTTTATGCTGTAACTATATTCTGGTTAAATAATATTTTAAGTGATGAAGAAATTAATTTTTCCCGTTATTTTCAAGCATAGTATCAGTGCACAAGTTGAAGCATTAAGTACTAAAGCCTTTAGTCTTTGTTTTATTACTTAACTTTACAGTCTAAAATAGTATCTTTGAGTGTGTGTGTGTGTGTGTGTGTGTGTGTGTGTGTATGTGTGTTATGCAATAATGGTATTGTAAAATGTGGGAGAAAGTCTGGAGCAGTAGCTCAGTCAGAAATGTGCTTGCTGAGCAAGCATGAGAACCTGATTTTGATCCCCAGAACCACAGAACAAACTAGGTGTTGGTGGCATGTGCCTCAGGGCAGGAGAGGGAGAGATAAGTCGATCTCTCCAGCTCTCTGATCAGCCAGCCTAGTCTAATCAGTGAGTCTTAGATCCCAACAAAAGACCCTTTAGGCAAACACATGGTGATAGTTTCAGAGGAAGAACATTTGAGTTTGACCTCTGGCCCTTGGGTGCATATGAACACTCAGGCATAAACACGGACAGTCAACACTTTCCCAACACATAAAAATCCTAAGGGGAGAGGACGCAACATAAAATATGTTGTGATTAGGAGGAAGTATTGGAAATTTATGTCTGTAGTAGTGAAAGTATTTATTTTGGTTATGACTGATTGGGTGGCTGAGGATGAGGTGAGTACTTGAGAGATGACGTGAACCTTGGGGAGCCTGGAGTAGTTTGTAAAAAACAGGCCTGTTTGTTAAGGCATGTGGAGGAATTTGGATTATAATTTAAGAGCCCTCTCTATGCCCTTGTAATTTTTGTTACCACCTAAGGTATGAAATTTCAGAATTGATCAGAGTGTAATTTTCTACATAGTTTCTAAAAATTTACAGAAAAGTTTCCAATGATGCTGAGTTGATAAATTTGCTCTTGATACTATCTTGGATATGGCCCTTCATTGTATTCCTGTTTTGTACATGGGGACACTGGAGTCCACTGGAGGATAGGGGCCATTTCTTCCACTTAGATCTGAGCTAGGACCGACGTGACTCATCTTCTCCCTGGCACAAATTCTCAAGTCTTTGTGTTTTAGTTTCAGGCAGGGGGCAAGCTCTAGCCATGGGAAATGGAAACTGCCAGGTCAGACTCCGTTCTGGTGTCTATTCTCAACAAACTCAGCCTTATAATTTCTTTGTCGTTTCCCCCTTTTTACTTCTAAATACAAAACTTTTCTTCCCATCTTGGTTAAGAGATCTTGCTATCATCAGTTGAGCTTGGGGCCTTATTGACCTGGGTTTGTTAATAATTCTCCCTGGAGGTTTGGAAAGCATATATGGTTTACATATCTTCTTTTTCCTTTAATGTCTGGTTATGCTCTTCTACTTGACCAATGGAATTTGAATGAATTTAAAAAGACCTAGCTTCAAAACATCAAAGGTTTATATAGGCAGGACTAAAAGAAAGATAACTTCCATGTTTCAAATTCCAATCCTTCTTCCATGAATGATAAAATAATGATGTGGAGTCTTTGTTACTAAATGTTGTGAAGTAATATCCAATAAAAATTTACATGGATAGAGGAACTAAGGTGTAGATGACTATCAATTTATACATAGTTTTATAGCTAAGAAATCATGGTCAGGCTTTGAACATTAGTCCTAATGACTCTAAGCCCTTTGTTCTAGCCTTAGTACAGGGTGACTGCTAGAATACAATTATTATCTCTTAGGAATGAAGTGCTATTTTTAGCCTCGATCATTATGGAGTTATGGAAGGCAGCATGAACTTGAGCCAGGCTCTGTTTGTGGCCAGAATGGCTTGAATTTGAATCTCAGCCTTGCTATTTATATGCAGTGTGATTGCAAGATAGTTTCTTGACCTCTCAAACTCAATTTTCTTACCAGTGTACTGCTAATCATGTTTATTTTATAAGAAAGATTCCATTGCATCCATGGTTTTCACATTTAAGGTTAACAGACTCACCTGCAAGATTGGTTAAAACAGACTCTTTGCCTCATTCAAGGGCTCTTTGTTCTAAGGTAAGACATGGAGCCTGACTCTGTACATTTCTTACAACTCACAAGGTGATTCAGGTGCTTTGGACCCATGGGCTGTGCTTAGAAAATCTTTAATTACATGACATGAACACATATTGTAATTACCCCATTTGTTCATAACAAACCTGCAAGGTGGGGACTAATAGTCCCATTTTATGATTTTTTAAAATTGGGACTCAAATAACTTGAATTTATTTGCTCAAGAACAAACACACAGTCAGTGAAGACTGACTAAGAAGACATAGATTCTGAAAATTTCATATTTGCTCCCTTTGTGCTTATTTCTTCCATTTCCCATCTCAAAGTATTATGGTCAACCTCCAAGAAAAGAAACTAACCTCACAAGCAGAGGCTGTTGTGCCCTGAATGCATGCAGTCTGAGTCCAACATAACTCTCATGCTTCAGGGGACAACAACAGAACTGGAGATCGTCCTTTTGGGTCCAGTCCTGGGCATGGAGCTGCTTTCCTTTGTATAGTGAAGGCAGAATTCACCTCAACAGCCTAGGCACACCCAGAGCAGCACTGGGATTTTCCGGGATTTGGCCGGCCTGCTTCTTGCCTTTTCATAGCACTCAGTCTTTGAGGATGTACATACAGCTTTCTCTTTGCATTATTTAAGAGATGGTTTCCAGTAAAGGAAACAGTTGAATTCTAAGTCGCTCTGTGATGCTGGCTGTAGGATTTTCTAACTTAAAAATAAAAATGTTTTTTTTTTCCTCCTTCACTTGTTTATTTGCTGAAATGCCAGTAAATGGTACTAGGGTTTTCCACACTCTAAAGGCACTACTGTGAAGCTGAGAAGTCATCCTCCAAAGGGATCAGATTCCTTGTGCAGCATCTCCTGCAGAAAAATACAAGCACTAAGCTGGTGTCTCAAAGTTGGCTTAGCAATTGAAGATTAATTGATGTTTGGGTTCCTTCAATACCTGTGTGAGTGGTAAATAAAAACCCATCGCTCATCTCAGGATGAATACTGTCATGAAGGGGCAGAATCCACCCTCATGTATTTCATATAGTCTTACAGAGGAACCCTGTCTGCTACTGATTCCTTCATGGACTAGTAGACAATTCAATCTCTGAGAATAATAATTACACTTTAACACATCTGTGTCTCTCCTCCTTTAGGCAGGCTGCCTGCAGGACTGTTTACTTTACTCTTCAAACTTTCAGAATTTTGAAGGCTGCTTTTTATCACTTCAGAAATTTGTGAGTCTCTTCTGGGCTTTCCTAAGACTTATAAAGCTAGCTGTAGAGACTGTTGTAATCTCCAGAGGCCTTGGTTCTTTCTATTTTAAATAAAATTGGAAAATAAGATGAACACGCTTTCCATAATGTACTCCCTCTACTCAGCAAGAACTCTAATGTTATATTCTTCCTTTGTATGGTTAACTCATTCTCAAAGTGGGTGAGGCATTTAAGCTGTTGGATGAGTTTGAATAACTCAGTTTCTGACTGTTCTTTTAACATAGCAGTACCTATGGGCTTGTAGAATATATAAATTTAGTGGGAAAATCCCCATTCCTTGGAGAAAAAGTTAACAGCTTTCCAGGACTATCGATTACTACAAAGATGCATCCTAATTATGTTGTCTAATAAAAAGAAGTTAGATTTTTGACAGGGGTAAGCTGGAGCTTCAAGATCAACTTTCTCAATTATAAGAATATTATGTTGGTGTTTATCTGCTTTAATATTTTGTTTTGTTTCTCAATGTGATAAGAACTTGAGTGTGGAAGAATAGTATTTGTTGGATTTTTAAAGTCCTAATGACAGAAACAAGGCAGGTCTTTGCATTTAGAGTGATTAATGATGATCAATGTGAGAAAATCACATGCTATTCAATCAATATATATGATTATAAAGTATGAGATTGGTGTCTACCATTATACCAGTTCCTAGGGATACATAGCCAAGATTTTGCTCTGGCTTATGATCCAGAAGATGAAGAGTTAATGACCTAAAAACCTCAGGTGAACTTACATTTCTGGTCAGGAAAGTTGACTTGATTGATGATACCTGTAGGCTGTTAGTATACAGGAAGTCACCCTTTGCTGGTATCTGCCTCTTTGAGACTGCAGGGAAACTGATGTAGAGATGGAATCTTCTATCCTTTCCCTTCTTGTCCCTATAAAACCCTTATATCCTTGTGTCATGTGCACACAGTCTTTATTTCTATGTGGAGACTGAGGCCCTTCAGCTGTTCATATTAAACAATTCTGCTACTGGAAATGCCTGTATTCTTTTATTTTCAACTTGCTTCCATTGATCCTGATCTAACAGTAGAAACCATGGAAATTTTCTAGATCAAGCTGGCCTCTTATGTTGACTTTTCATTATACTTACTCTTCCCATATTCCAAGATGCAGGCATTGCCTTGTGCTATGGTGTTGGCTATAGCAATGAGAGTTTGCATAAGTGTGAAGGAAAGTTAAACAACAAAAATAAGCCAGACATGTTATGAAAGAAATTGCGGAGCCTTGGTATTATACACACTACGCATACTCTCAGACACCCCACAGTCAAGATTTCCACTCTGTAATTTTCTTCACCCCAATGTGTAATATTCTTGTTCTCCTTTGTGTGTAGCATGGGAAGGAAGATGTTGGGCTCAGCATTCTCAGCTCCAAAGTTTGACTCCGCATCCTGGCTCTGTGTCTGCATTCATAGGCTTTGGATGTCTGTCTTCTTTCAATGAGAACTAACTAGACTAGCACTGGTCTCAGACTGGCTGGCTGGAGTACATATGATCACTGATATGAATGCTTAGTCTGATGCTGGTTTAGAGTAAGAATTCAAAAACTAATAGTTATCATGTTACTTTTTTAAAAATAAAGATTTATTTATGTATATGCGTGCTATATCTGCATGTACGCTGGTATTACAGAAGAGGGCATTAGACCCCATTATAGATTATTGTGATCCTCCATGTGGATGTTGGAAATTGAACTCAGGACCTCTGGGAGAGCAGCCAGTGCTCTTAACCACTGAGTCATTTCTCCAGCCCTCATGTTATTTTTTTTAATATCCTAGTTATATTGTTGTTCATTTGACATGGATCCAACAAGTCTTTATTGAGTACATCTTGAATGATGTTCTAGAGTCTGTAATTTTTATTATACAATGGATTTCTCTTACTTCCTTGGAAACCCTAGTCTCTAGGTATAAGAGACCCACATTTCCCATAAAGCATCTATAAGCTGAGAGTCTGGAGGAGTTAAATTTAGGCAGAGTGGTATGTATAAAACTGGAAGCTATCAAACTCATTCTACCAAACCCTATGATTTTTACCCAGGAGAATTTAGCCTGGGAAACTTTGATTTCCATATATTCTTGAGACCCTATAGAATATGAATACTGTAACCATATTTCAGATATAACTCAAGATCAATCATTTGGTAGTCACAAAAATGAAACATCTTTATTTATAAATCTTAATGTTCCATATTAATATTGCTATTCTTCATCTACTGTCTTCACAGTTTCACCAACTCTAGTCAATTTTTTCCCAAGAACTTAAACTCAAAAGAATGGTTTATTTGCTTTTTTCAGGAACTTTCTCCAACTTCATTTAAAGCTACTTAATATTTTAAAAGATAACATTCCAAGAGGCCCTAAAACCCCTGTTTTGAAAGCTTTACTTTGTTATAGTCCTTCATTAAAAATATGTTATAAACCTCAGCCAATCAAAAGATCCCTCTCAATCCATAGCCACTCCTCCAATCCTCATAAGCTTAACTTTGTCCCGTTACCTTAAGACATCTCTGAACCTTTTCAAGTGCTAGCAGTAATGTCAGTTTGGATTGACCAATAAATTATGTGGATAGTAACTCAACAATAGAATGAAATATTTAAAAATCCACTTGTATGGCCAGACCTTTGTCTACCTCTCTATCTTTGTGACTATGGGGAAGCAAATTCTTTACTTTCTGTCAGTTCAGGTCTCTAAATGAAAATATTAAGACAACGACACATTCAGAAGATCATCGTGCCGATTAAATGAAGTAAGCCACAGAAGTTTCCTCAACCTTGAGCTGTGTATAGCTAGCATTAAATAACAGCAAGAAAATGAAGTGTAACCTTTCTTGTTGGTCCTTGCATGCCTTGATGGGGCTCAGTAATTTGATACTGAGAACAGACATTTACACTGTGCTGAGACAAGCTCATGAACATGTTGCACTTTAGGATAAACCACTTGATTCTCATCTAAGTGGAGACAAGTTTAACAGTGCTGAAGTTAAAATATTCCTCCTAGTCTTTTCCAAGTATTTTCCAGCTCAGCAAATTGGCCAGACTGCCAAATATCTTAGGGAAATGCATTTTGGAGGAAAGAAGTACTGAAACCATTTTTACTGAAAAAGCTGTTTATGCTGGTAGGTAATGAGTGGCCAATAGTGTTCACTTGACAGAAGTTTTAGTTTTAGACAGCCTTTCATTAGGGGTTGTAGGAGGGGATCACTCAGCAGCCTGGGAAGAGATTCCCCTGTGATGAGAACACGCATTTGCCTCTTCAGGGGAAGTGGATTTTGTAGAGCATCCCTAATCCAAATACCCCACATCTGAAGTGTTCCCAGATCATAAACAGTTTCACCATGTTGTCTCAGCAGAAAATCCTATACTGAAACTTTGTTTCAAGTGTAAAATTACTAAAAATATTGTACAAAATTGCCTTTAGCCTATGTGTGTAAAGCATATGTGATAAAAATGAATTTTATGTTTAAATTTGGATCCAATCTCAAGATGGCTGATTATGTATATGAAATATACCAAAATCCAAAATAAATTGTAATTGGAGACACTTTGGGATTTAAGATATTTTGGTACTTGATTTATCAAACAATTCTGACTTTTAAAAACTGTTTTGAAGCCGGGCAGTGGTGGTATACAACTTTAATCCCAGCACTCGGGAGGCAGAGGCAGGTGGACCTCTGTGACTTTAAGGCCAGCCTGGTCTATAGAGTGAGTTCCAGGACAGCTAGAGTTACAATAGAGAAATCCTGTCTTGAGGGGGAAAACAAAAAGCTTTTTAAGTTTTCAGTGGAGTTGAATGCCCCTTTTGGTTTACTGAACATTAGGTGGATCAATTTATCATACAGAATATTCATTGGGCATCAATTTCATACAAAAGACTTGCTCTTCAAGACATACCTTGTTATATGAATAAGTAGATAAATTACTATTTATTGTGCTAAATGTTGGGAATTTTATTCACAAATGTACCTGGAATAGAGAAACAAACTCAAAGAGAACAGAGGGGTTGGTTTGATTAATTGCCTTTGGCAATAATGTCCCATCAGCATGTAATGGAAGCTTCATTATAACAAAGGCATACCGTGGTTACATGAGACATGTTTGTGTAATAGAAATTAGTTGAACTTCAGGACCCATGATTTTGTTCTTGTCTGACTAACAAATTGGAGTACATTATACCAAACAGGAAGATCTAAGTTTGGTGAGAATAGGAAAGAGCCAAGGAGGACCTTTGTGCTAACAAATCTTACATAATTCTTTGTTTTCCTAGACCAGTTCTTTCATGAATGATGTCACGTATAGTCTGCTTTCAAGTGGTGTCAACATAGTCATTGAAAAATTCATCAAATACCTTTTCTCTATGCCTAAATAAGTATCAGTTGATTATTTTTCCTTCTTTCAAATTTATTCAGCTCATTGACCTAAATCTACTAATGAGCTGTTTTGATATGGGTGATATCTGAATTTGAATTCTACAGAAAAGAGTAATCCCAGCAATCAGATATGAAGGTTGGGGGGAGTGGGACGAGAGAGTAAGCTAATGAGGTGGTATCTAAGCCTACTGAAAGATGTAAGAGTATTCCCAGTCACACCCACATGAAGCAATGAAGCCAACACTCAAGCCTGGCATCACTGATTGAATATAGCTCTGTAGATATTAACCATGCGTTTCTGGTTTTCATACTGTACTAGATGGATTTATGTTGCTTCAGAGCAAACATCTAAGCAGAGCTTACTGCAGAGTGCTTAGAGATGGAGGTGGGTCTCCATTCTCTTGAAATTAGCCACTACAATTGTAACTGAAACCACAGGTGGGCACTGGAATGGGAAAAGTGAAACACTGACATCTTCTGGGGGCCCATATGGCCTTTTCTCTCCAGACACCACATGCATAGTCTTTCTCTGAGTAGGCACCAAACCAAACTTGATCTTTTAAAGAATCATCTTTGTTGGCTTTGCATAAACACTCCTATATTCTCAGAAGTGGATATGAAGGTTCAAAGAAAAGAATTGCTGTTAAAATGAATTTCTAGAAGCATGAATAATTCAATATGTCTCCATCAAGGGACATTTATATCACCTCAGCTTCTCTAAAAAAAGGACTGGAGAAAGAATAAGTAAGTGTTTGTCCATGCTGAAGAAGTAGGAAGTGTATTTTTATAACTGATGCAATGGCCACAAAGGGAACTTTGAGACATCATCAGAATGAGCTAGCACACAAGTGAGACTGACTTCCTTTCTCTAGGCGAAAAAAGTTTGGGGACACAGACAACCTCCACTATAGCTCACTTTTACTTCATTCCTTTTCCCCACTGACCACATTTGTATACCTGGGTATTGACTGTAGAACTGAAAGAAAAGATAGCCTCCATGCCCCTGCCAGTGTAACAAGAACCCCTGCAGTGAAGAGTGGGTGGCAGACAAAGTTTAATGTGAGCTGCCCTCTGATGTCAGAGAGGATCAGGACTTGGCCTACCTGAAGGCAGGAGCAAAGTTTTCTCTTTATGCTTTCATTGACAGAAAAGCCTGAGTGGTCTGGAGTTCCTTTTGCAAATGGTTTCAAAGACTGGAGAGCCCATAAAAAAAAAATCCCATAGCAAGTGATGACAATTTTGACATAGTGGAATCTTGTGAGTTTCCCTGAAAGACTCACCCTTAGGCTTATTAGCAAGGTGGTTTCACTCACAGCTCTGGAAAGTGAAAGCTAAAGGGCTTCCAGACATATGTATTCTGCACGTCTGTTCTATTCTTATAATACCAGAAATACATTGTCAGGATCAGATGAGACACCACAGGTGGAAAAACCCATGAAATGATAAATGACCCCAGATTGAAGAATTTCACCTCAGCCTTCCTTGAGGTCCAAAATAAAAAAAAAGACAATTTTACATTGCCCTCCTCCCAAGAGAGAAAAACATATTATCATATCTTTCCTGGATTTTTGTTTTACTGTTGTTTCTTCTAAGTGAACAAGACCATAATCTTCAAGCCTAAGATCCTTGCCCTAAGCAAAATGTCCTGTCTACCCAGGGTATGTTAAGTGTTTGATAACTGTTTTCTGAAAGATTAGATAACTATGGTGTAGTTTGAAGACAAATAGTTCAGGGCAGGGTTAAAATAATAGAGTACTCATTAAGGCTCTGTGGCTAATACCTTTTCATGCTATTAATTTATTGTAAAATGAAACACTGACTTTCTAGTGAACAAAATTTATTTGTATAAACATAGTAAGTTTTAGCCATAGTCTTAAGAGAGGTTGATAACATTCCAAGTGAGATATCTGTGGACAATATAGTCACGACAGTCCTGCCTCTAAAGGCATTATGCTTTGGTTTCTAAATTAAAGTCCATCATTTAGCAAATGAACACAATAATAGACTACTAGGAGTTATTATTTAGTGGTGATTACTACATGGTACATGTCGTGTTAAGCCTTCCTCCTTAGCAGGTTTACAGATATAGTTCATTAACATTATGGAACAGAACTCTAGAGCTTATTTACCTGGCATCACAGAAACTGCATGCCAGTTGATTCTCAACTCTCCATCACCTGAGTATCTTCATTTCTTGATTTTGTAAACTTTGGAACATTATATAAGTGAAATTACATAGTGGTTGTCTTATTATGACTAAATTAACTCTTTCTTGTTTAAGTATATGTAGTATTCCATTAAGTGTATATCCTACATTTAGGTGCTTTTTATATCTTAGACATCGTGAATAGTGATGTAATAAACAACAGTATAAAAATAAAATAAAATAATGCATACAAAACAGACCATAGTGGGTGATAAGTAATAATGAACAAAATATTATAATAAAATCCCTAAAATATCCTTCTTAAATGATTGAGTATCATAGGATGTGTTATACCATGCTGTCAATAGAGTGTGGCAAGATGGTTAGAGGAGGTTTCAGAATTAGTTTTGATTTAGCTGATAGTACATGAGAAAGATTTCAGTGGAGAATAGGAGATGGATAAAATGCTTGCCTGAAAGGACTAAGACAAAAATACAAAACCAGGGATAAGGAAGACACACCATTAAGTCACTGTGGTTGGAAAATTGGTATTATTTGAGTAGGAGATACTTTACAAGTAGCCTTTATATTGTAGCAGCTTTTACTCCATTGGGAACAGGGGGATTACTGATGTCCTCATGTCTTTTATTATTATCTACCTTTTTGACTTTTTAAATTTTCCTCTTTTTCCCCCAGCTTTAATGTCAGAACTCTTTAAATCAGGGGTGTCAATATGCCAAGTTAAAAAATCTCCCTTCCAATGATCCTTTGCAGAGAGTGGTTGGTTTTATGACCCCACTCTAGCCAATGGAGTTCAAACAAAATTCTGGTGAGAAGTAGGAGAACAAGTAACTATATTTCTAAAAGGAAGGGTTACAAATTGATCTGGCCAGCAGATCAAGCTGTATCTACTCCTCCCCAACCCTTCTTTCTGTATATCCAAATTCAGTAGGAACACACACACTGCATAATGAAGATCAAAATTACACACCGTGGATGGCAGGATTCCAAATGAGCTTCAGTGTTTGGTGGAATCCTTGAAGAACAGAAGCCAGGTAACTCATAGTTAGGTACTTAATATTTCTATACATAAAAGAAAAAATGAAAAAACAAAAACAAAAACGAGCAGCAAATTACTCTTTAGTTAAATTACTATAATAAATCCACTGTTTCATCTGAGTGTTGTCTTAGATGATACATTAGCTATCCAAGCATAGTTGTTGGGTCTTTTCCTGTATAGAAAGTTTATATGGGCACTAAAGGAGAATGTATACGATAACTTATTACCTTATTGGCTGTGTCTTCATTTAGGCTGTTTTAGATTGCTTTATTCCATTAGAAAAATTAAGGACAAGTCAGTTTTTTGACTCTCATTTCCAAGAGGGCACCAAACTTACAAGGTTTGGGGCTGATAGTTCTTTTTGGCTCTATAATAATATAAAAGCTGTATGCAACCACTAGTTTGAAACTGTACTTTGAATTAAAATCTCTTCTAGGCTATTTATATGTAGTGTGGACTTCCCTGAAATGCTAGGTTGTGACAGGAAGCCAGAGTTCCTGATAAGCCATGGTGTTTATGTTAAAGGCATTTCTGACTGATGTTTTTCACTTCAATGCAATTATAAGACTTAATACATCATAAGTTGGTGAAAATCTTAACCTAAAACAAACTAAAGGGGTATTGTAGTAAAATGTCACCATAAGATGTGAAATCCAAATTCATTGAGTAGCCTACAATATCTTCCCAAAGAAAAGTTTGAAGTTGCAAACCCCATTTCTTTTGGAGGAAGGATAGCCCAGCCTCTCTAGAGTCACTGAGTCCTAACCTGCAGAAACTTCTGTGTGTGTTATCTATCAGTCTTCTCACAGCTACTACCCTCTTAGCTAATGAAACATCCCAACTTCATATCACCAGGGTTAATTAAAGTGAATGACTCCTGGAATCACATTTCACAGGAAATAGAGGACTCAGAAAATGCCTTGATCTGTTTCCATCTCTTGGTGATATGACAGCTTAGAGGCATACACAGCAATGAATAAAATCTCAATATAAAAGAGGAGAAGCACTCTAAGTAGAGAGCTGGGGTAACATTCAATACAACCAATAAGAACAACTGTGCTGTACTCTACAGAACAGACCAACTATGAGAGGTACTGTCATAAGCAAAGTCTCTCATAGTCATTATTGTAACACTAGCTAATATTTAGTGCTTATTGTAACTCAGGCTATGTCAGTTAATTCACAACACATATCATCATTAGTTCTCTCTAGTTATTGGAGAACAACAAGGCTCCAAGATTTTCCCAAGTACATCCTTTCAGACAAGATACTATACCATCCTATGTAGCACTGGCATAGTTTTTGGAGGAATAACTCTGTGTTTTTATGGTTAGACTTAGTATGCACAGTGGACAGATCAAATCCTTCTGGTGAATTTAAAACTTTGCCAGACAAAGGTTCAACATGCTCCTTAAAGCCCCACTCATTCTCCTTGTGTTCAAAGATGTTCAACATGCCCAAATTCCTAACGGAGAGAGAATGCAGAGATGCTGCTGTCCTTATTATTCTCCTCTTTGCCCTTTCTCATCTGTGCTTCATCAGCCATGTGTAGAATTCTGCTGTGGGCTGGATGTCAGATTTCCACCAGCAGGGGATAAAAGGAAGACTGACAAGTGCAGTGAAGAGCTGAGGGGTGCAGAGAGAGGGAAATACAGCATTATGAAGGGGTATCCAGAATCAACTATAGCTTTTTCTTCTTAGGCTAGCATTCAAGACCAGCTAGTCAAATGAGAGCATTGATCCTTACTCAGTTTTCTACCTTGGCTAAAAACAAGCCCCACAGTTTTTTAAATACTGGAAAATAATTTACTTTTCTACATAACTAGATTATCTTCTGAGATGCCATGTAGCAATTCATACAATACAATGATGTCTGCTAACGACACTATTAATTTTTATGCAAAAATGATATAATATTGCCAATAATATTGGGAGTCATTTGTTGAAAAAATGTGCACTTTTAGGCACTATACTAAGTAAGGAATAGAACAGCTCTTATCCATTAATTTAATTTTAATTTATCTTTAACTTTATGCATCTACTGTATACTGTGCCATACGGCATATACCGATAGTGCAGGCATTTGTGATACAAAGTCCCCTATACCAAGGTTAACTGGGGAGCTAATATATGCAGGGTAATTACAGTGTATTACTTTAGGCATTATAATCATAGAGAATTTTTTTCTGTGATTTTTCTCTAGCCATAAAAACCAAGGAATTCTTCCAGAAGAAGGGACAGTTAAACAGGTCCTTGACATAAGAGAATTTTCTAGTGTCTGCCAAATGCAATGCCGTGATGTGTTGACATCAAATGTGAATGCGAGAGGAAAGCAGGGAGAGAGGGAGTCCTCTGGTAGCCTGGGAGTGTTGTTAGATCCTATATAATGTGTAGACAAGGGGAGGAGATGAGACTAGGAGTGCAGGTTGAGGATTTATTTTGAACATTTTCAAATTCCCTCCCCACTCTGCTCCTTTCCCACAACTGCCTAAATCTTTTATGACTACGACGTTTAGGCTTTCGTAATTTCAGGAAACTAAAAGAAGGCAATTTATCACAGCCAATCCACAACTGACAACCCTCCCTAAAGTTATTTGTTTTTAACATCTCTGTCCTGTGCTCTTACTGGAATAGCTGACGTCTTAACCATGCACCAGTTCACTTTACAAACATCTCCACAGCACTGGAAAGGACTGTTATGCTATGCGAGGCATAGAACTTGCAGCATCAATAATTTTAAATACGTGGCATTCTTTTCCTTCTTCCCAGAGATCTAAGACCCTGTCAGCTTTAAACTGTCTAGTGTTCAGTGTTTGCTGGGTTAGATGAGTGGAGACAAGAATCACTGCAACCTTTTTTTAGAATGGAAAATTCTATTATATTCATCCATGTGAAGATGAAGAGGGATCTGAATGGTGAATGGTGTCACATAAGAAAATTTAAAGAAATTCACCTTAAAGTTCAGATAAAGTATAGACACTTTTGAGTAAGAGGGACTTATTGTTAAAGAGGCTCCAGGAAAATCTGGGGAGGAGGCTTGGGAGCACAGCATATCTTTCAGTTTATCTGTATTATTCCCTAAAAGGGTACCCCCCAGTCTCTCTCTCTATCCTCTTTCTTCATTTCTCTTTTCTTTATCCTTCTACCATCCTGCTTCCCGGTAACACACATGCACACACACACACACACACACACACACTCACTCACACAACACACGCACACACACACACACAAAGTATACACACATACAGAATCAGCTCAATGGAACGTCATCAAAGTATTAACATCAGCCTCAGCATTGAAATGCCATAGACAAATGAGTTTTCAGGAAAGATGGGATTTGCATCCTTCAGAATTACTAAGTTTTATGCAAAGTTGCAAAGTCTAACTGCAGTCAGTGAAAAATGTTTCAAAAATGTTTGGCACACTTTTGAGTCTTCTTAACTCAAATGTGATAAGCATGTTTGACCTTTATAGTTCTACCACTAACTACTACTTTGGAGCACACCTTTTGACTCTCATTTTCATTTTCTTGTTTCTCCATCTCATTCTCTGTAATGGGATAGTGTTCTGGGAGCCCAAATCTCTACCCATCCTTCATTCAAGAGTGAATCCTCAACTCCCAGCCTCAACTGCTATTTGCTGCCCCCTGCTGGCATCTGGTGACATCTATCTGGTTTTGCTTGGGAGTGGGGTGGGGTGCCTTCCTTGTATTCTTTCTACATACGGAAGAAAATGGGTTCTTGAAAGTATAGAGGAAATAGTCTAGTCAATATTCAGTAAATTCCAAAGTGACTTATTAAAGGTGTGGTTTATAAGTACTAAATAAAACTGATGGTTATGTCAACTAATGGATCCCTAAAAACGCATGAAACATATTAACCCCACTAACCAGGTCTCTTTTTAGGTGGGAATTCCTACTTTGGATTAGTGTCCATCACATTGGTTTTACATGGAATGTGAACTTGCTGTGACCCCTCTCCTTTTCTTCATTGCCTTTCTGTTCTTTTTTCTTCATACTGAAACAGAGAAATTTTATCCAGAGGACTCAAGTCCATGAACGCTTATCTGAACAAATTTGAGCCTCTTGAGACCGAAGGTATTTTCTTGAAATTTTTGTGTTCCTCTAACATGTATCTTAGTGGATGTTATATTTATGCTAAAAATTATCGAATATTAGCAACTAATAAGAAGGTGTTAGATAATATACATGTATCTCTCACTTTAATTTTATCACTTATATAAAGAACTAGATTATGTAGAGCTCTGAGATCTAGGCACAAAGATGTAATTTTGTACAAAGGTATAACAGATATTATCCTGTAAGGAAAACTAGAAACTTCATGTTTAAACTTCATGTCATGATATTTTCAAGGACACTTTTAAAATACTTGTATCCTTAGTTGATTCTTGTATTAATTACCTTCTCATTGCTGTGAGAAAAGAGCATAACAAAAACAGCTTAAGGAAATAAGGGGTTTATTTTGGCTCACAGTTCCAGAGGGAATAGGCTCACCATGGTAGGAAAGGCATGAGGTCAGGCAAGGCATGGAAGTAGGGATAAGAGGCCAAGTGGCCACAACACATTCACATTCATAAAGCAATAGTGACTGGAAAAGGGGCACCAAATATCAAGACTCAAGGTCTATACCCAGTGGCTGACTTTGTTAACAGAGGCTTTACTTCCTAAAGGTTGTACAACCTTCCCAAACAGTGCCACCAGCTAGGGAGAACATGTTCAAACATGGGGGCCATGTCACCTTCAAGCCATATCAATCCATTATTTCTTGTATTTCCGATGTATCTAATAGGCTTTTATCTCTGTTCTCACTTCTACAGTACAAGTCACTAGTCCACCACTTCCTGTTCTTGCTAAACTTCTAATTTGGGAAACCAGTATCTGTGGATATTTTTCATTATACCAAATAAAAATGTTTATGATCCAGATAGCCTCTGGCGCATTGTGTAGTCTACTTCTTTGTGTGTCCGAAAGCACATGGACTTGGTGAGGATTATCTCCACCCCACTCCCACTACCTCTACACCATCCACTTTGTGGCTAAGCTTCAGAGGGATGACATTACCCAAAATCTCATCTTTACATAAGTGGTGGGCATGGCAGAAAATTAATGGACAACCACTTTTGTACTTCTACATACAATATAATCTACCGTTGTATGTTAACAGATTTTTGAGCATATCATCATGTAACTCAGGGAACAAATATATATAGCAAATTTTCCATCATTGTGAGCAAGCTATTCATTATGGACATTACAAAGATGAAAGATGGTCTTAAGACTAAGGAAGATGGACATAGGAAATAGCACAGGAGATATAAACATCATAGCATTAAAAGCCACAGAACAACTAGCTTTAACAGTCAGGTTAAAGAATAGAACAGACTTGGTACCTTGACTATAGAGCCTACAGGGGCAGAATTTAGTTAAGAAACTTCCAGAGAAGTTTGCTGAGTTGATAGGTTCTGATTGAGGGCTCTGTTTTCCTATTAATAGAGATAGTTCATTGCCTTCATTTTTAGAGTCTGGTTTTAACTGATACTAGTGTCCCTCTCTCTGAGAGTGCTTGAAACACTGTTTTTTTCCTTTACTGTGCCAAGAGTACAGTAGATGGATGGATCTTTCCATCCAAAACTTTCCCTTCCCTCAATGTGAATAGTTTGTCAGTCTAGAAGTTAGAGATGCATTTCCTCTAGTCATCTAAAAATAGATACATTTCCCCAAAAATATAACCTGGTGGCTTTATGACAATAGTGTTTATTCATCTCCCAAAATGGAGATATGTGGGAGGAAGAACTTGGACTCTACATCAGATGAGCTTACTGTGAATTCTGCTCCACCATCACTGATTGTGCTCCCACCATCCTTGGCTGTGCTCCACCATTCTAGGCTGGGCTCCACCATCACTGGTTGTGCTCCACCATGCTAGGTTGTACACCACCATCCTCAGTTGTGCTCCACCATCCTTGGGTGTGATCCACCATCCTCGGTTGCGCTCTACCATGCTTGATTATGCTCTACTATCCTTGGTTGTGATTTGCTTCTTGATGGTCCTTGGGAGTTCAAAGAACCTGTGTTCTTCATAACCAATGGAAAATAAAAAGAAACTTAGCTCAAGTGGAATGGCTTGGCAGAAGTAAGTGTGATAAAACAGTAGGGAAAGAGAAGTGTTGGTTGAAAGGCCAGAGAAGAAGTCAATGTTTCAAGATGATGAGGCAAGGCAAGCTAAGATCTCCACTGAGTGCTCCAGCTAAATGATTGGTTTTCAAATAGAAGTCAGTCTGAAAAGAAATTAGGTATATGGTTAATTGAAACAAAAAAGAACTGTTTGATATAGATGT
Organism: Cricetomys ansorgei; assembly: GCA_026225945.1. Taxonomy (NCBI): domain Eukaryota; kingdom Metazoa; phylum Chordata; class Mammalia; order Rodentia; family Nesomyidae; genus Cricetomys; species Cricetomys ansorgei. The sequence goes on along the minus strand of JAMJFZ010003875.1, from coordinate 10,690,214 downwards.
TCTTATTAAAAGACAGTGAAGAAAAGAATAGCAAAGACAGGACTCTGAAATTCCTTGAAGGGAGAGGGATTGTCTTTATTATTATTATTCTAGAATCTCACACAATGTGTGGTTCCCATGGACAATCATTTGACACAGGCAATCGATGAATAAATGTACATCCCACACTAATTATACTGTGTTCTAGTTTAGTGAGATCTGGGTATTCATGCTGGCCATAGTGTTGGTTAGTACTTATGCCAGATGTGACACTTGTGTTCCTTGGATGACTTGATTTAATGGTATATTTGAGTGGCTAGAGCTATAAGTCAGATGGCTTCAAAGAATCATATACTTTTTACTTATTAGCTTTGCTGAAAATTCTCTTAGAATCTATTTCATTTTCTTTAAAGTGAGATACATTTCATCCCTTCAAATTAAAAATGTGTTACAAAGAATATTGTTAAGGGATAAAAATTATTAGCATAATGCCTAGCACATAGTAGTATATAAATTAATATTTGGCAATTATTATTTTTGTGGTTCTTCATAGTACAATCACACCCAGTGTTCCCCAAACATTGAAGAAGTGCTGACTTTGTTAATGAGTTGGACAATACAAATGAATCTGTCTCAGAGCAAAGTTCATAAAACAGATCAATCAAACATCTGGATCTTGGATACAAGGTTTATTAATAAAACTTATATCTAGATGGGGACTTAACAAAGCCTAGCTTTACTCTTTACTGGGACATTCTGTTACCTCTTACAAGGGAAGAGGAATAACAGAGTAGAAGGCTTGCCTTTCTTGGTAGTCCCATAGATTAATTTGCTGCTTAATATGACACTTTTTCCTCTGTCTTTTCTCAAACTGTGATGTTCTGGCAAATGCCATTGGTCTAGCACTTAGAGCACTGTGTATAATGCACTCCTACCTTACCAGTATCCTAATGCATAAATCCATGAAAATGTTGTGGAAGGGGTTAAAATTTAATAAAATTGTATTTATAGAACTTATTCCTGTAGCTTATGAATTCAGTTAGCCTTTGAAGGGTAACCACCATACCTCAAGCTCTAGTCTCCTTAAGCTATCTGTCTCTGCTCTAAAACCTCCCACCACATATTTCTGTAGGGGATTGGCTTTCCTGATTCCTGTGGAGCCAATTGGCTAAGTTCCCACTAGTGGCTTGCTAAGGGTTTCCAGAGCACAGCTGCTTGGGATGCTTGGCTTGTGCCCTTGTTACAAAAGGCTACACACTACAGAAGACCCAGTGTGGGGAAGGTACTGAAGTCTCCCACTCACCTTACTTCTGACCTGGGCCAGTCCTCAGAGTCTCAGTTTGCTTACATATAAAATGAGGGATACAGACTAGATGCTCTGCAAAACCCCTTCAAGCTTTGGCCACTGGTACAGCAAAACTCTTATAATCAGAGTTCTGAGCAGAGGTCTATGTTAGATTGATTGTGCTGGCCACTGTCTTCTTGGCCTGTCATAGTCCTCATTTCCTCTGTTTCCCCTCCAGTCCCTGTGGTATTTCAGCATAGAATGAGTCATCAGCTGGCTGTGGCATCTATCCGGAAATGGGCTGCCATCCTCTTTCCTGGCACAGAGAAGGAAGACTGTGACTTTTTATATCCCCACCTATTGATTAATGGCACCTACTACATAAGAATTAGAATGGCTCCGGTCTCATCCAGCCACATCTATGAATACAAATCCTCTGCATCTCAGCAACCTCAGATGAGCTTCACCCCGGAAAGGCTTTGGGAACACTTTAGAAAACTCTTCTCACCACTGAAAGCTTCACAACCATTGTTTTCCTCCTCTGACTCATCTTTGAATCAGTAAATTAAATATGTATAACTTGTGAAGATTTCATTTTTATTAAAGCAAGGTGCTTTGCTGAGAAAATTCAAGCTTTAGAAATACTCAGCTCTCCTTTCCTCCCTTCCCAGTGATTTCCTTTGTTTTGCAGGAGGGATTTCAGGGAGCTGCTCCATCTCTGTGGTTATCTCTTCTCTGTAACGGGGTGACACTGAGACTGCCATCTACTCTCCTGAGAGTCTCCAACACCTGAGGATCCAGAGGCCATCTGTGAAGTAAGTGATGGCTACTTGTCTTTTGGGGCCAGGATAACATTGTTGTTTCATGATGGTTCATGAAAGAGTCTAGAACACTCTTTTCTGAAGTTCTTCCCATGTGGAATGTTCTCATTTTGCCCCTCTTTCCCATTTGCCACATCAACAAAACTACCTTTTACTTTTCTTTTCCCCAAGCAGATCAGGGGATTTCATCATCCAAATATGGCCTTTCTAGTTATATTTCTACATTGCTACCTGAATATATATGCATCCTGAATTTCTCAATGATTGTCTACTATGCCATTTTTTTGGTAAACTGATATGTTACTCTTGTCTTTCTCATTACAGTAGATGTTTTATTTTTTTTTAAGATTCATTTTTATTATTCTTAATTGGTGTGTGTGTGTGTGTGTGTGTGTGTGTGTGTGTGTGTGTGTGTGTGCAATGCAGGTGCCTGTGGAGGCCAAAGGTGTGAGATCTCCCCTGAGCTAGGGTGACAGGTAGCTGTGAACATCCTGGCATGGGTGCTGGGAATGGAACTCAGGTCCCTTGAAAGAGCAGTATACATTCTTAATCTCAGAGCCATCACTCCACCCCAAGGAATTACTTGAACACAAGAGAATACTTAATACTTTATTGATCTTTTCAATATTATGGAACAAATCATTTTTAGTACTAATGATATACTTTACAAAAGCTGTAGGTGTTAAAAATAACCTTTTTGTTAACAACTGAGTCCTACATAACATATAAGGTAATGTAAATTGTATTTATAAAATAACTGAGGTAGATGGGTTCACAGAGATTTGAGGTAGCGATTTAGACCAAATTTTTAATTTTCCGCATGTATTTTAGAATAGCTCCACCTTCCATGTGTGTATTAAATGACAAAAAAGTTTCATGCACCAGCTTAGGTACATGGTATACTAAGAAAACAATAAGAAGTATGAATTGCAATGAGTGGCATGTGTGAGATAAGCTCAATCTTTCTACTTTACATGTCATTTCCAGTATATAACTTAATGACTGATTTTGTCTTTGCTTCTCTTTCCATTTGACATTTGCACTTCATTTACAAACCCTCACCATATTCCCACCATATTCAATTCCTAACCAACTTGACACTTCTCTTTTACCCAAGAAACACGTGTTGAGTTTTCAATAGAGTTACTTCTGCATACACTAGAATGTAGCAGCAAATGAAACAACATCAAATAAGACCTGATAGAATTCTCCCTTCATGAAGCTTCTCTACCATAAAGTCAGAAAAACAATCCAAGTAAGTACTAAACAAAACAAGTACATTGTGTGAATTAAGTTCATACAAGAATGGAAATAAGAGCTAAGGATATGGCTCACTGGCAGAGCACTTGTCCAGCATCTGCAAGACCCTGTGTTCAATCTCTAGAGCTGCCCAAATCAAATCAAATCAAAATCACACAGAGCAACAGAGACAATATAAAGATATGGATGACAAATGACAAATAGTCAATTAAGTAGCCAAAGACTGCAATTTTAAATGGGTAATATGGAAAAATGATCTTTGCAAAAAGTACTTGATAGAAAGGGCAAGAGAACAAATCCTTAGAGTTTTGGTAAAAGAAGAGTTAGAGAGAGTGAACAAATTATCTTAGGGGAGAATTGACAAGAAGGAACAGAAGTTAAGACATACAGACCGGGCAGGTGCCAGAGTGACAGGAATATTGGACTTGTAAGCCAAGTGCAATGAACAACCCCTGAGGCATTGTAGCGAAAGCAAACACATGATCTAACATATTTTAACACGATTATTCTGACTGCTTTGTGTCAGACACCAAAAAGCAAAGAATAGAACTCATTAGGAGACCATGTGGTCACCTGAATGAGTGACAACGATGACTTGGCTGATAGTAGCAGCCATGCTGGAAGTTTGGTGTCCCACAAATTTAAAGAGTGTAGCCAGAAAGATTTACTCAAAAATAAATGTGAGTTGTGAGGAAGGAGACATGCATAAGTATCACATCAAGATTTTGGGCCCAAGCAACAGAAAAAAAAAGGGGGGGGGAAGTTTTCATTTTGTAGGTGGCATACATTGGCAACAGTGGGTTTGAGGTGCCCATTAAAGTATTAGGTATGAAGTTATGGGTAACAATATAGGGTGCAAGAGTACAGTTCAAATGGGCAATTTAAGTTGGTAATTTACTATCATCTGATGGTACTTAAACCTGTATGACACAATGAAATAATCAAAAGAATTAGTGTTGAGAGAACAATAAGGATATATAGCATCTGAGAAGCAGGCATTATGAGGTCAAGGGTCTGGAGTAATGAGAGGAACCAGAAACCTGGAGCAGTTTATAGGAGCTAAAGGAAACCAGATCACAGTATCTAAGAAGCCAAATGACAAGTGTGTATTAAGGAAAGGATCAATTTTCAAATGTCACAAAATAGGATGTAGACTACTGCAATGTTCATTGATCAGAATCCTTGTCTTGAATCTTCATAACATCATTACAATTAGCATCTTTAAAAACATGACTTTGACTATGTCCTACTCAAAACAGTTTTCCCTTGCTTGGGCTATCATCTGCTAAATGCCTAAGTTTGCCCTCAAAGATATTATCAAGTGGTTCCACTTGTTAATCTCCAATAGTTGGTAACTGATCTCTTGGAAGTTACTGACCTACTATGCTTTTCTCATTCTTCAAGTTTAGTTAGATGATATTCTGCATTTCACGTGGCCATTCCATTACTCTCTGATGCCCTCACTCCTCTTCCACACCCAGTTGACGATTCTCACATGAGTTACTCTCCTCTATCTGACTTTCCAGCCATCGTTTCAGTTATTCACAGTGACACTTGTACTTTTTCATGAGTTTTCAACAGTCAACTAGGCAGAAATCTCAACTTATTTATGAGACTTGGATTTTCTTTAAAGGGGGAGCCATGTTTGAAACCCTGTAGTTTCTGATACCTACTTTAAAACTAACTCTTCAAAGCTAAACACTTAGCAATCCTTCTGGGGACATTTTAAATCACAAGGGATGAGACGACAAAGGTGGCCATAAGATATTTGATTGGTCTAGACATTTTTTCTTCTTTATTTCCCACCAGTGGAGGTTTTTATTCACATGAAAACCTTTCAGAAAACCTCAGTTACTATCATAGGTAAAAGTAGAGCTGCCATGTTTGAAGTTGAGGCCAGGATTCCTGGGCACTGCCCTTTGCCTATTTTTGTAGATGAGGACTGTGAAATCCAGAGGCCTTTTATCCGTGAAGCAAAAACAACAACAACAAAATAAATAAATAAATAAATAAATAAATAAATAAATAAATAAATACAAAATAAAAACAAAAAACTAAGAGTTAAATCCCCAAACACTGTATTTCACTGGCATTACAGAGGATGAGTATGTAGATTAATTAGTTAGAGAATGAATCAAAAAGTGAAAGGAAATAGAAGGCAAGTGGTAATACAGTCATCAGTTACCATGGCTTCACACTCCCATTTAATTTCTTTTTTATGTCAATGAGCAAGAAAGATCACTCGGTATACCCATTACACAGATGAGGAAGAATGAGGAGTTTAACAAATCACCTCAAGATTAAGAGATGGAAATGGGATTTATCCTGGCCAATTTTTTTTTTATCAACTTGACACAAGCTAGAGTCATCTGAGAAGGGGAAACCTCAATTGAGAAAAATGCCTTTGTAAGATCCAGCTCTAAGGCATTTTCTTAATTAGTGATTAATGGGGGAGGGCCCAGCCCATGGTTGGTGGTGCTATCCCTGGGCTGGTAGTCCTGTGTTCTATAAGAAAGCAGGCTAAACAAGCCACAAGGAGCAAAGCTGGTAAGCAGCATCCCTCCACAACTTCTGTATCAGCTCCTGCCTACAGGATTCTGACTTTTTGAGTTCCTGTCCTGATTTCGTTTAATGATGAACAGTTCTGTGAAAGTCTAAACCAAATAAACCCATACTTCCCTACTATTATTTGGTTCTGATGCTTCATCACAGAAATAGTAACTCTTCTAAGACAAATTGGTACCAGGAGTGGGGTATTGTTGTGACAGACATGATTCTGAAAGGACTTTGGAACATTGTGCAAAAAAAGCCACTGAGTATTTAATGCTTAGTGAGCTGTTCTGTAGGAGTTTGGAAGACAAGAATGTTGACAATAGTGCAGAAGATGGATGCCTGGATTGTGACGTTTCAGAGAGAAGTCTCTATCAGAGCCACTTGTTACTTTGAATTAAGATTCTGTAGTTATTGTTAGCTGAGGCTTAAGAATCAGCTGTAATTAACAAGATACCAGAACTACTAAAGTACAACCTTTGTTTTGCTCAAATACTTGATGCTGATCATATGGAGCAGAGGAATTAGTGCTCATTAAGAAGAGATCAACATTGTTGAGATGAAATTTTATGGGAAGTGTATCCTGAGAGTATACAGATAGTGTGTTCCAAAGGTAGTTAAGGTTGTGCCTCATACTAGCAGCCAAACTTGGGGGTGTAAGAGTCATCCAGGTGGTACTGGTTTTGAAGGCATGAAGGTGTCTTGGAGAACATATGAGGCTTGGCACTGTGAGAGGCCAAGAAATGCTACTGCTGAAGGTACAGCCTCAGTGGAAGCTGAAAGCTGAGGACTGAAGGGTCATTGCAGAGAAGTTGAGGCTTAGCACCATGAAAACAGCCTATGAGGGAATATTGGTGAAAATGCATCCCAGTTGCAACAGAAGACCCCAGCATTTTGGAGATGCTAGTACCATGAGATGGTACCAAGAAAAGCAGTAACAGTATATTATAGCTAGTGGGAGCCTAGAAGAAAAGCTGTGGTTGTTGCAGAGGGTAGAACCAGAGAGGTGACCCAAGCCACTTGGAGGAGCCCAAAAGATCATGAGTGAATCCCAGACATTGGACATTGAGTTATTTACATAGAAAGAGATGCAGAAAGATAGCTCAACAAACTGGCTGAAGAAAGAGAGACAATAGTTCGTTATACTGGAAAACTTTGATGCTAAAATGGACATTTGCTGAAGGAGTGTTGAAGATAACTGGACAGATGATCAGGACTGGTGTTTGCTACAGTTATGGAAGATCATCATATCAGTGGCTGAAGTGGATCTTCAAAAGGACATTCAGACTATAAAGTTTATAGGATTGAAAATTGTTCCTATTGTAATAGTTAAAGTGTGTTAGAGCTATTTTCAGTACAATTCATATCATAGAAAGAGGGGTTATGTGGGGTAATATTTAGACATTTAATATAACAACTTGGCTGCTCTAGGAAAGGATCATATTGAAAGGCCTGTGTGATACCTAGGAAGGAATAAAATCCAAGGATCTATAGGAAGGGATTACATCTAATAGTCTATATGAAAAGATCACATCAAGGGGTCTATATGAAGGGATCACATTCAGAGGCCTGTGTGGTCTGGATGGAATGTAGAAAGAATGTTAGCACATACCTTTAATCCCAGTATTCAGAAGGCAGTGGTGGTGTATGCCTTTAATCTCAGCACTTAAGAGACAGGAAGCAGAGCTCAGAAGGGGTCAGTGTCAAATAGGACACTGACAGTGACATCTGAGATGAGTCAGAGAGAAGGACAGGCAAAACAATAAATCAGAGGGAGAGTTAGAAGAGTGAGTCAGAGTGAGGACATACCCAACTCTTATAATAAAAAGCCAGGCTCTTAGCTTAGAGACATAAAGGATAAGAGACACAATGAATAAGAGAGAGGGATTCAGACACAGAAGCAGTCTGAGGAATCTGAAGAGTCTGAGACAGAGACACAGAAGTAGTTCAGCAGAAGTCATTATCATATGGGAAGAGTTATGGAGGTTGAAGCCAAGAACAGTTTAGTCAGAGAAATTGTGATAGTCAAGTCAGAATCTGCAGGAGTCAGAAGAGTTTTGTAGGAAATAGTCAGCCAGCTCAGAAGGTCAGTTTGAACCAGTTAGCTTGGAGAAGAGTTGAGTTCAGTATAACCGTGAGTTTAGAAGGGGCTATATAGAGTGAAACTACTAATCAATGAGTCTCAGATGATTAAATGTTCTAGAATGTATGGAGGTTGAGGCTGAAGCCTTCAAGGTTTAGCATAAAGATTACATTGAATAGAAGTCAAAATGTTCCAGGACTCCTGGACTAGGATTAAGAATTGGATTTGCCAAAGAATAAACTGCCCCCTTTGCCCTGAATCTACATTTACAAACTTATTTTTTATTTTATAAGATCCCACATTGAGAGACTGAATTGAAACGGATTCGGGGTTTTAAAAAAGACTTTGGATTTTTAAAAAGACTGAATTTTAAAGTGTTTGTAAAGAGTGTGGGACTTTTAAAGTCTGTAATATGTTTTATGTTGTGATGTGGGTGTTAATATGTGAATTTGGGGATGAGAAAGGAATGGTTATGGCTTGATATTGATATGTTTATGTGTCAAATTGACAAGTGGTCAATAGTTTTTGTCACCTTGACAAAACCTGGGGTCATCTGCGAGGAGGGAACCTCAATTGAGAAAATGCCGCCATGAGATCCAGCTGTAGGGCATTTTATTAATTAGTGATTGATAGGTGAGGGCCCAGCCCATGGTGAATGGTGCTACCCTTGGCTGGTCCTGGGTTCTTCAAGAAAGCAGGCTGAACAAGTATGAACAGTAAGGCAGTAAAGAGCACTTCTCCATAGTTTCTGTATCAGCTCTTGACTCCAGGATCATGGTCCATTTGAGTTTCTGTCCTGACTCCCTTCAGTGATGAACAGTGCTGTGGAAGTAGAAGCCAAGTAAATCCTTTCTTCCCACAGATTCTACTGTCATGATGTTTCATTACATCAATAGTAACTCTAATTAAGGCAGAATTCAAAAGAAGGTCTTGAGTGATTATGATTACATTCTCTTTGTCACCAAAGAGCTATGCTGAAATAGTAGCAAAAAGACAAGATATGATGACCCAGGCCTATAATCTTAGTACTTGGGAGACTGAGGCAAAAGGATGGCTGTAAATTCAAGGCCAGCCTTAGCTGCATGATGACTTTGGGGACAGAAAGCTACATGAATGAGGTACACACACACACACACACAAACACACACAATAAATAAATAAATAAATAAATACATACATACATACATACATACATACATACATACATACATAAAAGACAACCAAACAAACAAAAGCTCTCTATTGCAAGAGTATTTTTTCATTAATTCAAAGCAAAACAAAACAAAACCCTATGGGTTGGAAGCATAAGAAAATATATACCACATCTTATTTTTAATTTCTCTTCAAACCAGTTCTCTCAATTAACAGTGTTCTATCACTCCTTGTGTGTAATGGGAGTCACTTGGTGTTGAATGGACTTAAGGTAAAAGCATTTACTTTGGGTAGACCTTTGTAGAACATTTTATGGCCTGCTATGTTTCTTTGTAGCCTGGATTTTTCTACTAAAATTCAAGTTAAATTCCTTCTTGAGGAGAATATAATATACAACCATCCTGGAAGCAGCATAGATGGTAATTATAAGGAGTTCTAAACTACATTTTGTACACTACAAAAAAACTGTGAGTGTTTAGATATATGGAAAGAATAATTCTGTCATCTGTGGGGTGTTTTCCAGTTTAATAACTTGTTTTTCAGTATCACACCCCATTTAATTTTCATAATAATCCTGCAATATAGGAAAACATATCCTCTTTGAAGATGAAGAATTCATGGATCACAGGATTTATCCATGATTAAAAGGTCAGACTGATGTTTTCTACACATGGGAGAAAAGTCTGTTTTGTTTTGCTTTTTGTTCTTCTTATATTTAATTTTCTTGATGTAGGATCTCACACTTTAGTTCTAGCCTGACCTGAAACTCACTTTATAACCCAGGCTAGCCGCATGATTCTAGGAATCCTCCTGCTCTAGTATCTTAAGAGCTATAGCTGCCTAGCTTACATTATGTTACCTTTTACTATAAAGAGGAATATTTTCTGTTCCTAGGTAGAAACTTCTCAGGTACTACAACCTTAGTGTCTTTTAGTTAGCATCTATTACTAAACAAATAAAATCCATACATGCTGTTCTGTGTACTGGTAGAGAAATGACAAGTAAAATCAAACAATGTACCTGCATAACAATATGTGGTTCACAGACTATATTTATTTATAGCAAATCTTCACTCCAGTAATTCTAGGAAATTAGGAGGCCAGGTATCTTTGCCTAGATTTTATAGATGAGCTCATTATGTGACATGGTAGGACTTGGATAATCTCAGCTTGGAAGAGGAGAGGCACAAAACCAGTCTTGGATGTCAAGTCTAGAAATCTCATTGAAGAGTACTGAGCATACCACCACGTGGTATGATGATATGCTATTAACTCTTTGTTATTCATACAACAGACTGGCTTATGAGTATATTTATCCTTGGAAGTCAAATGGAAGGCTCCATGCCCAGTTGGCTAATGTCTACAAACCTAGCTAATGACTCTGTCCTTTAATTCAACTGATAAAATACATGGCTGCAAACAAATCTGGATACAGAGAGTTGGATTTGAGTGAGTCAATTATTAAATGGCGAGTTGGGAAACTATGTGAGTAGAAGTAGATTTTATTTTACAATGTGGTTAGCCCTCTGGATATTGTTTTATGGATCTTAGCCAAGATATTTATCACATTTCATTAATTTTTCTCAAGGAATCAGGGGTGGGGACAAAGATGCCATAGTGATCACTATTAATCATTGAGTCTTTGATGTGTTATAAAATAAAACAGCATTGGCATGAAGGTAATCTCAGATAGCCATTAAATTGAGGAATTTGTAAATCATTTAACACAAAATATGATGCGTCTATTTCACCCAGAACTTTCAGAGCTAGATGCGGTAATAACTATTATTTATTATATACTTATCATGTGTTGATCCCCACAATAGATAATTATATTTAGGGATTCCATAGAGCGGCTAGGCCTGCGAGAGTCCCAATACAAGACATCTATCCTTACATAAATATGAACAGTGTCCTCTCTTTCTTCCTCCTTTTTTGTTTACTCCATTTCTTCTCTCTCTTTCACTCTTCTCTTTGGAAAGGGTCTTGTTATTAAGTTAAGTAGGTTCTTGAATTTATGTTTAACCTGATTTTAGCTTCTCAAGTGTTAGGATTAAAGGTATATTTTTAAAAAAAAACACTTTAAAATATCTTTTAAAATTACACAAGACCTGCATAGGTTCAAACCAGACAAAATTCTAGCACTGGAAAGATGTCGTAAGTCCCTCCCCTAACCAAGAAGCTATCTGCAAGTGATACATGCTGGGAAAGGAAATATCAGTTTTCTCCAATGGGGTGTCACTCCCCAGGGCAGGCCTCATTCCCTGAAGTAGTTTGCTAATGCAAAATAAACTTTATGGTCTTTTTATGACTTTTTATAACTTTTTATTTGTTTATTTTGATTTTGGGCTTTTTATTTTAGAGAGTGAGGGAACATCAAGTTGGGTGTGTAGGATCTTCAAGGAGTTGGGAGAAGAGAAAAAATATTATCAAAATATAGTGTATGAAAAAATACAGACCAGTCTTATAGTTGTAGGCAATCCTCCTACTTCAGCCTCTTAAGTATTTGAACTCCAGGAATGAACTACTACACCCAGCTTATACGATCACATTACTTTTTATGAGGAAGAAACACATTCCCCTTTTAGTGAACAGCTTCTCCCACTGTTACATCCACAAAAGGAATTGCCAAGCAGGGGGAAAAAAAAAGAAGAAGAAAAACCCTTACGAAAAGAGGCTGGAGAGATGACTTAGTGGATAAGAGCACTAGCTGCACTTGTAAAGGACTAGTTCCCCGCACCCCCATGGCAGTACACAGTCATCTATAGGCCCAGTTCTGAGGCATCTGATACCATCTTCAGGCTTCTGTAGTCACAAGACATTTACATGGTGTGCATATACAATTGTAGGTAGACACGCATGCACATAAAATAAAAATAAGTCATCTTTAAAGCCACGGGAAAGTAGGTAATTAGACATATGGAAAGATTTAGCAAAATATTAATAATAAAACCTATGTTTTAAATATACATCTTAATCAAATATTTAATGTAATCAACAGTGGTAGACACAATTATTATCCAAACAATGCAAGTGACAAAACCGAGCCACTAAGTGTCTCTGTGGTCCATAGCTGAACACCTCATAAAAGGGAAGAAAGCCTACAGCGGAACTGCAGATTTCATTTGATTGGAGAGCACTCTGAACTTCTCCCAGTTTGGTTTACCACAGTGGTCACAGTAAACATCTTTTCTTGTAATAGCTATTTAAATTCCACAGAATTAGTTTTTCCCAGAATACATTTTAGAAAACACAGCCATCGAGTAGAGCAGAGGAAAAAGAAGTCTCATTTATTTATTTGTAGTTTTCACTGTTAATCATCACCTTTTATTGATTAACATTCTGCCACTTTATAGAGCAAGTCCATTAACTACTCATAGTTACCATTATGAACAGATATTAATGCCCTTAACTTTTTTCACAATGGATACTTAAAGCTATTAAGTACTCCACCTATGGTCTGAGCATCAGGATGATTCTAAACTGGGTGTGAAACCCATGAGTATCTGTCATTTCCCAACCCTCTACTCCACAATAGTTTTTAATTAGTGTTTCTTCATTTTCTCCTGCAATGAGCTTAGACTAAGTATGGATGCTTATTCATGGACAAAGCCCCTGAATATAATGATCAGGTTTTAATTCTTATCTGACACATAGCATCATTGGACTAATTTATAAAATTTTATCTCAGAGGTGTAGAAAAACATTTAATCTTTTAATCCAGCAGCATGGCTGCTCCAGCAAAGAATTACATTGAAAGGCCCATGTGACAGCTAGGAAGGAATCACATACAAAGGCTTATATGAAGAGATCACATTCAGAGGCCTGTGATCCAAATGGAATGCAGAAAGAATATTAGTCAGACTAATCCTGTCCTCTGTTTGTGCTAATGCTAGGTGGATTTCTGTGGTTCAGGCAACATGGGACATACCTTTAATCCCAACTCAGGGATTACATGGTGGCACATGCCTGTAGTCATATATTGCTGTGTAGGCTCAGCCAGGAGGACAAGGAGGCATTTTTCAGAGGTTCAAAACCTGCTAGGCCTCAGCAGAGAGAACCACCATTATGGCCAGTGCTATACTACACAGTGGAACTCTGAGCCTCTGAGCTCAGGTGTTTTATTAATTCAGAACTCCTTAGGTGTGCTCCTGATACCATGTGTATATGCAAGTTCATAAGCAATTAAACAACCCCTACTATCTTATAGTATACTTATGTTATTATATGGTTGGTAAATATCTACTTTTTTAAACTTGTTGCAAGGTTCACTTAGTAGGTACAAGAGTCTTGACACACAATGTTTAATTGTTTTATTCTTTTAATTATGAAGGGAAGTGTATGTTTTTATATTGTCCTTAGATCAACATTTAAAGCTTTATGTCCTGAACTATTTTTAGTCTCTAGTTTGTCTAATTCCACTCCTCTTACAATCTCACCAGTTCTGAATCTCATAATTTTTCATTCTGGTTTTCAACTTTGTAAATTTACATATGCTCTTCTCTTTTTCCTAAAACATATTTCGCTAAACTGCCATTAACTTCACTGAAGTCTTGCTTATCATTTAAGATGCAGACAAGGGCCATCTCTTTTTTAAAAAAAGATTTTGAAAATGATTTCTTTCATGAGGGTCTCTGTGTCCTTAAAACAAAACCATTAGTGTACTTACTCAGTAGTCAACATTCTGCGCTATAACTAGCAATCCATTTTCTTTCTTTCCCACTCACCACTCTAGAGGCTGACTCATCCTACAACCTTATCCTAGTTACCAAAGTTACCAAGGTACACAGCAAAGGAGCCAAGTGCAGTTTATCACATAGACTCTCAAACAGTACATCTTAAATGGATGAAGCCAGGGAGGTTTCTGAGTAAGGGCTTTATCGACAACATCTGCAGGTCTTACAATCAGAGACTAAGCAGGACTAGCAAGTGCAGCTAATCCTTCATGCCAAACAAATCAGATGATAAGACAGTCCTCCAGTAGAGACAGAAAAGTTGTTCTGAGACTCTCTCTACACTTGTCTTGGAGAGAGGAGGTTAATAAATGCTGCATTAATGGTTATAGAAGAAAGTGAAGGCAGTCATTTAAAATTATTGTGTTTGCCAAGTGAAAATCAAGCAAACCTTAAGACTTCTATGGGAGGTTATTTTCTAATTAAAAGCACACTATTAACTTATTCATATTACACAGTTGCTCCTGTAATTCAGATGAGGACTGTTTGCTAATTTTACTGAAAAAAAATTAGTTTGACATGTAATCTCTTAGAAAGAAGTATTCCTTGAGAAAATACAGATCAAGTCCTTACTTTGACATAAGTCCAAGACCTCTTGAATAGTGGCAGGTACATCTAGACACATTGTATGGATACACATTTATGTGACTTCAGAGGAAGTATGGTGTAGTTAGCCTCAGTGATTTCAAGCCTACTCTAAATTAGAATATAAAATGAAAACAGAAAGAAAAATAATTTTTATTATTTTACATTTTTAAAAAATTTTAATTAAAGTTTTCTTGTTTTCATACAATACATCCTGACTGCAGTTTCTCTTCCCTTCACTTCTCCCATCCTCCTCCTCCTCTCTTCTCCTTCGGTTTTACTCCCACTCTGTTTCCTCTCAGAAAAGAATTGGCCTCCCAGGGACATCAACCAAACACTGCATAAAAAGATACCATAAGACATGGCACAAACCCTTATCTCAAGGCTGGATGAAGCAACCTGGGAAGGTGAAAAGGATCCCAAAAGCAGGAAAAAGAGTCACTAGGACTCCCATAAAAACACTGTAGATGTAGACTCAGGGCAAAAGGCAGTTCTTTCTTTGGCTAATTCAATCCTGTCCTTAGAGGATTTCAGCCTCCATACAATCTAAACTTAAACCTAGAACTGGAAGGCTTCAGTTTCTGTACCCTCTGAGACTTACTACTGACTGAGTTCACTCTTGACTAGCTCCTTCTGAATTCATAGCTGTACTGAACTTAACTGACTCTTCCGGTTGGCTAATTCAACTCACTTGCTGCTCTGGATCGAAGTCTTTCCAAGCTTCTGGTTCAAACTGACCTTCTGAGCTGACTGACTGTTTCTGACTGTGCTCTTCTGACTCTGCAGATTCTGGCTGACTCTCTGACTGCCTTGGACTGAACTGCTCAGCTCAACTTCAAATTGACTTGCTCTCCCCATCTGACTCCTTCTGCCAAACTGCCTCTGTGTCTCTGCCTCAAAATTATCCAGACTGCCTCACTCTCTGAGCTGAGAGCCTGCTTTTATATTGTGAAAGTTGGGCATGTCCTCACTTCGCTAACTTTTCATCTGATTCACCACTTTGCCTGCTCTTCACTCTGATTCATCTCAGATGTCACTTCCTGTCTGACACTGACTCCTTCTGAGCTCTGCTTCCTTTTACATCCTGAAAGCTGGAATTGAAGATGTGTGCCACCGTTGCAGTCTGAGGTATATTACTTAAAGATGTGTGCTGGATTCCAGCAGGATCACACAGGCCTTGAATATGATTCTTTCCCAGAGTAGCCATGTTGCTGGATTAAAAGATTAAATATTCCTAACAAACACCAAGATAGCCACCAAAACATATATGCAGAGGACTTGGCACAGACCCATACAGTTTCTGTGATTGCTCTAGTCCAGTCTCTGTGAGCCCATAGAAGCCCTACTTAGTTGATTCTGTGGGCTGTCTTCTCATGGTGTCTGTCCTTGGACCCTCTGGCTCCTACAATTCCTCCTCACCTACTTCCAAGGTGTTTCTTGAGCTCTTAGGGGAGGAAGGAAGTATTTTAAAAATTATTCTAACCTCTCCTGCTAGTATGACAAATGCTATTCCTTCCTCTTCTAACAAGTTAACTATACAACACACACATACACACACACAGACATATAATGTATTTTATTTTCAGTAACTTTCTAGTGACTCATATTATGTAAATATGGATGTACCTATGAATATATAACTATAAATTTTTTACTTTTACATCTAATCACTATGTAAAATTGTTAGCTATTTTACTTTTAGGACTTGTCTTTATATATTTCATCTTTCCCATTTTTCTTAGTTTTAAAACACTTTTGTTTACTAAATAGTTAAGGTATAAAGGAATAGTCCGATTAGTGACAAATATTGGCAAAATGGAAAGTATGCACTCCTGTATCTTCCTCCTCCACAATCCATTGTCTATTTTTATCATAATCACCATATCATCAACATTATCACTAAAATCATCATGAACCTCAGTCCCATCATCATCTGAATTGATTTGACTGTGAAAGCTTAGTGTACAACTAAAAAGAACACATTTTTTAATTATTCAAAGAGAGTGAGTATCCTTGTATCTTTGTCTCTCTGCTGTTAATCAGCATGAGCCAACATACTGGAGACAGATGATCAAGAATTAGTTCTTGATTTTTGAAAAAAAGATAAAAATCTGTTTTTAGATATTGTGATGTATAAGAAGATTGAACTGAAGAGACTTTGCTTAGGACAATTTAGATATTTGCCTTGAACTATAATTTGGGAGTTACCGAGGCATAGGTCACAGAAATCATGCACATCATTTCTGAAAATAAATGGTAAAATAACTATATTTATCATCTCATCACTATAACCTGGCTCCTAAAGGGATAACTGTGATTATTTATTGTCTTAAAAATTTCATGTGGGAAAAAATTTAATACAGTCATTAAGGACCTACACTGACAGGATTTACAAACCCATTGTTGCCCTGTTAAATAAGATGTTGCTTCCACTGAAGAAATTGAAAGTCAACTATTGCCCTGGGCCTTCCATCCCAGACATCTGTGTAAACACTGGATACATGTCTCTGTTTGGTCACAGATTAACACACAGCAAAAGAATTACTGTCAACAGTATGGTAAAAGAAAGCCTCTATGTGTATACTCATAAAGTAAATGCTTCTTAAAATAAGCATTATGTTTATTTAAATGGAAGATTTCATGTGAGCTCCTCCCAGACTCTTCATATATCAACTTATTCATTAGATAATAGCTTTCCTGTTTGTTTTCCAACTTGTTATGAAACTTTTGTGTAATGAACTTTTGAGCTTGAAATAATTCCCCAACTTTTCTGTGGCCACTATTTTTTTAATATTCATTTTTGTGTTATCTCAGGATTATGTTGTACATGAGGAATCTGAATGCAGCCATCTCTCTGTTGCATACAAATTAATAAAATTACCACAAAAGAAGAAACTTTATAATAAAAACCAGTAAAATAAAAACCATTATGTTGTACATTAAAAACGTATCTCAAATAAATCAGAAAATATAAAAGAAACTATAAATTTCTGAACACATATGACCTACCAAAATTAAACCAAGAGAATATGAACAATTGTAAATTAATTACTTCTCTGTTGCTGTGACAAAATACCGTGATGAAAAGCAAGTTAAGGAAGAAAAAAATAATTTTAGATTTCAAATCCAGATAACGTGTATAATAGTGCAGAAGGCATGATATAGTGGTTGGAGCAGGAAGCTGGCTGATCACATTCTATCTACACACACAGATAAAAGAATGTGGGGCAAGGCTATGAACTTTCAAAGCCTGTTCCCAGTAATGTTCTTCCTCTAGAAGACTCCACCTCCTAAAGGTTCCATAACCTCTACAAGCAGTATTACCAACTGGGAATCAGCTGCTTAAATACAGGAGCCCATGGAGGATATTTATTATCAAATAGTGCTACAACTTAAGCAAATCTGTAACAAGTTTGAAGAAGTAGTAAAAATTTCCAAACTAAAAATAACCCAGGCCCAGATGAGCTCACTGTTGACTTCTACCAAAGCGTTAATGCTCCTCTTATTAGTTTGTAAAACAGAAGAGAAAGAATGCTCGCAAATTCTTTTTATGATCCCAGTACTTTCTTAATATCAAAATGGAATAAAGACACAAGCAAAAGCGTAATAAAAATATTATAAAAATAGTATGGGATATTTGCCTGATAACATAGATTTAAGAAAAAAAAGCTCAGTGGCTAAGAGCATTGACTCCTCTTCAAGTGCACCCTGGTTAAATTCCCAGCACTCGTATGTATCCCCTCAACCACCTGAATCTCCAGTTCCAAGGAAATTGACACCTCTCTACAGATATTGCATGTATTGAAAACACTCAGTACATAGAGACACACGCAGGCCAAGCTACCATACATGTAAAATAATAAGATAAAAATTTTAAAACTCTCAATTAAATACATGCAGTCAAAATTCAAGGATGCTTCCAAAAAAGAAAAAAAAAAATCACTTACCACAATCAAATGACATCATGAAGGGTGGTAGGATAGTTCAACAACAAAATTAACATACCACAGAAGGAGATCAAGGATAGATATCACATTTTTCAAAATGGAGCAACTATCTCAGTTCTTTGAGCATATATGCTCAAGAGTGGTATAGTTGGATCTTGCGGTAGATCAATTTTCAGCTTTTTGAGAAAACGTCACTCTGATTTTTATAGGGTTGTACCAGTTTCACCCCCATAAGCAATGAATATGTGTTCCCTTTTCCTGAATCATCAGCGTGTTCTGTCATTTATTGTATTTATCTTGATCATTCTGACTGGGTAAGTTGAACTCATAAATTAGTTTTAATTTGCATTTCCCTGATGTCTAACATATTTTAAGTGTTTCTCAGCCATTTATGTTTCATCTTTTGAGAATTCTCTGCTTAGTTATATACAACATTTTTTAATTGGGGTATTTGTTTTTGATGTTTTTCACTTCTTTATATATTCTGGATACTAACCCTCTATCAGATATATGACTGGCAAGTTAACATTTAATATGACATTTTAATTAATTATTTGAGAACTCCATATATGTTATTTTGATCACATTCAGCCCCCCCCCCATTTTTCATATTCCCCTCTATCTCCCCTCAAATCCATCCTTGCCTTCCCATTCCCTTGCATTTTTGTGTCTTCTTTTGGGCTGATTATTTAATAACCAATAAATCCAGTTTTGCTGACCTTATATTTATGTGTGTGAGGTCACACACTGAAGTGTGAGTGACTGGCCAGGGGTTACACCCTTTCAGAAAACTGAGTCTCCCTCCCCCCAGAAGCCATCAGTTTCCAGTAGTTCCTCGTGGTGGATTCTTGTGAGGCCTCCTTTCTCCATGCTAGAATATTCACTTGCTTTATATTGTGCAGGCAACCACAACTTCTGAGAGTTCATGAGTGCAGAGGTCTCTTTTTCACTATGACCCTCCTCAACATCTGGTTTGTACAGTCTTAACACTCCTTTCCATGAAGGTTCCTGAGCTATGTATAGTGTGTGTGTTATGGATGTCCCATTTGTGGCTAAGCATTCCACTGAGTCTTTCAATTCACTTTGATCTATCAGTTGTGAACTTCTATGTTAGCTGACACTGAAAAGTTGTTTGAAAAGTCACATGGAAACCTACTGCTTTATAAGCTTCATATAAAGAAGTTTAACCAGATCTACCTTACTAAGGAAACAATGCTATTCTTTGAAGTCTTAGGAACCAGGTTTAGGATATTTACCATGGATTTGTTGTTAAGGGGTATCTCAGGAACCATGTAACAATATAAGCTATCACAATTTATTTGGTTTCCCACTAGAACTTGAGAGTAAGATCCTATTCCTCAAGACACACAGGATATGGAGAAATAGAATCATTACTGATCAGGAAGCTTTCCCATAGGATATGGAGAAATAAAATCATTGCTGATCATATTACTGTTTTCATATTACTGGAAGGTGCTATGTTGACTGGTAGAGGCTGTGGGAATGGGGAAAGGGAATCATCAACAGTCTTACCCAGCTGTGAACTCTGTGAACTACACAATCATGATCAAGTGGCAAGACATCCCATAGGTGCAACAGTGACATGAATGGTATGAGAGTAACCAACTTTCTTCTGGTTGGATTTAAGGCCTATTCCAGAGGAGGAAACATATGACTGATATTGTAAATCTGGCCAAATATTGATGGTTGGGGAACTATAAGGCTTCAATAGTGAACCTACTATTATTCTGCTAAATGAGTATTATAGTAGCATACTGCTCTCTAAATTGATATCTCTATACCCATAGATCAGTGAAGCTTTCTGTTCTTATAATACAAATTTCTTCTATTAATATTTATAAGAGAAAAAGTAATCTCCAATAAAAAACTTTCAATATCAGTGTTAAAGTGTATTTTTTCAAGAATTTAAAAACATGGCTCATAAACAAACATGTCATATGTACTAAAGATTTATTCATCAGTAAGGGGAACCAGAAGATGCTAATGTCTGTTTAAAGAAGAAAATAGGGAAATGTATATTATATTTAGAAATAAGAATGCTAAAATATACTGCAAAATGAGACTCAAAACTGGTTAATATCTAGTTGAACCACAGAAACTTAACTTTAGGAGTTGTACTTCATACTAGAGAGAAATTACTTGTGCTTCTACGGGATACCAAAAAATTGCAGTTTACTTGTCTTCTGAAAGTCCAGATCCTAATCAAGACAACAAAATGAAGTATAGTTGATTTCCTCTGAAGAAAAATTTGACCCTTATATGGGCTTGTTCACAGTGTTCCTATATAAAAATGAACAAGAATGCTGCAATCTTTTTAATTTCACTTGTTTTTGCTAAACTATCCACAAAATTGTGGAGGAAGATACTTAAAGAGAAAACCTTACAGGATCTCTCTTTATCTCTCTTTCTATCTCTGTCTCCCTCTGTCTCTATCTCTCTGTGTTTGTGTGTGTGTGTGTGTGTGTGTCCCTTTTTGTTTATTTTTTGAGACAGGGTTTCTCTGTTGTAACTCTGGCTGTCTTGAAACCCACTCTGTAGAGTAGGCTCACTTATAACCCACAGAGATCTGCCTGTGTCTGCCTCCCGAGTACTGGGATTAAAGGTGTGTGCCACACACTGCCTGTGTGTCTTTTTTTTTTTTTTAAGACATGGTTTTTATGTGTTAGCTGCCCTGGAATTGCTGTATGTATGAAGTATGTATGAATTGTATGATGTAACCAGAATTATACAGAGCTCTCTAACTTTTCTACTCATTTCAAGTTGACTGTTCTCATTGCAGGCCATTCTTTCTGCAAATATTCTCATCTTGCACATGCAAGTTTTACTCTCTCATGTTGTACACTAATATTTGTTATTAAAGAAAAACTGGGAAGTCATATTAGAAGGCGTGACTAAAGAGACCTCCTTTTCATAGTTAGGATTTTAGTGCTGTGAATCAACACAATGACCGTAATTCTTATAAAGAAAATATTTATTTGGGGCTTGCTTACAGTTCAGAGGCTTTAGTTAATTGTTTAACATGGTGGCATGCAGGCATACATCCTGCCAGAGAGCAAGCTGAGAATTGTACATATGGATCAGCAGGCAGCAGGAAGAGCATGTCCTCAAATTAGACCTTGATTGAGAGTCTGAAACCTCAAAGCCCTCCCCCAGTGACACACTGCCTCCACTAAAGCCATATTTCCTCCCAAAAGGCCATACTTCCTAATAATGCCACCCCCTGTGAGGCTGTGGGGTCCATTTTCATTCAAACCACCACATTCCACTCCCTGGCTCCCGTAGGCTTGAAGCCATATCATAATGCAAAATGCATTTAGTCCAAAAGTCCCCATAGTCTATCACACTGTCACCACTGTTTAAAAATGCAAAGTTCAAAGTCCCTTCTGAGATTCATGGCAATCTATAAAAAACTGTAGTCTCCTGTACTAAAATAAAAAAAGCAGATCACATGCTTCCAACATAAATGGCACAGGTTATACATTACTGTTGCAAAAAGGAGCATAATGAGGAAATGCTGGACAAAAAGGAAAACTTAAAATCAGCTGCCAAAACTCTAAATTCTGCATCTCCGTGTCTGATGTCAAAGAGCTCTTCAGATTTCCAATTCCTTTTAGCTTTGTTGATTCCAACATATTTCTTTCTCTTGGGCTGGTTCCACTCCCTGTTATCAGCTTACCTCAGCAGATATTTCATGGCTCTGGCATCTCAAACATTTTGGGGTCTCCAAGGCAATCCAGGCTTCACCTTCACAGCTTCACACAATGGTCTCTCTAGGTCTCAATGCAGGGACACTTCTGACACATGTTTGGCCTCAGAGGCTTTACTTAGTCACAAAGGGATATTCCATAACCCCTTTTTTCTATCCTTGACTCTAAGGTCAGAACCACTCAACTGAAGCTGGCAACTTCTGCTGCTTGATGCAATTGGAGCATATCCCCCTTGTTCAAATACATTTTCTTTAGCTTTCTGTTTCTGATGGTTTCCTTCACTCCCTAACCTTGGCTGTCCTGGAACTTACTCTGTAGACCAGGCTGGCCTTTGAACTCAGAGATTCACCACCTTCTGCTGGGATTAAATGTGTGCACCACCAGATCTGGCCCTAAATTTTTCCTTAATTTCTTTTCACAAATTAGAAGCTTATCTGGGTGGGTTTTTGCTCTCAGGTCACCACTCCCTTTTATTCCAGTTAGCTTCAGGCTTTTCTTCTTACATTTCCTGGTGCTCCTTTCCTCTGCCAAATGCACATTTTGTATTTTTCCCTGCTCAGCTTGCTCCTTTCATTATAGATCTACATAAGATTCACCACTAATAGCCACACAACACAGTCAATGCTGGTTGTCTGGAAATGTCCTCTGCTAAAGATGTTAATCCATAATTCTTCAATTTAGCCTTAGGAAGATTTTTCTGGACTAGGGCAGAAAGCAGCCACATTTGTTTTTTGTTTTTATTGTTGTTTTTGTTTTTGTTTTGTTTGGTTTTCAAAACATCACAAGAACAGTCTCTAGGCCACATACTGATATTCTTCTCCTCTGAAACCTCTTGAGCCAGGCCCCTATAGTCCAAATCACCCTCAGCACCACTGTCTTCTATGTTCCTACTAGGATGGTCTATTAAGTTCTGCTTGAAATATCCAGCTGCTTTTCTACTCCAAAGTCTGAAAATGTTCTATATTCCTCCAGACAAGAACATGCTCAGGCCTATCACAGCATTACCTCAGTCCCTGGTACCAACTTCTGTCCTCCTTAGGCTTTTATTGCTGTGATGAGATACCATGACCATGACAACTGTCATAAAGATAAACATTTAATTGGAGCTGCATGGCTTGAAGCATGTTGGCAGGCAGGCTGACATGGTGCTGGAGAAGAAGCTGAGAGTTCCCCATATAGTTCAGCAGGCAGCAGGAAGAGAGTGTCACACTAGGCCTGGCATGAAAGTTTGAAACCTCAAATCCCTTCCCCAGTGACATACTTCCTCCAATAAGGCCATAGCTCCTTAATAGTGCCATTCCCTATGAGTCTATGGGGGTCATTTTTATTCAAACCACCACATTCCTCAAAGTTCTTCTATTCAAGTAGAAAATAGGTTAATATTTATTGCATGTCTTTGAATTTTTTATTAATTTATTAATAAATTATTTATTAATGACTGCAATGATATATAATATAATAGATGTAATAAAATACTGTATAAATAAGTATGTATAAATAAGTATTTGAAGCCATATGAAAGGTACTCTGATATTCACTATAATGTCCACACACATATCTGGAGTTGGGATTACTCTTATGGTTAGCTGTCTTGTATTTTAAAGTTTTAAGTTTTAAAAATGTGTGTGTGCTTGTGTGTGTGCGTGTGTGTGTGTGTGTATGTTTGACGATGTGTACCATATGGGCATGTGGAGTCGAAGGATAACTTTCAGGAGGTACTTCTTGCCTTCTACCTCGATGAAGCAGGGTCTATTGTTTTTGCTGTATTTTGTTCCACTCTGTGCTCCAGGAGCTTTTAGGTTATTCTACTCTCTTAACTCCACTGTGTGAGTGCTGAAGTTACGGATGCATACCACCATTTCTTATTCTTTAAGTCTATTCCAGAGATTGAACTTAGTTCATTAAGCTTGTGAAGTTAGCACCTTTACCCACTGAATTGTCTTCTTAGGTATGGTTTGCTTGTATGTATGGTGGTGGTGTGTGTGTGTGTGTGTGTGTGTGTGTGTGTGTGTATACCTTTGGGTATATGAAAAATTCCATTTGCTACTTGATTACACTGGATACATGACCATCAACTTTGTCCTTGTAAGGCAATACATATACCCCTGTGTCAATGCTTTATGAATATTCATGCCATATGCTTCCATTCACAGTCCACAGGTGTATTTTATTAGATTATTAGTGCTTCTGAACACACAAAACTTCTGTTTTGTGTGCCCAATACTGTGAAACTCTCCTGGAGAAGCAGTGTTTGTTTATTAGATCAAAAGAAAAGTTATATTCAGTTTTGACATATACAACATATGGAATTTCACAGCATTACTAGGCAAAACAAGAACTCAGGCACAGCTGTTCACACACCAAATTACACCAAATGTTCTAGATTTGAGACATGTTCAAAACTTCTTCACAGAAAACGAGATGTTAAAATTTATTAGCCTGACCAGAGAGCCCATAAGGTGCATAGCTTATGTCCCCAGGCAATGGAGAAAAATGACCACCTACATATTCGCCCCAACCTAACCTTTAACAGTGCAAAGTCCTTTGTCTTCTGCCGAGGATTTTCTCTTCACTGTGGCAGCTTTAGAGGATATATTTGCAAATCTTAGTGCTAGCCTCTGAAACCGTATTTCCTAGGCTTTTGTCAATTTAACTTATACCTGTTAGTATTTTTTTTCCAAAAAAAGTATATATTTCCATAGTATTACTGTTGTTGACTGCATTACTGAGAAAAATAAACAAGAATGTTTCTGAAAAAGACTGAAGTATTTGCTTTGTGAGAGATACTGGGGACAAAAAGGGTGTTTTCAATTGTCCAGACAAAATCTTCTGCTTATTAAAAGCATAAAACAATGCAAGCCATCATCATCAACAGCCTATTTTTTTAGAGCTTGCCCTCCACCCATTATTTTCAAAATGTACTTTACGTAAAAGTAATAGAAATTTTCATGCAATTAGTAGAAAGTACTGTTATCAATTCTCAAGGGATTGATATAATCCTCAAAGTATTTCAGATGTTTACGGCATTTTAGATCTCATCAAGTACAGAAGTAAATCTTATTGTTTTGGTTCTTGGGAACTACAGAAAAAAGATCAAAAAAGGCCACATATATGTTTTTCAATGTATATCTGAAGCTGCTGTAGCTCATAGCAACGTAAATGGATTCATGCAATAAAAGTTCTTTACTTAGGGCTAGATCACAGCTCTAGAGAGGTGTCAGGATTCCAGTACATCCCAGAATAATCACTAAGCTCTGGGACGAACCTTTAAGAAGTTAGAAAGGCTTACTTATAGCAACAATGCTTAAATATTTCTTGGTTTGAATTCCTTCAGGCTATACATAAGAAATAAAGCCAATAAACTCTCAAAGTGAGAATATTTTCCCCTGGCTCTCTAGCTTGGAGTTTGAACAAGGCTATTCAATTCTGGGCTCCCTCAAAATCACCATATAAAAGCAAAACTTGATAGCATCTTTGTTTATAAGGGACTCAAAGGGTTAAAAAGGACATTCATTTTTCCATTAAATACACAAACTTGTCTTTGGTTTCTTAAAACACTAATGTCACCTAAATTTTGTGTGCCAATATGCCACCTTTTCATGTCGATAAAGAAATGCAAATTTCTTTAAGAAACAAAAGCCTTTCAGTGTTCCCAATTCACACTGAGACCATGTGGCTGGAGATATTCATTATTTGGAGTGCGGAGAAAGAAGTGACGGGACTTAGGGATCTTCAGCCCTCAGCATCTCACTGAGTGATGGTCTTTTCTTTCCATGGACTGACTCTGTTTCTGCATTATACCCTGCACATAGAAGCTGAAGAGATCCAGGGCATGTCTTAGCCACGTTCTAGCTGCGTATCATTTTGTGTTCTTATAATGTGATGGCATCAGATTGAGTTGTGGTTCCTCATCCTTTCTGGATCTTCTGTCCCACAAGAACAGCACTAGCCCATCCTGAGTTTCTCTTTACCTTCCCACTTTCTTCTCTGCCACTGAGATCACATACATCTACACCTTCAACAAGCCACACACAGTGTCTGTAAGCATCTGTCTCTTTACTTAGGAGATAGGACTATTTCTCTTCTTGGGGAGACATGGTATACAGTGAGATGTGATCAAACATGAGTAATGCCTACAGCAGTGCCTAGAACATTTTAAGAGATAAATAAATGTTAGCTGTCATCTCCAGATGAGGTTATATATTATAGGCACCTAGCCCAGTGTGTGCTATATAAAATCTTCCAATAAATAGTAAACAGTTAGGGGTAATATTTATTAACCACTACAAAATTTATTAGTTATTATGTAATAGTTATTAATTATTACATTATTATTAATTGTAAACATTGTCATCTGTAGGAAGACCCATTTTGTTTGTTTGTTTGTTTGTTGTTTCCGAAGGGGTTTTGAGACAGAGTTACTCTGTTGTAACTCTGGATGTCCTAGAACTCACTGTGTAGGTCAGGCTGGCCTCAAACTCAGAGATCCACCTTTATCTGACTCCTGAGTGCTGGGGTTAAGCACATGCAACACTATAGCTAGGTTAAAAGACACGTTTTTTTGGGGGGGAGGGACTTTACAACTGTGTTATGGCTTGAAAAAGGTAGTTTTCTTCTTCCTCTAGATTTCTAAAGACGAAGGGATTTCTCTTTCCTTTTGTCTTACTACAGAGAACAAGACAAGTTGGGAAAAATAACTGCCGAGTCCTTTGGTGTTTATGTGTTGCCCTGGACATGGAACACCAGTATCATTCTTTTTACCTTTGTATTTTCCCCTTGTGTACTCTCAGGTAGTAAGCAAACAGAGGCTCAGCAGCTTTCAGCTTGAATAAAGCCTCTTGCAGCTGCTACAGGCTGTCTTGGCCACATTCAAGGCTGAGAAATGATTGTGGCTCCTCTGGATGCAGACAGATTATACATCAGTAGACCCAGTGAAACTGGATCTGTTAAAAGAAATCTATTAGACAGTCCCTGCTACCCCTCCACAGAGCACATACAGAATAGAGGAGACCACGGAAAACTGTTCTCTTGCCATCTTGGAGGACCAGAATCAAAGTGATTCAGGGTATTGGTGGGGAGATGTCTCTGCTTCTTTTTCACAAAGTACTTTTGAGCTGTGAGCACAATTTCCTCTGAGCACACTGAGATGATTGGGGAGATGCAGTGTTTCTTCCTCTTCTTGTAAGGTCAAAAGTTCTGTAAAGTAGAAGGCTTACCATCATAGTCTTGTGTAATCTACCCCACTAAATTTTATTGACTGTTTACTAAATCACATTGCCTGAGGTTGGGGACAAGAGATGATGGCACATAAGAACTAATGCCAAGTAGCCTAAGGAATGTTAAGGCTTAGTAAAATATAAAAAAATGTCTTCCAATCACAGTAAGCTTAATATGTTTTTCAAGCTAAAATTCAAGGTCCCATGAGATCATTCTCTGCCACCTTTAGGACCATTTATGGAGATGAAATTGTCCCTCAACAATTCCACATTACAGGATTCCAAACAAAGGTCTGCCATGAAGGAAAGCACAATTTTACTAAAGAATATGGATTATTCAATGAGAAAGAAAAATATTTCTATATTAGTTTAAGTTTGAGAAACTTAAAATAGAAAAAAAACTCCATTGTAATAATAATTTAAAAGTAATCCTAATTGGGACCTTGTTCCAGGAGTCATATTTAATCATTATAGCTAGTTTTTCATTAAATCTCTAAAGTAGTTAATCTTAGTGTCTATGTGGGGTACCTAATATTCAGAGAGATTACATGACTTATCCCAAATCATAGACTGTCTGAATAACAGCCTGGATTTCACTCTGGATCTGCCAGACTCCTAATCATATCTTCATTAATGCTACTCACAATACTGGCATGTATTTTCTTCATGTACTATGAGAAGTTGACCAATTGAACAGGCCTAGGATTTGTGTTTGCGATCTTAGAGCTCTAGTTATCTCTGCGTCTTATGCTTGGCTTGCTTGATCAAGTCATATTCCAAATTGGAGACAGAAAAAACTTTAAAGGACTTTTTGCAATGCCTCCATTTCAGGGGTTACAAAACTGTGACTCGATGAGATCATATAGTTTCCCTAAAGTCATCCAGGTATGTGTGGCAAGGCTAGCTCATAATATTCACCAGGCAAGTAGAAATCAGAAGCTATTTTTGGTGCTGAATGCTTGCAATCCAATCTCTTGGGAAGTAGAGGCAATGAAAATCTACATAAGGAGACCATGCCTCAAACAACAACACAAGACAAATAAAAATAATAATAGTGGTAGCTTAATATGAATACAACTAGAAATAATTATCAGTCTCTCTTTTAAAAGAACCACATATATAAGATCTACTAGAAAGCTAAGTGCTTATGGTATACTTAAGTGGGAGTGTGTGTTTGTGTGTATGTGTTAAATTCAATTTAAATGCATCTGATAAATTTTGAAACCATTAAAAATAATGATTTATTTGATAGTGGCTCATATCAAAATATTTTATGGGTGAATTGTCAACATAGCAACACTATATTAAAGAATGATGTATAGATGTGTTTAGACAATTTTATTGTATCAATACTATATAATTGGATTTAGCCTAATATGTTACTTGACATCTTCATTGAGGAAATTTACTATCTGCCTGATCAGTGACCCCACACTGAATGCTAGATTTAAAAGGATGGATGTGAGTAGTGTTATAAATATGCTACTCCACTAGATTTTGGTGAGAACATTCTTAATCCAAATCAGGTAACGAGATTGTAGTAGGGTTTAAGGAATGGAATTTGCTTTATCCTTTATTTGGTAGATCTAAAATTATACAGGTACATATTCTCACACATTCTGACCAGTTAGAGGGTAAATAGCCCAGTGCCTGGTCAAAACAATCTATAAAATTTTCATCAAAGTAAAAAAAAATTCAAAATCTAAATAAACAGGAAAATAATGACTTAAAACAACCAGTGAGCACTTCAGAGCATCGCTCATGGGTGATTGTCATATTTACCTAAATTACCACTGTTCTTTCTTAAATGTCTTTTCACACAAGACATAAAAGCAATGATTTTACCCTTCTGTTTATACCTTGTTTAAATTCATCTATGACATTTTATTTATTGAATTATATGTCTTAATATGGTAAATACATTTCAATTTCTTTACTTATTTCTCTGTATGCAATTTAATTAAAATGGAATTACATCGCTATTTATTGTATGAAATACTGGGTTTCATAAAGACATCATCACCAACTATGTGAAATGCTTTGCTAATATTTCTCACCATACTCCATACCCTTCCCTTTTTCCTCAGTTTTCTTCTCCTATTAGTCTTCTTTGTTCCCCTGGGAGGTTGAGATTCTATATTTGTTTTGTAGATAGCTACATGATTTTCTGTATCTAAATAAAATCTAGGATCTACAAATAAGAGAAAATATGTTTGTCTGAGTCTGAATTAATTTACTTAATATTAAAATTTATAGTTGTATCATTTTGTGTTTTATTAATAAAATTTAATTGTTTACATGCTTATTTCTTTATTCCTTTTTGATGAAGAATAATGTTGTTTGCACAATGTAACTATTATAATTACTGGTACAAGAAGTTAAATTGCAAGTAATCCTCATATGCTGATACAGAGTCCTTTTGATAAATACCCAAGATATCTGGATAATATGGAACATATGTACTTAGTTTTTGGTTGTTGTTTGTGTGTGTGTGTGTGTGTGTGTGTGTGTGTGTGTGTTACCTTGATATTGATATTCATACTGACTTGTGTTTCCACCACGAGTGTATAAGGGTTGTCTTTTCTCTGTATTCTCACAAGTATTCTTTGTTATTTGCTTTTTTATTATCATTTTGACTGAGATGATAGGAAATATCAACAAAATTTTCATTTGCATTTCTCTGGTAGCTAGTGATGTTCACTGTTTTTCTTGTTTATTGTTCAGTTGTACTTCATCTTAAGAGAATGCTTTGTTCATTTCATTAGTTTACTTATTGATTGGAATATTTAGGTTTTTTGCAGTTTTTTGTGGGGTGTTGTGTGTAACTTTATATTACTTATCCAATTAAATTAATTGTCTCCTAATATTATCATATTTGCAATGGAGTTTCAACATTAAATTTGGATGTGGTACAAACATTGAAACCATATTATTCCATCTCTGTCTCTGCATTTTCAATCTTTTTCCCCCTTTGGTTCTTTGTGTGGTTTATATATGAACCCTTTGTCAGATAGCAAAGACTTCTGTTCCATTGTATAGGCTATGGAAATAAATCCCAGATTTGGCTTCTCCGTATATGGGATCTGACAATGGCTCAGTCTTCACAGCCAAGTTATCTCAATTGTTTTCCAAGGCTTTTAATATAAATTAGAAATTTCATCATGTTTAATCCTCATAACTCAGAAAAGGTAGAAAAGGTGAATAGAAATTTAAAGATTTTAACTTAATATACTCTTGAGACTGGTGTTAACTGGGTTGATCTGTGGCCTATGCCCTTCTCAGGGCCCATTGTACCCCCTATCAAGAAAAGTTCACCCCATACAAAACAGTCTGTGGGTGACCACCTCCCATGATTCTTCTGGCACATGCTGACTGTTACTAAATTGCTCCACTCCAATCTCTGAGTCCTTAAAAGGATTGCAATTAACCTTGGATAAAATTTCCCCTCAAGTCCAGCCTACTCAACCAGTTGGATACTGTCTACCTGGCTACCCATTACAATCCAGAGATGCTGTATTAGTCTGAAGCTTCAAAACTGACCGACTTGAACCTAGATGAAAGGACCTCACATCATGATTCTCTGGATTTCCACTGCAGTTAAAGTTGCTGGTATCTCTGTCGTTCTTCCCTTGCACCTCAAGAAGGCACCCGTGATACCCCCACAGAAGAGGAGTCCAATCCCCAGAGGTGGAAAGTGATTGAAAAAGGACTGCTAAAAATCAAACTTTCTAAGGTTTGACCACCTAACATAATCTTAAACATTGTGTTCTTGCTGTTGGAATTGGCACCATGATTTTCCTATAGTTAACAGTTTTATTGTCTTGTTTTCATCTAATGCAAACAGAACCTAAATGCATCTTGACAGGAGAAATAAAAAACACCCCTATTATGGGGTGCTTTTTTTTCAATTTGTTTCCTGGAACCTGTCCTACCCCAATTCATGATCATGACTTTGAGATTACCCTGACCCCCTGTAATCGCCCTCCCCCAGTCTTCCTAATTACCCTCTCTAATGATAAGACCCAAATATTTCTTTTGAGATTTTTCTCTACTTCTTTATTTTCCCATTGTCTCACTCTATAAAACCTGTGTGCGATTTTTACTCTTTAAAAGAGGACCAAGAAATGAACTTGGTGCTGCTCTCTTTAACCCTATATAGGAGGCAGTCTCTGGCCAGATCTTGGTGCATCCCAAAATATAAATGGAAGCTTGCTCCAATTTGGCTTAAATAATGGGAGCGGTCTTATTTTTGTCTGGTGTGATTAACAATACAAGGAATGGAAATAATTCTCTGATTTATTTAAGATGTTTGTCATTTGTATACAAGAAGGCCTTGATTTTTATATTTTCATCTTGTATCCTAGAACTTTGCTGAAAATATTTTTTAGTTCTTGGTGGTTTTTGGCAGTCTTTAGGGCCTCTTGCATATAAGGTCATATCAGTTCAAATAAAGATACATTAAATTTTTCTTTACTATTTCACCTCTTGTACTTGCTTTTCTTATTTTATTGCTCTATCTAAAACTTCAATGACTACATTGAACAAGTTGAAAAAGTGGGCCCTTTTGTCTCATTCCTGATTTTAGAATGGATGCACTCAGGTTTCCCCAACTTATTGTAATGTTGGGACTGCTTTTGTTGTGATGGGCAGGCACAGTTTATGAGTCCAGTCTAAATCTGAAAACCATAGTTGTGTGTCTGCAGTGTCCCACTAGAGCAAAACATGACAGTTGGATTGAGTTTCTGTCATAATTGCTCTGAGTTCAGCAGAGCCTTTCTTAGTCTCAGAGTTGCCACATTCCAGGGCAGCGATGGGATCCTCTCAAGTGCCCTGGAGAGTCACATTGGAACTTTTGTTCCACTTCATTTTCCATGTCTGTGGTCTGTGATGATCACATATCTTTCTGGCCATGATGCATCTAGTCCTTGATTGAGCCTCTACAGCTGGTTTCCCTCCAGGTAGTTGTTCATGTGACCCTAGTGGAGTTTAGTGGAGCACAGTAATCTTTACTGTTTCTATTTAGCACAGAGAGAAAATAAAACAGTCACAGAAATTAACTGCTTCCTAAGGTCATTTAGTAGAATCAATGTTTGGATCCAATTCTCTAATTTCAAAGTAAATATACTTAGTATGCTGCTTCATATACACATAAAAGCTATAAAAAATAAATAGTAGAGAGGGGATTAGTGAATGCCTTCGCTATACTCAGCATGGTATCAGATGATACTTCTACTGATTATTCAATTTTTTTTAGAATCATAAATGAATAATTATGGTCTTGTCTCACAGTAGAGGGGTCAGTGGAATACATTAAAGAACCTCTGGAGATGCTTGTCGTCATTGGTTACTTGCTTGTTTTTAATCTTATTTTCAGTGTATTTCTATGTTTTTTCCAAGGGGAAAATCAGAGCACTGATGAAACCATATTATGTTTAATGCTTAAAATAACAAAGTCAGAAAGCTGGACTTGCCTCATTGGATGTGAGAGAAAGGGCAGGAAAGAGGAGAGTTGTTTGTGACATCTGTGTAAAAAGTTCATCTGAAGGCCATGGAGATTGTCTATAGATGCACTGGGAAAGAAGAAGCTAGAAGGAATTGATGAAGGGTTAATATGGCTTTTCTTTATGGAAAATGTTATAGTTGCAGGGATTTGCATGATACATGCTTGCTTCTGTAGTGAATATTAGATGTGGATTCTGAAGAAAACTGGATATGCCACTATTTCATTTGAATAAGAGAATATGTACATTTAAAACAGCCAGACACAGACATTTTAGCTACAAGTATCAATAGTCGACTTTAGAATCATTTATATTTGCATAAGTAAAAGTGGATATGTGGAAGAATAAAAATTGATTATGTTCAATAAAGCACCATGCAAATTCATGTTAGTAGGATGGAAGAGATAATTTTATTATGTTGGGTGATCTCCAGGATGTTCAAAGGAATAATCTCAATAAAGACTTTGTCTTTGCCTAAAATATTCATAAAGTTCATATAAACATTCACATAGCTTCTAATTTTTAAGTCTGATAAGTACTTATAGAGGCCTGTTTGTTTGCAAGTGAAGAGAAAGTAGCCTCACTTTCTGCCTAGATTTCCTTTCTTATATTAGCATACTTTTTAGAGAAATTAGTTTTAATCCATATTAGTCTGATTGGCAAAGTTCTTTCAAAGGTTTTCTAGTCAGTGTCAATAATAGTTTGTTCTTATTCTTGTGAAAGATTAATGTGTGTTTTAAGCAATATTTTCATATATAAATATTTTCTGAACACTTCTCAATGCACTAGATTTTTGGCTGTTTGATACCCACCATGTCAAAAATATTTGTCTTATTTTTAAGCATCAGAAGCCCTCCCTCTGTTCCTCTCTCCAGGCATAGTCAAACCTTAAATTTCCTAACTTTAATGCCAAGCTTAAGGTTTTTGTTTGTTTGTTTGTTTTTGTTTTTTTTTCCCCCCTGTACTATGTGGTATCACTGTAGTTACCAGGAAAAAAATATTAAACTTCCTGTTACCCTGTTACATATCATCTTTTCTGTGTGGTGCCACTATTTTATGACAGAAGCTACTGTATGCTATTCACATGCTGATATTCATCCCATAAAACATGAAGGAATCCTCAAAGACTTTGAGAACATTTTAGGGTCTGAGTCACATATGCTTTCCCTTCTGTGTTGGTTAGTTTTTGTCAACATGACACATACTACCATCTTCTGGGTTGGAGGAAGCTCAGTTGAAGAATTAGCTCCATTAGATTTGCTCATAGGCAAGTCAATTTGTGGGGATATTTTCTTGATTAATGATTGATATGGGTGAGCTCAGTCAACAATTGCTTGTGCAACCCCTTTGCAAGTGTTATTGGGTTGTACAGGAAAGTAAGCTGAACAAGCCATGGTAAGTCAGTAAGCAGTGTTCCTCCATGGTCTCTGCTTCAGGTCTTGCCTCCATGTTTCTGCCTTGAGTTGCTGCCTTGACTTCCCTAGATCATGAACATTATGGTGAAGCCAAAATCAATAACTTGAGAAAGATATATTTTTCCTTTTGAGATGGGATCTCATATAGCCTCTGATAGTTTTAATCTTGCTTTGTTGCCAAAGCTGACCCCTTTCTCCCCAATGGCTGGGATTATAGATGTGCACTACCATGTTGGTGTATGCAGTGGTGGCTATTGAATTTAGAGCTTTATGCATGTTTCATAAGCACTCTACTAACTGAGCTATAACCCCATATGAAGCTGAGAAATACCCATCTTGGAATCAGGTAGGCCAACACTAGAAAAGAATGTAGGATTCCAGTTATACTAGTCTGGAACAATATCTATAGTGAATATTTGGTTTTCATCTAAGATTTTATATCTGTGTATAACATGCACACACACACACACACACACGCACATACACACACACACACACACACACAGATATGTATATGAAAGATTCAAATCATTTAAGATTTGTTTATATACTATTTATGACTAATAAGAACGGGTTTTGCAATTTTGTGTGATGTGTCTTTGTAGCTATGATTGGTGTACTCTGAGTTATAAGCATTATTTCTCCAGAACACACTGTACCTGGACTTACTGTGTGCTATGTGATTTTTTTCAAATTTCAACTTTTAAAAAAAAGCTGCAAAATACACAAAGTTAGTAACTGTTTTATGAGGGGAAACACTGAGATAAAGAAGTAATTCCTAGTGTAGACTAAGATATGAAGAGAACTTGACATATTTATTACTCTACAACTTCATATTGGAATAGACATGTAAATATAAGATGTGTGTAAAACACAAGTGAAACTTAAGTAAACTCTGGACAAAACACAAATAAAGTTACAGTGTCCCTAGTTTTTAACAATGTTCTGATTTTCTTTACTGTTATGTAAAATTAAACTTCAGGGTCCTTCTTATGTTCTGGCCATAGAGATATTCCCTAACTCTTCCACAAGACGAGTAACTTAAGAGTGGAAAAAGGACACACTGCTGTGTAAAATTTATAGCTGGGCCTTGAATAGTGAGTATAAAGGCTCTCCTGGGAAAAGAGAGGGACAGTTGGCAGAGCAGGGGGTGGAGATGTTGAAGAAAAGCCTATTTGAAAGAAAGGGATGGTGACAGCACAGATCTGAGTGGAGACAAAACAGCAGAAATTACTGAAGTGTTAGTGTGATACGGTATTAAGAGACTGAACTGAGGGAGAGAGACGGCTGCATGCACAGAAGGGAATAAGCGAGTTAAGCACAGAGGCCTGCGTGTCCCTGTGCATGCTTATGTCGCACAGGGAGATGGGAGACTGTTAGAAAACCAATGCTAAATGCAATGAACATGAATACACTGAGCTCTGAGTCCTAATTACTGACTTAATATGTTCATAAAATCCCTTGCCAGGGGAATAGCTTTCAATTAAAATCTGGTATCATATGTTAAATAAAAAGGAGCTATTTTTAAAAAATTCTTTAAGTGTTTAGGGCACTGGAATCAGAATTTTGGTTTAAATCATCTGTGTCATCTCTGTGTCCTGACTAAGTCATCTTTTAAGCCGTATCTCACAGGGATATTTTTTTTTTTTTACCCTACATAAGACATCCATGTTTAGACCCAGTAAATACTCAACACATTGTAAATCAGTGCCCTTCTTTTATGATCATTATTTCTATAATGACTTCATAGAGTTTGGAGAGAATTCCTGTTACCTTAGTTTTGAGCCCATTTTCAGTGAAAAGTAAAATGTTACCTGAGGAGAGTTATCAGATTGCCCATGCCCACTAATAGTAAGAAGAAAAAAAAAAAAAACTCCAAAAAAAGAAAAAAACTCCTATTTAATTTGCATAGGTCATCCATCTTAGTCCTATATATCTTGATGTTGCTTATGAGTCCTGGGGTCCCAGCCAATCACAAGGACTTTTGCAGGATAGTCATTTGAATTCACTTCATAAGACAGTAATGTTCAACAGTGTTATTATAATCTTATTTACTATTTATTCATCCTGTTTCTTCCAAACTTACAGGGTTTGTGTTGTTTTTGGTGGTGGTCTTGGTTTTGCTTTTTGAAACAGGGTTTCTCTGTGTAGCTTTGACTGTCTTGAAACTCACTCTGTAGACTAGGATGGCCTTGAACTCACAAAGATCTGCCTGCCTCTGCTTCCCGAATCCTAGGTGGGACTAAAGGCATGTGCCACCGCTGCAGGGCTCCATTTCCTTATTTCAATTTGACCTCCCTATCTCTTTTTTCTGTCTTTATGGGTATGCCTCCAGGAAGTTCATGCCTCCTGGAAGTTCTTTGATTGCAGTGTTAGCGTTTGAACACTTCCATAGAAGTTTAGCAAATACACTAAATTCATCTAATAATAAATTTATACTAAGAATGGATAAGTGTGCAATCAAGTGTTTCCTACCAGCTGAGGAAGATGTATTTATTTCATCAAGCTGCCTCATCAGGTGCTCACTTTGGGAATATTTCAAAGGAAAGCATCGGCCCCAGTGGCTGTTGCTATTAGGACAGATCTACAACTCGAGAGGAAGGTGGAGGAAGGACTTAATTATTCTTGCTCATGTCTGAGGTTGCCAGGATAACTGGGACAGTAAAGAACAGGGAAAGGCTCGCATGTCTGTTGCTATTTTAAGTTCTTTTGCTGCTTCGTGGCTCTTAGGTTTTACAATCACCATTACTACTTTTAAGTATTTTACATATCATTATTAAATATTTGGTTGTACCCTGAGGCCTTCTTAGAAAAAAGAAAAGAAAAGAAAAGGCAGAAATTTGCAAATTGAATAGTAAGTAATTACATAGGTATTGTCACATATGAATAGGAAATGAGCACAAATCACTGGCTTCCCTTCAGTTCTCTGTATTTAAATGCATGCTCTCAATTTTGGAATGATAGTTATAGGGAAACTATCATTATAAAAAATACTGGTAGGGAGGTAGTAGCCATTAACGGGGCGGTAATTGATCTTTACTGATAAAAAGAAAGGATGGAGCACTTGATTTCCAGAGTGCTTAATAGTAACAAGGAACCATATTAATTCTGATTTTTCTCTGCAAGTATCAACCTGCTCTTAGTCCACACACTTTTTTTTTTAAGTTAAAACAAAATAAAAACCAAAGGAGTGTACTTAGACAAATTGTAAGATTGTATACTTCAATCAGATATCATATACTAATAATTAGCAAATGTTTCCAACTGCAGAGAGTCCTCTTGCTTACTAAATAATGACTTAAATTTATTTGAAGTTAGTTGTCTGCCTTCAAAGGGGAAACCTGTTTTAATATCCAACCTGAAAAGGCACTTCCATAACCAAAGTCCACCTGGCTATAAATAGATATCATGATGTTATTGCAGCTGAGGAGATTTCAGCCCATTAGAAACTTCACTCAGAAATGTAGAGGCCTGCTTAATAATGAATGAATGTGATTTAAGGCCGCTTTATGCTGATGACACTTTTCCTATAAATATTACAGAGACGTTTAAATTTTTATCTCCCGTAATTCTAATGAATGAATTTTCCTGACCCTTACTGAAAATGATACCTGTAAAGTCTGCAATTTACTGATGATTGCTTGGGCTATTAAGGAGACTTGGATTTCAAAACATTTTCATTTCATTCATGGATTCCAGTAATGCTTTTGGAACCCAAGTTTAAAGAAGTTGGATTGGATGTACTTCCAGTCTGAGCCATAGGGAGATTGCTGTAGCTTCTTCAACAAGAAATACCCTCCCTGATGCATTAAAAACCCAGCTGACGTTGGTGCACAGTTGAGGGTACTCTCCTGCTGGTGCTATCCCACATGGACATATTCATGCAGGGGAAAGGGTGATGTTCCTGCTATGTTTTTGAGTATTTAATTCCACTAGCTTCCATGTGAGTGCTCATCCAACTTGAAGAATAAAGCTTAGAGAACTGAGAGACAGATACACTACGCTAGTCATTTCTAGTGTTTGTATTAATGAAAAACTAAGCACTAGGACTACTTTCAATCAAACATAAGAAAGAACCCTACTGTTAGTTAGAATTATCAAAATTTACAGATAAGTATAACTCAACTCTTCCAGTAATATTATCTATCTATGTCTATCTATCTATCTATCTATCTATCTATCTATCTATCTATCTATCTATCTATCTATCATCATCATCATCATCTATCTACTTACTTTTTATTTGTTTATAATTCAAAAATAACTATATCATCTGTCTCCTTGCTCTCTTCCCTCCTATCACCCCTATGCTCCCTGACAGATTCAAAACCAACTCTTCTTTTATCATTCTTGATACAAATTTATTTACTTTAAAGGAAAGCTGTCTAAATTTACACAACTCAGGTAGAAAATATGTAAAGCAGCCAGCACTTTTGCAAATGCTTCTGTGATTCAGTCACTGCACTTAGGATGAGGGTGTACTGCTTCAAAGAATGAATACAGGAAGTTCACATGAGTGAAGACCTGAAAGGTGGTATGAGGACAGAGCAGGGAGACAGCCTGGGCCACTTTCCAGACATGATGTGAGTCTGAGTTTAAAGGTGAGCTCTTTCTTCTTCATGAAAGCGAATACTTTTAGGCAGAGAATGGGTTGTGAAAACATCTGTAAGTGGTAGCAAAACTTACCTTCTCCAGTAACATATTTGCTGTCTTCTCTTCTTCCCTCCCTACACACGTTTAACTGGTTACTGTAAATTTGAACCTTCCTCTCCCTGTCCCTTGAAGCTCTGCCCTTTCTTTTGTCTCCTGTACTGTCACTGTATTAGTTCAAGTCCTTCTCCTTGTTTCTCTGACCATCACAGTAGTCTATGTGCCCCAGACTTGCCTTGTTCCACCCTCTTACCTCAGGACTCTCAGAAAAAGTTTCTTGAAACCTGCATGCAACCTTCTCACTTCTCTATTTTGACTCCACTAATTTCTGGATAAAGTGCAGACTCCACTGCCCTGCTGAATACTTTCTCTGAGGCAACATGGCAAATCAATCCACTCTCACCCTTCTCAGAGACTACCAGACCGATTCACAATTCTCCAGATAACTCATGATTTCTTGTCTCCTTGTTTCAGATGGGATTGTTTTCTGTGCCTAGACTGCCCTTAACAGTCTTTAGATCTTTGGCCTGTCTTCTAGATGTCTTTTAAAGATGTATATCCTCTTTCTTGGTGGTATCCCTTTTCCCCTGACTTCAGGTATATGCAATTCATTTTACGCTCCTAGCATAATACTTTGTGACAGAAATTATCCATGAATTAATGAGTAAATAAATCAGCAAGATGTTTCTTGATAGATGTAATACATGTTTATTACTCATACATTAACATCAACATCTCATGAAAAACATGCTCATTCTGAAACGGTCCTGTTCATTTTAATATATCCTTAATATATCTATGGCCTGAAATAGTCACTAGCTCATTTATAATCACTTGTTGCTTGAATGAAGCAGGCTAGTGCTAAGAGTTGAATTACATTCCAAAGAAGTAGAAATCTTAAGCCTCCAGTTTGGAAATAGAGTATTTGAAGATGATCAAGATAAAAAAAAAAGTGCTGGAGGGTGGGCTTATGGTTTGGTAAGTGTGGTCACATAGACACAAAGAGGGATGACAGAGTAGGGTAGTGAAGGAAGAGAGAATGCTATTTAGATAATAGATAGCTAGTGTTACAAAGCAGCAAATACCTGATGTTTCAAGCAAATGTGTAGAAGCTGGGAGAACATCATGGCATGGATTCTCCTTCACAGCCTTAAAAACATCTACTGTTGCCATCAATCTTAGATTTCTAGTCTACAAAACCGTGAGATGATATGTTTTTGTTGTTCTCAGTCACTCAGTTCCTTTTTATTTTTTGTTATGGCCCCTCTAATAAACCAATACACATAGGGACAAAAATGTATATATTTTCATCACATTCAGAGGCTGGGGTTAATATGTAGGAGGACTTCAGTGACTATTAATGATAATTAATGTAGACACTAAAAGCAGAAACTCAAGAATCATTGGCAGCCATCACGTTTTTTATTACAATTACTGTGGGGACTTGGCAAAAGACACTGATCCTTTGGCAGGAGTATTGGAGCTAATATCCATTTTTCAAGTTCAATGTTATTGTCTAGGCCTGTGTACTTTATACAAATATCTTCAGGTGACTTGGTGTATATGTTAATCTGTGACTCTCTTTAGCTGTGCGCTCTCCCTTCTGTGGAGCCGTGCTGCCTTCCTCTGTGGTAGTCCACTTATCCGTGTGTGTGTGTGTGTGTGTGTGTGTGTGTGTGTGTGTGTGTGTCATCAGTAGTTTCACTTAGATCATGTATTAAGTTACCTCACCCTCATTCATTTTCTGAATAATAACAGACATGGGTGATAAGTCCATATCTAATACAATGTTGTAATTTGGTCCTATTTTTATTTTCCCTTTTATTACCAACAATCCATGCTTGGTAATCAGTCTTGATAAAACTTCTTAGGCCTGTTGCACTTTCTACCACTTTTGTTTAAAAAAAAATAAGCTTTAAAATTTTTTTTCTTCCTTATGTGTTAGCCTCTCTTTCTCTCTTCCAAGCCTTCAAGCATTCTCTGCATCAATGTTTGACAGATCTCAAACATTACAGACCAGGTAAAAGTACTCTTTCCAGGTTAACTACTGAATTGCTAGTTGATTCAAGATCTTGCCCCAGTGAATTTGAAATAAGTAAATGCCCTAAGAGAGAAAGAAGGAAGAAGCATCATGTTAATAGACTGTTTTGGCAAGATTGAAAGAGGAAAGATGCTTTAAGAACCAGGGTAACGTGGATGGTTTACGAAAAAAATATTATTTCTTTTAACTTAAATACATCAAAAAGAATGGGAACAAGAGATTTCAATCTAGTATACATAAGATGAGGGGGTTTGTAGTGTGCCTTGATTGAGAATCATTGGATCTAGCATAAGCTAAGTGGAAATAGATACATTTGGAAAAATCTATATGCTTCTTTTAGGATGGTATGTTTGAGAGATATGCTAAGTGCTTACATTGACATATCCTGAAATATTTTCTAATCAAACCTATCGTGGCATTGCTTTTTATACTACTGCAAGTTGGAACATTTCCGCACATGTGAGCGGCTTTTTAAAATCATCTATTAATTCCTCACTGTGTTTCCAATTCATCATCTCCTATTATTCTCAAATGTTGTGTTCATTTTCTCTTGGCTTTGTGGCTGACCATTGATATGCCTCACCATACTAAGCTGTCAGGTAGATGCTACATCTGTTGTCTGGGCTTTGTAAATCAGGAAGTGTTTTTTTGCACAATTAAACCAATGGCTCCTGGTGCTTGTGTTGGAGGCGAGGATACTTGGAGTGATGACAAATGGAACTGGTTTCTCTGTGGAAAGCTCCAATTGTTTTTGTGAAGCCAAGTTCAAGCCCCATACAACATATGTCTATAGTGACTCGTGGCTGTAATTTTACACCTGCTTATATTATACATGAATTGTGCCTGGTATCATATGAATTGTTGACGGTGAAACATGAAGCTACATGAAAATTATCTGGTTTCAGGTTTGGTTTCCAAAGCGAGACTCAGACAATGGTTAGAGAATGTTCAGCTGAACGTGTGCAAGCTTGTATAATTCTCCTTGCATAATCTTAGGGGTTTGTTATTGATCCTACTGTGGATTAAAACTATGAAGCAGATAGGATAGTGATAAATATCTCAAAGTATCTCGAAATAAATATCTCAAAATGCAGGAAACTGTAACAAGGAGATTGTGAGTACCTTAAAAGAAGCTGATAAATGCCAGTGTTTCCTAGAGTGCAGCTGTTATCTGCTCCTCTGCACATAGTGCATAGAAACCTACTCTTGCTTCCAGTCAATTCAAATGTCACCTTCTGTGTGAAATTCTCCATGACACCATTAATTAGCAGTGTATGGGCTTCACTCTTTGAGGTCCACAAATGTATTTCGATTATAAAACAGAATCTTTGCTGGAATTTTTGTTCTATTCCACAACTCTGAATTCTTAACAACCCAGAAACTTTTGTTTTCATTTATTGCTGTGTATTCCACATCTCATACAACAGCTAGCCTATGACAGGCAATCAATATTTGTTGCATTAATAAATGAGAGAGTGTGTTGATTACATATCATCATTTTGGCTTAGCTGTGTAAAAAGTGAATATAAACAGAATGCTGAGTCGTGAACAAGTGAAGAGATTAGAAACTGGCTGAAGGCTTTACACACACACACACACACACACACACACACACACACACACTTGCCTGTACAAGTAGGTCTCCAGAGCTTATTGCGAAACCTGAGAAAACCAAAGTATACCCTAGAACAAATGTTGTATAACTAGGCTTTAGTAAATAGACTCAGACTTCAGGAAGGACCAGACTGTCTCCACTGAGCTATGGAGAAAGTTAGAGATGGATATGTAATAGCTGATACACTTTGTTGAATGTTACTAAATGGTATTTCAACATTTTGTGCTTTATACAACATCTACTGAGTCTGTGCTTATTAGAGTCATGCAGAGTGTGAATTTTGTGACTAATTGATAAACCTCTAAATAGCTTAAAGCTACTCCTTGGATCTTTGTTGGATATTAGTCAATGAACTTTACCAAAATCCAAATTCTAGAGGACATTGACAGATAATAGAGATACCAATCAACCTTCTGAGTGAGAAACATGAGAAGCAGAGCCTGGGAAACCATGTTAATAAAACATTTGGCTATCCTTATTGAGCAAATGTCTTTAGGAAAAATGCTTTTTCTTAGGAATGCACTGTAGGTTTGCTCCTAATTCTGGACTCACTTGTTATTCCAACAGGCTTTGTTCTAGAATTAGTAGCACACTGTTACAGACCTTTGTTTCAATTCAAATGCTGGCTTCCCCACATGAATTGTAATCTTGCTTGAAAACCAACCCTATCAACACATTCCCTAGAAAGATTATTTTTGTTCACTCGTGGAAGAAGCACTAGATATTATCTTACCTCTTCTACTTCCTTTTTTTTTAAATTTACCCTTAATCTAAAGCAGGTCTTCTTAAGATTAGCAAGCATGTATACTTTATTTGGACTTTTGTGTCTAAGACCTAGCATAGTTATACTGCATACCATGAAGTAGATATTCAAAAAAGTTATCTATGTGTACATTCATTTTTTTTGTATGTGTGCACCTGTGCACATGTACATGTGGCTGTACATGCATATGTGTGCAGATGAATGTTGAGGCCAGAGATCTATACCTGATATCATTTTCTATCACTCTAACTTATAATTTTGAGATAGCATCTCTTATTAAGCCCAGAGCTCAGCAAACACTAGACTGGGTAATGGAGGAACTCTGAATTTCTCCTGCCTCCATCCCCCAGTCCTAGATTCACAAATAAATGGAAACATTCCCTCTGTTTACCATGAGTGAAAGGAATTCAAATTTATGTCACTAAGACACACCCAGCACCTCATTTACTTTTAAAAAATAATTATGTAGCACATATTGCTAGAATTCGCTCTTCATGATAGATATTTAATGCCTCTAAATACCCTACCATTTCTTAAAAGGTACATCAAATGAAGCCCTTTCCATAATGATCTCATGGTTTTGTTTTCCCCATTAATCTGTCTTCTTTGTATTCCACCATAATTAACACTTCCTATTTATTCCCTGCCCTCCCCACTCCTCACGTTTTTGTTTTTCTGATTGGTGAACACACAGATTCTATGCAGGAACATTT
Organism: Cricetomys ansorgei; assembly: GCA_026225945.1. NCBI lineage: Eukaryota > Metazoa > Chordata > Mammalia > Rodentia > Nesomyidae > Cricetomys > Cricetomys ansorgei. Next base: position 10,646,178 of record JAMJFZ010003875.1, on the reverse strand, counting down.
AAAATTTTCACTCAGCACTCCAGAATAAAGCATCATGTATGTATTTAGCTATGTCTATAATGATGCATATATGACAATATTATCACTTTTGAGATGCTAGTGATGGGCATGCAGGAGTATGTGACATCATTTTACTAGGTTTGAAAAGGATTATAATTTTTAAATATCACAATATTTTTGGCTGATAATTTTCAATTGTATTATAATCATGTAGTCCTGAATTCAGAAATTTCTTACACTCAGTTCAATTATATGTAATTTTTAAGTAAGTGTATTTTTCTTTTCCTGAAAGGAACTCAAAACAGAATCTTACATTCAAAGAGCAATACAGCCTCAAATCATTTAAACATAACACTTCAGAATCGCAATAACGACAGCAAGTATAATCTATTTGTGGAGAAATCTATAATGTATAAAGAAGCTATTCATGTAGAAGGATACTCTTTCCTCACATTGGCCCCAAGCAGGAGTGTGGCAGGTGTTCTCATTGCATGGGTCAGAAGATGTAACTAACCACTGAGAGGTTAAGAGTTTGTGGGCATAAGTCTCAGCACTGTCCCAAGACTTTATTTCTAGTTATGTTTAAAGTGGTTGTTTTGTGTATTGTTGGGATAAGGGCTGCCTACGCCTCAGCATTTTGTACTATCTGCTGGTGTTTGGCTTTGTGAAAAAACTGTTTGGTTCCTCATGTTTTGCACATGCTCACTGTTCTTTGGCAGAGCCATTATGGAAGAGCAAAGATGCTGTGGAGGAATTCACATTTCCCTCAGGCCTTGAGAGCCTTCATAGTAAAAGTGACAAGTAAAAGCTTGACTGTTAAAGGATTGTGGGATGAGCTAGGCTACAGGTTTCCTTTGTTATGTAAGTAGGCCTTTGGATGAGGAGGCAGAGTTTTTGTATCAATTAAAATACCTGAAATCAAAGGATCTGGGATCTATTGTCTAGAATTGTGCTTGCCATGACAGGTGGTTCCGTCTACTGAGGTCCAGCAGGGTTCAAATCTATGAAATGTCTCCTTGTCTTTATTGCTGAGCCATCTGGCAGCTATTGGCTACACAGCACTCCAGAGACAAGTAGTTTATTTCTATAAACTCCAATTTATGGTTTACTCAATCTACTTTGTATATGTGGAATAAGTTAACCCTCTGTCATCTGCAAGCAGGCAGAAAAAACTTAGATTATCCTTTACACTCAGTGAACATGATGAGTTACTTTTCTCTCTCAGTAATTTGTCTTCAGTGCCCTGCTTATATATTAAATAAATTTCATCCTCCCTTCTTTAGTCTCAATATAGAATTAAGAACACCCCCAGACTCTCAGCATCTCATTCATTCATTATTGAGAAATATTTTTTGAATGCATTTCTTAGGAAAGACACTGTACTTAGTACTAACATCTGTAAGCATGAGAACTGATTAAGCAGCTGGACAATTAATACCGAAATAAACTTGTATCAGGAATCTGTAACCATTGGAACACTGCTTCAGTGATACCAAGAAATGAATGCTTGGGACTTTAAAATACTCTGTTACGCAGTAATTCCATTTATAAGAAGTAATCTTAATTGATCCTAAGTTCCAAAAATCCATAAGAAGTAGCATCATTTAAAATATAAAAAATGGAGACAACCTATGTTTCCAGCAGTAAACTTTAATTTATCCCCATGGAGGGTGAATAATTGAATCTCAATTCTATATTTTTTAACCTCAACACATCAAATACATACATCTTTATCTGTTGTATTTTGTTCATTAATGCAGCAATTCATAGCTGAAGCATTAGAAAAGACAAAAACAAACAAATACACAAACAAACAAACAAACAAAAAACAACCAGATTTCTAAGATTGGTTAAGGTATGTTTTCAAACATACTTCATGAAATTCTACCCCTCTCTTCTTTTAAGATAGGAACACTCTTATTTCCTAGAGTGTTAATAGTCTATAAATTTCGTAAATACTCATGTGTTAATTTTAGTTCTCCATTCTTCCCCTTGGCTGCACACATGGAAACATCATGTCCTTTTCTTTGGGAAATTAATTGCTCTTTGCTCACTTATAGATTTCAGAAATGTCAGTCATGTTTTGTTATACCAACTTTGAAAGGGATCCAGGACCAACCAGAAGCCTTTGGGTCAATGCCCAAATGGAGAATAATGATACACAATTTACACATTCTACCATGTCACATGAAAGAATAAATTTTCTTTTATGAAGCTAATTTTATTGGGCTTTTATGGTTTACAAGTAAATCATTCTTGACCATACCAAGTTAATAGAAATCATATCAGTGTAAACATATCAAAGCCAAAAAAAATATAGTAAATCTCTAAAATTTTATTCATAGGAAAACTCTATGTGACTGTTCTGAAAGAATGACTATTGATTTATTTTAGACTGGCTTTTCTCTTGTTCTTTTTTCTTTCTGTATTTTACCCACAGATTTTCTAAAATAGCTATATACTTCATTTTAAACTGTCAACAGCAACATTCACAACACAAGTGATTTGACTCCATGACAGGATCTCAGAGAGAAAAGAGAAAAGGAAGAAAGAAACAGGCAGTTAGATACAGAGTGATTACTGAAAAGAATGTTGTTCCCTTGTCTTTTCCCTACCTCCCATTGCTTCTTGGGGAAATATGCTGAAATGTTTAAGTTGCATGCTGTCAAACATCTGTAGCTGTTGTTAAGTTGGCTGGTAGAAAATGTTAAATAGACAATTTTTTCCCGAGGAATGTGTAGGTGTTTTCTTAAAAGAGATTGTCTAATAAATAGAGTGAAGGTATAAAAAGGAGGCTTTTATTTTAATAGGTTGCAGAGAGTAAATATTTTGGTAAATTTTAACAGACCCATACAATGTTAGTGCTCCATTGCTGTTAAGCTGCTGAAAGAGATGCTAACTGGGTCGAGGCCAAGAGCGACCATCTCAGCAAGTCACCTACAGTTTAATCCCAGCATCCTATTGCTAGGTAATGCTTGGCTATTACCTCAGAGGGAGTGAAATGGCTGTGATGGATCTTTATATCCTCTTAGCTTTATCAGCAAGTGAGAAAACCTTGAATAAAGCAGACTTTTGGTTATATTTCTTTATCTGAGTGGAGACCCAAGTTCTTGATTCCTGTGGTGTGTAATAGTCATGCACTCTTAACCTAGCAATGATAACAGTGCCTCCACAATAGCCTGTAGTGGGCTGAAAAATGGCATTGGTTTCTTTGTGTAGGCAATTTGCCCAGCAAATACAGGACATTTAAAACTGAATGGAGGGTCCTAGTGTTACAGGATCCAGTCTAATTATAAGAATTAGATGAATTTGCTGCATCTATAGTGATGTATTTCTTTGAAAAATCTTGCTGTAACATCATAAAGTTTATATTGTCTAAGCTGCTATACTTGTTACAGAGATTCTCAAGAAAATTTGCTGTCATTTTGTATCAATTTCAGAAACTTGGATGGTAAAAACAAGAAATCATTACTCAATCCAAGTCCTTAGTTCTGAAACTTGACATCTCGAGTAGAAAGGAGGAAAACATAATCTTTAGGAACTGAAGTGAACCCTTGATGCAGGTCATAAAGTTGATTTGGTGATTGTATACAGTTGCCTCAATATTGTAATTAAAATGCTGATTTGACATAGTTGGCATTAGGTCTTTATCTGGCCACACTTGAAACTGTTTCACATCTCTCGGCACTATCTGCTATTGTTCCTTCTTCATTATCAGAGGAATCTTCCAAAGACTAAACTGAATGAAAACTGGCTTATAGATCAAAACAATAGCAGATGGAAATTGAAAAACAAAACTCCTGTTTTGGTTTTCTACCACCTATAAAATGACTGTTGACTTCTCCTTCTTTGTGGTGTGTGCGTGTGTGTGTGTGGGGGGGTACACATTTAATATGTTTAGAGATCAGTGTGGAGTCTATTTAATGTCCCTGTCAATCACATGCTTGCACAGAATTTTTGGCACAGAATTTCTCTCTGAACTTGGAGCTCGTCTATTTTGCTAGATTACCTGGTCAGCAAACTTCTGGGTTCTTCTAATTTTCATCTCCCAAGCACTGGGTTCTAGACATGTACTGTTGGGTTTGACTTTTTAAATTTTCCTTTCCCTTTCTTTTAATTTTTATAAAGTGGATTCTAGAGGTAGAACTTAGATCCTCATGATTGTGCAGTAATCGCTTTACCAACTAAGCTATCTCCCCAGCCCTCAAGTCTGCTTATTCTTTATGTGTAGCCTCTCAGCCTATTCCTGTGGGCCATGTCTTGATGTTCTTCAGGTGGTTCTCATCTTCTCAGTGACTTTCATATTTCACAACTGCCCTTGCGTATTAGACTTTATCTGTGTCTGTTACTCTTCGGATTCTTCTGACTTGAGTGCTTTTGCGTTAAGAAAAAAAACTGGTCAAGAAAGGTTAGTGCAGAATGACACAGGATGCAGGAAAAATATATAGGTGAGAATGATGGTGAGTAGTTATGTTCATGGTGTTTTATTCTAAGGGCAAAAGACAAAAATAGATAAAATCAAATTCAAACACTTGGTGTGAGAACTGCCTGGGATTTTGTTTCAGCATCAAGAGTCTGAGATCTTTGGAAAGAAATGGACTTCCAAGAATATCTCAAAACTTTTATCCCATGACTTCCCTATAACACAATCTTTACAGCTGAGGAAAGTGAGACTAACTGATATGTAAAGCAATAGACTATAAAATCTTATGGCTACTAAATCCTCCTTAGTATGCTGCATATAGGTAAATTCTCTTTTGATATTTTATGTGTACATTTGCTTTAATGACTATGGAGTTCTTTTATGATTTAAAAGTTTGCTTATTTTCATTCTGTAAGTTAGAATTTATAAGACTATATTATGAGGGGTATTTTTTACCTCAATTCCTGGAAAACAATAGGGGAAAAATGCAATTGAAGCATGACTCAGAGAGCGACTTGATTTGAAGACATTTCTCAAGGTATTGTGTGTACAGGTTTTATAGGGTGTTTTCTCTGAATTAGGACCTAGAATGTCTCAATTATTTTCATTTATAATTTATATGATATAATGATGAGCATTCTCTATACCATAGCCAATGATATTATATCTAACTAAAAATAAAAAAGATTAACACCTAAAATAACTTGGAGATTGGAGAAACATAAAGATAAAATTTAGTGCTGTTTGTAACTGCCATCTGAAGAAAGGAAAATCTAAGATAATGCTTTTAAAAGTTTCATAAAAAGCATAATGTGGATTATTTTGGATAATAAAAACTATGGAATCACAATATTTATACACTATTGTTCATGAAGTGTTTAGTTATATGAGTTAGTTATTAGCTATTGTATAGCTTATTTTTCAGGGACTTGTAGCACATGTAGTTCTTAAAATACTGAATATTCAAGAATCTTTTTATAATATTTTTATTAATAGTTTGCATTTCATACAATGTATCTTGATAACTTCCTTTTCTCATTCCTTCCTGTTCTACCCTTCCACTCCTCTACTGTCAAAAGAAAAATAAAAAAAGGAAATTAAGTCCAGTTTGTATGGCAGGACCACGGATGATGAGCATCACCATGAGCTTTGGAGGCAGCAGATTGATCATGGACATTCACCTGGCCTATACTAGCCTGAGAGCAAACAGGTTCTAGGGCATCATGCAGGCATCCAGACACCCCACAGGCAACAGAACATCCCACAAGTACCAGTGCCTTCTGGAGGCACCTGAACATTTAGCAAGCAAGAGGACACTCCACAAACACCAGTGCCTCCTGCAAGCACCAAGACATCTCACAAGTTTCCAGACATCCCATAGGCAGCAGGATATCCCACAGGCACTGGGGTATCCTGAAGATGCCTGGATATCCCACTGGTGCTGAAACATCCAATAGGAACTCAGCCAACATTCAGAGACACATGAATATCATGAAGGTACCTGGTCTTCTCACAGGCACCTAGACATCTTGCAAGCACCAGGATATCCCACAGGCAACCCATTATCTGGCAGGCATCTGGACATCCCACAAACACCAGGGCCTCCTGCAGGCAACAAGGTAGCCCCCAGGTTCCATGGCATACTGAAGATGCCCTCAAGAATGTTATAATAAATAAAAACCTGGAATGTATCCACTGATAAAATGGAGTTCAGTGGGCAGGCATAAAAATTGTCCTCTAAGATATATCAGGCATGTTGCTATTAGTGATTTTATGTATAACCATGTTAGATCCTCACTACAACCTTTGAAAGAGTTGAGTAAACTGGACAATGCAATTAATAAATAAATTTAGTCCATCCAATTTGTTAATTCTATTACAATCTAGAACTTTTCCCCAATTGCTATAATTTTTATAGAGTATCAGACCACCTTGGCAGAACTTGTTTTAGCCTACGGAAACTAATATTTCAAGAGGTCACATTATAAAGACCATATTTATATGAAAAATGAGAGTTCCTTCACCCATAAAAGAGGATGTTGGAATATGGTACCATGGCAGAAGCTTCAGGGAGATTATTTGTAGAAGGTACAAGTACAGATTGCTTTGGAAGGCTGAAATTTCTATACAAATGAAAGAAAGCTTTCAAGGTTTTAAGCTCATTCTCTGCAAGTCAGGTGTCCACTATGATACAGGCCTGACAGCAGCCCTCACTTTTGTCTGTGGTTAATCAGGAAACCCTGTACTTATTGAAAATCTATAGGCAGAAAGCAACAATTAATACTGCTGTACTCTATAGGACAACAGGATTCCTGTTGGAACAGCTGCTTGTTGATCCAGCTGACATTTTCTTTCATCCACCCATCCATTGTTCTCAAACAATAGAGAGATACAAATGTGAGTTTTACTCACTCTAATGAAAAGGCTAGAATTTCTCTCCCTATAAATATTTTCAAAAGCCTTGATGATTCATGAGATTTGCACAAATACATTTAGAGCTGAAAGTAAGTGTATAAGGCGTTGGAAGACTTCTCTTCCCTGGCATTAGAGAGGGGAGGGCACTTACATTAAAAATAACTCTGCTTATGCTTTTAAGAAAAACACACTCTTCATTACTCTCTTCTTTACCCTAACTTCTCCATACTGGAAAAAATAAACTTCCTTTTAAACAAAACCTGACAGAAGAGAACATTACTTCTTGGGTGGGCATGAATGTACTTTTGCCTGAAGCAAGGGGGTATGTACATGTTGACCTTTGAAATTTATTTTCAAGTCCATTATTCATTAGGTTTATCTAAGCACTGTTTATGAAGGAGAATAAAATATGGATGAATCCTCAAGTCAAAAAAATATATTACTGTCTTTTGCAAAGGGGTGATTTGATATGTCCCTTCTTGTCCTGCATTTCTTGTTTATTTCATCTGGGCACGTGGGGTCTATAACATGTATTAAACTAACCTGGAAGCTTAGTTGATACAAGAAAAATTTATTGGCTTCATTTCTTCTTTTTTTTCCTATAGAAATCTACATTATTCTTTCAGATTGGTAGGAATTTTCTGAGTTTTCTCTCCCAGGGGAAATTCCAACTTTTGAAATATTTCCCTCTGGCCATTGCTCTTCTAGAGTTGCTTGTAAAAAGAGAGGCTCAAAGTATACATGCAATTAAGGTTCAAAATCAAGTGATATTTTCCAAACACACTGTCAGGTATCAGATTTCTTGTTTCTGTTCTATAACTTTCATCTAGATTCTGACCTTCCCTCAATTATATCAAGCAGATACTTTTGAAGATTTAGGATCAAACTTGAATTTTGTTTCTTCAGAGTTCTTTTTTGACCAACCTGATCTACAGCTGTCAAACTGTCCCTAGCGCACATCTCACTCTGTTGAGACTTTTCTCAGAATTTGTTGCCAATTCCTGTCAGAACGTACTCCATGAGGGCAGAATTATACCAGAGACTGCAAAGAATATATGCCTTTCTAAAGTAAGATTTCCATTGCTGTGATAAAACACCATGACCAAAAAGCAACTTGGGGAGGAAAGGGTTTATTTCAGCTTTTACTTACAGGTAATAGTACCATCACTAAAGGAAATCAGGGTATAAACCTGAAGGCAGAGAATGAAGCAGTGATCATAAAGGAATGCAGCTTACTAGCTTGTTCTCCACGGCTTGCTCAGTTAGCTGTATATACACTCAGGACCATAGGCTTAGAGGTGTCACCACTTCTGATGAGCTGGACCCTCTTGCAGCAATCATTTTCAAGAAATTCCCTTGCACACTTTCCCGCAGGCAGTCTAATGGTAACTCTTTCTCAACTGCAGTTCCTCTTGGGAAATAACTCTTAACTCATGTCAAGTTGACAAAAATCTAGCAAGGATAGCAATGTGTTGATATTTGCCAAATGAATGAATTGTATGATTTCCCCAGAAGAGAATATACTGCATCTATCCAAAAGCTGAATTATTCAATCTCTTCTTTTCTAAACTCCTAACAACAAATCACTCTACTTTCAGTTAACAAGTATTCTATCCCTGTCTTATAATATTGTGCAGCAAAATAATAATTTCAAATATTTTTCACCCCTTAGCTTCTTATACCTGATATTTAAAAGAAAAAACCCAGTCTCGTTAGATTAACTATAATCTATGTCAATGGCCTCACAGTTCATGCTTTTGTTTGGATTATTCTTAAAGCACTTGTTACATGTATTAAATTCTTTGGTCACTCTTGATATTGCTATGTAGAAGTCTGGTAGTAATCTCTAAGTTAGTATTTTTCAAACTTATTGCTTTACTTTCTTCACTCCTAACCCCACTGCATTCACAATAATCTCCCATTTTAGTCATTAGAAAAGCTTTAAAATCACCACTTGGCCAGCAAAAATAAAAATTGGCATTATCCACTGTTACTTTTTTTTGTACTCTTAAAGCATTTCTAGTCCCTTGAGTAAAATTCATCAAGAATATTACTTTCTGAAATTATTTCATGTTTCAATTATCATTGAATACCTTCTTTTTAGGTTGCTGCAGTAGGCTCCAGAACATTCTCTTTGATTTGTTCTTGGTCCATGCAATTTCTTCTCATCTGAAAATGTATGTCAGATCTTGTAACTTCAAATAAAACCATCCAATACCTTTTTATCTCAGTAAACCCTCAAGCTTCTAATTAATAATCTCAATTTAGACTGTTTAAAGCGCATTAGTTCCCAATGTTTCCTTCAGCAGATAAATCTCTACCTTTGGAGTCTGTTACATTATTGTTTACTCTGACAGGAAAAAAAAAAACTCTTTTCCATTTGTGTGTGTGTGTGTGTGTGTGTGTGTGTGTTGCTCTATTCTCTTCAATAAAACATTTCATGTTCCTTTACAATATCACCTCCAAATATTTTTTAAGGCTTGCTTATTGTCATTGATTTCTATTTCCTCACTATATCAGAAGTTCCACAAATGAGGATATTTTATTTTGTTTACTTCATTCTTTCCTTCTACAGCAGTGCTTAGGAATATTTGCCCAATGGTGTTTCACAGATTTAACAAATTAATTCTGATCTCAGGATTTTCTACTTGCAACTTCTTGTTTTTAATTTTAGAATTCCCATTTATTTGCTTTTCATAAATCATAACCTATTTTTTTTTTGTACTTTACCTGATATGTCCCTCTGTTTCCATGAATATAGTGATCATAATAATGTGAAGATCTCTGTTGGGTCACACCATCACTGGGAATCATCTCTTGGTCTGTTTTTACTATCTATTTATTACTTTTGTTTTTAGTGAATTGATTTCACTTTTTTCTAACTGACAACCATTTAATTGATGAACCTGTGTAGGAGATCTTAACAATGGAAATTTCTCTAAGACAGATAAGTTTTTTCTCAGGCAGATTGCTGGCAGATCCATTGTTCTGTTGCGAAGTCTTTATAAACATTGTTAGGAAAGACTCATTTAGGATTTGTTTGCATCTCCAGGCGTTGTCCTCATTGCTGGAGGAAGTGTCACATGGATTTTTGAATGATGAGCTTCTAAAGCTCAGCTGAGAAATACTCTGCTGTTTGCGTTTTTTTTTTTTTTTTTTTCATTTTGGTGAAGATTAAATGTTAGCTTCTGTCTCCTAGATTTTAATTAGTCTTTCTATATGCTCTTTTAATGCCAAATAATGTAGAAGAAAAGAATAAACTTAAACAATTTTAGGAGTTGGCGACTGAGAAGGAGATAGGTGACTGTAGTCTTTCAGTCTTTTCTCTCTATTCTTTCAAATATTAGCTCTTAGGGAAGATCTGAAATTCTATCTCCAAAGCAATATGTTGCTCTTTATTTATTTAGTGTGTGTGTGTGTGTGTGTGTGTGTGTGTGTGTGTGTGTGCACGTATATGTATAGGTGTGTGATTGTGTTTGTACACTTAGGACAGAGAGGATGCTGGGTATACAGCTCTATCAGTCTCTGCCTTATTACCTTGCCACAGGTAATAAGAGACCACAAGGTCTCTCACTGAATCTGAAGGTAGAAGTTTGAGCAACAAATCTCAATGATCCTCCTGTTTCTGTCTCCTACAACGGATGTGAGGTGATACCCACATTTAATCATGGGTTCAAGGGATCTAAACTGAGGTTCTCATACTTGCAGTAAGCATTCCTATCCACTGAGCCATTTCCCTAGGTTTTCAAAGCAGCACCTTAATTTTTTAGGATAAAAATAACATATAATTGTTGCAAAAACAGATGATAGAGAGATGACCTCTTACAATGACTACACATTACAATGACATGATAGTTATAATGGTCATATCCTTTTATCTGTAATGCAGTTTTGCCAAAATAGAAATTCTGAGTCAAAGTGCATATGTTTTAAAGGTTATTAGCTACTTCTATATTACTTTAAACAATGCTTTTATTCTCTCTCTAGCAATACATAATTACTGCTTTCCCACATTGTCCCCAGAACAAAATGTGTTCAACGTTTTAAATTTTCAATAGACTAAAGTGGGTTAGTCTTCAGTGTTGATTGGGTTATATTTTTGGTTTGCCCTTAATTTGAGCATGTTTCTTATGTTTCTTCATCATTTCTCTTTTTAAATGTTGTTTGTTATTTTTAAGTTAATTAGTATTTGTCTTTGTGGTATTGATTTAAAGGAGATGTTTGTGAATTAAGAAATATGAAACTACTTTCAAATACTTTCTTCTAGTCTATTCAATAATTATCAGTCACGTGGCTAATATTTTTTCTTCAGACTACTTATGATACTACATGTTAATTGACCTTGATTTCCATACAAAGCCTCTTCTGAATGGAAAAGAAAAACTGAGGGACAACTAGAAACAAATAGGAACAAGAGATTTTGAGAAGCATGTTATGTAGATTGAGCAAAACATGGTTAGGTCACCCTCAGATAATTTTCCTCCTGTCTCACTTTATAGGATTATTTGTGTCCTTATTCATCCAGACCCTTCGATGGAAGGTCATTTCAAGAACATACCAAAAGTTAGGTAGCCAAAGAACAGCGTAGTGAATCTTTCTATAAGAAATATACATGACTTCTGATGCAAATTAAAGAAAACTATTAGTGAGCAAGATCTTGGGTCATAGAAATATAGGCTATATAATTGAATTTTGTGTTTTGATAAAAAAGTATTTGTCAGTTGTTGTTTTTCCAGATTGTCAGTAGAACCTAGCTTTATAGTCACAGCTTGAATTATAAAAACACTCAGTCTTTCTGAGACTCAGTTGCTGAAACAGTAAAATAGAGATAATGCTTACTTTAAAGGATGAATGTGAAAACCAGAGATAGCATGTGAAAAGTTCTGTGCATAGCATGGGTACTCAGTAAGGTTCTCTATAAATGGGAAGCAATTACTGCCACACCACTATCGCTGATAAAAAGATAGTTAACATTTGCATGGTTTGAGTTTTAAAATATTCAGACTTTTTCTTTTGATTTTTTAAAATATTAGTTTCAGTGGCAGTTACTAGTTGTTTATACTCATTAATATTCATCCTGGGAATATCTTGGCAGAGCATATTATTGATGAGAATGCTTCCTGTCTTGCTTTTTGTTTGGAAGAAAGATTAATTTATATGCTGATTAATTTGGGGGGCTAGACATCTTATTCCTCTGCCTTTGTCACAGATCTCATTTGTTTGTAATCAATTTTCCTTAACCTTGAGACACCCAAGAAAATGGTGTATGAACACATTATTTATTTGTTTCATGCTTTCATTTGTAAAGCAAACAGCTAATGGGTAGAAATATAAAAATTTAGAAGAATTAGAACTTAAATTGAAATCAAGATGGTTTATAAAGATCTTTATTATTTATTAATGAAAATTCATACCACCTTGTAAGGAATTTATATGATGGAAAATGAACATAAACTGTACATGCAGATATCATTAAATAAAAAAGAATCATTCATAAAGGATGAAGGAAAGAAAGATGATGGTATAAAGAGAAATATGATACATACAAAGTTTTTTTTTCCTCCTATCTAAAACACAACATCTCAGAGGGAATTTATGCTCTTGTAATTTTAAATTATTATTTTGCTGACCTGTTATAGAGAAAATTCAAGCAAAGTGTGGGGAAGGCAATTCCTTTATAATATCTTTCAATCTTGAGTAGTTTATGAAATAAGTGATATTGAAACCCTTTCTTTCATAATTTCATTATATAAGTTATTACACAGTTCCCTTCAGTGGCAATGAATGTGCCACTGAATGTGCACATACTACATTAAAATAGGTACCATGCTGACATCATGAAGTTTTTCTCTGCAGAGTGGGACTGATGATGAGGCATGTTGAATGTTGGTAATGATTCTGAGAAAAATTCATCATAAAAGCTTTTCTATAATTTTATTATTAACTTTATTATCATTATTATTAAATTGTTTAAATTATAATTTACATTGCTTAAATTATCATGTAGTATTATTATTATTTAAATATTATTAAATTATTATTAACTTTTTTATAATCTAGTAGTACAGTCAATGGGACCCAGAGTTACCAGGACTGGGAAATTTATCTTTATCTTTGATTACAAAGTATTATTATTAGATTCAGTGAAAATGGACAATCAGGAAAAAAAATAAGTATAAGGAAACATGGGTGAAAGAGAGAAGAAGAATTGAGTGAGGGCAAGAGGAAAAAACGAAAGAAAGAATGGAAGGAAACAATTCCTCTCCAAGAGGAACAAAAAAGAAAAAAAAGAATAAAAGAAGGAAATACAAATAATTTCTTATTTTTCTGGATAATAAATTGCACATGGCATTGGTTCACCACTGCAACTGAGGTAGGACTTCTCCATGTTTTATTTACATAGTTATGTGGAATCTGTAGAAAAAATATTTAGCTCTAATTTGTCATTCGTGCACTGAAGATGAAGCTACCTAAAAGTTCTACGGACAACTTTCTTTACTGGGTTGTATTTTGAGTTTGCCTTCTTGTCTGTTCCCAAACCATCATAGCACACTCTGCCTAATTTTAGCTACAGGAATTAAAATATTTTTAACTACAGATGGCTAGGCAATTAGATAATTTTATTTCTCTAGTGGCAGATGCCAATGTAGCGATCATGAAGCCACTGTCTCTTAAGGTCACATGCTCACCAAAGATTCCAGTGACTTGTCCTTACAGGCCCAATATTTCTTAACTGAAAACACAAAGATTTCACCTCACAACCATACAGATGTGGTATAAACTTGAGCTTTGATTGTTACTAAAGAATATTCTTGGGCAAGTTGCTTAAGCATTCAACACCTCAGGGTTTTAATTTGTAAGATGAGGATGATAATAAAGTACATATCAACAAGGTCTTTCTTAGCATCCATAGGTTAATATGAGAAAGTCCTGTCCAATACTAACTATGTTATTAGTACTATTACTTTTCACTGTTTTCAGATTCAAGCTATGCAGTTGGATGACTACAGAAGACAACATGCCTCCTCACATTGCTTTTCTCATGCACCTTTTCTGAATCATAACATATTAAAAATCTTGTTTTTACAGAGTCACTGTCTTCAGCCATTGCCCCCTCCTGATGTCCATGATTATCAAGAAACAACACATAGCTCAGCAAAATACTCTTTCTGCCTCCTGTCTGGCCCTTTCCAAAGTAAGACAGATTGGCAGCTTCTATATACTTTGATCTTAAAATGTCACCTCATACGGTGTAAATGTTATTAGCAGTTCTCCATCACCACCTAGAAAGTTACTATTTGTAGACAGAGCACATAGGATATTTTGAGATTGTACCTGAGAACATTTCACAATACCGGGTATAGAAAGGACTTCAATAAGCATTAAATGAATAAGTGAACTGACAGGAGGGACAATAAGGGAAATGGCCCAAGTAAACCTAGGCTGGAGTTAGAAAGGAGTGCGTAGCCATGAACTAGATAAAGAACACACATTTTCTTCTTTAGCTATGTCATATTTGAGTACCCCACAACATTTAGTAGTAACTTTACATTTTTTACTTAATATTCATGAGATTCACATAATTTAGTCTATTTCTAGTCCTATCTTATTGATGAGATGCTCATTGCTGAATTTGGGCTTAGACTCCGACTTGTCAAATTTTATACCCTACCCTCATGTTTTCATGTCTATCCATTCAAAATGATGTAGTGACTGTTTTATTTATTTAGTTTTTTTTTTTACAAAACCTATTTTACCTTGTTTAAATGAAGATTTGATGTATCTTCGAAATGTCAATCTTTTTTTCATTCTAATCTAGCCAAACTATCTCATTATTTTGTATCTAAATGGGGTGTGAACATTGTTTTTATACTTCCTATTCTATTAAAAATTAATATTATATTGTACATCTCTAAAGATAGGGATAACTTATATTTAAATTTCTAAAATGGTGCCAATTTCATTTGGTTTAAATAAGTATAAATTGCTAAATCTACTTTATTGAAGACAAACTTTAATAGCAACCATGTCTGTAGCCATTGATTCAGGTTAAAAGGAAGTTTATTTTTTGCCTAATTCAATCCCCAGTCTTGGTCCTGGAGCCCTGAAGTGTTTGGCCTCCATACAATCTAAAATGTTTAAGCCTCTAAGACTTACTGCTGACTGAGCCACCCTGACTAGCTCCTCCTGAACTCAGCTATACTGACTCAATTGACTCTCTTCTGGTTCAACTCACTCCCTGTTCTGTCTCAAACGCTTCTCCAAGCTGACTAGTTCAAACTGATCTTCTGAGCTAGATGACTGTTTCTGACTGAACTCTTCTGACTCTGGCAGACTCTGGCTGACTTCCACAACTTCTCTGACCTATTCTGCTTGGCTTCAAACTGAGTCGCTCTTCCTGTCAGAAGAAGACTTCTTCTTCTGAACTGCCTCTGTGTCTCTGCCTCAGACCATTCAGACTGCCTCTATGTATCATCCTCTGTGTTGTATTCTTTGTCTGTTTCTTATCCTGAGTCCCTGAGCTAAGAGCCTGTTTTTATTTATATCAGGAGTGTTGGGCATTTTGTCACTCTGACTTGCTGCGCTAACTCTTCCTCTGATTTGTCAATTTGCCTGCCCTTACTCTGACTCATCTCAGACTTCACTTCCTGTCTGACACTGACTCCCTCTGAGGTCTGCTTCCTGTCTGTGTTCTACTTCTTTCTAGGGGAATTAAAGGTGTCTGCTTCCACCACCTTCTGAATCCTGGGATTAAAGGTGTATACCAACATTCTTAACATTCTTTCTCCATTCCATCAGGATCATACACACCTCAAAATGTGATCTGGTCATATAGACCCCTGGGTGTAATCCAGACCCTTGGATTTGAGCCTTTAATATAGACTCATGGATTTGATTCCTTCATATAGACCCTTGGATTTGATTCCTTCATATACACCCTTGGACTAGATCTCTTCTTGTCTATCATACAGGCCTATCAATGTGTTCTTTTGCTAGAGCAGCTGTGTTGCTGGATAAAATTATTAACAATTCCTCTATACATCTCCATAGATAGTTGTTTTAGACTATATAGGTTGTCAGGATTTCCAGGCATAGCAATTGGATGAAGATAGAAACCATGATTTTCTTGATCGCTCACATAAATATTTTCCTGTTAGAAAAATAAGATCATCATTGTTGAACAGCCAGAATTATGTCTTTTAAGAATTGACTCAGACTAGCTTCTCATTCCAGGCAAATGAGTAAGTAGATGGTGGTTAAAAAATATGAATGAAATGTCTTGGTTTGAATATTTTTCTAAAGTAGAATTTATGAGCCCATTGCTGTGGTGTTTCTAAGTTGAGCAATTAAGGTAGATTAGAGTGAAAGCTGTTAAGAACATGACCTAGTAACAATAAACAGTAGACTACATTAGTCTGGACAGTTATGCTATAGTAGCCAGCTGTTGTTTTGTTTTTTGTTTTTGCTTTTTTCCTTTTCTTTTTTTTTTTTTCATAACAAGATGTAGATACAGCATTAACATTTTATGTTACCACTTCATTCCAAAGCATGGTACTTTTCATATGCTATTAACCTTTACTCATTCCAATTTTATAATTATGTAAAGGGAAAGGAATTCTTTTTTTTTCCTTTCAATTTCCAGGTAAGAAAGACTGGGAAATAAAAGTTAAGCTTGGGCTATCATGATGGTACTGAGATTTGAGCTGGAATGTGGTCTATGTTTTCAGCCTTGATTTTTCATCCCTCAGCCTAATTCTTTCTATGTGACATGCTCAAGCCCACATCGTAGGGAAATCTGAGGGACTTCTTCTCAGCTCATGGGTTAGAGCTTACTCATCTATGGAACAAAATAGGACTTCTGAGCTGGCCATTTATCAATTCCTGTGTTAATGTTTCCCTTTCTTCTAACAGTTGTAGAAGAACCCTGTCTGAGAGGTTCTTCCTACAGTTTATAATTGAAAAAGAACTGTGCTTGCTCTGTAGATACATGTTTTCCTAAAACCTGGTTTTGAGAAAATCCATTCCTTATCTTTAAGCACAAGATAACTATCTTAGCATTTAATCCTTGGAAACTCACTTTCCAATGTTGTTTGAATTCCTGAGTTGAAAACTTACATCAAAGTACACTCTTGGTTTGCATTTATTTTGTATACTCTTTTATTCTCTGTTTGCTTATACTTCAATGGTAAGCCTCCACATACCAGTATTAGTAGGAGACAATGTAAGAGTAAATTCAATACATTGACTTCTACTGAAAGCCACCCACCTCCCCCTGGGTCACACTGACCTTCCTGGGGAAGGTAAAGAGAGCCTCCTTGGTTTAATCACTGCATTCCACAAGGGGATATGTCACTTCACCAGCTTTCCTCTCCATGCCAGGGAATCAGCTCAAAGTATTTTTCTTCAGATAAGTGAACATGCTTGTCATAGCTTACTTATGCCTGCTAAATCTTTCTATGAAATATTTTACAGAGAAATATGTAAATATTTTGACGGCTTGTGCCATTCTGTTCAAACTGCTTACAGATTACACAGAGATCCCGTATGAAACAGGAAGGGAAGGCAAGAAGAAATGTCTTAATGCGGCATTTTTCATTAATGAAGACAGGAGGATCAAAAGATGTTTCTTTAAAAATGGACTCTTAATGTAAACACACAGGAAGGATGATGTATGCTCCTTGGCTGGCCCCAAGTGATGCCAGTTTGATGGAACTACACAGAGACTGTTTAGTACAGCATGTTCTCACACCTTTCCATCCCGACAGCTAGTGTGGAGCTAGGCCTTGAGAGCATAGGGTTTGCAAAATGCAAATTAATTAGAAATTTTGTATCTAGTTAAGATTTTACTGGTTTGTTAGATTTTGGATGAAAGAAGTCTATAAACCACTATTACATCTCAGAAGTATACAATATTATTTAATTTGATGACAAACTCTCAGCAGCAGGTCTGAAATTCTAAATGTAGCTGGGCAGAGGGAAAAAAAAAGAATTTTCCCTTGTTCTTCATTGTAAATGGGTCAATTCAAGTCTTGTTTTCACTTTAGCTATTTAGTTTTTACTTTCTTGTGGTTATTACTGGAAGTGTAAGATAATGTTTCTAAAATTCGAGACATTGTTAACAAAGTAAACATCACAGGATAGCCATGCCATTCTACTAGTTGTGACACATCTGTGGTTACATGGTCATTTTCTAGTGTCTGTAATTTCTGGCTTTTGAATCATTTTTTATTTGGGGGAATTTGAAAATGCAAGTGCACTGTCTATCTGAGGAGAGTTCTGCTTTACTCTTTCTTGCACTTGATTGCTAATGAGCTGCTTCTAGAACTTCAGCAAAAGAATCTGTATCTGATGTTAACAACAACACAATGCATAGGGAAGCCATCAGAATTGACATTTCAGCTGGTGGGCTCATGCTTGGTAAATAGAGAGTAACAGCCAAGAACTAGTAAGCAGAGAAAGCCACAGAGCGGCAGCTGTGATGAGGATTATCTCTTCCACCACATTTCTTCATGCTAACAACTGAGGATTCTAAGTTTCAGGACAAACATTATTAGCAAACCCTAGTTCTCTGAATTGTTCTGAGGCATAGCCATATAGATGAACATCTCAATGTCTTTAGTTTGGAGTGGGGGTAGCAATAGAAGGCTCTGACTAGGGATTGATTTCTGAGCACACTAGAACCCTGAAAGAACCCTTAAAAGCAGTTGAGAGTTGATGCAGAACAGCCAAAGCATAAGAGGTGTCTTTTTCTAAAGTAATATTAGCTTGGAAGTCATGGTGGTCTTTTAGACCAAAATTTATCAATAAATAGACTTTGAACAAGCTGTTTTCCCTCTCTTCAACACTAGTCTTTAAAATGTAGAATTTGTGATGGCAAGATGGCAAAGTGGGTAGCAGTGTTTATTGCCAAGCCTGATGAAGTGGGTTAGATTCCCAGATTCCCCAGGGTCCATATGGTGGAACAAGAGAAACAACTCTCATGGGTTGACCTACACACACACACACATACACACACATACACACACAAAAACACACACACATACACACACATGTGCACACACATACATACACACATACACACACATACATACACACATATGCACACACATACATACATACACAAGCACACACACTTAGACACAAATACAGATACATGTACACACATACACACACACACACATACACACACTCATGCACACACACATACACACACGTACACATACACACTGATCTAGAAGGCACACTGTTCCATTGTGAAATTTGTTGTTTATTCTCTACTCTTGATCCAAAAATGTTCTCAAGTCACAAAGATCATAAAAAGAGGACATTTGGTTGAGGCTCAAAACTATCAGTTCTATTGTTGATGATAAATAAACATATATTTACCATATAGTGAAGAAAATATCTTTGAGTATGGGCTATGTAGTAACATCAAAGGAACTATTATTTCTATATCTTATTAAAATACACAAATTTACAGTTTTTCTGAAATCTATCCTAGATTTGGCTAGGATATAGTTCCCAAATCTAAAATCAGGTTGTTATTACAGAATAAACATTTTTTTATTTCTCTGTTTACTAATCTATTTGAATAGTGAGTAGTCAGTCATAATTTTTGTAATAGAGTTGCTACCTTGGCATCTCATTTTGGTAGTGAGCTTAATTGCTTTAAATTTAATCAAACCTATTTGCCGTTTATTTGGATGCAGCTTTTCTCTCTGTGTTGTTTTGGGGACCTAGCCTATTTTTTTCTTATTTCACTTACCCAACACATCTCACAGCTGCTCCAAATGACAAAGCTAAGAGTTGTGTTTGTTTTAAACTAGCAGATCTACTACCCCTGAGGAAAGCATAAGTGATAATGCCTATCTGTGGAACCTAATAAATAGGGAGTCGCATGACTTCTTTCTCTTTGGCTTCCTTCTTGCTGATTGAGAATCTTGTTGTTCTTGGACCTCCTGTCAACACTTAGGGGCATGCCTGATATTGGATTTGTTAGTAATAAAATGTGTCCATTTTCACATGTATTTTATCCCACTAATGTCTTTGTGTCTCACCTGACCTAAGTTTTCTATTGGTTAGGGCCCTAGTAGAGAGCATCTAACATGGGAAGAATAGTTGGACACAGCCAGAGAAGAAACATAATGGCTTCTTCCTAACAAATGTGTTTCCTGATAGCAGAACACTTGGCCATAGATTAGACATTTAGCCGTAAACCCATCTATCTGGATAAAGAAATCTTCTGTGTAGTGAGTAGTGTCAGTACAAGTATAGTATTTTATGCAATAGAGAAGGGAGAGGGACACAAAGAAGGGGGAATTAAGAGAAATCAGAGGTTGAGCTTGTATATTTAGATTATTTATCTATTTTTTTGTTTTTTGAAAGCATGGCAAGTTAAGTCAACTGGGATGATATTGGTGCACAGGAAATTCCAGTCTTTAATTACTGATGGAAAATAACATCCTTTCCTTTCTAGAAGTTTTTTTTTTTTTTTTAACTTTCTTCCTAAATAATTTTGAGCTGTCTTTGTTCATATTTATCCATACTTAATGTTTTTTTTTGAATTGATTTAAAAATTGTAGCATGAACGTGAGTTATTTAGGAAATCATATTTCTAGCTTATGGGAATTTTCTGGAATTTTCGTACTCTAAAGTGCTTTATTAAAACTTTTTTTATACTAGTCTCACACAGATATCTAGAATTAACTTAGTTTGACAGATTGTCTTCCCCTGTAGTACCTGTATTAGTCTATGAGAAGGATCACTGATTGATATTATTCCTACTTCCCACTCGACTATTTCCTAAATCTTGGCTCACTACATGTGGCATTGGTTAAAAGATTATTAGAAAATATAATGAGGGCAGAAGGTTGAAAATTAATTTGGAGTTTCTTTGCTCAATCCTCTTGAGAACCCAGGCCATCAATTTTAAGGTACCCTAGGCTAGCCTTCAAGACAACAATAGACAGTGACAAAATTATTACTCTAGGTAGTATGTAGTTTCTTGTGAGCCAACTCACTGAGCCCTCCCAATTCTATTCAGCCCATCTGCTCTGGGGGGTTGTGAATTGTCCAATAAACAATCTTAATCATTTAAAACATGACATCTTGGAGGGAGTCTTCAAGCAGTAGAATATTGTCCCATAGTTCATTTCAGTCTCCCTATCACACTTCCTTTCAATATCTCAGTGAGGAGAATGGAAAACTGAAGTCTCCTTATCATCTCCCCATGGTTAAGTTGCCAAACATCACATGGTAAAGCATAGGTAATCACTATAAACTCCTGTCTTCCAACTAATTGACATTGCAAAGTATGTGTACTAAAATGAAACCCTTATTGTATTTTTTTTTTTCTAAAGGAAACTTGGTTTGGATTTTTTTTTAAATTTAAGGCATTATTTTCTAAACAAACATTATGTATGGCAGAATGGACTCTAAGAATAGGGATAACTAAAATGTTAGACATTTTAATATAGAAAGTAAGAACATGATAAATTTTACTAAATTCCAAATCATTGAAAAATAATTTCTTGGTTCATTAAGAGTTAATTTGACTGTTGAGGTTATGGTTTGGCATGCTATTGAGAAGTAAAAAATAAGTCAATGGATCAAGTTAAATAGAGAGGAAAGGAGCCCTACAGTAGTTAAACTACGTGATGCCTCCTTGGTGGGAAGCTACCAGTAAGTTTATTTGTAGAGCTTATATAACTTCTCATTGGAGGTATTTTTCTGGAGCACATTCTGATCTGCATCTCACATGACATCTCAAATACAGTAGAATCAAGACTCTTCTCCAGCCTCAGACTCTCAAACAGCACATCAGTTGGTTTAACCTCAAGTATCCTTGCACATAGTTTTGACTCTGTACATCAGTGTCTTTGGTTTATACAGATGTTCATGTCACACTTCAGTCTCTGTACTTTGGAAATGGCTTTCCTGTGGAACGCTGGCTAGAGATGTGTTTTTGGGATTCTGGCAACACATAGACTCTATGGTTAGAGATGGGATGTCTAAATTATATATCATATTGACACTTACCAAATGTCTGCTTCTAGCATCATATTTCAGTAATGTGATAGTTCCTTGGGGTGGAAAATGTGTTGTTTATTCAACTTTGGAATTCTCAACTCTGGTAATATGACCAGGTCAGTTACTGAATCCCAAGAACCATGAGCTGACAGAAAGCTCTAGTCTCATGACTGGGCAAATAAGTATGCTGGTGTTAAATTCTTTAGAATTAAAACACCCAGGCCCACAATGGAAGAACCACAATGTTCTTTGAAAAGTGAAAATGAGGTCACAATGATTCTTACAGCATCTATCGTTGAAGAATTCTTGTAATAATTATTTGGATTGAAAATTTTCAACAATCAAGAATAAGACACTTAAAAAAGAGAGAGAGAGAGAGAGATCTTATTTTTGGTCCAACATCTACTGGATAGGATATTCACATGTAATTTTTTTTTCAAGGTCAATAGTCATCCTGAACACTTCTGCCCTGGTGAATTCTGTCCAAATTCTCTTCATATTTTTCCTTTCAGAGTTAGTACACTTTATTCTATATTCTAACAGACCACTAGCTCTTAACTCTGGGTGGAGCTTCTTAAATACAAGAAGCAGGACTCAGAGAATGTTCTATGAACAATGTTCTTAACTGTTGAATAGAGAAGACTACCTATGTTTGACAAGGAAAACTGAAAACAAAGATATTCTGTGTCGATGATGGATAATATAATTATAACTTGTAAGTAGTTACTATGAATTTCATCCAGTTCATCAGAGGTACAATAGAAAAAAAATTAGTGAATCATCTAGGATCATGGAACTGATTAAAATAGGATAGTAAAATCTATGAAAAGAGTAAGTGTGCTTCTTGCTAAACAGAGCATCTGGGTCCTAATGGGATGTGCTTTCATTTTGCCATCCAGTAAAAAGCTGATCAGAACATGAAATTTTACTCTGCCTCCTGAGGTAGAGTCCTAATTCTTTTTTCATGAATAAGGGTATTGTATCTGTGTGTACACACTGGCCTTTCAACACAGTTTATAATCTCCAGTATATTGTTTACTTGTAGGTATCCTAACAGCATATATCAAAGGGCGATGTTTCCTCATTGGCTTCTTAACATTTGTGTGGTAATTATAAGCCACAATGCCTCTTGTAGGTGTAGATGTAACTGCTGATTTATTTAATACTTTTCTTGGGTTCATGGCAGAGGACAATTTATTCTTTGGTAATTCAATCCCCTGTCCTACAGGGTTTCAGACTTCATACAATTTATCTTAAGCTTATACCTGGAAGCCTTCCACCTGTATACAATCTAATCTAAAATGCTAGTCTGAACCTAGAGGGCTTCAGCCTCCCTACAGTCTAATTTGCATAAAACAAGAATCTTTTAGTCTCTGAGACTTACTTCTGACTGAGCTCGCCTGACTAGCTGTCTTCTGCATTCCAAACTGTAAATTGTAACCCATTTGCTTCTGACTTTGCTTTCTCTCTTAGCTAATTCTGGACTAGGTTGCTCTTCTCTTCTCCTTTTGAACTGAACTGTTTATGATCTGACTGCATTAAGACTACCTGATTGAACTAAAAATTGTCCATTCTGCTTCTACCTTGCTTCTCTCTCTGCTTCTGCTTCTTCCTTGCTTCTCTCTGTTTCTGTTTCTTGGTTCTCTCTCTGAGCTTTACTGTCTGCTTCCACCTTGTTTCTCTACTCTGGCTCTACTCTCTGAGCTCTCACTGCTTCTTATCTGCTTTCACCTTGCTTTCTACCTTGCTGTTTTTCTGAACTCTGTTTCTTGTCTCTGCTTCTCATTTCTTCTACCTCATTTCTACCTCTGAGCTCTGCTCTCTGCTTCTTCTCTCTGAGCTCTCTTTGCTTTTTGTATCTGCTTCTCTCTGAGCTCTGCTTCCTGTCTCTGCTTCCATATTCTGCTTCTACTCCCCGTTTCTCTCTACTGGGTTAGAATTAAAGGCTTCTGCCACCACTGCCTTCTGAGTAGGGATTAAAGGTGTGTACTACCTTGCTTTAAGCCCAGAATTCCCTTCCACACAGCATTAGCACAAACAGGACAGGATTAGGCTAACATTTTTTCTGCATTGCATCAGGATCACACAGGTCTCAGAATGTGATCCCTTCATACAGGCTTTGTATGAGATTCCTTCCTAGCTATCACACAGGCCTTTTAATGTGATCCTTTGCTAGCTGTGCTGCTGAATTAAAAGACTGAATGTTCCTCTATAGCCTCTGGGAAGGAAAATGCACATAATCTTTATCTCATATGCTCTATGTAAGCATCCTTAGGAATTGTCACAATATTAGCAATAAACTGGCAATACTAATTTTTTTTTTTTAAACAAGAACTTCCTGATCAGTTTGCTTACTACTCAAAAAAGTAAATGCTGAGCTTTTGAAGTTGGGGTTTAAAGTGGATTAAGACTAAGGCTTTGACCTTAAATAGATTATATTGGAGGCATGGAATGGAAAAGACCTTTCAAATTTTGAGGAGTGTCTAGGTAGTGATAAATTTTAGCATGATGTATGTAGGCTTTGGGGACCAAAGCTAGGTTACAGACTTTAATTTTGTCTTTTAGCATGGCTCACTGACTCATAACATGTTTTGGGAACTGGAGGTTCAGCAATTGCCACTGTTCATTAACTTGTTTATTCAGTTAAGAAATGCTTCGTGGGGTCCAGCAAAATAGCTTAGCAGTTAAAAATGCTTGTCTTGCAAGACTGATCACTTGAGTTAGAAACCCAAAACCCACATGAAGGTGGAAGAGGGGGAACCGAGTATGAAAGGTATCTTCTAACCTCCACATGTGCACCCTCCACACATATATTGTGCACTCACACATGAGTAAACACATCAATAATAAATATTTAAAAAAAAAAAAAGAAGCTGTGTTGGCACATGCTTTTTATCCCAACACTTCGGAGGCAGAGACAGGCAGATCTCTGTGAATTTAATGCCAGCCTGGTCTACAGAGTGAGTTCCAGGACAGCCAGAGTTACAACAGAGAAACCCATCTCGACCACCCCCACCCCCTGCCATAAAAAGAAAAAAAAAAGAATTGTTTGGTGGATGTCAGTTATATACTAAATACTTATCTCTAAGAATAATGAATAGAATGAAGAAAAATCTCTACATGTAGAATTTTCATAAAGAAAGGAGAGAAAGGAGATGATAAAATGAATATAACACACAGAAATTTACATGGAGAAAAATTATGGAGAAAAATAAAATATTAAATGATCAGTATATTTATGTACCTAATGACATCCAAGTTACATGGGACAATGACTGACACTATGATTTCAGGTAAAAATTAATGAAGTAAAGAAATAGAGAGTGATAGACGAAGAAGCTTGAAATTCTTTGGTGCATATTCGTACATAAGCATGCACATGTGCACATGCCATTCACAGCCTATTCATCCATCACATGTACACATACACACACAAGATACATGTAATAACATAGACATGCTCACAGAGTTCAAGTCAGGGTGGAAATTCTGAATGTAACTTTAGTTCTCTTTCAATTAGGCTTGTTACACGGACTGCCTTGCACTACGTTTGTAAAATCATAATTATTTTAAAATCAAGCCCATTAGGACATTAAATATGCATTTTAGTAAGGTTTTTAATACACGTACCATCCTCAGGAAACATATACGTTATCTTTTATAACTAGAAGTATCTGGAGAGCTCAGAATTATTTCATAAGTGAGAAAGTGTTCAGATAAAAATAGCATATTGCTTAGCTAAGCATTATTACTTTTTACTTGGTATATATTTTATTTTTGGCATATAATATATTTCAATAAAGACTATATTAAAATTGTCATTAAAATATAGTGTACACAAA
Organism: Cricetomys ansorgei; assembly: GCA_026225945.1. Taxonomy (NCBI): domain Eukaryota; kingdom Metazoa; phylum Chordata; class Mammalia; order Rodentia; family Nesomyidae; genus Cricetomys; species Cricetomys ansorgei. Next base: position 10,620,468 of record JAMJFZ010003875.1, on the reverse strand, counting down.
TTCTAAAATAACCAAATATGCTTTATAATCAACTCTTCCATTTCTTTTTTTACATGGCTTCCCTCTTCCTTCGTATGAATATACTAAATTTGTATACACAATATAAGTACAAATTCAACATCGTTTATAATCTGTTCCTCACTGTTTCTCATCATTAAACAGTACATTTTCTACACATTTCCATATCAATGTGTAGAGAAAGAAATGTTCATTCTTTTTTGTGTGCTTAAATCTTTTTGACAAAATTACATGTATGGTATCAAATATATTTTAACAAGTGCATACACTACCAATGCTAACAACCACTGTTAACTAAGTCACCATATATTAATTCACATCATTATCTTGTTTTCTAATGAGATCCTTTTTAGGACTTATTTTTTCTTTTATTCGTGAGTATATGTCTATTTCTGTGTCTTTCATATGTGAACAGTTGCCTGTGGGTGTCAGATTCCCTAGAGTGAAAGTTAAGGTGCTTGTGAGCCATTTGACTTGAGTATTAGGAACCAAACTCAGTTCCTCTTTAAGAGTGGCCAGTGTACTCAACCGTTTAGCCATCTCATGAGTCCCTTTGGGGGAGATGTTTGTGGACTTGAAATAGTGCTTTCCACTGTGTTGTGATGCATTCAGAAAATCCTAGGGAGATACCAATTTCATAATACCAGATTTTATGAGCAAATACATTTCTGTTGATTATGACATGTACTGCCTCAGGTAGTCTGTTTTTGAAGTACAAGATGGACGAACACACAATTCATGCTTCCACTTGATTACAGTTTTCATGGAATAATAATCACATTCTTTTGTTTTTCAACCTACACACGAATTTAAATTTATAGTGATTCCTTTTTTCATAGACAATTTTGGAGCTTGGAGCTCATTTGTTAATTTTTTTTTCCACTTAGCACTTCTTTTCATTGAAGAATTTAAGCCACTTAAATTTATAATAGTTATCTGTAGATAAGGACACTCAATTATGATCTCCTTTAATATTTATTTTAATTTTTGAGATTATAATTTAATTATATTTCTCCTTTCCTTTTCTTTGTCCCAAGCCTTCCTATAGTCCTCCCTTCTCTCCTTCAACTCATGGTCTCTTTTTACATTAATTGTTATTGCATGCATAAATATATCTGTATATACATATATATTCCTAAATAAAAACCGTTGAGCCCACGTAAGGTTAGTTTTTATGTATGATTTAGGGCTTACTGTTTGACACAACAAAACCATTTGCTGTGCTGTAGGGAGGATCACTTCTTCCACTCCCAGCTTTGCTCAGTGGTCTATAGTTCTTTGTGTAGGGTTGAAGCCTCATGGGCTATTCCTCATCTAGTTTGACATATTCATTGGTGTCATCCTTTTTCATCTCAAATTTGGTTGGTCACATTGGTGACACTTTGTGAGTATGGTTTCTACTGTTACTAAGAGATACAGTCTCACAGCAAACCTTGATATTGTTACTTCCTAAATTACTTTCTAATGTTTAGTTTCTTATTTGTCTTATATCATTTTCCTTTAAAATTTGATTCAATATTGGTATTATGCATTGGTTTCTTTCTGTTTTGTGTCTCTACTACAAGCTTTTCTTTGTAGATACCATGAAGTTTACATAAACATTTTCTACTCATCACATTCTATTTCCCATTTTTTGTTGTTTGCTTTTATTTATTTTGTTCATTTTTGACACAGGACCTCTATCCATAGCCCAGGGTGTTCTGGAACTCACCATATAGGCCATGGTTCCCTTGAACTTGTGATTTTGCTGCCTTTGCCTCATGAGTACTAAGAGAACAAACACTACCATAGCAGACTATTTTAATAAGACAACTACTTTGGGTCACACTTTAAATCTCTGCAGTTAAACTCTACCACTCTCGTGTTACATGCTGTTCATAGCTGCATTTATATAATTTCATATTATCTATTTTTGAATAAATTATTACAGCCACAGTTATTTTTAGTACCAAGGGAAATGTCAGTGTATCTGCAATCAACTATGTTTTTACCATTCAGTAAGCTTTATATTTTCACATGTTTTCTACTAATCACTGTTCAACTTCAACTTCTTTTGCATTTCTTATTAAGAAGAATTAAGTTTATGAATTTGCTCATACTTTTGTTGGCTTGGAAAATCTTTCTTCTCTCTTTTGTTTTTTGAAGAAGTGGTTTTCCCTAGGGGGTATTGTTAATTGCAGTTACTTTTTCATGTTCTATCCTGTGACTATACCATCCCATTGGGCTGTGATTTAGGATTTCTGCTGAGAATATTCTTATAGTCTTACAGAGTTTCCCCAGAAATGATTTTCTAGTTGTTTTCAAACTTTAACAGTGAAAGGCAGATAATATTGATAAAAAAATATTTTTATGTTTAATCTGTCTATTGAGATTTATGAATCTTTTTTATATTTTTTCTTTTTATTGAAAGTATTTTTTCTGCTAGATGGTGGTGGCACATGCTCTTAATCCCAGCACTTGGGAGGCAGAGGCAGGCAGATCTCTGTGAGTTTGAGGCCAGCCTGGTCTACAGAGTGAGTTCCAGGACAGCCAGCGTTACAATGGAGAAACCCTGTCGTGAACAAACCAAAAAAAAAAAAAAAAAGAAAAAAGAAAGGAAAAAAAAAGAAAAAAGACAAGAAAAGAAAAAAGAAAAAAAGATAATATTTTTTTCCCATATAATATAACCGGATTATAGTTTCCCCTCCCTCTACTCCTCCCCAATCCTCTGTCCTCCCCTTTCCTCCAGATTTACTCCTTTATGTCTCTCATTAGAAAAGAACAGGCTTTTAAGAGATAGCAACCAAATGTGACAAAATAATATATAATAAAATAAAGCAAAACCCATCACATTGAGGGTAGAAAAGGCAACCCAACAGAAGGTGAAGAGTCCCTAGAGCAGGCACAAAAATCAGAGACCCACTCATTCAAGCAGTCTGGAATTCCATAAAAGTACCAAACTAATAGCTAT